>JAPUBQ010000008.1:7510000-8760000 GCA_035578125.1 Mellilla xanthometata
TAAAATTAATATATTAGCATAATAAATCATTCATTTGAGCCACGTGCATGTATTTCGTGAATTATAATTATAAATTTAAATTAATTATTAGATAAAATAATTAACGGAGTCTTAAATAAATAAATCAAAATAATTCCAATTTAAAATAATTTCATTAAAATTTGAATTAGGTGAACGTAGGTACTTATGTAATTTAGTTATTCAAAGTATATGTATTGTTTTCACGTTTGGGTGAACCACATTTTGGTGTGATAATTTAGAGATCTCCTAACCCCAATTCTTCCGATGTACCTACATATTTATTTAGTATTAACTATATACTACAGCTGTAACAGGTTCAAGTACGAGGTAGAGAGTTTTATTGAAAGCCTAAATGAAAGGCAGTTTCGTAGGAAATATTTTATTATAAGTAAATTAATTAATAATACTTAATTTACTATTGTAGTCAGTGCCACATTATTGTGTACCTTATGGATGCACTAATGCATGTCTTCTAAGCTAGTATTTATTTAAGACAAAATAAATCATCAAAACTTAATTACTTAATATACCTATAAATTATTGTAGAGTGACAGGGATGCTAGAATAAATTCATTGTATACCTAGATGTCCGTAAATAGAGCTTCCCATCAACTCTTCGATAAACTAATTTGGTATTACCAGCACATAATTAAGATTTTTCAATTTCTTTTACGTTTGAGATTGAATGAATTTCCAGTGTTCTATTGAACGCATCAACTAAATATTGCTAAAGAAATAGCTTTATTTTTACAAACATAGCGTACTTATGTATGATCATAAGCTCAAATTATTAAACATATGACGTGAAAAACAAACGAAACTAATCACTAATAAGTGAAAGTATTAATTAGATTCCTTTTTTGTCTCTAAAAGCTGGCAACATTTATGGTGCCTTGTAATTTGTATATTAATCACCAATTGAATTTTTAGATCCAATGACAATTTAAATGTTAAAAGATGACAAGGGTCTTACTATTGGGTGTAATATTAAGCTACTTCTTCATTCGTTCAAGAACACTACCCAAGTACTAATAATCTCAAGCTGATTATGTTAGTTATCTTTCAAAAAATGACCCATTAGATAAGTAAACAGAGCTCATACTTTGGACCCTTTTTTAAATACTCTAAATAATTGAATTGATTCTTTAAAAGCGATCCATATTAATCAATTATACCTTTATTTGTTAATATCGTAGAACTATAATTACCTAATTGGCCAAGAAAATGTTGGTGCATATAAAATTGTTTCAAGCAAAATGAATCTATCATTATGTAATTTAACTGTATCTATAACATAAAATTAACTTTGTAAATAGAACTACTTAATTATATTTTGAATGTTTCTCTCATATCAATCTAGAAAACTGTTTCTTAGCAAATTGTAAGGTTTTGAATTTGTCAACACAGAAACGTTTGATTTATGGACATCAATGTACGATTTAATAAAAACACATTGTACGGACAGACTGTTTTATTTCTTACCTGTTTTCATGATAAGGATCTGGTTTCTTATTTTTTTTTAATAAGTAAGCATTTTTCGGTAGCTTGCCTGATGAACAATTACATTGTAGTCTATGATGCAGCACGCTTAGCTAAAATATATATACCTAGGAGATATTTAGAGGCCTTTGAGAGAGAGAATTTAGATGAGCCCAAAGCACGACAGGTTTACATAGTTTAGACATTCCAATGACCGAGTTCTGCTTTCATCATAAGAATAGCTACGTGTATTGTTGTATTGTTTCCAAAGATATCGATAAACCGTGGAGGTTCCTAAGTCGAGTACTAAGCGGTTTGCCTCCATCTTCATTGTGCAAACCGCCAAGGTGTGGGATTCTTTGCCAAACGCCCTGTTCCCTATAACTATAATCTAGCAGTTTTCAAGGCAAGAGTGAACCGGTTTTTTCTGGGCAAGCGCGCTCAACCTCAGATCACAATATCGCTTACCATCAGGTGAATTGCGCAAGCGTATTAAAGTAAGATCGAGTTTTTTTTTAGATTCTCAAATTAAACTGTCATCCTCCGGGAAAATGTATTAACGTAACTTACATATTTATGCTTACACTGATAAATGTATAAGGATACATTTCGCTCACGGCTGGAGCACTATGCTTTGTATAAGATTACATTTTATACAATTTTAAACTGCTGCTATTATACGGGTCCAGGTTCGGGTGAAATACAATAAAAAACAACAAATCCATTTTTAAATTTCATATTTATTCATAAGCAATAAAAAGTAATTTTCTTAAGTGTCAAAAAATGTAAACATATTTTACTAAGTATACTTAAAAACTAAAACAACTACATTTCAATAAATTAAGTTATCAATTATATTTTTCGTGGTGGAAACCACTAAAAGATACTACATAGTGTATTCAAATAAAAAATACTGCTGAACTACTACAATATTAAATAAAATGGGTATAAGGCATTTTGTAGATGTATTCTTCAAAGCTGTTTATAGCAAAAAGAATATTATATAAATTAACATAAAGAGTCAACTTGAATAAAAATACCGATAAACTAATAATAATATCAATATGAAGAGTTTGGAACTACTAGCCATTCCACACCATGTTAGTCACGTTGCATTCAAGTAAAGGTCTGCTTGAACATTTACATTTACTTTAGTTTTTACATCTAAAGCTTATCCAAATTGCTTGGCTTTTGCAGCGGCTAGTTGGTATTTTTGTAAATGAAAGACTTATCATTAAAAAAAATCGCTGCACACAAAATGAAGCTACCTCATTCTATGGCAGTTTAGCGCAAAGTTACGAGATGTAGCTTTGACTACGCATGTCTACGAAGTATAGTTATTCTTTTTTTTTATTCTTTACCTGTCACTGACTCAATTATAGCTGTTTATCGATATATTAAAACTAAATGCGAAATGCTTCATATATGTAACTTAAATCATACCATAATCAATTTATGCTAATACATTTAAACTTAAAATTATATTTATTTTTATATTATGTGAACGCAAACCTTTATTTGGAAAATATAACACTTTTGCTAATATAATATGTAGAATTTGAGTAGTTCAACAGTTAACTAAAAACGTAAATAAGTAAACATTAGTAATTTAAGTTGACATAATTAAGAACCGAGTGCAAATAAATCAACACGACTTTAAATTATAAAGACCAATACTTATCATAACATTAGTTATTTTCGTATTTTATTTCAATAAGTCTTTCTAAATATTCATTCATTTTCCTACATTACTTTTCAAATGTCATTGAAGTATGAAATACAATCGCGATTAACGAGCTCATCCTTCATTTCATTTTTCACTCATATTTGTTTATTAATTTTATTAATTATGTTTTCTTAGTATAATAATAATAATCTATAAATTGATGTATAAGTTCGTAATTATTAAATTCGAATATTTTAACATATGTATATTAATAAACAAGTTTTATTTCAGTAAATTACCAAACAGAAACATTGTGTGAGTTGAAAATAAAATACATCATAGTAAAACATACACACATTCAAGTTCAGTAAAACGTAATAATTAAAAGGTATATTACAATATATATTTATATATATATATATATTATATAATAAATATAATTACGAGGCTTTACATAATTTTACAAATAAATTAGAGGAATATCTTATTAGTTATAAACTGAGCTGTCATTCTTTTTCATAAGTTTCACATACAAATGTATGTCCCTCTGTAAATCTGATTTTTTACATCAAATAATAAATATGCAAAATTTATAAAACCATCAACTTCCAACATCTTATTGTGAAATTTTAGACATTTATGCAAACAACAAAAATTATTTATTAATATCAATAAAAAACTCCAATTGCCATAAACGCGATGTAAAATTAAAGTAATAAATTCATATATAAATTAATCGTTTATTTTAATTAGACTACAAAGCTAGGAGACATATCATGATACGTAAAATCCCTTGTGAGTAAAAAACAGCTCAGTTAATAAGATCTTTTGATATTTTTTAACAATTTTAGTTATATATGTATAATCAACAGAACAACAGTGATAATCAATTACAATTATCTACATATTTCTCATTCAATAATTATTGTGTAAATTATAAAACAAAACGATGTAGGATACATGTCATACATTATTCACCTAGCCTATGATAGACTTTCGATCTCGATCAAGAGAAATTAATTATAAAATCTAACTAGTGTCTTACTGGAGAGTGCATTCAAACTATATGGAGTGATTATTGCATTGCCAAGGTGATCAAACGAAACAAGAACATTACAGCTAACTACTCTCAAGATTATATATAATCAGAAATATCATTAATGTTAAGTCATTAAGCACAACATGTAGGTAGGGGGTTTCTAATTTGGCACAGAGTAAACTTATTCAACATCAACTCATTGGTAGAGTACAAAACGTAACATTTCAAAAGTTTAGAAAAACAAACGAAGACGAGGATAGTCATTTGCAGGTGTGAACATTTATTTATCTACGAATATATTTTACTTTATATTAATGAAGATAACTGTTATATAGCATTCGCACGCATGAATCGTTAGGTGAAATATAATGTTGATAGTATCGAGGCCTTCGACTTTCATTGACGATAGCGTCACTTTTATATACGAAACTTCTACACTGTGTTGAGCCTTGACACGTCACGCCTGCCACCGGCACCGCACTCGCAAACAAACGCACGAAATGGCATCTCTTGAACATGACAATACAAGTCAATATAGAATTAAACTAACACAGTGTTACCTCAATGACATCCTCGACTTTCTTTTAATTATATTATAATTAGTATACTTAGCAACTATAATGCATTTAGTGTATGTCAGTGATTACGAAAAGTGTTGGGTTATATTTAATAAACTAATGAAGACAAACCAACGAAGGTTGTATTGTATGTAGCGGTGGCTCGCACGCTTTTGGCACTGTCAAAGGATTGTATAAGTTTTCGTCAATGCTCTTAATTACATAATTAACCTTTTACAAGTTTGACTTTTTAATCAAATCAAAGGTAGTATAAAATAGCACATTCAAATCGTAGATTTTTGTTGGAATATAACGTATCGTATCGTATAAATAGAAATAAAAATAAAAACCCTTTTCATTTGATACTCAAACTGATGAAGTTGCGAAACAATATATTGTAATCAGCCTTTTTGTAGCAGCGGCCATCATGCAACGTTATTGTTTAAAAATAGCTATGCAAATACTCGACTAATACACCTTCCAAAAAAAACTAAATTAGCTGAAACGTTTGGGGTAGCCCCCACAGACATAAACACACACATGAACTCACGGCAGATACCACGTTGATCTTGCGAGGTTTAAGAAGAAAATACTATGAAAATAATATATTTGAGTTTTTCAATAGGTATCAAAATTAAATAATACATAGTTTGAGTACATAGTGGGAGCTTTAAACAATCTACGATATTGAATGTGCTTAAACCTTTTCAAGTCAAAAAATAATCCAAACTAGCTTAATCTACAAAAGGAAACTATAATAAATACTACTTACGAGTAAAATAAAGAGGTAGTGTTCGGATTTTGCGATGACATTTATATTACAAAAGAAACATTTTATTATTTAGTCGAGCTAACGACACAATAACTCTGTGCACTTTGGTGCCAATCTTATCATGGGGAGTCGGGGATAGATCACCGCGGTGATTCCTTCACAGCGCGGTGACTGTGAGCTGATGAGAGAAGAAGAAGAACGAGTTGTGTCTCGCCGCTGGGGGTCGGTGCGGATGCCACATGGAGCGGCTAGTGTCGGTGGTCCGGCGCGAGAGACTTGCGGCTGGCGGACAGGTGGGGCGCGCGCGGCGCGGGCCGCTGCGAGCGCGGCAGCGTGGTCGGCGCAGAGGGTGCGCCCGCGCCGCCACCCGCGCTCGCTTCGCTCAACATGTCGCGCGGTTTCCACACGGGCGATCCTACAACACACCAAACACCGAACTCTTTACACATCACTTTTTAATCGCTCGTGACTTGTACGGGAGTAAATTTAGAATCGGATTATTGCCAGATAAACGCGGAAAGAGTTGAATGTTTGATGAATGTTGTCGGTGGTCTGACGCCCGGTAGAAAGCGTTCGACTGGGCGTCCAGCCCGTTGAGCGAAATAGAAAATGAGAAAGGAGCCTAGGCAATGAAGAGGGTTATCTACGCCGGTCAACATTATCATCGAACATTCAAGCGAGAGCATACATTGATATCGGCCCCGGATTTCCAGCAAACATAGTTCTTACAGTTGTAATAAATAGTAACTAACTAGACAACCAAATTGTGTCTAACTTGGTTGAAGCTAGTTTGTCGTTTGCCTGAAAATAAGGTGCCAAGTCATAAACAAGTGTTTATATCATTATAATTCCTGAAGTATGGCATTGCACAGATTTAGCCGGGACATCAGGGTGATTTATCTACAGAGTAGAGGGTGCAAAGCTACATTAAGGTAAAGCACTACGTGTTTAGACTATTATAAATATTATCATCTATTTGTTACCATTAATATATGAGTCGTTATAAGGTAGGTTTTAAGTAATTTGCATATCGTTCATAAGGTTGTTGATTATATTTACTAAGTACATCGATTAGCCATTATTATATTTATTATTCACGGGTACCTATTTTGACTTTGTTATGGTTATGATTATAAAGAATTTACTTTTTTAATTCGATTAATTTTGATTTATTATATAGCAACCACTTTTAAAACTGAACGCTCATTTTAATTTTTAGTGTGATTTGTATTTTTTTATACTCGTAAACTTACGTAAGTATATTCATAAAAAAGTACCATTGGATACCGTATATATATATTGCTAAAAAGTTTTAAAAAATAGTTTGATTATGATGAGTTTTTAAATATTATCATACTGTAAATTAGTATAGGAGTTATGCAGATTATTGGACTCAGTGTAAACATAATTCTTCATCTATATTTCACCACTTTAGTAGGTATGTACGCACTGCAAAATCTTAAATAAGCGTTACGGTCAAATAATAAATAATATTTTTTCTCCGTAACTCAAGATGGTTTTTGCATCGTCAAATGATACGGGTTTGAATATTTACGGCTAGTAAGTGTTAAAAGTGGTTAACTATTTATCAATTTTTTATACAACTATTACTTTAAATGTTTGCTACTCGTTAATCAACGGTAAGATACACATCAATACATACTTGACACACAACAACACAGCCAGTTAACATTCACGTACATTTTTTTGATTTTTTCATATATTATGTTTATTTTCATTTTTACCTAGTTATAATCCAAAATTGAAACGTACTTGTAAAATTATTTCTATTATACTAACTACATACATAATATATACGCTCAGTGCTTTTAAACAACTGCTTAACTTTGTGCATGCCACTGTGTTGTAAGGTAGGTTATACCTAATAAAGTTTAATTTTTCAAATTATATATACGCTATAAACTTTGAAGTGCAGCAGTAAAATTCAAAAATTTGGAAAAAAAAATAATAGTTTTTCAGATGTATTAGAGTTTATATTGGTATTTATCATATAACTAGATATGAAAAGACTAGATACGCAAACCTATCTATGATATAAAAAACTCGATTCAGTAAAGAAACTTCGCTTTCTCTTTTTCTCTTACGCAATCATTAAGTAATGAAAGCGAGAGGACATAAACTTTTAAATGATTTCTTTATTGACTCTAGTTAAAATATATTTCATTTAAAATTGGCTATTAAAGAAAAGAAAATATCAGTAATGTATTACTGCCCTTCAAAGTTTACCTCACATGCCTTCATTCTGTACAGTGCGCATAACATTTCCAGCTCTCAGTAATAGTCAAAAAATTACCACATTAAACGCTTTTTTAAGCATTAGTTATATTAGGCAAGGTTGGTGTTAATCCAACTTATTTTAAGTCTAAATTGAGCAGGTATAGAAGTAACGCGAATGATTTAAAGCAGAATTAAATTACTTATAGGTACATCGAAATGGAAGACTTAATTAATGGTACAAATCCATGGCCTACGTAATAAATATCAAATAACGGGGCTATGTTATTTAAACCAACAACAAATTTGAATAAAAGTACAGATAGGTATGGAAAAAATGACAAGTGATTAAAGGATTAACATCAGTTCGATACCACAGCCATTAATGTTGTGTTTTTAGCACTTGGATTTTACCTAGAATAGAGATTGATTAATTTTATAATATTCATATTTCCTATGTTTGTTGTATAATTGTTAATTCTAATTACATTTGATCTACGTGAAGAATTGTGTAACTATTCTACCTCCTATTCATCCCAGAGGGAGTGCATTCATTTTCTATTTTATTTTTGACTTTCAAATTATACGTATACGTAATCGACAAAAAAGAAATAATACGTATACGTTTAATTATACGTATACATTTAATTTGAACATCTGTCGCAAATTGATTTCAATGTTTCTAATATACTATTTTAGTGCAAATATTGTAAGCATTTTAGGTACCTACAATAAATTTGGTGTTTTACTAGGTAGGTACAGTAAAATATTTAGTCCAAAATAGTACATTTTGATTAAAATATGCAGACAGTATAGAAATTATATGAATCATAACGTTATAATTCTTTGTTTTGATAAAATTTGTTTCAACAAGAAAATAACACATTTAGAGTACATGAAATTTTTAAAACAATATCACTTTCACATATTACATTAGTAACCATGCACACCCTATCTATTGCTCTTACTAATCAATTCCATTTTCAATAGGCTTTTATAATACAAACAAGTTAAACTTATGATTAAATTATGTCAAGGAATAAATCAAATAAATTACATTTAGAGGGGGTCCTCATATCAATCCAGTGCAGTTTTAAGATCTCAAAGACAAATCTTCACAATTTCATATCTAGTGCTTACAACTTTGGTCGTCTTATACACGTAAAGCTGTGTCAAATCACATGATAGCGAGTTTTTGTCGCAATGTGCTATTTTTCATGAGGTGACGCACATATTTTGAAGGATCTCAAATAGTAAGTAATTAGCGAAGACTTGTCTCGTGTAATCAGTATATATCCTTAGACATGTATTTGATCGAATTCGTTGACGCTTTCGTATCGTGAAGGCGCAGGCGCCGGGCAAAAATGTGCGTTATCTACCGAATCGTCCAGTGTCTCCACGCTACTACGGTCAGAGGAAGTCATCAGGATGGAATGCGTGGCGAGTGACTTCCTTTTAGTTTTGGGGGACTTGCCCTTCCCCTTATGCTAGGAGGTTTTACTCTGTTTTTTCCCGGAAAGGTAGCACTGCACGCATGTGGGATGCTCGATGGCTCGGGCAATTGATTCTGTTGATTTTGAAACGACGATGCCCATTCGTGCAGCGCGGTCTTCAGCCGCGGCAAGCTGCGAGTAGTGTGCGGTGCGGTCGAGTGAGTTGGTGCCGAGGCGGGCAAGCCGCTCTCCTGAGGCCCGGGAAGAGCGGCGACTGGCGGCAGGCGAGCGACTCGGCGAGCGATCGAAGCTTGCTTGAGGTGTGCGCATTATGCCCTTCTTCGGTGGAGGCTTAGGCGAGCGAACGCGTTCTGTACTGCTCTCGCGTGACTTCATAATTGAGCCCCTAGGAGAACGCGAGCCGTCAAAGCTCTGTTGCGGCGAGCGTGATTTGTCTATAGAGCCACGAGGTGATTTGGTTCTATCCAAACTACCACGCGGCGATCGGGCCTTCGTTTGTTTTAGGCTGGATTTATTAGGTGACTTGCAGACGATCACTTTGGTAACTCGGTCGCGGTCAGGCGAGCGGTCAGCCGCGCGGCTTGGGGAGCGGTCTCCGATTCGGCTTGGTGAACGATCACCGACGCGACTTGGTGAACGATCCCCGACACGGCTTGGTGAACGATCTCCGACACGGCTTGGTGAACGATCTCCGATACGGCTGGGTGAACGATCTCCGACACGGCTTGAAGGCCGATCTCCGATACGGCTGGGTGAACGGTCAGTGGCACGGCTCGGCAAGCGCTCACGGTCGATGCTGCTGCCGCTACACGAGCGGATCACCTTGATCTTCTTCTCAGTAGAAGGTTTGCGCTCCGGGGAGGACTTTAGTGAGAGGGACTCTTGCTTACCTAACTCCTTGACCATGGTAGGCTGGTACTGTGCGGGTTGGTGCGAGGATTGGATGAGCCGCGCCTGACTGCCAGTGCTGCCCGCTGACAGCGTCGACGTCGTGCTAAAACGAAACATAACACACCATATTATGTGCGGTTGGTTCTTGTAAGTGGTTATTTTCATAGCCTTTTTTATGTAATACAATAAGTTTCTGTATACAAATTTATAACAAGCTCCAAGCACGAAAATACTTACATACCAAGACATAACAAAAAAGCGAAAACTCGATAAATCTATTTTGTTTTGTTTGGAAGTAACCATTACAATCTGGCACTTTCTTTAGACTTATTGCCACCATAAATATGTATGCATAATAATTTGAATCGAATTTGATAACAAAAAAAATTATGTAATTTAACTTACAAGATGCCGAACAAACATACATACGTACATACAGACATTGCAATATTAATATAAACTGGTACTATAAATCGATAATCAAAAACTTCTATATTATTTTAGAGACTCTTTTTCATATACATAGCATTAAGGTTCTAGAATAGCTTAGTTGCGAGTGTCGGATTGACAAAGGTTGTGATGCTATCTAAAGAATCATGACCACAGGGCGGGAATCGAGCACAAATCACACACACACAGTGATGCAACACTTATGCGCTGAGACATTGACATATGTATGAGTGTAGCGATCATACCTACGCTACAGTTTTGATTAGAGATGCGAGAGTTAAATCTGGTGCCAATATGTGTAGGTGTGGTGATGACCCATACATATGTTGTACCTTAGCGTGAGGTGGTTGGGAGTTCTGCCTAACCCTCTCTTGGCGGGGGGCGGGGGAGGTTCGTCTTCGCCCTCGGACTTGGAGCCATCGCCGGTGGAAGCTGCAGTCGCCGCGGCGGCTGGTGCCGTGGTGTCGACTGGCGGAGCGCGCTTCATTGAGCTTTCTGTTAGTACTGTCAATATGCGGTTAGTAAGCGTTATTAAACTATTATACTAAACCGGATGAACAAGCGTTAATATTATTTTTCTACATGTACAATTTAAATTATGAACTACAGTAGAAACTCGATTAACTGGACTAATTGTTGTTGGTAGGCATTCGGATATAATCGGAAATCCGGATAATCGGAAGTATGGATTATCGGGTAATCGGGTATTGAGAATATGCACATACATATTCTCAATACCCGATTAGTGATATGACGTATAGTGATATGAATTTAATAAAAACAACTAATATATAAAACGAAATTCAATGTTTATAAAGATTTGTTGTGCGCGGCCGGGATGATCCGACACATTTTTGCTTGCATACATGCGAATCGTAGGTACGTTTAATACAATTGGTCTGTAGTCCGGATAATCGCAAATCCGTATAACTGAGGGCCGGATAATCGAGTTTCTACTGTACTCTAAAAAGGCTCTGTTAGTCAGTTAGTTAAATTAGTTTAAGGGGATGATAAAATTAATTATAAATTATGTAAGTGTAATCAAAAGTATTACCATCAATAGTGGTGTCTCCAAGAGTCTTACTGCGATGTCTAAATGCTGGCTCATCCATACTGATATCATGGGGCGGCTCATCGGCGTCCTGGGAGTTCTCACGAGACAAATCACCAATCTGAAATTGTATCACAAAAATGTATTTAGTAAAATATAAAGAATACACTTATTGTAATAGAGTTTTCATTGGCTACGCTACTTGGATACGTGTAGTGGTGGTATATTCTTATATTTAAAAACTTCAATAGATTTGTTATAATATATAATAATGCTTATTTTATATTCAAGAACTTTTCAACGAATTTGTTATAAAATAAAATAATCAAACATACTCGTATGTAGGTATAACATTAACTAAAAGAAGCTAAAAAGGCAAGCAATAAGCTTGACCGCATCTGCTTATTATATATTTCGAGTTACGTTAACTAAAGACAGGATAAAATAAGGCAGAGCAAATTACCAAGACTAGACTGTACAGAAAAGAAAAATAAATAGGTCAAAAGGTTAACTTCGGCAAAGTGACAGTTAACATTTACCAGATAAAAGACAAGCTGAAAAAAGATAAGAAAGCTAATTAACCCAGAGTGGTAGTTATTATTTAAAAGGAAATTTATAA
Organism: Mellilla xanthometata; assembly: GCA_035578125.1. Taxonomy (NCBI): domain Eukaryota; kingdom Metazoa; phylum Arthropoda; class Insecta; order Lepidoptera; family Geometridae; genus Mellilla; species Mellilla xanthometata. The sequence goes on from JAPUBQ010000008.1 coordinate 7,522,235, forward strand.
ATCAAATTATGATATGGTCACGTTCAGCGCAGAGACGAAAACCACGTCGTATAGTTCTGAACCTTCCAGAGCAAAGACGTGGAATAGGCCGCCCGCCACTGACCTTGTGGTCAAAAATTCAGGAAGACCTTGAGAAAGCCCAAATCAGTGAAGAGAAAACCCGAGACCGCTTGTCTTGGCGGTCTCTTCATCAGCCAATTCCTCCGGCCCCTTTCCATTATCGAACGAGCAGGGAGACGGCTAGGAGGTACCGCTATACAGTTGAAGTTCCAAAAATCCGCATGAAGCGTTTCGCTTCTACATTTATTGTGCGGACCATTAAACTGTGGAACTCATTGCTGGAATCTTACTGTCTTCAAGGCATGAGTGAATCGGTTTCTTCTAAGCAAGCGCGCTCCACCCTAGATCGCAACATCACTTAACATTAGATGAGTTTCGATCAAGCGCTTGCCTATCCATCATAAAAAAAGAAGAAAGTAAGGAGATCCGACCCAAATAATGAGAACAGAGAAGACAAAGAAGAAAGAAGAAGATAAATCAAATACTGAACAAATTACATACTTGCACCCGTACCTCAATATTGCCGGCGGAGAGTCGCTGGCCCGAAGTCTTGGGTTTTTTAGTTTTGCCCAACGTCTGTGATCCCTGCATCACCTGCACCTGAATTGTAATAAACTGTCGATCATGATAAATAAATTAAAATAAAAAAATTAGGACACACTTCACACACGGCTGGTAACCATTTCTAGTTTGTGTTATGGTAGCTAACACAACTGATATACTACATACGAGTATACACATACATACTTTATATACAATATATATTTAACACCTAGACCCATAGCCAACACATTTAGTTTAGTTAAATAACTAAACACAAAGATGTTGGCCGTGCCGCGAATCGAAACCAGAATCTTCTGATCGGCATTCCGGCATGGTAACCATTACGCCAACGAGGTCGTCAAATGATACAATTCATTCGATTTGATGATATTAATTCGTTTTTTATTTTTCTCAACTAGTTGAAATTATTTGCGCATATGTACTTATAGTAAAATGACGGCGTAGAATTTTTGGATACAACGTAAATCTTATAATTCTCCGAGTTTTCACAAAGTTTTTAATCTGCTAATAAATTGATCATCATGCCCATTATGAGCAGATATTCTGCATCATTACTTTTATATCCCTTTGAACTTATCAACATATCACGGTTGCGCATACTCCCAGTTGGATTTGATATCGTTCTTTACAATACAATTTTTAAGTTACATACTATTCGCGAAAGCTTAACGTCTTTTTATTTAATTTAGTTTATTTTCTATTTTTATGAACCTTTATAATTTAACTTATAAATGTTTAATCTACAAGTTGTACAATGAGAGTCGTGACTAGAGAAAAACTGTAATTATATCTAGCTTTCTTGACATTGTTTTTTGTTTAATTTTAATTTATTCAAATTTGTTATGTTTTTTTTATAATATTTTTGATGTGTAATGAAATTTAATGTGAGATGTGACATTGTAATTGTATGGAAAAAATAATAAATTGTAATTGTTGTTGTGTAAATAATCTGAAAATAAACTATTATTATAATTTTACCTGATGTTTGGGTCGCTCCCGTTCGAGGGTGTGCGGGGCGCGGGGCGGCGCGGGCGCAGGCCTCGTGGTGGGCAGCGACATGTTGCGGACAGACTCACGGATAATCTGCCGGATCGTTTTCAGGAACGCGTTGCGGAAGTCGGCAGTGCTGGAACCGTATACAAATATTAACTAATATTTCTTCTACAAACAGAAGACCACGTGAATACTATTTCTTTTTTTGTAATCAAACTGGAAGTTCTGCCGAGACTCAATGGCTTTCGTATCTCAACATTTACAGAACCTTCTTAAAATTTGGTAGATCGTTCTCGAATGGTGTTACTTGCAGCGGCCTTTATTGTGGAAATATTCACGATGAAAAAACATTTAAATAGTAAAACCTATATACAAAGTTGTATCTTCTCTAAACGAGTATACCAACAAAACAGTGACAGGAATACCAACGTTACGTACGTTGATATTCCTATTACTAGCTCGCGACGCTAAAACGATAGGAAGTCACAAGTTTGACATGTGTGTTTGTCACATAGTTTGGTAACTCTCGTACAGATTAATTGCCTTTAATTTTTTTAATCGGTTTTATTGTTATATTTCTTAATATGGATATTAAATGTATTAATGAAAGGATTTATTTAGTATATATGCTACACATACGTATATATATCGCATGAGTATACGATTGCGATTACTGCATACACTATGCTACATTTAAAATCCAAGATGCCATCATCCTAATGGGGTTTTCGATATTTTTAATTGTAATTATGCAATAACATCCCTTGGTAACAGACAGTATTAAAACAACTCGAAAATATGGCTGGAGTTATATTCTGGAACATCAAAACATAAAGCTTCCCGAAGTTGTTTGTACTAGCTTTTAATTAGAGAATCGTTCCAAGAAGAAATAATTCAGGAAAACTCTAGTACTCGTAATTGGAAATTCAGAGAATAAGACAGTAAATTGTAAAGTTTGATTTATTTTCGCAGCATTGGTTTACGGCAAATTGTATATTTTATCAGACTTATTTTACCAAATAATTAATAAAAAAAATTGAGATGTTATTTTTACCTATCAATAACAACATACTCAAATCAAACGAAATCTTCAGATTTTTCTGCTTGGTAAATAATAATTAAAACCTATTTGAGGTAACTTGGGACAGCGTAAAAAGGAAAAGAACTCACTTTTTCATTTAAGGCGATAACATGGACAAAGTGTTTTATTAGAATTTTCAGTTTTATCATATTAATTTTAAACTGGTAAAATAAATGAAAATGGCACATAGTCAAAATTTTTCGCTATTTGATTTTGATTCTTGCTATTTGAGCTATAAGATAAATGACTCGTGTCTTTGGAATTTGTGGATCTTAGTTTAAATATTTAAGGTAGTTAAGCAAAGAGGTTTACTCACGCTTATTTTTAAAAGTACATATAATATTATTTTTACCTATTTGATAAAACGTAGACCTTCTCGGAGCGTCGCTGCAGCTGACTTCGTAAATGTATTAGCTCCCACAAGAAGTGACTGTCCATATCCTTGGCAGAAGACGCTCGAACTTGGACCTCTGTTACCGGGATTAGCACTTGGTATCGGATTATTTCTACTTCGTTTGAATTGTTTTTCGATGATACACCCTGCAAAATAATAGCTGTTTTATCCAACTGAGAGAGAGAGAGAGAGAGAGAGACTTAGAGATAGTATAAGAATTGTATCGATAGGTTCACATGAACAGGATTTTATTAATTATAAAACTTTTATTAATCATAAAATTTATAATAAATGAATAAAAAAATGATCTTCATATAATTATCCAAACATATCGTACATTCTCTTAAACAGTTCTTTAGCAAACACCATTACAAAACTATCGAGCGAATTTTACATAATAGTGTAATTCTTAGACTTCTAAAGAACTCTAATGTTTATTAAGATTGAATCAGGCATAATAAAACTTAGATTTTATTTTTAATCCAGACGTCCGACCAGACGTCTGACCAACAACGACGGTCGTCCTGTTGACCAACAACGACGTGACAAATTGATAAAAAAAAATTTTTTTATTGTATTCTATGGTTGTAATTCAGGCAAGTCAAGTTTTCTACTCGTTCATGTAAATCCATATACCAAAAATTAAAAAAAAAAACAACTAAAATGCTTAACCATACTAATCTGATTTACTGTACCATATGTAAATTGATTAAATAAACGTGTGATTTATAACATTGAAATCGTACCATTAACTTTTTCTTCTGTCTCAGTCTTTCTTTGCAGAGGAAGACAACGGCTGATTTAAACACAAAACACATAGCGTGTAGCTCCAATCCTTTTTTAATTTTCCCTAAGAAGTCTGAAATATTTAACCATTCTACGCCTCCGTAGTACAACAAATCACCTGAAAAGAAAAAGGATTAATTTGCCTGAGAATTAATTAACTCTATCAAGATTACATTTTAAGAATATTCTACTTTTATTTAAGTAAATTTGTAAAGAAAAGTAAAATCTTACCTGGACTTAGATCTATAGGTTGCTTACAAGACTTTTGGTGTTGCCTAAACAAATGATCAAATATAGCACCATATTCTTCATGTATTCGTTGCATTTCATTAATGTGTTCTGCAACTTTTTCCATGCCTTTTAAAGCCTCTGTAATTTAGAAAAACACGTGATCTGTTTAGTAAAACTTAGGCAGTCATAAGCGATGATAAAAAATAACATAAATAAAAAATAAAATATTCTAAACATATTTTGTATCCTTAATGTAAACGGCCAGGCAAATGTTTCTTCCCAAACAAAACCCAGTGAAGCCGATACACGGCAAAGCCTGCCGTCCCCAAGTCTATCCTGGTGTAAAATTAAAACCCTCCGAAGAAAGATTGCACGTCAACTCAATCCAATTCAAAGGTGAGAACACAAACATGACGTGATAATTCCCAAAGGGGGAGTACTCACCTACTAAATGGAGATGCTCCTCAGAATTAACATCAGTCAGGTTTCGCAGTTGCTGTAGCAGCAGCGGGTACTTGAGTATCCGTTGTATTGGCTTTATCAAGTACGACTCCAGCGTTGATGAGTGCTGTTGTTTGGGGTTCCGCGAGGACAAGAACTCTTGGAGTGCCTGATTGCCCTCATCTGTACACAATACGGGCCGTATTAGGGATCAATTTAAGAAATGATATTATGTGTATTTGATATTAAACGAGCTGCAAATAAGAGTACTTTTCGTTTTAAGCTGGTGATGAGTCTTAATGTTTTTATTGATATTTAGTAACAAAAACTCAAAGTGCTTTGGTATACCATTAGCATGTTAAAAAACCTTTATTAATACACATATAACTATTGATTGGGATATGGATGGATTCAAAAAGTAAAAAAAAAATATTATAACCATAAACTCCACTATCGTTTTGTTCCATTGAAATGTACAAGGTTCAATTCAAGTTTGGCCATTTATATTTTCTAGTTAATAAAACAAGAAAAAAGAAAACGTTTACGTCATGTTATTTGGCAATTATGTTTCTACTGTAAAAGTTATCGTGTCATCTGATAGAAAGGTTCAGACTAATTTTTATTTTAGAAAGTTAGTAAAAACGCTTATTGAAATATGTATAATAATAACAAAGCATTTGATCGTAATGTAACGTAAAAGTTTAGCAATTAGGCACGAACTTCATGTAAATTTGGGCTCAATATGGTATGGGCTCGATATTTATGGAGAACAATAACGTTTAAATATTACTTCATTTGACCTGGTTATGAATAATTCATTAATAATAATTAGTACCTTCGGCAATATCAAAGAATGTTGCAGTGATCAAAATTTGTAGATGTATTACAAGCACACATTTGTTGCTGACTGCTTGTACGAGTACTAAGACTAACAGCCGGAATTCACAATTTAATGTAACATCCGACTCACGATATTGCCCGGATGAAAATGTCACTTTTTAAAAGACAGTCAGTTGTGCGTGGTCAATTGGTCACCCATCCAAAGGCTGTCCGCATTGACCGTTAGGTTAAGCAACGGCTGAACATCAATTATCGCGTCAGATAAATAACAACACTATAGTTAGCCGACAGCAGACGCTACTATTTGTTAGAAAGAAAGCAAGTTGGAGAGATGGAAAACTGACTTACTTGGATGTAGCACTTTCTGAGCTTTACTGTGGCTGGCGCAAAAAGAGCTGTACAGTTTGAAGTGGTTGACATACATCAAGAAAGCATTTCCGACCGCAAACAGTACATTCTGAAAGAGAAACATTAATCAAACTCCGATATCGAGTTCCGAGTACACCACCCGCGGCCAATACAAATAAGTAACGTTATTTTTGCAGACTATTTTTCCTGGATTACAAGAAGCTAGCCGATACAAAAATACTAGTCAAAAATGTAGGGCGCTACTTGAGTTGACTCTAACTCATATAGATAGATAAGTAAATCATTTATTTGCACCAAAAGGATTTACAATGCAGTTACATTATAAATGTACCCTATAATTATAACTGTAACAACATATACATAAGGACAATTCAAGTAGGTAGGTACATAAGCTAAACACACACTTTCGACAACCTCGTTAGCGTAAAGGTTACCATGCCGGACTGCTAATCAAAAGGTTCCGGGTTCGATTCCCGGCCCGGTCAACATCTTTGTGCTTAACTAAATTTGTTGGCTGTGGGTCTGGGTGTTAAATATTTATGTATTTATATATAATATGTATGTATGTATATGCAGTATATCAGTTGTGTTAGCAACCATAATACGAACTAAAAATGGTTCAGTGTAGGGCTAACAAGCCGTGTGTGAAATGTGTCCTATTATTCATAAATTAAATTAATTATAAATTAAATTAAATTAAATTACATATTAAACAAGACACTTTAAGTATCATCGGCCCAATTAAATAAAAAACTTTCAACAAAAACAAACTCGGATAGACTTGACTGACTAATTCAGTGTTTAGTTTCGTGAATGGATCTAATGCAGTGAGGCGAGAGTTACCGCGCCCTTCAATTCAGGCAGTAATTACTGATCTTGTTTAGGGGGCAGCGCACAACTTGCTACTCGTACATTACGCTAAGTTTACAACAAAATTAGGTATCCAGATATGTATTTTGATTTGCCTTATGTAGCTGGAATTGTAACGCAATTTGCTGCACAATAAATGTTATTATTATTTACTTGTTGTGCCTCATAAGATTACCCACGTTAATCCGGGTTTAAAAGTAGCCTATATGCTAATCCAGAACCTACAGTATCTCCTTATTAAATTTCAACCAAATCAGTTGAGTGGTTAATTTATTTCTGTCATTTATTTTTGATATTTCTTCTCTCTCAGAGAAGAAATAACAAAAATAAATACTTACACACACAAATTATCGCAATTATAATATTAGTAGCATTATTGTAATGTAATTGTATCTGCTATCGAACTGGTGACCATGGAGGTTGTTATTGAAGAAGTATATTTCACTCCATTATTGTGGTAAATATGAGAAAGATTTCCTCAGAAATGTTAACCTTATTACCAAAGTACTAAAGTGTAAATTACCTTGAATTGATTAGAAAATTCGAAGTGATGGAAGTTAGGCTCTGCCTCGAGCGCGTCCTCCAAGTTCTGCAGGAATTGCCTTTGGAACGTCACTATCTCCTGAATGTTTCCAAACAACGCGTTGATCTCGGCGTTCGATAAAAAAGTTTCTCTCTTCAGCGGTTCCAAGTAATTCTCCAGCAAGTTATTGAGGTGCTGCAAATCATACAACAAAGTTAACAAAACCTTTTCACCCCGTAATAACATACAGTTTCACAAAGAAAAACACACTGATATTATCCTATGGATGTTTCTAGTGGCTTGTTACTATTACGCTGCGTCATGTTTTTACAATGTTATATTTATGTATGTTTGTTCGGGTTCTTGCAAGCTAAATTAGACCCATTTCCCATTGGTTAATTGGATTTAAATTTGCTATATTAATGTATCCACTATCCAATACATTATTATGGTATCATACGAGTAAAGCTGTACTGATGATATACTGTCGGAAGGTGGCTAAAGGATCTTATTAACTAAACAAGACAAATCTATCGAATTTGGGTTCATTTGTTTTGTCTTGGTGAATTCTTTGGTGATACACGATATTCAGTCTGATGATGAAGTTAAAAAGTGCCTATTATGAACTTTAAAATGAAATAGGATAAGCCTAACGAATTTGAGCATATTTAAAATTGTTTGCTGAGACAATGTCAGTATTCATTTGCACGTTTCAATATGTTTGCTTCAATTTTTGTATAAGTATTTATTTTTATCCTAGACTGTCAATGAGGCAATAATTTATAGTAAGTTTACGTGAAGCGTATTAAGATTAATTCGATTCTTTTAGATTAATGCTTTAATATCACCTTTAAAACTTAAAATCAAACATCCACAATTAACACTTTATAACAATCTGAACAAAAGCACAGGTGCGGCCAGTTTACAAAGTTTTAAATCTGTTTTATTAAATCCATCAAAGTTTTCTACTCGTGAATATTCATACCAGACTAAAAATATATATTCTTTCGCGTTCTCCTGTCGTTTGTTCTATTATTCAACATTGCAAAGGCAAAGTTCAAGAAGATTCAAAACCCGAGTAAGATCGAGAAACCTTAATTAGTTAAAAGCTTGAGGGCGATGTGTTTGCGTTGCAACCGAGCATCTTAAGAGCTCAAGTTTTAAATGAAATATTTGCGGAAGTGTCGCGAAGTTTCTCTGCTACTTGTTAGTGCAGACTTAATAGGATACGAAAGAACGTTAGTTATGAAATATGCAAAACGCAAGCAACCCATTAACTCGTACCAAACTGGTACAATTTGGTGTCTAGTTTGAAACAAAATAGATGAAGGGCTTAGGAGAATTATATTTATTATTTATTGTCGGTTGCAACGTTGCGTCGAGGGCTCGATCTGCCTAGTTTATATTAAGTTACGCCACCGGAGCGAAATCGGAAGTTCAAATGAGACGGATTACGCGGCGAAATACGAGTTTGTTTCTGTGAAATTTCAAACTTCTCAAATTGCGATACTTTCACAGTGACTTTGATACAATATTTCTTGGTTCTGCTTGAAATATACTCAGTAGTTTGTTGTAAGTAAAATATGTACATAAGTAATTCTTTCTATTTATTGCACTGCCGAGATTTGAATAATAATATGGCAATGACAAACGATATCGTATCGTAAGCCAACTGTATCGTTGCGTTTGATGTCAACTGACCTATATCCGCGTTTGATCTCGACTCGATCTACCAGTATCTTCCTAGGCGGGCTCCGGTTGTGTCAGAAGCATGCTTAGTGCGAGCCATCATTTCATAGTGGATGAGCATTGTGCTTTGATCATGATACAGCTATAAAATTGTTCCATCGTCTGATAAATGAATTGAATAGTTTCAGTGCCGCCAACTCCAAGTGACGGAAGTAAGCGGCTTGGAAATCTTTTGCTTTGAATAGACACTGCATTACATTTCAAAGAGAAACTTGATTCGATTGTTTTGTTTGAAGAATAAACAATGATGTAGAATAGTTTTAACTTTAGCGAACATCAATATTTATTTTATTTCATTTTTTAATCTTGTAATTTTAACAAAAATACTGCTCAGTACCACAATATTCGAAACGTGTTTTAACCCGGCGAATACTAATAACATAGCGAATAAGTCGATATATTATTAGTAAATAAGTTTTGTTTTATATAGTTCATAATTTCATGTTTATGTTCTAAAGAAAATTTTATGTTTTGTCTCTAAATGTCTATTATGTTGTGTTTTCGAATAAACGTTTTAAGTTATGTTCTAAAAAAATTATCCCAGAATAAAAAGATTTAATTTGATGAGTAATATGCTCATTTTATGATAAATAAATGTTTGATTTTTATTAATAATGTATTTAACTACCTATTTCCCTATTATAGAAGACTAATATTGACATATGCTTGATTCAGTGTACAATAATGTACATGGGTAAAGTTTACCCGGCCACAACGGCCAAGTTCTGTTTATTAGCCACAATGACGCCGGGTTAAAAGCAGGGGTTTACTGATTTCAAAAATATTATTTGGTGTATTTACCTTAACATAGGCCCGCTCAGTGTCAACGAGTTCCAGCAGAACCTTCTTTAGCTTGTCGGCGTCAGACATGTGTCTTGAAGGAGTGCCAGCCGCAGCGCTAGCCACGCTGCCCGTAGGACTCCCACGGCGCGTCTCGGCGGGGGACCGGCACCAGCCTGTCACTTGTTCTGCACTCTAGTTGAAAAAGGTAACATGTTTCAAAGAAATGTACTCAGTGACGTCTTCCAAAATAGACGAAGCGCACTTTGTACCTACAATAAACACAAGGTCTGTTAACCCCAAAGTAGGATCCATTTTGGTTCAGTGTTTCATCTTAATAATTAATAAGTACTTAATTATTATCAGACACTAAAATAACCTACATTTAAAAAACAAAAGGAAGTAAGACTATACAGAGCTTGCATTGAAGTTTACAATAAAAAGACAAAATTTACAAAATAACAGTGTATTCCTCCACTGCTCGGTTTGTTTCATCTAAAGGTAATAGGCGATACGCGACAGTGACAGCTTGGCGTCTAGACGCAAAGATAAATTGCTGCTAACTATTCTGTACAAAGTTCCGCACAGTTGGCGCTAAAAATACATACAAACAAAAAGACTACGTTTTGTCGTAGCTACTGGACGCAGTGACAAGTCTCCCAGTTAGTAATTGCTCGAACAATCTAATATTTTTGCGTCATTCAGTAGATTTGTACAAAACATATTTCATTTCTATAATGGTTTTAATTAACCTACGGCGAAATAGGTACGTAGTTACAATAACATTATTTGGTCCACAAAATTCTAAACAAGGATGTTGAAATCACTATGTCCAAAAAAGTGAAATTTGGATGGCCACAAAATACTTTTACATTATTCATGACCGACCCCTTATTGTGTAGCACAGTAAACATGCGGTAAACTTTTTAACCCCCATAGAAATGGATCCGCCCAAGCGATATCGAAGCTACCGTCTCGTGAAGGGTATCGTAAAACACGAATCCCTAAAAAAGAAATGAGTTTTGCAACTTTTCGCAACGTCAAAAAAGTTGTGAATGCCATCACGTGCCGAATGATGAGACAAGCAGGTGTTCCGTAAGATTGTAGCGTAAGACAGATTAAATCTTTGAGTCTTGCTTCAATGTCTGTACGCCCTGTTCGTCACTCAAAGATAACCCCACAAAAACAGCATTAGCATTTATAATAGTATGCTTATTGTTGAATTTCTTTATTGTTATGTCATATAGAACAAAACAATTAACATGTACATTATAATCTTCCCAGAAGTACCCGACCAATTTATTATTTCGCGCATGACGTCGTTCATTGTGAGCTCATATATTGAAAATGTCTAATCCTTTCAGCGTTTAAAACTCTCTGTTATGATTTATTAGGGACCTCGTTATTTATTTCACGGAACAATAACTCTGAAGGGAGCAACGCAACGTCGAGGATTGTACGGAATTCTTACAGAAATTAAGAGACTGTCGTGAAATGTATCTCAAAGCTAAAAAGCGAAAATCCGCAGCTACAAAATTTTAAGACGAGATTTTGTTTAAGTATTTTCTGAGTAAATCATACTTATAGTATTAACCTCTATATCTGAGAGATATCTTTATAAATAGACTGTGCAGCGTTGCATATTAAGGAGTAAATTTAAATAGGGTCCCAGTTTACTCCCCTGAGATAGTAATTATTTTAAAGAGAGAAAAACACATTTTACGCTCGAGTGACGTAACGATTTAAAATGGGAACTCAAGCTGCGAGGGATAATTGAATCAGGGATCTTGTTTCAGAATGCATGTAAAAGCGTTACGCAGCAGTAATTTGTTGAGTTCGTTTTATTTCCTTACCTTTAGAAGATTCTCTATCTCGAAGGAGTTGGTCCTTGAACTAACTTTAGGTGGTCCAGTCACTGAGTCACCGTGCCCGTCGGTGTCGGGGCTGTAAAGCTCTTTACCTGTAGAAAATAAAAATATCATGTTACAAGGTACAAGACAATACTGCATTTTATACAGTGTGATTTCTTTTTCCGATTACAGATTCTTTTTTTTCCTTATAGTTAAGTAGCTAAGCTCCCATATTGCAGGCTTCTGACGCGGCTTAGCAACTGCTGCATTAACTAACAAACGAAACTTAATGACGTACATTTCGGTCCATAGAAACGCCCTAGTGGCCAAACGCAACTTTTCAGTCATCCATTCAAATCCTGACCAAAATGCTAAAGGTAAATAAAATTTTTTGATAAACTCAAATGCCAAACAGAAAAGTGGCCTGCTATACCTTTATATGTATGTTGGAAAGCGTTAAAATTATTATTTGAAACATACACAAAAACTTTCATAATATGTTAAACCAACAGCCATTACGTATGCAAATTCAATCCCTACATGCTGTATCGTTCCTGCTACGGAGGTTTCTCGAATAACTCGATAGGAAAAATAATTTATTTTTGGAACGTGGTAAAACTTTGAATAAATTTCATGCATCAAATAACACTCGTCGGAGATATTTATTGAAACTTCTCATTGAATTTACGAAAGGATTCAGAGTTCCAACAAGTAATTCGACGAGGTACATATCCTTGTTACATGTCGAGTGACGTATGCGGAGATGACGTCACTTCCCGCACCGGTTCACGTAAGTCGAGCACATAAAGGCTTTGTCTTCGCAAGAGTATCTGGTATCAGCCTGATTCACTGTAATTGTTATAATAACAGGTGCTGCTCAATCCTAAACGAATAATTGAAAATAAAAGGCGAGGTAAAGCCAGGCTTCTCAAATAACATTTATAATTAGGTAAAAATAGCTTTTTATTGTTTTGGTTTACAGTTTTGACTTTGTGAATAAATTATTAAAATTTAGTGCTATAATCGATGTATGTAAGCTGACTTAAATTGACAATTTATAAATACAATCTTTTTTGCCTAAAAATTTGCAAGAGTTTAAAATATCTTGACGTTAGTTAAATTAACATTAACATATTTTCGAATAATGTATGTATACGATTTTAGTTAAATAAGGTTTTTCAGATTGCTTAAAATAGCAGGAGCTATCTCAAGATTATAGCATGGAGTGTCACGGACGGGAGCTTGAAATCTCTTATTCACGTCGGAGGCCGGAGGTCAGAACGAGGCAGGTGGGTTATATCTACCGCATAATCAGCGGGCTGCGGTGTCGCAAAATGGATCCCAATTACCGCGTAACGACGCCGCCGTAACCGTCCCGGAGATGGTCCGTCGACCTGCCGCTTTCCTGAAGGATTGTGCGGAAATGGAACGAGAACACGCCAATTGGACCAAATAGAGAGGTCCATTTTGACGTAATCTTCAGAGACACGCTTTATTTATACGCCACGTAAAAGCCTTCTTGACTTTTTACGGTTGCTTTGTGATATCCGCCTATCATGAAGACGGAAGATGTTTTCGTATTTTCTGCAATTTCAGGCGTTTTCCTAAAAGCCGCATCGAGGTCGTGTTTTATTAACAGCGGTGTACTTTTTACACTTTTTACCAGAAGGTAAAACACGGCAAACTTTCTTGTAACTCGTTTGTTTTAAGCTTTGTGTGTATCATAAATTTACGGAATCAACACGAAAAGATCTATGTATCTAACTTGTGATAGAGTAAGATGTCACAAAATAATTTTAAACAAGAAATTTCAGCAAGAAATCAATCTGCTTCTTCAATACAGATTTAAAAAGGATCGTTCATTGAACGACGCTCTAATAAGGGGCATTTCAATCAAGTTCTGTATTTGTACAAAACTCAATAAATGGAGGCGTAGATAACGATAACAAGTAAGGGGCCGGGTCGGGCGGGCACGGGTGTGTAACGTGAAGGAGACATTTTCAATATGCCTAACCGCTATCAAAAGAGCTGTCAAGTTTCAATAACACGGGAGGAAATTACAATGCTCGCGATGAAACTTTCACGTGAAGCTGGCTTTATGACAAGAAGTCACACAATGAGTTTTTGGCCGCGGTGTGTCAACATCGGGGACAAGCAAATAGCTCGAGGTGGGGTCACGGCCTTCATTAGACGACGGTTATTTCCGTTTTAAGCTGCCGTAAGGCTTAAAGAGCTTGATGCAGCAGTTACTTTACATAACATAGCTCTAAATGCTCAAGAGCAAAAATTGTGCTACATTTTATGAGTACTACAACATTTTTAGGGTTAAAAGAGCTCTCGTAAATTATTATGTCGTATTAAATTATGCGAAAATGTAAAATCACACCTGACGCGTAAGAAAATTCAATTTCAGATTGTAATTTGATGTACGAAACAGAAACTCATGAAAGGTTAGCCGGCAACGGTGCGGAACGGATAAAAATGAAAGGTCTTCCGTTCGGCAAGAGACCGTGCGTCATTAGTCGAGTGACGAGTATATTATTAGTGGGGGGATGTCGTAATAAATAACCTGCTTGTGGTTGAAAGAGGTCGTCATTGTTCACGATCTACGCGCGGTCGTGTCAAGCCGCACCCTATTCAGTTATAGCTGCCATAAAACAAACAACAACTACAACCCGACTCGATATGTCGACATAATTGCCTATTGTGTTGTTTCTGTTCCATGATAATGTACATATGTATGTATATCTACTCTACGCAGCGCTACTAAGCGAATGTGGACATCCATTGAAATAATAGTTTACCTATTTCTCAATATAAGCTGTATTATAGCTTGAAAGAAAAAAGAAACAAAAAAGGGCAACGAGCGTAATTAAGATATTACTCAGAATTTATCCCTTAAGGAAAACGCGACTAGCTTGAATGTAATTTATAATACCCGGCGTAAATAAATTTGGCCAACCCTTATTTTTGAGACTTGAATGTAGTCTGAAAAAAATGGGTCAAGATCCAATTTAATATTATTTCATTTGGTTGCCAGGCATGTATTCGATATAAAATGTGTATGTATATACGTTTTCCCTTCGGAACGTATAACTTTTTGAGGACTTTTTGATTAATATCATCCGGGTTGAGGACCTTTTCTCCAAATGGTTAGAGTAATGTATCGGTTTATGTATTTATCCACCTCTTCGATAAGTAACTTATGACGTAGCTACGTATGTTGCTATAATGGCATGAATTTTATGTGCTTAACCTTAAGTACCGTTCAATTGTTTAAAAGCTTCGAGTAAAATCACGTGTAATGAGAATGAGTGAGTTTAACGAGCGAGTGTGAGCTGAACGTTTAATATGTGAGCTCGGTGTATGTTTCATTACAAGAATACATAATGTTCGCTATGTGGTAGACGCAGCGCCCTGATTACAACAGATGTTGTGACTATCAACCGTTGATTGCTCTGCTTATGTGCGAGCGATTCCGCAGTAAAGAGAAAAGGCACTAATTTGCAGAGATCGATAAACCGCATCGAGCAAAACTAGTTATTTTGCGATGCACAAAATATTACTGGCTGTCAGCCACAATTCAAATACGACTTAGGGCGTTTCGGAAACGATGCCAAGTATTACGTAAATATGATGGAAAAGTTGCTTGCTAAGCGATAGCCGTACGAGAAAAATAACACTGCTAGTATATCTTACGAGAAGTCAATAATAATACCTATTATTATCTGTTTCGTATTAAAGCTGATGTTGTGTTATTCGACCGCAAACGTTACCATGTTACCAGTAGTATAATAACAATTGAGGTTAGGTATTATTACCGACCGCACTTAACGGTTTAGCTTTAGACAAGGAGTTTCATTAAGTGCTTCATTAGGATGGAGCAAACTATTACAAATATCGTTAGTAAGATGTTGTAGGAGAGCACGGAAAGGGTTTAATATCGTGAAGGTTACGATCGTGAGTCGGCGCTCACCCCCGCTAGGGGATGAGGAACCGCAGCAAAACAGAGCATAAGCTAAAAGCTCCCCCTGTAAATAATAATCCGCCAAGTCATCAAGGCGACGAGCCGTCGAATAGTTGATGTGTAAAGAAAAACATCAAAACGGATCCGCTGAAACATTTTCGCTTTTTATGCTACGGTCAGAGGGAAAGCAACTTTTCGGGGAAGGGAATAAAGCTATACCGCATAATTTGGATGAGAAAGTGTAAATGTAAATTGGGTGCAGAAAACGGCAAAGTTCGCAGTTTAGCACCTGGTGAAATTTTGATAATTAATCATTCTTCAGAGCCACGCTGCGGTATTTGAAATTGGCTATATTTGGTTAACGTAGTCGGGTAAGGTATGACTTCGCATTTCACGGTGATAAGGCAGCAGACATCAAACTTCCCGAGTAAAATTTCATGGATGCGGGTACCTTTACAGCTCCACGGGGAGAGCATGACACGTAGGCAAACCGTCTTGCATATTCATTACTTATTCTCACCTTTTCCTTAAAAGTTACGGTCGAAAGATTATAATTGTAGAGCCTAACTGTAGAGCTTTTCATGTAAAAAGGCATAATTTTTTAAATTATTCTTTAAAAATACATGATTGCTTTTATATTTTGGCATTTAACGATAGACATTGGTGAGACATTATCATTTACAATTTGGAGTGCTAAGCAAAATTCTGTGATGGATCAGGGTTCCCATATAATGAGCTCTATAGCTACGAATATTGTATGCTTTGCGAACGAGGATATAGAACTATGATAATATTTGAAGTAGTTAAGTGTAAACTGTTAAGGGAAGTACGACCGCATATTCTCATAGCAGAACTTTGGTACGCTTCCTCTTTATGTAAAATTATGTGCGTCACACAGTGTAGATAGAATTATCTATGACGTACTTCCTACTCACTCCTTTACACTCTCTTATTTTAAAAAGGTATATACATTAGTTTCTCTATGTTTATATGTGCGCTGCACGCAAGTGTAATGTCGTCAAAGTTAGCGGTTGCCATTTTGTGTGTTAGTGACTTAACTAGTTTAAAACAGTTACTTGTATTTTTTATGAAACAGCGTTAAAAATTATAAAAACTATACTATGCGATCACAATTTTATGATAAACGATAATATTTTTTACAGTCCTAAATATTTTTTTCTAAAACAATAGCTTTTCTTTGTTGTTATTTCGTAAACGGTAGTGTGAAACAACATTTCGTGTACCATTTATATACAAAATCAAAACTTTTGTTTAAACAAAATCTTGTTCCGTATAATATACTGTACGAAAAAAGAACATCTAAAAATATATGAGGAAAACTAGGGTCGCGAGAAAACAAATGACGAATGAAAAGATCTGAAAATGCGCCTTTCCGCCGCAATCGTATCCAGGACTTCGAGCTTGGCAGTGTAGGTCACAAACCGCTGGGCAGTCAATGAGGCAGTCAGAAAGTACTCACTCCAAGCTGGCGCCGGCACGATGAGTCCAGAGATCATGTCGTCAGAGATGACGGGCGGGTCGGTGGGCGGCGGCGGGCACACCAACGAGTCGATGATGTCATCGGTGGCTGCTCGCATCACGCCTGTCAACTCGGGCGGCTCGGTGCGTGACGACCTGTGACGACATACGCTCATCATTGTTATCCCCGACGCAAAAAATCTCCCACACTCGTGTGTGTCTGTGTGTGTGTTCGATGTGTGTTTGTGTGTGTGTGTTCAATGTTTGTGTGTGTGTGTGTGTGTGTGGGTGGGTGTATCTGTGGCGTGGTAGCTCTCCAACAAATTAACCGATAAGAATTTATTTTTGTTTTGTTTGAAAGGTGTGTTAGTGTTAGGTGTGGATGTGTTCTAACTATCGAAAAAACGATAAAAGTAAAACGACATAAGTTTGTGAAAATTGGTCCAAGAAGGCTGCTGCCACAAAATGTCGCAGGACATATTTTTTTAACAACTACCTCAATATGGAAAGGCTTGGCTAGTAGAGTAGACGATGATAAATTTCAAAACAAGATAGCAAAAAAATTTACGGGGTATTTTAATTTACACTTATTATTATAACTTAATACATATATTGAATAATTTTTGTTATTGAATAATAGAGGATCACCCAGTAACCAGCTTGAGCTGAATCTTTTGAACTTTATTTAAAAGACCTGATAAATATAGCCCTTTTACAAGAATCGTCTCGGCTATGATACATTTTGTTCTTGCCATTATTATCCCATAGCCCATTCTCTCCTACTGATGGAAATATCAATACTTTCAGAAATGGGCCAAACTTTTGAGATTTCGCCCTTTCGCACAATTTCGGGCTTAAACCTGTTTGTATAACTTTATTTGTATTAGTCGCGAAACATTACAGTTTATTTAGTACAGCTTTTTGTAAAATATTGTTAAAGTCAAAGTCAAAGTCAAAGTCAAATACATTTATTGCTTCGTTATGGCATAATTAAGATGTTATACATTTAAAAGGTAGGTATCACATAACGGACCCTGTTCGGGTATCGCAACACAAGAGGAGTGAGCCGGTTTATTTGCATGCAAAAAATAAATCCTTATCGTCTAGAAATTCGTCAATAGAGTAATAGCATTTATGTAACAATAAAAGTTTTAATTTGTTTTCAAAAATACTGTCTTTTTCTATTATTGTTAGGTAGGTTCTATTTGAATAATTACTAGCAATTTATTTATTACAGTAAACGCCTTAAGAAAATATATAATTCTCAATTAAAAACTTACAAATTGAAAACATTGTTTCTCAATGACCCGACAGGGACATTATAATATATCTTAAGCTGGTGAAGGAAATACATTTTCAGTTTAAAAAAGATTCCAGTGAAGTTTCTAATTGCATAAATATTAATGAACTCAACTGTGTCGGCAAAAAGAATTCGAGCAAGTCCGGTTTGCTGGCGTGAAATAAAAGAATACTGGAGCGATGTCGCATCACATTAAACTTTCAGAGTCGCTGAAAAACAGACGTTTAGTGAGAACATGGTCTCTGCTCTGTAGACGGATGTCGTCACTGGTTACGCAGATCCCGTTGCCCCGGGGGCTCTCCGTGGGACGGCTTCTGCGACCATATTGATCCGATGTCATTTACAGAATCGAGTTTCTAGACAAACACGATCTGATAGCGAAATACGCGGAGAAACGTGGAAATTATTTTGAAGTGGAATTCGCATCGCGCCGCTCTTTATGTGAAGCGGCGTTTTGCATATTCTGTGAGTATTCTACAAATGTTGATTCAAGTGCGCGGTCGCACAACAGATTGAATCGAGCATCTGTATTCAAAGCACACAACGAGATACGTACAAGTAGGTGAACGCGAGATCAAAATGTGATCTAAACTCAGAATTTGATTCACAAAATGTGTCGTCCTATGAAAGGAATTTAATCATACTGTGTTTTGAGCACGACTAACAAAAGTGAAACTTTTACGGCAAGTACGAACATATAATTACGGCACGATTCGGTCGTTGCGAACGTTTCGCGATAATGAAGATAAAACGAAAATGTTTCGCTTTTTTCAGGCCGGAACGAGCGCGATGTCTACGTTCTACAAGCAAGCGGCTACAGGCTCGTAACTGTGCTGACATCGATTTTAATATTTGCTCTGATGTACAGTGCACGCTGAACCTGAAAGACTTTGTGTATTTGAAATTTAGCCACCGACAAAAAATACGCGGGTTACTATAAGTTTGACGTATCTCTCTCTCTCTCTGTGTGTGTGTGTGTCTGTGGCGTAATTCTCAAACGGATAGCTCTATTTCTTTTTTGCTATATTTGATAAAAACCGGCCACAAAATGGCGTATCACAACACATTTTTGCGACTCCTTAAAATGTAGGTGTCAAATATAAGGACTTGACTAGTTCAATACTATATATACACTGTAAAAATTCAACATCTATGATGTTCTATAAAGGGTTGTTTGGAACAAGAGTAAAATGAAACTAATTGTACGATGTAAGCAATGATACATGTATATGTACATATGTACCTACGAGTATTGTGCATTAACAAAGCAATATAATTTAATACGTGTACATAATTCAATTTGATACTCGTACGAAACAAAAATAAAATACAAATAAGCAAGTTATATGAAAACTTGGACCATCATTAACATCATAATTTGCCAATAATTAAGCCAATCGAAAATTTGAGCGCGTTTTACGAGACAATAACTGTGACCGCCTAAGCCGTAACGGTTTATACGAGCGGAGCGGACGGTACGATGAAACAACTCACAACATTAATAACACCGCATCGCTGAAGCTCGTTTCAAGATGGCATTTGTTGAAAACATTATTGGTGTCGGCGCGGCGCGCTGGAGAAGCTCAATTGCGGTCGGTGACAATAGCAGCGCGCGGGCAGGTGCGGCGCTGCAGGCGACGAGGGCCGTATGTAGGTCGCAGCGGCCGCTTCGGTAAACTCGTCGCGCCCGCGAAAGGTCAGGTGTATGAGGGCGGGAAGCGGCGATGAACGGCTTTCCACCCTGCCCTTCCGGCACCGGCACTCCGCGCGCTTTAACTTCCGTTTATTAGGTGCTCTAGGCGCTCGCTTCCCTTGCTACGAGAGCTTCGCCCTCGCGACACACTAACGGATGACCTGACCTTTTTACTGTGCAAAACATCTCGCGCTTTGGCCGGCAACGATTTATTCTAATCCAATGTTAACGAATGCGCCTCGCCGGGTCGCTCGATTAATGAACGAAAGGCAGTTAACTCTGTCGAGGATCCGTTGACTTTCATCGACACAGAAAATGTACAACGAAACAGTCGAGTTCATTATTCTATTTGCGCCGTTAATTAAGTGAGATAATTCTTAAAGTTATTCGAGAAACGGGCCATCGTTAAATGAGTGGATAACGGGGAGAAATGGTGTTGTTATAGAGGTTGTTGTGTATAGGTATGTACCTCATCATCATGACGAGGGAGAGCTCCTCCTGCAGCACGCTCTCCAGGTACATCATGTCGAGGTCGGACACGATCGCTCCGTTGATCACCATTATCTCGTCGCCTTTGATTATACCTGGCACAGAAACCGCCGAGTCTACCGTTACCGTCTTTACATTTACAAAAACAATCGAGATTAAAATTCGAATGTTGTTCTAGGGGATATCGATTCGAAACATTACGGATGCGAAGCTGATGAAAAGCGTTTTTTGCTGTCGTTATAAAGGCTCGGAGAAAATACAAAGTAGGCTTAAAACATAGAACAAAGGGCGAGTCGGAAACGAGTAAGTCGCGCACAATGGAAAACAATACATAATAAGTTTGAGGCGGGGCGAAAGTGTGTAGAGATTATTATAATTTTTGGTTATTGCGAGGGGTATTGGAGTACATTACCGTTCTGCATGGCGACGCTCTTGTCTTCCACCCTGCTGACGTAGCAGCACAGTTCGTCTTGCCGCTCGGCGTTTTCGATAAGTTCTGCTTCGACACTGAAACCCCACATCTGTTCGAGCGTGTTTCTCTGTAGCTCCACTTGGTATAGAATCTTCGCGCACACCTCCACCACTTCATGTGTGTGTAACTGTATAACAAACTCGTTTACATTAGATTCGTACTTTTGTTATTTTAGCGTATAAAATTCTCAATCGCTATAAATTAAATTCGTATTGTTTTTTATGCGTTCTCATTAGATGTATAAAGAAACAAATATAACAGTGAATTATTCTAAATGACTTGCTACGTATGAGCCATTAACGTATCGTATATTACTAAACAAGTCATTATGAACCGTAAATTTATATTTGTCTACATTGCCAGTGTTTAGTTTGCTCGGAAAAGCTTATTTCCTACTAGCAGAGCATTCTCCAATTCATAATAATGCTAGTTACTTTAGTTTAGCAGAGTGAGTCGCTGCTGTTGAGTGGGTATACAATTTTAAACACGAATAAATCAAATTCTAAGCATTGAAATATAATCTTGCTCGAGAGCACAAATCTATATTTTAAAGAGTTCATTCGAATTAAAATTGTTTGAAACTTTTTATAAGGGATTAAACCGAAGGAGATTTAACTTGAGCGAGATATCTTTACGTAATCTTAACCTCACCGTCGCAAACGTTCCGAGAAGATATCGGTATAAACCCGTATTTTAAAGCTGGGATTTTCTCTCTACTTTGCTAAACTTGTCTTACGAGTACGAAGACACGGGACGGGTACCTTTGTTATTGTCATGTAGAGTGCCTGCGGAACTATACTGAGTGTGAGGTTCGTTTGTTTGTTCCCTCTGTATTCGGTTTGTCTAAGGAGGCTAGAGGCTTTAAACTATGTAATGTTGTAAATTTGCTCCGAATACCGAAGGCGGTGGCTTTCTCCGGAACTGGCGTAACATTGTTTGGTGGGATTGCTATTTATACGCGTTATACAATATCTCGGCTGCCACACACGAGGTGTTCCATTATTGAGTTCTGGAACTTATATTGAAAGTTCGGTTTATATTATGAAAGGTTAAACCACGACTGCTAGTTTAGCAAGCGAGGTTTGTTGAATGTGCGACGCTGTGACTTCTCTTGTTATTTAGATAATTGGCAAGCGCATAATGTGTAAATTTATATGATTTTTAGTTATGTATATAGAATTTTATTTTATAGCTAAAAATATTACACGTTATGTAACTTGCATTAAAAAAAAATGGTTGCCTGTAAAGTCGGTTTTACGGGCGAAGATTTTACGTGACAACGTCTGCCGCGTGCTGCGCGCGCGGCAGACCGATCATAGTTGAGTGGGAGAGAGACGCAAGGCATTCGGCGGGCCTCTCTCTCGTTCGGTGACTCATCGTAACGTTACCGGGCGTTACACTTTTTCATAGGTGACTCCCAGCCGCAACCTAATTTAAGACGTTGTCACGTCAAAATGTCAAAATTGTGAATGTAGTATCCAATTATGCTAAAATTCTACGAATGTACGAGCAACCAGGTCTAAGTAAAATAAGTCGAACTGAATGCCGCAGTCAATTTAAGAAATCATCATTACATCGAGAAAGAAAGATTCGAGATTGCACAAAATGTGTACCGAAGCGTAACGATGTCCATTCAACTTGGAGTTCACATACGATTTGTCATATTAGCAGCACGCTTGCACCAGGCCATGTTTCTGACGTCACTCGCATGTCAAAAAGTGCGGCGACTATG
The DNA here is from genome assembly GCA_035578125.1 of Mellilla xanthometata. Taxonomy (NCBI): domain Eukaryota; kingdom Metazoa; phylum Arthropoda; class Insecta; order Lepidoptera; family Geometridae; genus Mellilla; species Mellilla xanthometata. Next base: position 7,544,898 of record JAPUBQ010000008.1, read on the forward strand.
TGAATCCAAACCACGTTACGTTTGCTGATGATGTACCGCGATAAAACATTTTTGGTGTGTGTCCAAAGAGTGCGCACGTGTTGGGAATATTTGCTTAACATTATAAGCAACATTTTAAAAGAAAGTCTACATTAACAATTAATTAATGTATTTTGCTTACAATGTTATTTATTTTCTCATTTTAATTAAAAAATAGCCCATTGTTTTTGATAAAACTCTCTTTATTGCGTCATTAAAGTTGAGTTCTATTTTCATTAGGATTTCAAAACATTGTGATGTTTATGTAAATAAGAAACGCCCATCCAAAATGAGTTAATACCGTCATATTTACAACCTAAACATTTTATGTCTGAAACGGTGTAATTAGGAAATATTCCGTTTCTTTTTAAATGCGAAATACGATTTCACCTAACCTTTTCGTAATTTCGTTGTAATTTAAAAAAGGAAATAATATATTTAGAGGTCTAACGATAAATTTATTTTTTGGCCTGGCCCACCATTAACTATAGATATGTAAGGATACGCTTAATCCATGTCAGACCGCAATCAAGTAGAAACGTGGTAAACCCTCACAAAAGCGAAGGATTAAAACCCAATTAGACTGATCAGGAAGTAACGCTACTACGATTTAACTATAAACTCGTATATCATTACTCAATGACACCTTGTATTGATTACTGAAAATCTTTCCTAAATACATATAACAAATTTGAAATATGAGTATGTGGTCCGATTTTAATAAAAGCACAGATTAATTGGCTAGGAACGGCTTGTTTTATGCGCCGAAAATGTAATAAAGATAATGAGTATCTTTTGGAAATTTAATTCATTAAAAAGCGACAGAGTTATCCAATTAAACGTAATTACTAAGAGACAAAAAACACAAACGCATAAAAATTTGGCCAGGAACAAAATAAGATTAACTTGTTCAAGATACCCAATTTGTTCGTCTAAAGCCGGGGTGGGTTTCCTGCGCGTGAAACTGTTTGCAATATAACTTTTTGATAACCACGCAGCGAGCTGTGCATGTGTATTGTAGAAGTATAATGGAACGCCACTGTCAGACCCTCCTCACGTCGCTCAAGATGACAAAACATTTTATATATATACATATATATTTAACTAATACGTTACTAAGCGTCTAACCGCATCTGCTGCTGAAAAATTAAAAATTACACATTTCCCTCCGCAACCAATTATGAAACATGACACTGTTATGTTCCGATCCTTTTGAAAATGTGAATTTCGTGATTAAGTTTTTAATGAACGGTTCTTTTGGAAGATTCTGCTATTAAGGAATGTCATTAGCTTAATTACTTGACTTATTGAGGAACGCGACAATAAGTGGAATCGTTGGTAAACGTAATACCGTGATTATTTAATTGGAGTTGTAGGTAATAGGGGAAATAACGATCTTTATATAGAATTTTATCGATAGTTATAAACTTTGAGTTAAATGTATTATTTCTTAGTTGTAATAGCATTACATATTTTTTTAGTAACCGTAAAATTTACGTAAGGACAACAGGTTTCTCCTACTTTCATAGCATGTTTAAAAAAAATAAAGTATTTCCTTTTTGTTGGCAATATATTTCAAATACATTTGTACCTAATACACTACATACGAGTCTGAGGTAATATATTAAAAATATTACCCCTACCTACCTAAGTAGGTAGGAATTTGAAACACCTCAAAAACTATTCGATAAATTTCAAAATGTCATATTATAGCGTTATTATTATTTGCTATATTACATCTATGCTTCTTAAAAAAACTACAAGTATATTATAATTGTATTGAAGAATACTCACGTAAGTCTCAATCAGGTCGCTGCGATGTGGCACGAAGTAGTTATGGTCTTCCATGTCACGGCGTTTCTTGACTCGCACGAAATGCTCGAGAGCATTGAGAGAGCGTCGCGCGCAGGCGGCGGCGAGAAACTCTTCCACTGACATGCCTTCCCGGACCCCGACTGTAGCTGTGGTGCCTTCGGGCAGAGAGACCCGCACTGCCGCTTCACCTTCTTCGCGCGACATCTATGAGAAACAAATAATTTTTTGACGGTTTCTAAAACATTATAACCGGCATATAAGTTAAAAACTTTGTAAAGGTACGAGTAATATAACAGAATAATGAGCATGCTCCTTTGCATTGGTCCTCTTCGCCGAGATATATGGCGTGTGATTCGATACGTTTAGTTATCATCGTCAATAAACCATGTATTCTAAATTATGCTTTTTTCAATTGAGTATAAGAATAGTAAAGATATTATTATTTTTAAATAAAAGTGCTATACATATTTTAGCATGCATGTCATTGTCTATAAATAATTGGAACATGGAATGTTACTCGTACAAACAACCATAAATAATTTGTTCATTTACTTATTTATATTTAGTATAAAAAAATCATATACGCATGCAAATGTTTCATAAAATATTACACGTGATTGTTTCAAGTAATTTGCGGAATCTGCGAATTCATTATAACATAAGTGCGCACCAATTAATTGAGTAATTATAAACACGTGGAAGCGAATCAGATTTGTTAAATCAGTTGAAATATCAACAACAAACCGCATAATGAAACCGCAACGTCGGTTGATGGATGTGTTATCATTAAAGCTTTTACATACAGAGGAAATGATACGTATGCTCTATATTATACAAATATAGGGCCATACAGCCCGCGAGCTGATCCGTATACAGAGCCACTTCCGTTTGATTTAGAGCGTGGCGAGAGAGCCATATATCTTTTTCTAAAACAATATAGGTGTGTTCACCCCGACTTCTATATTCGAGCTTCGTGACCCGTTTTAATATTGTTTTAGTTATAAAACAAACTCTGAGAGGCCACTCTAAAATTCATAAAAAAAGCTTTTTCATATTTTTTTCACAGAAAAGAATTTATTTTGCGCGCAGGTTTGAGTATTCTTAGAAAGTTCCTGTGTAATCGTGTTTGCATGAAAGTTAGTCGTTATTTACACAAGCGTAAAAATTAACCTTCAACAAAAATAAAAATATCTTGTTTTCTTACAATATAATATGGTACTGTGAACCTCCAATATCTCTGAATCATAAATGTTCGGGAAATTTGTTAACACTATGAGCGTGAAATTAATTAAATAGACGTGTGGAATCAACGAGCGCTAATCATTGCATCATAGCTAGAGCTTAAAATAATCTACTTTTAAATGAGTTTGGCTCCTATTTGTTGACAAAACAATGGTGGTTAATGACAAGTAGTCACCGACAACCGTTGTGCAGTAATGGACCCCTTTCGTGACGAGCTGTATTACGCTCTGTGGCAGATTAGGGGCACGCCACCTCGGCCTTCCCGATTCCAATGCCTTGTGATTTATACGACCTTTTGCTCAGACAAAAAACACACCCCGTATAAATAGTACACACCGGGTTGAATAGCTTGCCAAGAAAATTTTGGTACTCCGTTTCACTAACACTCGGAAAATGGACTAGAGACCCTCGCACTCGTATATTGCAATTTCACAGTGATTCAGCGCGTTTCCTGAAAGTGCTTCACTGAAAACATTTTAGCAAACTTCTTAGAACGTAGGTAGAGTTGGTAGTTTAGAAAGAAAGCTAGCACTTTCTCGGTTCGAAAGCGAATCAGTCAGACGCAATAACGATATAAAATTTCTAACCTAACAACTGGATCTGGGCTGAGTCCTCGTAATTAATGTTGATCCTCACTTGAAATATTGTTATGTACTTAAGATAACTTAATCATGACTCAACTCCTCCATTTGCTACAAAGGGTAGCAGACTTTGAAGTGGGTATTTGACATTTTAGTTATGGTACCGTCCGTTAGCCACTAGTTCAGACTGGCGAAGAAATTAATGGAGGGTTGCGTGCGGAGTCCGGCTACGGTAGGACGGGATCGGACGGGCGGATTACAGTACCTTGGAAGAAGCTTAGATTGACTGCAAAAAAATCTGGTGTCGGGTAAAATCCTCCGACCGATATTAACATGAGAAAGGGATCTAGGGTAGTGTTGCGATATTCCACGAAATTTTTGCATGTTCACGGTAAGTGACTAAAACTTTTTAGTCAAAATCTGCCATATTTTCACATAATATTAGACGCACTTTTCATATTCGAGTACAAAAATAATAATATCATAAAAAATAACGTTGACGTGTTATAAAAAAAATATAATAAATTATCCAGATCGGTTGGAAGATAACTACTCGTATGTCATTTTGTACTAAGCGTGACGTAAGTGTGGTTGGTATACTATGTTGCTTTTAAGATTACATAAGATATTGTAAATAAAATAATTACAGGCAAGGCAGGGCATGGCTTCTACATGTACATGTTTAGAATCCTTTTATGTATATTGTTCTTTTATTGTTGAAGTAAACATTGTGATTCTGACTAATAAAATATTTTGTATTTGTATAGAACGATGTTTTGAGCGGGTGGTACAAATATTTATTAATATGTAAAGCAGTGAAATATAATATTCAGCTGTATATATCTAGCATTATGTATGTATACATGATGCTATAGAGGCTTGTGTATAGTATATTTAACTATCTGTGCCTCATGGTGTCAACCGCGTTACTCCGACGACAAAAAATGTTGAGTTTTAGTTAAGTTAATCTAGAGTCTAAACTATGTGTGAACTAATTTTCACAAAAATGAGTTCAGCCGTTTGAGCATGAAAAGTATACACATACACACGCACACATTTTTTCGCATTTATAATATTAATTTATTATCAAATACGTTTCTGTTAACTGTTTAAAAGTTTTGAAAGCAGTCAAAATTTCAACTTACCATAATTTATTTTACCTTAATCTTCTTGACAAAACAAATTGACTAGGATACTGTTCTATGGATTAAATTGACAGTAACTATATAGATAAATTAAAAGTATAAAATTGATAATAATTTTCATAAACTGTATAAGAAATACCTAATCCATTTCATTGTACCTTAACTCTTTGGAAATGGTCGACATCTTGCAAAATTTAAAATCACCTACGCAGTTTAGTACTGAACACACAAAGATTGACGTGTTTATTCAATTACATTTTAGTATACACAAATACTGAACCAATATTCCAAACTCGTACCATGAGCACTTCATAGAAGACAAATAATAAAAGAATGCTTTTACACAGCATCTGTTAAACCTCACTAGCGGTTGCAGTGTGTAGTAAGCATACCTGCATAGATCGTCGACTAGAGCCCGAGTTAGAGCGTGATAGATTAGGCGCGCGACGCTTGGTGGCTCCTCGTCCAGCAAGAAGGTTGTTCAGCAGCGACGGTGACCGAGCACAGATGAAGGCATGGAATGATGACACGGTGAATACACCCAGCTTGTTCAGAGTGCTCTTAGTGCCTCGAGAAACGTGCGTCAGTAAACTCTGTAACAATTACATGATTGAAAATTGCGCCCGAGCTGCTGTGCTACGCCGCGTAGCTTTCGTAGATCTTGCTACGAGTACTACGCTGCTACGCTTTGGGGAGTTAAGGTTATATCAGTACTTTGAAGTCTAAGGTGACTATGCGATAGGTAAATTTGGGGTTATTTTTATATCAAAAAACCTGTATAGCTCACTCTTAAATTCAAATTTCGTGATAAAATATTAAAAGCTCACATTCTTAAATTATAAAACATACTCGTACTAGACAAGACATCAAATTAATTAATTTACTTACTAAGTTCTTACTTAATTATGCTGTTTATCATTTATTTCAAATCAAATACTCTCTACTTTTCATTAAATCTCCTATGTCAATTTACTAAATTAATGCGCATATTGTAGTTAATCCAATCAATTACAGTTAATCTATTAAATAATTAATCGTGTACGATGTTTAAGTCCAAAACCAGTACTGATTTATAATATAATACCCACGCAATTTAATTGAGTTCAGTTTTAACTTTCTATACAAAATTTGTTTCAACTATTATGATTCGAACAAAACATCAAATATAATATGTATATTTATATACCAACATTTGTTTGTATATTTGAGATTAATCAATTGTTTCTAACCCGTTATCTGACCTGAAACTACACGAGTTTTTAAAGTAAAAATAGCATCAAACCATCAAAGTGTATTTTTATCTCAAAAATATTTATACATCAAAATGTTTCCGTTAAAAATAAACCCATCAAGAAAAATCTATTCGTTCTAATTTTTTATATTAAATATCAGAAAACGGCGAAATGAATTCTCGGAATGTCGGCATACCGTAGACTCCGTAGAGGATATTGAAATATCCGTTAATCAGACCCATTCCTGTTATAAATTGTGAGCATTTTTATTATACGCGTATTGGATGTCCGTTATGACGCAGCGTGACATGGGTCGTACCGTAACAGATTCGAACCCACTCCGGTTAGGAACTGTCAATTTGATAGCAGAGCCAACAAATTTCCATTCTCTGTCACCACGATAAAATCACTCGGCAATTCGGCACCCCTTATACCTATATCTTAACCTTATTATTGAGTGATAAATTGTGCGCGTCCCGTTATTTTGGGATCGGCAAAAACAATACTGTATTTCGATCTGTTTTCAAATGAATTATGGTGATAGGGGATGGATATACAGGAAAATGGATAAGAGGATCGGAGGGGAATGTTCAATAATTGAATTTTAAATCTCGTGAAAGAGAAATTTTGAAATTTAAAATTTTAATATTTTCAACGTCCCCTGAGTTCTGACTAAATTGTATGTCTATTAATAATATAGTGATAGACATACTCGTAAGCCTAAGGCATGCCACGCGATCTTATATCACCATATCGTCACCATCCACTGCCCGCTTTTTTGCTGTATCGTCGTAGATGATTTTTATGACTGTTTGACATTTAAATAACTAAAGTTGTTTTAACTAATTGCTTATTCTCATTCCCAAACAAGACTTAAAAGATAAAATACGAGAAACTGTGAACAGTCTGTACGGCTGAATTATAGTGTACTTGTCATATAGGTAAAAAGTTTCACTCACTTTCGGGTTGGGAAGTTCCCCGCTCTGCAGACTGGCCATATAGCATCGTAGACGGAACTGCTCGCAGTGCAGTCTCTCCAAGTTCTCCTCCCACTGCAGCATCTGCACCGCGAGCTGTGCGCGAGTCTCAGGGTCCGACACCACCGACTGCTGCAGGTCTGCCATGTGCTTCAACTTGTGGTCCTGGGTAACGGTCAGTTCAATGATACGCTAATCAGATTTTAATAACAACTAAAAATTAAATAAACTTAATTATTCTTTTTCTTTGCCTTACCATTCTCTCCACAAACAGTCAAACAAAATAATCTGGTAAAATAAATAAAAAATATATTTTTTTACACATTTCACAGACGGCTGGTCTAGGGTTGACAGCCGTGTACTAAACCATTTTTAATTTGTATTATAGTCTATAGCACGTCTGATATACTACATATACATACATAAATACTTTATAACGATACATATTTGGCACCCAGATCAACAGCCAACAAATTTAGTTCATCACAAAGATGTTGGCCATGCCGAGAATTGAACCCGAAACCCTCCGATTGGTAGTGCGGCATGGTAATCTAATTAATCATTACGCTAACGAGGTCGTCATTGAACGTTAACGTGTATGATATCAATTATTATGTCGATATTTTTTCATAGCAATTACTTCAGTAGTATTTATTTGCTTAACATATTTACATACATATATCACTGTCTTCTAACATTTTCTATGTTTGCAACGACAGATAGGAAAAGAAAATTATTGAAAATGCATAGTTTTTTACTTACGAAATTAGAGATTTGACTTATGAAAATAAACTACTGCTCATAATTATACACGTTAAACAAAACTGACCGAAATTTTATTAATCAAATAGCCAGTATATTACTTTAATCAAACATTTAGAGACTAAGTTCTGTCGGTTTGTGAGAATGTCTCAATTTAACACGAGTTTTAAAATTTAGCCTCTGTTAAGAATGCTTGGAACGCCAAATCACACCATTAGTCCTCCCATCAAATCATTGTCCGAATAAAGTTTTAACAATAAAATTCCTTCAGTTGAGTCCTTGACTCATTCACACAATTATCGCCCTTCCCAACAGAAATCTGTGCAATAACCTTTGTAACATTCCTTTTTACATACTCGCTTTGGAAATAAATACGTTCCAACAGAAATAGCTAAGTCAAAGCGAGAATCTGCGTTTGGTGTCATTCTATATGAACGCAGCTGGAGGGATAAAACTACATGCATTAGTTATAATGTTGGCAAAGACGGTCAAAAAGCCGCAGGCTAAGCCGCTGAAGAGACTGCTGACCTCCACGCTTCTCGGATGCGAGTATAGAGCGGCCTTAGCCTCGTTATGGTATGAAAGAAAATAGTCGTATATCGCACGACGTTTTGTGGCTCTGATCCAGTTATACTTTTAGATAATTGACTTTGTGTTGCGTGTAATATTCATGGTATACGGTATGTAATTGTACAAGAAGATTAATAGCATAAGATAGTCTGGTTCTTTGAGTGCGGGCGGGTGGCTGTACCGTACACTTATGATATATAAATATATGATTGATATACAAATACGAGTAGTTTTTTATGTATCAATTTACTTAGTTGACATCTTAACCATAACTTTCTTGCAAAACCGTGTTACATGCAAATGCCTTCGGATTATCTAACATCTTTCAAAACCAGGTTTTACCTTATAACCTAACTGAATGGCGTGATATGTTAAGTGGAAATTAAAATTGTAGGTATTAGTTTGAATTTCACTTACTATACATAAAAAAATAATGAATAAATTTAATTCACATATCATTTGACGCTCGCGATATACAAGTATTGTTACTTAGAAGACCAAGCAAGCAGTTATATTTTGTTTGTTCTTGTTAGTCATTTCGTATTGTTCCTACGTTTTACAATATTGCAATATTCTTGTTCGGATAAGACTATTATTATTTTCTTTTATCACACAGATCTTACGGAAAACTACAGGGAAATATTTTTTTTCTTTTAAAAGAGTTATACAAATTATGTGTAGACGTAGTTAGGTATTTGCGTGCGGCCCAACTGAGGCGGGTCCTCGAACTTATGCCGAGGACGACGTGTGCTATGAATATTAATAAGCGCGTCTCACCTGCCCGCGATTACTATCGTGGTGATAAAATAAATTGCTACGGGCAAGTGTCCCTCACTAGTTTGAATAATTACTTGTTTCACGTACGGGATTCGAAACTTTACGGATTATGGAATCTGGAGTCTGGGATGATGGGAATTTGAAATACAGGCATGGCAAAGGTTAAAAAATAACCCACCTTTTGATTACGCTCACTATTGTATAATATTTTTTTGTGCAAGCTTTTTTTTTTTCTAAAAGAGAATGGCAGCTTGTGCCCGTAAAACTGCCAGGTGTAGCAGCTACCTTATATTGAATCGTTCTTTTTTGTCATTTCATATTTTTGCTGAGCCACATTCGTAACTGAAAATTATTTACATTATTTCTGAGCGAACGGTAAAATGTAAATGTAAAATCAAATATTTGGTTTCGCATCCGTACAAGAGAAATTCCACCCGTAGTTCACGGAATGCTTAACTCTCGAAGCGAGAGCTTCGTTGATCAATTTAAGTCTTCATTTCCAGTATTTGCATCGCAGAGTTAATCGGAAACAAGTCTGCCTACATATTACTCGGCTGTACTAGTGTGGACGCTACAAAGGCTTTGATGCGTGCTGCGGTCACCCCGTGCGGGTCAGAAATTGGAGCGATTTACACGAAGAGCGTTTCCGACCGCAGACCGTCCCTCTCACACATCTGTTCTACAAATACATACCAATACTATACAATATTCTATATAGTCACAAATGCCATAGCGTATAGATGATAGCATAGGCACTAACGATACAGTGGCTTGAAACAAACGGCCTCGGCAATATTCTGTAAACCTAGTCGTATTATTGGCATTGGGCATGTATACTTTTAGAAATATTAGAAATAAAAATTAACATTTTTCTCATCCCATCTCTAAAACAAAAATAAATAATATTAAAATTTAATTGGTTTATGGTTAAAAACAATGATGCCACAGAAGTGTGATTTTACGTCGGAGGCGTAAAAATAAATAAACTAACAGTATACTTGTTTTTGCTGAACGAAGTATTGAACCTTACCGATTTTGAAGTAACATTTTCTCGATGAACAATTACTTGCTTTAATAAGGAGCTCGGTACTTCTCGCACATATCAAGTGGATTTACGTATACCATTATTTTGCGCAATACTAGGTTAGAACGTGATCGAATCTCGCTCTTATTACGACGCACTAAGGTCTATTGTAAGCAATGCAAAGACGATATTCTGGAAAGATATTCGTAGTAGTCAAACAATGTTAGTGTTGGTTCAGGCCGATGCGATGCGCAGTTAAAGGCGAGCGGTGCATAATTTCACGTCAAAAGCACTTTGCGCTCAGCACATTTTCATTTTATGCAGATGTATGTATGTTTATTAATCCGACCACGGCACGCTCTAAACTGGAGAGGGTAAACAGACATGACGGGTGAGCGACTGTTATTTTATGTGGGTGTGTTTTTATGATGTACTTACAGATTCGATAGCTTTCTCGAGGCGATATATTTCTTCCTGTAATAAGTGCAGAGTGCCGGTCTTGCCCCGGTGACGGGCGAAGGCTGCGGCGCAGGCACTATGAATGCTATTCACCCAGTTCTCCAGCTCAACCTAGCAAACATGACACGATTAAATGTTATAAATCCACAAGCATGTTACAGGAAATTTAATTAAGTGGTTCGACTTAATCTGAACACGGTGCTATTTGTAACAAAACGCTTTGTAGCGAAAGTAATGCGTACCAGTGCCTTAATCTCTTAACATATTGTTACGGAATATCTAATAGCGGTAGAAGTGTCGTACCGAGACAAATATTCGAAGATAATGGGTATTTTATGAGCCTTTACGAGTCCGTTATCTCGGCACTACGCAAAACTTTTGCGACTTTCCTGGGTACTAAAAAAGTGGATAAAGGTTTATGAATGGACATTTTATCTACATTTAAACTCTAGTAGTATCTTTTAGGTGAGCTGAAGGTTTTAGTTCTTACTTGACATGGTGCTTGGAAAAGATAAGCGTCGCCGAATGCTGTGCTCAGGCAAAAGATGTAGTCCCGTTTGGGATGCTCTGGGATGGGCTGCATGATGGCTCCGTCGACGATGATGAGGTGCTTGGGTGCTGCCTCTACCGAGCGGCCTTCGCGACTATCGCACGGGTAGAACAGAAGTGTAGTGCCTTTCAAGCAAACCCAGTATCCTTTCCAACCTCGTTTTCGTGCCAACTCTATTTGGTGCTTCTTTCGTAGCAGCCATTTCTTCACGCTCAAGAAACTGTGAAAAAAAACTTTAGCTTAGAATATAATCCAATCGCTTTGTTTAATGCTTAAATGTCTCGCGCTTGACCACAGTTTGCACGGATAAACTTTACTTTGGTCTATAATGTTGCACGCTTGTCCAGAAACTATTTTATCTAGATTTAAAGAAGCTCAGATTATACATCTCTGGAGTTTCAGGAACTACAGTTTAGGTTTGATACATTAAACTTAAAACTTACCATTGTTTAAGTTTTGACTAATACTACTATCGATGGTAATCAAGTAAACACTCAGAAAATAATATAATAATTTAATAATGAATATAATATAAAGAAAATTTTAACCATATTGTTTTACACTTTTTTCCTTAACGCTGACTGCTGTAAATAATACAAACTATCTTTTTTCTTGAGTATGCCAAAGTATTCTGCAGATAAAACGGCTTCTACGATTTTCTTGTCCACATCTCTCTTTTTACAAGGCAGTAAATAGTTATCTTTAATTAATGTTTGAATTTTAACTAGAGTGACGCCTTCTGATTTGTTACCAAGTATTCCCATCGCCCAAATGATCGCATTCATTGGTGTATAATTGAGTTTTTCTTTCGATTGCTTCGCGACTACGGTGGTATTTTTTTTCTTGGACACAACTTGTGGTACGGTAGAGTTTGTTTTTAGACCTGAACGTGCCATAGTCTTGAAGTTTCTCACAGCATTTAATGAAATTATGCATCGAACTGAATGGTTCTTATACAAGTGTATAAAACACAATTGTAAAAAAATAACTGAGCTAGTAATTTATCATATTTTTTTTTAAGAAACAATGAAAAATATACAGAAGGCTATTAAAAACCATCTAAAAACGATGATTTATCACATCATTTCTATTTTACATTGATTTTACATGAACATTTTTGACATTTGACTAAAACTAGTCAAAACTAGTCAGTATATCAATTGGTGATAAATAAGAAACTCTTTGGCAACTTTTTTGCGAAAATTTGATTTTTATGGCCAGATCTAACAAGGCCATATGTATCTGTTATATTTCAAAAGAGTTCCATAATATTGAATATATCTTTCTTTACTTACCTTAAAATTAGTCACACTCATGTTACAAAGAGCGTAGCTTAAAGTTTTATGAAGTGGGATTTCCATTGTATACAATGTACTGATCCCTTAATATGTTCTTACCGAGTATTATGTCTAAAACTAGTAGCAGTAGACAAGACCCTAGTAATGACGTCAAGCGCAGAAACAGCCCGAGGCTGTTTGAACAAGATCGGAAGATGACGTCATTGGCGCGAAACCCGCTTAGCATTATGACGAAATTGCTAATGCAAAATATTAGTAAAAACTAATATTTTACGAAAAATATTTTCTTAGTTAAACAGTACAGGTTCAAGAACATCTATATCCTTATGCAACCCGTTTTTTTCTTTATATTATCTAAAAACGCCTCCTCAAATATAAATAAAATCGCTTTTGTTAAGATTTGAAGCCTTACGTCCAATGTTTTTATTGATCTCAAATAAAACAGAAAATGTATAACAATGTTACATTTCGCAACCCATCATTTATCTTAGAGATCGTGAAAGTCATGAACTCGCAAGCCAATATACCCCCGGGTGTGATAAAAGCTATTTCAGCTCTAAGCCAATCTCGATCTTGAAAGTAAATCTGCATTTAGAAAGTACGAGAATACTAAGCGAAACCGAGGCGCTTCATCTTGTCTACAAGCAGCGTACTGTTTAGAGCGCATTGAATGGGTCACGGCTAAGATTTCCCTCCGGTCATTTGGGATTCATGGAAGGAATTGTAGCCTCAAGGAACATAAAGGACGCCGTAGGCTTTTTCTAATAGAAACTTCGCTATACCACAGAGAGTATACCACAGCTTTTCTTTCCTTTGGCACTTGTTTTCCTTACATTTACTTAAGGTAGAGCACAAGAGAAGAAGGTACAAACGTGTTGCTTTTTGTATTAAAAGTTATTTTCAGGCACTAAAGTAAAAATGCTGAATAGAAGTAAGTATACACGTATTACTTATGGTTCTAACTATGTTAAGAGGTACACAGGTTTTATAATGGGAACGTAAATTAATTAAATTACACATATTTTAATGTGTAAGTAGCTTTATTAAAAAATGTGTAGGTATAGCAAAGGTACTGGGTTGGTAGGTGCCAATTTAATGTAATGTAAATTTATTGCAGTTACACGTTTCGTAAATGGCAAGTGGCGAAGGCCCACGTTGTTAATATTTTTGTTACGATGATGAAATACGGGGCATTATCTCTTAAGTATAAATGATGGTGCAGCTTAATATCATTCCGAGCAGGGTGACCCAGGTGTGAGTCGAGCTCCCCGCTCCCTATAGATCAGCAAGATGGATGCGAGCCCTTGTAAAATTGAATAAAATCACACGTACTCGCGGCAATTTTTTACCTCGATAACATAACGTGTTTTGGTTCAGGAATATTGAAAATCTTATAACTTACGAGATGCATTATAACGTCTATATGCTTAAGGTTTGACGCGGTAATATATTTGAATAAATTTATATATAATATGGGATAATGTATCTGAGATACATGCTTCATCGTATTATTTTAGAGCTACTAGTACAGTATTATTATTGTTAGAGATATCATAAATCTTTTATGGTGGACCTTCACCTTTTCTATAATATATCATATACTGATCATTTTTTGTCTTCGTTTCTTTAGCTTCAGAGAACGTGAGTCAAAATAAGTAATTTATATATACTTACCAGTTCAAATCAAGAGTATTCTACCCAGCAAAAAAAAAATATTATTATGAAATTATTAAGGAATGACGGACAATGTTTTTTTTCTCGTCATCTTACTGTTAATGTTACTTTCAAGGTTGACGTATATATACAGTAAATACTAGCCAAGACAACAAAGAAACAAAGTGCATATTAGGTTACTGATATCTAAAGGCACGAGAACATAATAGCATGTCTAGACTACGAGTACATACTAGCTAAGGTGATCTGACGCGTTCATCGAAGCTAAGCAATGATCGATGCAGACGGTGTTTGGAAAGGAGACCACGCAAAAAACTGTCGTTTTTAACGTAGCATTTTCATTTGGGCCCCATCGTGGTTCAGATGACACGTTAAATTATAGGTCCAGGCTGTTAGTCTTAGTACAAGCAGTTGTTAAGCTAAGCCAGGCTTTCGGGTAGCTAGAAAACCCTTGACACCAGAGCTTGGCCACTTAGCACATACGAAGAAGAAGAACATGTGGATAATATCCGGCCCCCCGGGTCTGATCCAGCCCGCATCAGCTATTAAACCGGCCCGCGATAATTTAAAATGTGTTTACGAAAAAATGTTACACGTAGGTACGGATGTACGAGAATAAATTAAAATTAAAAATCTACTCGTCAATGTTTAAGAAAACAAACATGTGGGTTGCGGTAAAAAGTGATCAAAAACATTTTAACTATAACAATAATGGAACCTTCTTCTTCATGTGTGCAACCGAAGAGTGTCGAACACGACTTTGACATTTTGTTGTTACAGGTTGTGACGTACAATTGGCTTCTACCCACTGACCTCTATTTCTACTAGTGAACTAGAGGTCAGTGCTTCTACCAATAGCCGTCGTCATTGGCCGTAAACTGCAGTGCAGCTTAACATCAGGCTAGCTGTAGTCAAACGCAAACCTATCAAGCATAAAAAATAAATAAAAAAAATTGCTGCTTGTATTTCCTTCAGTTTATTTGCAGTATATAAAAAAATATTTCTTGCTCTAAAGTAAATAATAATATTTAAAATATTAATAGAGGCATTTTATTGACCCTATTTCTATGATATCAATACTCACCCAGCCTTTCTAACGGCGCCGGTGCAGTTGAAGGAGGCGGCGGCGGCGCCCGTCTGCTTGCCTTTGTACGGAGAGTTCATAGCGCTCTCGCCCGCGTCGTCTTCGTCTGACACAGCAGTCGTCAGGGACATGCGGTCATCGTCCGAGATCTGCACCACAAACGAATCATTCAGTTTCATTTCAATAAGCAGTCCTAAGGTCAAATGTAAATCTTATATATAAAATTTCCGTGTCACAGTGTTTGTTACCGTACTCCTCCGAAACAGCTTGACCGATTTTTTCCAAATTTTATATGTGTATTCAGTAGGTCTGAGAATCGGCTACTGTATATTTTTTTTTTTTTTTTTTTTTAAGTATTAAGGCAAAACAACGTTTGTCGGGTCAGCTAGTAAATAAATAAATCTTCATTCAAAACTAATTTACATGTGTTGTAATGTAAGCATTGATTACAAAAATAAGTCTTGTACTTCAAGTTAATTTCATCATCAGCCTATATCTACCCACTGCTGGGTATAGGCCTCCTCCTTCTTATGCCAGTATCTGCGATCTTGTGCTCCACGGCTCCAAGTTAATATAATAAAGGTAAAAGGTTATTTAGAACATGGTACAAGCTCGTTACTGAATCCTTAGTTAAAATAAGCAGTGACATGGTTCTTTTATGTCTTGCTTGTGTCAATCGGTATTTGAAAATATATTTTTTTTTAAACTTCTGTTTTATCATCGCATTGATTAAAAGTACGTTAAAATAGTTACGCTTCGGAATAAAAATAATAAAAATAATCATTAAATAAATATTAGGACACATTTCACACACGGCTGGTTAGCCCTATATTAAACCATTTCTAGCTTGTAATTAGGGTTGCTAACACAACTGATATATTACATAAATACATACATATGTAATATCCAGATCGACAGCCAACAAATTTTGTTCATCACCAAGTTGTTGGCCGTGCCAGGAATTGAACCCGTACATCTGGTTGGCAGTTCGGCGTGGTAACAATAACGCCGACGAGGTTGTCATATATTCATATTGAGGTAATTGAATACTAAGTCTATCTGTAGCTACTAGATATACATGTGTCCATGTCTGACTAAAACGCTGAACTGCACAAGTTATAATTACTCATGTGCTGACGAGTTAGACTGCTGTGGATTAAGAACTTATTAAGGTAGTTTATGATCGTAATTATAATTTAAATTATTTAAAAACAAATAAATTTTAAACTGACTGTAATACTATAAATTAACTTAATCTTTATAGAAGCCATTACTTTCTAAAACGATTTAATGAAGATCTTAACAAAGCATAATAATGATTAGGTAGCGTCTATCGCGCCGAGACCATAATAGGTAGAGTTTTTTTATAATGATTATGCAAATGTTAAAACTTTTGTAAGTTAAGCTTTAAACTTTGCGGATTACAGTAGATTCGATACGTAAAAGGAAACGTTTCTGTAATAGGATTGTGAGCCTAGCTAGGCGTTATTTAAGGCTCGTAACAAAGCGTAGGCAAAGGTATGCATAGTTACGGCACATTTGCAGGGTAACGCAGTTTCCCCCTCCTTCACTCCTCGTTTCCACCTCTAGAAATTGTCGGCTGCCTCTTAGGTATTTAGGTATGCAACTAGGTGCGCGAAATAAGGCCAAGAGTTAAACAAGACTTGTTTTTTTTTTTACTTTTTGTCGAATTTATTTCACTTGATACCAATTCTTACTCGTAATGATACAATTTAATCCTTAATGAACAATGGAAGATTAATGTTAGCCAGACTAAGCTAAGGAGTTAATGAAGAAGCGTATTGAATAGATAAAGACAAAAATAATATTCCTTTTATCTTGTCGTAAATAATTTATGTATTATATTAAACCTTGTCGTATATCTTTTGAGAGAGAACATGATGATTAATTATTTATTTAGTTCTATGATTGTTCAGGTTTCACAGTTAAATATAAATTCTCTTTCAGTAGAAATCGTTTGTCAGAAGCCGTTTAATAGTCATTTCATTTCGTTTGACTTGATTTATTTCTCGTACTTTATTGTTAGCGATACCGTTATTCCAAATTTCGAGAGGAGTCTTTAAAACAATTAAATTTGACAATCTATTTCACAATGCCTGCCTACGTGGACGGAAAAGTATCATGCCTTTTTAATGTATATATTTTTATTAATAAGGCATGAAGTTGAGAAAACCTATACAATTGTATATAACCACATCGTATTAATTTTTATTTATACATGCTATCATTGGGCAAAGATTTGTCTGAATTTGTTGACAAGATATTTTTAATAGAATTGTTGGTGTCCCTTGCGCTTTTGAGCACAACACAATGTAGCAAGAAAAGAGTTGCTTTGAGGCTCACGCGAACCATGGCGGCGCTCTCGCCTTGATGGTCCTTGACGCCGTGCGCTCTAGCCTTAGCTTTTCACAAGAAAAAAAAGAATACACACCGTATTTCCCCTTATAAAATAATATAAACCAACCCTACCCAGTTTCGCAAGCCGTGGGATAATAGGCACGATGTGTTCGCACGATTTTCATATCTCATTTTCCAATCGAAGCCATATCATTTGCGATCCGAGGCTCAAGTGCTGTAATTGTTTGTGGGCTTGAAATATTGAAATTTCAATCGAACCACAAAATATAAATTGCATGTTTGGTTTTAATTGAATTTGATTTATATTCTTACTTTGAAGGCTTCAATTGAAGTGCAAAGAGTTAAAAATTAATAAGCATTATATTTAATATTTGAAAGTGATATGCATGTAAATTGTGAAAAAAAAAATACCAAAATGATAATATATAACAATATATTTTCATCTGACCTTTTCAAAAGTGATAATTTGAACCTAATTACAAAACACAGTTATCTAGTAAAAGTTCACTAGAAATGTCGCCAGCCCACGATAGCCAAAGTTTCGAGTTCGGAACTATATTGCAGGTGTACAGTTTAAATGAAATTGCATTTAATATTAATTCCCTTTTGGCACCTCAAAGCTGGCTACAACGAAACTTTGCTATGACCAGATTTAATACTTAATTGTATCTAAGCTATGAATATTTAGTTTGCAAACCGTGAATCCGTAACAAACTTGTCTGCAGACAGTAAAGCTGTGCTTGTATTTGTGAAATATCTCTACAAACCTACGAATACGTTAATAATAATGAATGTTATACATCTACATAGATCATACTTATTTACAACAGAAAATTAATAATTGATCTATGTCGTACTTTGTGTTAGGTCTATGTCCCTAGGTAAATCAATTAAAACAAAGTAATTTTCAGAAACGAAATGGTTAAAAATGATTAGAAATGTTTGATGTAAAATGGATGTAGTTAATAGTAGGTAAGCAAAAATATTTTAGCAGCAAATAGAATATGTAAAAAATTAAAAGCCTCATTAGCAAAAAGGAAATTGCAATTTCCACTTGGAGAAAACGTAAATAAGGTCAAACGTTAGCTACCTTTCATTGCTTTAATACCCAGCGTCATTGTTAACGTTTGCAGTCATCTCTGCGGTCAGAATATCGCTCAACATTGACTAATTATTCACTCTCTAACATTGCGGTCGAGCTGTTCTGACAGGCGGTAATTGTCTTACCTTTCTGAGAAATGCTTCATTACACGTTTGAGCAGTTCCCTTCCAATGATAGTGCCGATATCTCACGTTCCCAAGCAGTCTGGTGCCGTGCAATATAGATACATCGTAAACTATACGTCTTATGTTAAGGACGTCTGTACGTTTCTTGTATTTGTTGAGCTTGCGCCTGCGCACCATGCGCTCGTCTGGCTCGGAGTACTCGCCGGTGCTGGTGAGGCCCTCCTCCGCCGCCCACGCACTCAGCACGCTCTCGATAAAGCTGAACAGCTGCTGCACGTTCGGTTCTAGCTTACTGGGTATATATAGATACGGAGATACAGTTTTCTTGGGCACGATAGCTTTTTCGGTAGGTTCCTCTTCCGGAGGAGCAGCGACGTCGTGATAAGGGCAGGAGTGAATCTTATGGTGATGGTGATGGTGGTGATGGTGATGTTTAGCTTTGCGCTTTGGCTCCTTGCGATCCACGCTCCCGCTGCCCTCACCTTTTTCAAACGTCTCTCCACCACTCGTGGAGTCGTGAGAATCACCGCTTCGCTCTCTGCGAGGTTTCGGTTTTCCCGAGGACGTCAAAGCGACGAGCGCACCGGCCGCGAGGCAGCAATGATGAGCGACGCAACAGAAACGAGCATCGCCTTTGCGTAAACCTGTATGATTCTTGTGACAAAAAGAAACGTCGGGGACGCGGGCTCCGAGGGCAGTGAGGTGCGCGCGGTCGGCGCACACTTGCATCAACAGGTTCTCGCCGAAGTGCACAGTCTTGTGTCGGCGGCGGCGCAGGTGCATGAGCGAGCCGCTGCCGGCGAGCGAAGGCGGCGCCGACGCCGAGACGGGCTTGGCGCGGGGCTCCGGCGCGCGCGCGCAGCGGGGCGGCGGCGCGCGGTGCGTCTCCACCATCATTGGCGGCGAGCGGCGTCAGCGGCCCGGCGCGGCGTCACCTCATCCCGCGCCTGCCGGCGCCGGCTGCTCCCCACGCCTCCCTCGACGTCGTTACCGTTCCACACGTGTCATTGTTCCATGTGCATTTCAACATACATTTTGGTGCTCTATCGTTCACGATCTAATTACAGTCTTGCAATCACGCTTTTGTGTATTCGAGCTCACTTATTTAGATCACGCTTGTGATTACGTTCAGGCATACCTATGGCAAATCTACTTTTACTATATATAAGACATTCGTATGAAAAGATATTTCAACGTTTTGGAGTAAGCTTTTTTAAACGTTTGTGGAATAACAGACTGAGCCTTCAGTAGCAATACACGATTATTTCAAGTACAATCTGGCTATAAACGACCTGCGTTTGAGTGGCGAGTTTCTAAAGGGGAGCCTTTTTAAAACAGTTGTCAGACTTTATTTGTAAAAATAACAGTATTTTCTGAAATTATACGTAACTGATGCTGATTTTCTATATAAACAAAATTCGTGAAACAAATATTTCTTGTCACAAAATGTTATTTTCATTCTAAAAGAAATATCGTAACGAATATCTCTACAACGAAACTCTAATTGCGTTAATGATCGCTCC
Source organism: Mellilla xanthometata (assembly GCA_035578125.1). Classification (NCBI taxonomy): domain Eukaryota; kingdom Metazoa; phylum Arthropoda; class Insecta; order Lepidoptera; family Geometridae; genus Mellilla; species Mellilla xanthometata. The sequence goes on from JAPUBQ010000008.1 coordinate 7,565,235, forward strand.
TCACAATAACAAGGACACATTTTGCGTAATCTTAACAGAAATGAAATGGAGCTACATTGTCGCGGAGAAAGAACAAAGTGAAAAGTTCGGCTATTATCTCGAGTGTTATTAGTGCTAAGATTGTAACGAATGATATGATACTTAAGCAGAAACAAGCCATAAGAAGGTAGGATAAAGGAAGACTGGATTAGACCGGTAGAAACTGGTAATAATTAAGTACTTTTAGGCCGCGATCTCTTAAAAAATAAAATAAAAAAACTGGTTACTATAGAGTAAAACTTATTATTTCACGATAAATATATCCACTTCTCAACTAATATTTTAATAACTTGTGTAAATCTGTCTGTCTGTTTTCTTTGTCCTAGATATTGCGTAGTTTAGCATAGTCTCCTTTTTGGACATTCATATATTTTGTAGTTTTTCAAAAAGTATCAATATTGTTGGTATAACACATTAGACTGCAAGTTTTTATTTCAGAATTTGAGCTGAGCTATTGATTAACTAATTGTAAATAATTGGTCAAGTGTGAGTTGTGCTCGCGCATGAAGGGTTCCCCGTACCATTGGTTGTATGGGAGCTCCCCTCAAATATTATTTTATAATTTATTTTTTAATTTAATTCACAATTCAATATTCTGTGAATATATAGAGGGTCTACCAATTATCATTATAAAGATTGACTTAAAACTACGTTTGTTGTATGGAACCCCTTTCAAATAAATATGTATTTTGTGGAAATGTTAAGTGTCTAGCAGCTACCGTTATTGATATACTCGTAGCAAAAAAAGAATATGACAGTACTTGAAAATTTAACTTCTTTGCTGAATACTAAATATTAGTAGTTTCTGATTACTGATGTACAACAAAAGTAGATTTGTATTACCGTAGCTATGGCGTTACATACCATCAAACAACTTCTTTTTGATCCTACCTATTTATTGTGTCACTTCACAGGAACTTAGTAATATTGAATGAATTGTAGTGCCTACTAAGCATACAATAAAATAAATGTGTGTTTCTATGCAAAAAGTAAAAAAAATAAACGCCAAGTGTTTTAAAAAAAAAACTGTAAATAGTTTAGATTGGCTTAATGATCCTTTGAAAAGTAATTTAAAATATTGCTACAAAATAGTAGGATCCAAAGGCGTGTATGTACACTACTGTTTTGTAAAATTACTTCTGTATAATAAAGATAATTTAAAACTGAAACTTAACTGAATATTGAATGAAAATTTAAAAGAGCAATGCTAATAAGTGACACCTTGGTTTGTCCAAGCCGATTCATTTTCCCTTTAGCTCCAGTCTAGGTAGCTTTTCGTACTGTTCCTGGAGCGTTTTAATTACGCTAATAGCTGGCGCGAACTTTTCCAAGTAAACTAGAGCATGTACTGGTGGAAAAGACATTCAAACCTCTTCCCGGTACATTTTAGAAGCATTTAGTTATTGCCAGAAGAATATTAAAAGGCCATAGATTGGTTGTTCAATGATTAGTAAAGTATATGAAGCCTCAAGTTAAAAACACTTTCAGGAGTATAAAAAATATATTATTTATGCATCAATTTATTCAGTTTCAAAATATCTTTATTGATAAATGACAAACACAATAAATAATGCAAATGTGCGTAATATCCTAGCTGTTATAGATGCGATTATAAAAGTATTTTAAAACACAAGGCTATCTAAAACTTATTTATGCATCATAGCATAAGCATAAGCTGCCCACTATACGTTCCCACGGCTGGGACTCGGGACCTTCTCTCACGGGGAGAGAGATATAGGCCATAATCCACCACGCTGGCCAAGTGCGGGTTGGCGAATGACACACGTCTTCGGATTATGCATCAAATATTTTGAAAACATTGGTTTAAATGTCGATATTTCAATTGTTCCTACGTGTTTAGTTGTAGCGATGACAGCTCAGTAGGGCGTGCGACCGTCTTAAATCCCGTAGGGCGTCGGTTTGATCCCCGCCAATGAGCTCGAGCTTGAAGGAAAATATCGTGAGGAAACCATAGCACTTAACGGTGTGTTTCGGCAACCTTCTTGAGTGCCAGCAATTCCAAATAAGGCGTGCTCCACCATTAGCCAGAGTGACATGTGTAGTTACGCGCTCTGCTGCTCACATGTCTAGCTGTGTAAATGAATCAAGTAATTTTAAATAACTTCTTGACTCAGGCGTTACTTTGCGGAAATCCGGTCTCAGGAGATGCTCACTCTCAACTTGTCGTTCGAAGAGTCAGCATCTCCTGATGATGCCTTGTGGTTAGCGAAACACGTGTAGAGTTAAGAATTTCCGAATTGTGATAGGTAACGTTAATCTTAATTAATCTTAGTTAATTTTTCTATTACTTGTCTTAATTTGGATTTCGGATCACAGTGGAAGTACACTAAATATTTAATTTTGTCTTCTATTTTCAAGTTATTTTGTTTTTTTATTCGATAGCCGGTTGGGTTTTGTGTTTAGGGTTCCGTACCTAAAAGGTCAAAACTGGACCCTATTACTTCGCTTGCGCTGTCTGTCTGTCTGTTTCCAGGCTGTCTCAGAAACCGTAATAGCTAGAAAGATGAAACTTTCACAGGATATGAATTTCCCGTGCCACTATAACAACAAATACAAAAAAAAAATAAAAAAATGAAAGTATTAAGGGGGGTATACACTAAACGTGTTTTTTCCTATTTTTTTGCTATATATCAATAACGGTAAGTGCTAGACACTAATAATTTATACAAAATGCATAAAAGCATATTGGCTTTCAAATTAAATTATAAAATTGAAATAAAATAAATATACACGGAGAGACCCCATACAACAATGGTACGGAACCCTTCACGCGCGAGCACAACTCGTACTTGGCCAATTTTTTCACAATATTTTTATTTAAGAAATATATTTTTCCCGTATTTTAGTTTTTGTATATAAGTTGTGATTGAAATGAAAAAATAAAAGCGGATTTTTGACACAAAATAACTTACTAATATTATATAAATCTTTGTGACTGTCTGTGTGTCTGTTTGTTACTTAATAACTTTTTTTAATTCACCATAAATCTCATTATGGACGGTGTAATTAATAATCAATATTATTATTAGGTATTTGTTTAGCAAATTCTTCTCAACGGGTGCAATTTGTTATGTTTTAAGTGTAAAAGTATATCTAAAGTAATCGTTATCGAATGTCAGTTATTTGAGGTTCCGTCTTAATTACTATAATTATAATATTATAGCCACGAGTAATAACTAATAAAAGTTAAAAAAGTAAAAGAACTTTTACTATAGAAAATAGTTACATAATGTATTTGAGAGTAAGAAAGTGTTCGAACTGCATGTTTTAATAAAAAAAATCACCGAATATTCGATTTTTAACAAGTTTTTTTCATTAGTCTGGTTGGTACCAAAATAAATGGGATAAATATGTAGGGTTTGTCTTATGTCTATTATATAAGTACTTTTTTCACAGGATAGTGAAATCTTAGCAACAGGGTCCCGTTGGTACCCTTTGGGTACGGAACCCTGAAAACGAATATCTTTAATCTTTTACTATTCCGGTTTCCTTTGATTCCACTCGCAATAGTAATATCGTACTTATTCCAAATTCGCCTATTTGTATCATAGAAATTTCCTGGAAACGCGTATAGCTACTATCATTCTCTACATATAATTATGTTTGTACGAGTATTATATTTTTTGTATCTACAACATTGATATAGGTACACGTTACTTACTAATATTTTCCTACTTTGATTTGATACAAATTATGTTTACCTACTATGAATTTGCGATGTAATACAAATACAAAATCTAGTTTACATTACATATACGAGTACACTGTTCAAACATCATATTATTTATTATACGGGTTATAAACGGTAAAATAAATAAAGCCGCTTTAATTCGCAAATATTTCAATCTAATTATTAAATAGAGATGTGATTAAAGTGAACACAACACACATGTGTGCTAACACACAAGGTTGCAGAGAATGCAGAACACACTAAGCAATTATAGATTCGGAATGAGTCACCACCGAGCGTGGACGTTTCCAACCAAGCGCCCTGCATTGCGCCAAATCCTCATTGGTTTCATTTTATTTGTTCTTTTAATTGGTCCAACAACGCCAAACGTAACCGAGACTCGTCATCGATCATTCGAATAATATTGTAAACGAATCGTTCCGTTATCCCTATCGTGCTCTACAAACGATGCCACCCTGCGTACATATTTACTTTCAATTTCAAAATTAAAACGATTAATATTTTGCTCGCTCTCAAAAACGTTGAAATATCTTTGTGTACACAAATATTTGGCTAGCTCCAATGAAGTAATATCCGTAAACGGCAAGCAAAGTTAGCGGACAATTTCAGATCATTTTAGCTCACGATAAACCTGTTCTATCATCAATTTGCCGCTAGTACACGCGTACAATTCACATCACTTTTGCACATAATCGTCTTTCTGAAAGTCAATCATCGGCCGGTGACCTATAGAATATCGAACGGTTGAACGCAGAGCCGCGACTCGATTTGTTTGAGTTAATAAATAAATAAGTTTTTTTGAATTACATAACCAGGCGCGGGGTTGGTGGCGAACCGATCTACCGCCCCGGCGGCCTCGCTGCGACTGGAGGCAGCACGCGCCGCGGACCCTCTGAGGGTGGTTGTGATCGTCGAACTTCGTTACCATTCGGAATGAAACGATCGTACCTCCTCGATAATCTTCATTACAGTACCGTAATTGCGTAGAGGCGACCTTTTTTAAATCTTTATACGCTCTAACTAAGGTTTTCTGGCGCTTGGAGATTTTCAAGACAGAATTAATGGAAGACAAATTATACTCGCTGTTACTTGGCAGATAAGAAGTCAACAAATCCAATTACGCAAAATTGTAAGACGTTATTGCCGTCTTTGTTGGCCGAGTGAGCGAAGTGTCCTTGTTAGACAATTTAGTATTTCTTAATCACCTTAAAGTATGTATGTAAGTAATAGTTTTTATGTTGTCACGATTGGTTTAATTTAGGGAATTTTTAGGACATGCTATTCGTACAAAAAGGTGGAAATTTTCTGCAACCTTTGATTCATCTAAGGTTGCAAACTTGCAGGTTTGCGTAAAATTATTAATAAAAAGTAAAAATCTCATAGTTAATCTCACAAAAGTATGAACTTTACAAATACAAATACAAATTGGATGTGTGCTTATGCAAATCAATCTTTTCATTCATCTCCGAAAGTAATAGTTCGATTTTAATGCAGTTTTCAGTGATAGGCAGTTGATTTGCAGTTTTCATTTTATTAGTGCGTGTCTGTAGATATGTGTTAAAATCACAACTCACTTAGGGACGATGTTAACATGGTAAACATTACGCCAACAAGGTTGATTTGTAATTTGCTTTATAATAGTACGAGCATTACGAGACACCACTAATTGGAATTCGTGAAAAGTTAAAGCTGATGGGAAAAACCAATAGGGATTTCTAACATTACCCAGTTTGGGTTTGATTTGTGCATGGGCTGAGATAGGAATTAGTTCGAAGCGATAATTCAAAATTCAGCGATACGGTAAATATGTGTTACAAATACATGGGAATCAAAAATTGTATTATTTACTGCGGGTTTTTAACTTTTTGATTGTGTGCGTTTGTTTTCATCCACTACTCATCTTATCTTAATATATATAAATCTCGTGTCACAATGTTTGTCCTCAATGGACCACTTAACCGATTATAATAAAATTCGCACACTATGTGCAGTTCGATCCAACTTGAGAGATAGGATAGTTTAAATCTCAAATTATAGTCGCAATTTTAATTTATTGCTAATTATTATCTTTTATTATTTGACAGTCACAATTATCTGTTAACTACAAATTATTCTAACAGATGTCGATACCTTTCGACTGGGTTGAGTAAGTAATCAATAGATAGCGCTGCTATGGTAAATCTACGAACGTGTCATATAAGCTACACTATCTATTTTTCATACCCCTAAGTGAGGCAAAACAACGTTTGCCGGGCCAGTTAGTACTATTATATTATACACGTGACTTATAACCCTACCGTTTTTGTGTCGGAGGTTAAAAAGAAAGAGTAGCGACGGGATTGGATACGATATAAATAGCCTAGTACGTGACGCGCTGTAATAGGTATTACCTGAACGGATTCGTTCGATTTCGATATTTACAGCGGGGATCTGGCGTCAGATTGTGCGTTACACGATCAAAGTGGTCGTTGTACACAAACAGACAAACGAAATTATGGCTTTTGTTAACACAAACCCGTTCGTGCAATGGACTTAAAACAATATTCACGTACATTGCTAGGCGTTTGGATTGTATACTAATTTTAAAAGTTTGGACGCAAATTTTTTAAATAAAGCTATTTGTTTTTGTATATAATTTATTTCGTGTGGCTAAGAATGGCAGTAGTTCATTTATATATTTAATTTAAAATAAAATAAACGATAACAGCATAATATACAGTTTTATAATGATTGCTAGCCGAGCAGGGAAACGTTTTTTGGTCATATTAGAAATAATAAACATTTGACAAAAAAGATTTTTGTTTTTCTCCTGGTTCTAAGCTTCCCACCAATTCCACCTTAATCGGTTTAGCCGTTCTTAAATATAAAATAAATAAATAAATATTAGGGCACATTCACACACGGCTGGTTAGCTCCATACTGAACCATTTCTAGCTCGTTTTATGGTTGCTAACACAGCTGATATACTACATATACATACATACATATTATATATAAATACATATTTAACACCCAGACCCACAGCCAACAAATTTAGTTAAGCACAAAGATGTTGACCGGGCCGGGAATCGAACCCGAAACCTTCTGATTAGCAGACCGGCATGTAAACCTTTACGCCAACGAGGTCGTCAATAAGTTATGAGTAGTGTGACTAATACGATTCTTGTTTATAGATTTGCACTGGCCAATTTTGCTTTCAATTGTATGAATCAATTATGACGAAATATGGTCCACAGGTAAGAGTAAAACTACTAGACGGAAAAAAACCCGCTGTTCTCACAGCGGAAGTTTACTGAGTTTTTCAGATTTTTTTCCATCTACGAGTACAATGAATGAACAATACCAAGTACGCCTGGGTCAAATATACTCAATACTTTTTTTCGCTAGCCTTTTTGATTCGTGGATATTAAGAAAGCTGCAGAGCAACTTTTACATGTATGTATATTGAATTTATTTACTAACGCACAAACTAGACGCATTCGCGCCCGTGTCGTGGAGGTTATTGCCTTCCAGTTACTAAATAATAATTTATCGGTTAAGTAATAATTATATTTTAAGATGTCTAAGAAACAATGTCAGTAATTAATTAACAAATAAATAAATTTATACAAATTTCGAATCCTTGTATTTTCAATTGGAATAGAAAGGTATAGCTACAACAGACTAACTACATATTATTATTTTATTTTGTCATTGATTGAAATTAATGTGGCTGATTACAAACTAAACTAAAACTTTGTATTTGATTGACTAACAAAAAACACAAGTAGTAAAAATTTAGTATGAGCTATGAGGCCAAGCTCTGGTGTTTAGTTTTCAAACCACCCGAGGCCTTCTGACTTGGTTAACGACTGCTAGTAAGTAGTACGGTAGTAGGCGGGGCCTATAATTTAACGTGTTATCCGACACGGTAGCGCCAGATAGAAATGCCACTGTCTCTTTTGCTTTGTCGCCAATCCTAAGATTGTCCGCAGTTATTTAATATGGGTTCCAGTTTACCTTAGAAGTTAGCAATAAATAGCATATAATTGATCTACTTTTTATACCGAATCAACGCGAGCAACACCGCCAGGCATTGCCAGCATTTTTATAACTTGATGAAATCACTTTGTCATTTTTTCACGAAGGCCCAAGCTCACATCTCGGATGCGTATTTTTATGAAACAACTTGTTCGACAAGCCGGTTTATGAATATGTGGATGGCGTGGGGTGGCTCAACGAGGAACATTACGATCCAAACTTCAAAAATGTTCTTACAAGCTAAATTTTGTTACTCGACATGCATTTCGAACCCTAACTTTTCGCTTTGAATAAATAAACGGAAAGTAAAAAGCAAAATGCAGCAACGTTTTGCTCAGAACCGGCTTTAATCTAATTAGAGTACAGCAGTAGAACGTTATCGCGCGCCTGTCACGCTTCGCTACCAACTTCTCCCACGCGGAAAATATTCTTTCCGTCTTCGTGTAACGATGAAAATGTAAAAAGTCATGCAACTCTTGTACGCGCGGCGCAAGATGCTCGGGGTGAATGCACTCGGAACGATTATTTACTATGTTTTGGATTACTAGGGCACGCCCGTCTCTCTACATTATTGATTGATAACAATTTTTCCGCCTCCATATCGTCCGTGGGTACACATTTTGTGAATATTCCTCTCAAATAACGAGCGGTGGAAATAGTCGTTTATCATTTTTAATAGTCGTTGTTGTAGCGTAAAATGTATGGAAAATATTCGAGCAATATCTACGTCTTGATAACAGATAGCGGGATGTGTACCGAGCCAGATAATAATGTGTCTGGAACTGGAAACCGTCGGGTCTCCTCTTGGCGTTGGGCGCCTCCTACCGAATTCACAACTTTAGTACCCATTTATAGCAACGTTTTGTACCAAACTTGCTCTACGATAATAATATGAGTATTATGTCCGGCAAGTTTCTCGTTGCTCGAGCGATCCAACTACGAAACAAAGTAGATAAGTGGAAGAACAAAGTTTGATGCCATGTAGTTCGAGATCCGCAATTTCTTGGGCTTTTTTATGAGTTTTTGCTATCATCTATATCGATCAAAAAGTTTTTAATGAAGATGCCCGTAAATGTTACTTCTAAAGTTGAATAAAATTAAAATAGGTCACACCGCCTCGATACTGTTTTAATTACATTATCTTAAGGTTCAGAGAAGCGCAACCACAAATGCGGCCTAAATGGGAAACAGTTTTTGCTTTAGTGAGTACACTACATTACTGGCAAAAAGTAGGTGAGTATTTCGCTCAAACACGCAGCAGTGAACTTTTATTTACCCAACAATTTCCATTAATCATATCAGTATGTGAGAGAGAATCCAATTGTTGTAGGTGCAAAATGCTAAGGTAAGCTCCACGTTTGGTATTTCTTTTGTTTTATTTAGGCAACCCACGGAACCAAAGCGGATCTTTTACATATATTCACAGTCATTATGCCTATTTTCGTTTGAAAAGGGTTCCGTAATCTTGTTGATTATGTATTCCGCGTGTAAAATTATGTATTACCTTAGATAATATTTCACAGTGGAGATGACCGGATAAATATGATATTTCAAATTCGCAGCGCTAGACAAAAATAAAAACGTAGTTTTTGCTTCGTGAGCCATCACGTAGCGTAGACAGAAAAAATAAACGTATTTTTAGAAATATCGACAACGCTATTTTTACTGGAAAATTTTAAAATGCTGTTCACGCAAAAAGTTTTGCAACCGATTGCTTTTACGAGCAAAAAGTATTTGTTTTTTTTTAAATATGGAATATGGAATATTGAGACTAGACAGGATTACTAGACTAGACATTATCGTGTGTAATGTTTTTGTGGCTACTGATTTATTTGCCGTTGGTGGCGCGTAAATGTTTTCTTTTATGTTTCTTGTGTATTGTTTTTCTTTATGGTTCGTGTCACAAAATAAATGTTTCTTTCTTAATTTCTTTCTTTCACTTTGAATTTGCGAGCCTGATGATCTAACCGGGCGTGATAGCAACTTCCTCCTACCTAGCTTCCTCAATTTTGAAACTGGACATGTCATGTTTAGGGCAATATATGTAAATGCCATAAATGTCACTGAATCAGTGGCTCTTAATTATTTTTTTTGTCATAATTACAGATGCAATCATGAAATCATTTCTCGCAGAGGCATAAGGCCAATAATGAAGATAATGATCAATATTGAACATTTTAGTGTATGTTTTAAGTGTTTTTAGGGTTCCGTACCTAAAAGATAAAAATGGGTCCCTATTGCTAAGCTTCCGCTATCTGTCACCAGGTTGTATCTCAGAAACCGTGATAGTTAGATAGTTGAATTTTTTCACAAAGTATGTATTTCCCGTGCCGCTTTAACATCAAATACTAAAAATAAAAATATGAAAATATTAAGGAGGGTCCCACAATAGAGGGATAGGCCATAAACTTTGTGCTAGATGCTTTTCATTTTTATTTCCAAGTTCCTAAATTCATTTTCTCAATCAATTTACTTATAAATACATTTCAAAATGAACTTCAGTCAGAATGTCCAATGTGTGAACATTCGTGAAATATTACACGCAAACACAATAACGTCCAATAAAAATATTTCTAGCAGACCTCGTATATTGGCATATCGAATCCGAACTGCGATCAATCAATCGGCAAACAAAATGTCATTAGTCCGTCCTCCCGGGGGTTCCTGACCCCCCACACGCGGCTTGCTGTTTACTACCTACTGGTTATACACCACTATAGTCTATACTATTAACTACTATGTCATAGGACCTATAGATTTGATATAATTCATGTTGATACAACCTAATGATTTCTATTGACCAAACCCAACATAATATTTATATTCAAGCGTAGCCGAAAAATCCACATAGTCAAAAGTTCCTACGTAGCTTGCAACCAGAGTTAATGAATCGTAAATTATTATTATCGCTTCCCCACTGAACATGGCAATCAATTAAATTACGCACCCACTTTGTCAAATTTCCTCGCATAAGATCGACATCAAACGCGATACTGTGCTTTTATTAACAAATAACATGATTACATTTAAACTGTGTGAGAAGGAGTGAACGTTACATCTGATTAAACGTTTTTAATTAAATGTAACGGTAAGGAGAGGCGTGATTATCGCGAGAGAGCCGTTAGTAACGGATTCAATAAATAAAAGTATATGTAACAGAGAAATAAATACACGTATCGTCCGATATTAATAATAACGGTTGGATAGGAATTATAGTAGGTGCTTCAATACGTCGTAGATAATTGACCGAGCAAACGAACCGAGGGTACGTTACAGGGCATGGTATAAGGTGGTTGCAGGCGCATGCGTGAGGCTCTGCCGCCCGCGCCCCGTTGACCCACGCGCGGTGACGCACTCGGCGCCACCGTTGCATGTAGCGAGGGAGCCGTGCTGGCAACCGATGCGACGGTGGACAGGCCGCTGGCTGACGTGCAATCATCGCTAACAGTGGCGAGGGCCAATGGCGGCCGAGTACGTGCTCCAAATGTAATATGACTGTCGGTAGCGCGCCGCTACGCTACACGTCAAAGCGAAAATCCGAGCGCATCTCCGCTCTAGCAACTGTATTTCATTAGTAAACATTGGTATTGTTCTCTCCGGCTCGTAGCGCGAAAATTCAGAGTCTTTGTGAGAGACAAATAATTTCTATATTTAAAGATTTCAAACTTCGGATTGCTTTTCTTTTGCTATTTGTTTTGATAGACTGACAGTCCTTTATTTAGTAAAAAAAGAACGTTCATTTGTTAAATTCTAGCGATGTTTAAAATTTTCATAATACATAATAGGTACTACAAAGAGTAATCAGTGTTTTAATCAAAAGATCTCAAAAAGAGTTTCTGTGAAAAGAGTTTTCTAATCTCTTGAAGTCTTTAAAGAGCGCCGACCGACCTTTTACTTAACGTACTCAATAAAGATTCCAATAAAACGGTAAAACTCATGACCCTTTACTTTTTCCTCGTAAAATTTGCCATCAAAGCTTTTACACAGTTTTAATCGCAAATAGTGCCTAACTAACTAGGTTATATAAGTTACAACATAAAAGAGGCAACTAATACTTTAACTACAATTTTAATGATTAAAAATATATTATAAGTGTTCATTCCTTAGAATTTTACACGATATTGCATATGAGCAAAGATTTTCGTATGAGTTCCATCTTTGCTGAGATCGATCTTCCGTTGAAAAAATGTCTCAAGTAAACGGGTTTTATCCAAGTATGTTTTAAGGACTTGTAAATTCCGGTTACTCTCAAAGCTGATCTACTACGTGATTCTTGTGGTATAAGGCAGAAGCCTTACAGTCTATGCAGAAACATAATCATAATCTACATAATTATCTATTCACAACATCTTTCAAATAATCATATCTAGTTGACCCGGCGATTTAAGTTTCGCCTAGCATTCAATGAATGTTCGTGCTTAGGATGGCTAGAGTTTGTGACCAATATTTTTATATGTATATTTTTTATTAATTATTTATTATCAAATATTTTAGGCAAAAGTAAATCCAATAACTTAATAAACTCAAAAATCAGACCAGCCATTCCTGAGTTTTAAGTGGATTAACTAACATGACTTTGTTTTATATATAAAACTGTATATAGCTATGTACTTAAAGTAAGGCAGAAAAGGCAAATGCAATTTCGCAAACAAAACATTATTTTGCAATTTAATAGAGAAACCTATAAAAGCAAACCAAACGAAAACAATACGTTGGATAGTATCGTTGCAATATACTTACATGAAGATAAAATAAAGGGTCGAGATCATAAAATATGTAAAATTATTACAAAGGACATTGGAAAATAGTGCAAAAAGGATAGATGGTGACCTTTTCTTTGTTTGGGGATAAAGATTTTCTTTATAAAGGTTTTACTTAAGGCGAAGTCTTCCCGGATCTAGCCTCGACAACAATTTTAGCAGCGCAGCGTGGCTGAACCGGACGTATTTTAAGAAATACAATCAAAGAAAATCAAAGAATAACACTGTTATTATTATAAACTCTTAAGCTTTAAGATAATCGTGACTTACAGAAAAAATAACATTACATTTTTTATCTTCTAATTTTAAGACGACAATTTCTTCAGAAATAAAACTATCATGTTAATTTTCCATAACCTTTTTTTGGAATTTAAGTATTTATTATTATTAACACAGGATTAAACGTCTATATGTATGATTCTTTTTTTTATAATTTTACATTTGAATGCTCTACTACCACTACTTAATATTGAATTATGTTATCAGTTATACGTTATAAAAAAAAATATTCCTGTGTTTTTTATTGCAGACTGTATAACAAATGCCACCAATGACGTTTCAAACTAGATTGCTATGAATTGAAATTGAATCATACTATAGAGCTATACTACTTTTTTTTCACCAATTCTAGTTTTTGTGCATAGTTCTAAGTACGAGTATATCTCTTGATTGAGATAATAAAGGATTTTTTTTCTTATTAAATGTAATGTGGCATTGTCATATTACTTTTTCAGCACATTTAGTGAAATAATCCCAAAAATATAATGGTCTTATATTTTTTCTTTCTGTAAGGAAACAAATCTGATTTATCCAACTACAGACCCATCAGTCTTGTATCACACCTCTATAAAACTTTTGTATTTTTTCTAAATCTCAATATTAATTTAGACCATTATAAAAGTATGTTTTTACGTCGTAAGCTAGGCTATTGACCAACGAGCGCTTGACGACAGATTATCATGAGGCTAGCCAGATGAACACTAAAATGCCACCATGTTATGGTTTCCTCGCGATGTTTTCCTTCGAAAGCACGAGCTAAATGGCGGGGATCGAATCTATTCAAGTATATAATTTAGGCTTGGAGTAACTAGTACCTTGCATTGCGTTTACGATGTTAAATGTTATAAATGTCTGTATTTAACTTAAATTCCAGAAACTTAAAAAACAAAGCTCGTACTTACCTTCAAGTCTGATTCTCCAAATGAATACTAAAATTAACTTACCTGTAACAAGAAAATAAGAATTTTAATTGAAATACAATTTTGTAAAGAATCTCCTAGCAAAATCGTTTCACAAAACCTTGTTCAAATAATAGACCGCGCAGAGCGAGTATTTGCGACCCTAATTCCTACAAAAATACATTGATAGTTTATAGCTCTCGTTAAAAGCTTTCTCTACGAGTAGCGTTTACATTACCTACGATATATAACCTGCCTTCAACATATTACTTGTTTCCTGCGGATATTTATCATGAGCTGAGTCGTTTTCCTAGCGATATATTCAGCTACTGGATAAAAAATGCCACAGATTTGTCTCGCAAGCGGCCGCGTGTGAAAGTATTATTATTTATTTATCATTATCACGCATATATATCATATCATATTCGCTATACGTCATAATAAAAGGACAGAAGTTTTGTCACCTAAAGTTGGTAGTCGAGTAGTATACGTGACTTTCATGCCAAGATGCTTGGAAGAATCTCGATATCTCGAATTTTTGCGTGTGTCTTCTTTATTTACGTTTTTTATTTAATAGGAGTGTTAGTCGGCAGTGTTAGTTAGCTATGTTTGATGAAAATCTTGACAAGGTGGGCGCTGCCTCAAAATAGAGTTGGATTTTTTATGACCCTGTATTATGGGTATCAAATGAATGGGCTTCACGTGTAGAATACATACATTAAGAAACATTTTAAATCCAAGGTAGCCGCCACCACAAATTTTCGAGGTATTTCTATTTTTTTTCTTTATACATAGGGAAAAATATATACTGAGATGATTAATTTGCTAGCACAATATTTAGACTTTTTTGTTTGTTATCGAAAATCTATGAAACAATAAAAAATTAATATGATAAAAAAAAACAAGGATAATCACTAAAATAAGTAAAAAACAAGGAAAGATTAACTAAAATTTGACAAAGAAACTTAGATTGTTTTTAAAGGATAAATTTAAATTTGACATTAAAAAATTTAAATTGATTATATAGGTAAAATTTGAAACAGTATCATAAAAACATGTACTCGTTATCTTTAATAATGCCAAAGAGATATTAAAGATAATTTATCAAGAGATATAAAATAAACGTATCTATATGTGTAAATGTTAGATGCATATTCCAACTATTCCTAACAAACAGTAGATATCCAATATAAGTCGTGACATGTGGGTAACATGGAAGTGTCAACTCGGTACGCGATTTCCCGAAGGGGTTCAACCCTATATTCGCCAAAATGGATTTTATTTTTGGACTTTGTATATTCACTCGTACTATTAAATTCAGTTCAGTTCAGTGCATAAGCTGCAAAAATAATAATAAAAAACCTGATGATTCTGAAAAGTCCATAAAATCATGTCTTTTTTTAAACCGAAGTCTACAAAGCTAAATATCTTAATAATGTTGTCTTTAATATTTATCTTTGAAGTAAAATATATTAATATATAATAAACAATTATTTATGTATACTATAAAGATGTATCTTAAACAAGCTTCCTTTAAAACCAATAAGATGATCTGAAACAAAAACAAAACCTACGGGAAACAAAAGTTATTTGGCTCAAATATTGGGAAAGGGCAAAGTGCCTTATAAACGCGAAGGTGGAATGTTTACCAATGAAATTGCGTGAGGACCAAAGGAGTTAGAACGACAAAGGTACCTCAATAAGGTTGGTAATTCAATTATGTATCTGCGCAAGAAAAAAAGACAATCTAAAAAAAGCTATCCAACCCTTTTTGTTTGATTCGGTAGCGGGATCGAGATAAATAATTATAGTTATTCAGTCCGTATAAAGCAGAAAACACATGAGACGGGTCGAGACTCGTTGTGAAAGAAGAGGGAATCAATAGGGACTCGACCCTGACACAATTTAGAGTGGCTGCTATGCCTCCGCAGCCGCGGCGGGCGCGCACCAGAATAAACAGCCTTCACTATCGCATTACGGTGGAAATAAAGAGGGGAAACGAACAAACAACTGTAAAAGGTGCGTTAAAGAAATTTGTGGCGTGTTTTTATGGCTACGCGTGAGAGTGACGGCTCTTAGGGATATTAGAGGTGAAACTTACTCTTCCATTTATTTGATAAATAAGTCTGTACGTAAAATAACAACATAAAACCTTATTTAAAAGAACTCATTCGTAGCTAAGTTAACTATTACTAGCAAATAAACTTAATCACTAACTCGTTCACAAAAGGTTAGCAATTGTTCTTGAATAATTTAATTTGAGACTGTCACACTTCAAATGTCATTAAAAAAAAAGTCTCCTTACCTAAAAATATTTGAGAATAGAAATTTATTGATATTTAATAGTTTACAAATTCAACGGTACATACATGTCTATAGATTAAGACATTTATAAATTCGTTACGTTTGTACGTTAGATATTGAGTTTTGTTATAATGACATTTTAAAAACAAATTTACTGAAATAAAAAAAAGGATCTTAAGAGAAATAAAGAACAACGTTAACTATATTATAATTGGGCATAGATTAATTAAAAAGGATAGCTAAGGTGATCTGACGCGATCATCAAAGCCAAGCAACGGTCGATGCGGTCGGTATATGGATGGGTGGCCATGCACAAGATGTCACGTTAAATTGTAGGTCCCGGCTTAGTCTTAGTACAATCAGTTGCTAAGCCAAGTCAGAGGCGTTCGAGCGGCTTGAAAACTCTCGACACTTGGCCACATAGCTCATACGAAGAAGAAGATTAAAATGGATTGCAATAATAATCGGGTGGAGACCAAAACGCTATCTTTTTATTGTGTAGACCGAAATAATTAAACTTTAACTAAAACTTATTTTGTAACTTAAGGTTATTTAGAAAAATATTACATAAACTGATAACTATCTAGTAAGTGTATTGTAGTGTAATGTAATGTAAAGTGAGGTGGTTCTTGACAGTTTTAGTGGTTTTTTCACGAATCAGTCCAACCCATATTTGGTTGAATTACTTTGTTTTATCGCAGAAATACTATGACCACCTTTCAGCTTCATCATTCGATTCAGAAAATTAAATAAAAATATGATATGATTTTTGACATGTAATTGATAATAACTAATAGTACGAGATCCCACTGCAGGATAGGTGTGCTCATCGACTATTTGTTTAAAACCAAATTTTTATGTTTATTTATAGTTAAGAGAATATATATTGACTAGGGTGCCTATCAAAATTTGGCCGCTATTATTTTTTTTTTAATTATTTTTAATTTATTTTTGGTAAAAAATTTCGTTTATTTATTATTTAAATAAAATAACGTCTACATCACAGCAATTAATATGAAGATTCGAAAAAATCACGGTTGCCGTTGCTCACCTGGCCGCACTTCTTTGCAGCCTGGTGTAAACAGGTATGATTTCGATAAATTTATACGTTCATAACCTATTTTTATGAATTATATGTCAAATTAAAGCTAATTTTTTTCTATTAATTATCATATAAAGTTGCTTAATTAAATCTGGCCGCAAATAAGGGTTGCTGGCTGTTAAAGATAATAAATATTTAAGGTAGAGTGAAAGAGAGTTAGCGCGTAACATCATTTGTCAGACGAGGACAGCGATTGCCGACTGTGCGACGCTTTTAAACCATTGCGCATGCGTCGAATGCTCAGAATACAGAAAGAACCAGAAACCGTGAGCGCACCTAATACTGAAGCTACTAAAACTACTCTTAAATAGAGTAGTTTGACGCGCGACCGATCCGATCCGATGGGATCACATTTCACGTGTAGGAAAGTATCGTATTTAAGTATCAACTTTATTATTTATTGAATAAATTTCTCAGTTTTAAAATTGTCATAGATAATGAGGCATCCATCTTGTTAGTGTTGCCAGTATAAGAGTTTTGATTTACCCTACTTTTTATTACCTCTTGAGGGCTTTTATTCATTGTAGAATATTAATAATTAATTTAATAAAAATTAACCGACTTGAAAAAAGAAAGTATAACTCATCAGTGCAGCCCGTGTGTACATAACCAATAGTCCTATTAAATAGTATATTTATATCTATGAAAAATACCTAGACATAATATTTCATCATTTATCTAAATTTAAATTTTTGTTAATAAGTTCAAATTCTAAGAGACAATATTATATAAAGCTTACTCAGCAAAAAGGAAATTAAATGTATTTTTTTCTAAAGCGTCTTTTATTCAATAAATCTATCAATTTATTGAGACAATTAGGTTGGTACATAATAATAATATAGATTAGGACAATTTTTATTCTATTATTATCTCACCTCCTGGACTCCCAAATTTTACGCTAAAAACGGACACATAATGCCTGAGCTAGCAACATTACGTGGGTGGGAAATGACGCGGGCGGGGGGCAGTGTTTTGTTTTACGCGGCTTCTGGTTCTTCGAGTTCGTAATAACAATGTTTTATATTTACATTGTTATTTTATTTGTGCATCTAAAAATTATTATATTAATTAACGTAAAATAGAATTGATAAAGATGAAGTCGTGTTTTTTGTGTAACGAAAAAAGCAATGTACTTGATTTTAATAATATATCATTCCAAAAGTGCTTGCTAATGTTAAATAAATAAATAAATATTAGGACACATTCACACACGGCTGGTTAGCCCCATACTGAACCATTTCTAGCTCGTATTATGGTTGCTAACACAACTGATATACTACATATACATGCATATTATATATAAATACATATTTAACACCCAGACCCACAGCCAACAAATTTAGTTAAGCACAAAGATGTTGACCGGGCCGGGAATCGAACCCGGAACCTTCTGATTAGCGGACCGGCATGGTAACCTTTACGCCAACGAGGTCGTCATCATCGTCGTCGTGTTATTGTTTCGTCGTAAAAAAAAAATGTAAATATCATGACCTTTTATTTACAATTGACTCTACTAATGATTTTGGATATCATTCAGAGTTTAATTTTTTGATGCAATTTATAAATTTATCATTTTGAAAAAATTACATATTTTTTGGAGTATTTATTATAAGTCGTCTCTATTTTTCCCCGGTGGTTGAGAACACTAACGTTCGACGCAAGCGCAACGGCTTAAAAGCGTCGCACAGTCTGCAATCGCTGTCCTCGTCTGACAAATGATGTTACGCGCTAACTCTCTTTCACTCTACCTTAAATATTTATTATCTTTAACAGCCAGCAACCCTTATTTGCGGCCAGATTTAATCAAGCAACTTTATATGATAATTAATAGAAAAAAATTAGCTTTAATTTGACATATAATTCATAAAAATAGGTTATGAACGTATAAATTTATCGAAATCATACCTGTTTACACCAGGCTGCAAAGAAGTGCGGCCAGGTGAGCAACGGCAACCGTGATTTTTTCGAATCTTCATATTAATTGCTGTGATGTAGACGTTATTTTATTTAAATAATAAATAAACGAAATTTTTTACCAAGAATAAATTAAAAATAATTAAAAAAAAAATAATAGCGGCCAAATTTTGATAGGCACCCTAGTAAATATATATTCTCTTTACTATAAATAAACATAAAAATTTGGTTTTAAGCAAATAGTCGATGAGCACACCTATCCTGCAGTGGGATCTTAGGCTATAATTTGTATTTATGAATGTTGTAGAATGTATTGAAAGTATTGATATTTTTTTAATGTGTAAATTGTACAGTTTTAGGTTAATTAAATGAAGAAGAGGGATTCTAATTTAAATAAGAAGACTTATTCAGTAGGATAGATAACACTAGAGTTAAAACTAGAGTTTAAAAAAATAAGAAAAGGTTATTAAAATATCATACCTCTAAGCAAGCAGCTGTCTTTGATATGATGACCCCCATACAACTAATCGCAATTACATATAATTTTGACTAATAAATTTAACAAATTGTTCTACTCTTATACCATATTAAATACAATCATCTAGATTTTTAACACTTAAGTGATACATCATTTTCAACATATAGAAAAAGAGTTGCTCTTCGTAATTTTATGATCAAATCTTCTAATTAACGCATGAACATTGAACAATAGCGCAATATGAACACTGAATACTCTAGGAGTTACAAGTAAGTATAAATATGGCAGCTTCAGAAGATACACAAGGTCAACAACTATAGACGAATTATCACAGGTAGATCAAGCGATTTACAGGCAGGAACTCTACTAATTAGTAACACTTACTATTAACAGTTAACTAGACTTTATTGTAAATGGAAGATGGATGATCATGTATATCAACAAATCACTCAAGATAGGCCCTAAAATTGACTTGCACACAGCGGATATGTTAGTAAATACCTATTTTCACAACAATTTCAGTCAATCTAAAGCTTTTTTACAACCGTAAACAGTGATTTTGTAATGCAAAGGTACGAAATATCGGAATCACAAAATGTTCTTTGTCCGTGCACTTGACAGTAACAGCTTTGTATTTACACAAACAAAACGCCGCAGTTTCCGGTTCAACGTTCGTTTTCGCGACATTCGCCAAGACTGTGGGGCGCCGTGTTGAGGCGTGGGGGCGCGCGCTCGCCGTCAATTCATTATTGTATAAATAACTAGTGGAAGTTAACCTCAAAATAATATTTTTAATGGTAGGTTCAGGATACGATTGGAGCAGGAAGGCGCGCAGCGAGCCGCGCCGGCTGAGGCGCAGACTCCGCCGAGCGCGCCCGACTCCCGCCGATCTCCTCAGCGACCGCCCTACCTCACTGGACCTACATTATTTCGCTCAGCTCGTTTTGCTCTCTATATATAGGTACACATACACCGTTGCCAGGTACTCATATGTAACACTTTGTGAAGGGAGGACAATAGCTAGCACCCAACAAGACGTATCTAGGTTTATTCAGTACCGTAGTAAATTATGACTTCGCCGACATAAAGGGATATCATTCTCAATGGCTACGTACATATGTATACGTGTTTTGATTAGAAGGTATCTGTTTTTGTAATTTGATCCTAGGTATAGAGTTACAAAACTAATGCATTAGCAAGGATGATACCTAGAATATGATATTATATTATGAAACCTGATATTACTTACTTTTGAAAGGTTTTGTATCATAGTGAAAGGAATTTTAGTATAGTAGCATGTATAGGTACTAAAACTCCTTTCACTCTCTCATCTCAGGTACTTTAATGGGAAGGATTAAAATTCTATAAGTTTCAGTTCATTTCGTGTTCAATAACTTTTTTCTCGTAATAAAAAGTATGCATATTTATAGGTTAGTAGGTATACCAACTCAACAGAGGGAGTGAACTAGCACGAGTGCAGTGCTGCATAATTTGTTCGGGAAGTTTGTCATAATGCGTACTTTTGTTGAAATAAAAACATAATGTATAAAAATGATATATACCGTTATTTTTAATTAGATATTAAATATACGTTTGTCATGTTTTATACCTACGGGCCCGAAAGGTAAATAAAATAATTAATTAAATCATTAACACTTAAATTAAAAAAACATGGTGAGATTATTCCCGAAGATATGAAGCGATATGTGGGCTGAAGAGTCAATACTATTAAGTCTTCAGTAACGTATACACGTCGCATTTTTGCGATTTCTTCGGCGGCGTATTATCCAAAACCTATTATAAGCTTTTTTATCTATAACTATGAAATTTCTTTCGACGCAAGTTTACGCAAATATGGAAAAAAACTAATAATAGAAAATAGTACACTCAGGAACTTTCTTATATGCAGTTTAGGGAAAATTCTAAAAACATCAAGTTAATACTGTCTATGGATATCAGCTATCCAGACACTGTTAGTCAAAACGAATTAATCCAGCTTAAGCTCAGTGGAGTTATGTTGTTCTATCAATAAAAACTCGTGTCCATTTTTCGGCTTCATCTTCAGACATGAACTTGTACATATAATAATAAATGTTCGTCATCAATGGATTTAGCATTAAACTTACAAACAGCTTCATATATAAAGAAGCTGGAAGAAAGTGAAAGGTATGGGATTACACGTGATTGGTATTTGCTTACGTGTTAATGATTTCGTGTCTCCAAAAACAAATCATGTTTCTACCAGTAAGTGCCAGTAAGTGAAATACTTAACTACCAATTTAAAAAAAAACCTACGATAAAAATTTTCAAGATTATTTTATTTATTAATTGAACTACTGAGATAGTACACTAACCTTCAATGTTTTATTTTAACTAAAAATAATCTTTCATGTAATTTAAAGCCCCGGTTGCACCCCTTTGTAAACTTCTATTTATTTGTATATTATGTTTTAAAATTCTTAGTATCAACTCAGAATTAATAGTCATTACATACATTAGTTTCACTAAACATTTTGATTGAATAATGTGTTGATCACCAATACCTACCTACTGTGCTTAATCACCTAATTCATCGAATTATATTCAATGATCATAGCTTGATGAACACGCAGAATTGTAATGTATATAGTCGTTAATGAAATTTATTGGTTTCACTAACACATAAATCGTTTGCACGAATCGGATTAACATACATTACGTTTACTTCGAAATAAAAGTGACTTGTTATTTAGATCGCTTTTCCAAATAATAAAATAATAATATTTGAACGAAAAGATTTCCCTTTTTTTGATGAATTTAATGCTTTTAAGTGTGTGGGAAATTATATCCAAGCTTAAAAATAGAATAACTAAAATAATTTAAAATTTACTGGTAAAGTATCTAGTTCCAGAAAACAAAGGTTTATTTAACCTGCCAATACCAATGCAGGTTAAATAAACCAGGTGTCTGATTGACGCAAGCTTAAAGCTTCAAACAAGTGAATCTGCAGTGTAGAATCCGAGGTACAAAGCAATTTAGTTTAGCTCCAACACAGGATGGATTTGGTAAATCAGGTATTATCGAGAGCAGCTTACCGGATTCTCAATTAGATCTGTGATTAGATCGATTCAGCTCGAAGCAAGCCAAGCTTAGAGCGCGACCGATGCACCCTATCTATATAACTATGTAAGCCACGTATGGACAGACTGAACCAACATTTCAGCTTTATAAATGTTTGTAGATTTGTAGATAGGGTAACAAAGTTTAATTGTAACAATTATTCATAACGACCACAAAAGTGAAGTCAAATATTACATTATTAACAAGACCAC
Organism: Mellilla xanthometata; assembly: GCA_035578125.1. Lineage (NCBI taxonomy): Eukaryota > Metazoa > Arthropoda > Insecta > Lepidoptera > Geometridae > Mellilla > Mellilla xanthometata. Next base: position 7,588,053 of record JAPUBQ010000008.1, read on the forward strand.
AAACGTTGTATAATTTACTTATAGAACGTGCCCAAAGTTTTCACTTAATAAATATCTACGTCCAATGTTTCTCGTGAGACCTCAACACATAAATAAGTTTCTACCACGACTGACCCGAAACTTACTGAGGTTAACATCTTACGTGTTTATGGGCCGAAAATAGCCATAAACGAGTATGATGTCCAATAATTTGCTATGGACAGCTATCGCGCGACTTGTAAAGCAACCAACCCTGGCAGCCCGTAGCATAGAGGCCGACCACTCATGCATCAATAGGGTTACCCGTTACCGAAATTTGCGCAGAGCCTTCGTGTAATCGAGATATTTTGGTTTGACCTCCTTTGCTCGCTGGACTCACTAATAAAGTCAATTAACCAGCCTTAAACTTTGAGCTCAATAGAACCTTTGTACGAACTTCAAAACATTTTAATGAGATTTAAATGTATGGTGTTTTGCTTCACCGTTGCTGTCTAGATTAGTTAGCTTGTTCGGGTTTTGTTTGTTTTTCTGTACTGACTCATACTTCATTATCCTAGATTGTATGCATGAGATAACGAAGGAGATTTATTGTGCACTTGTAATCGCGTGACAGAAAAATTAGTTCATGATATCGACAAAATGGTGTTACGCAGTTGGTTAAAATAAACAATTTCAAACAAATATTTTTAAATGTTTGTAGCTCTGTGTGTCTTTCTGCTCCCTCAGAACAGTGCAATTAAACAAAATAATGAATCAGGCTATAAATTAGGACACTTTTAAAATCCAGAATTAACATCGTTTATAATAATTGTAATAATAAAAGCTTTGCTTTTAAATTCTAAAGTGGGAATCATTTTTACAATACATATAAAAATGATTCCCACTTTAGAATTAGAAAGAGTAGGTAACAAACACACAAACTTTTCTCACAAACTTTACAATATTACAATTAATTAGTAAGAAGTAAGAAATTTTTTACAAACTTTCTTTTAACTTGCATTGGATATTCGAGAGCAATCTTTTTGATTAGTTAGACCTACTTCATGCTGTCTGAATGTATTATAATTAGGTAAACTTTTGTACAATAATATGGTACCATAAAGCTGTTCTGATGATGAAGCTAGAAAACAGCCATAAGAACTTCTGTAATAAACCAGATAAACTTTTCTAGTTCGGCCTCATTTGTTTTAATGAGAGTTTTTTGGTTCTTTGAATTAATATAAAATAAAGCAATATAAACCCATCTTGTTCGAGCCCGAACCGGGCTCAATTACAATTAGATGTTCGATAAAACGATAACAGTACATTGTACTATATACGTAGTACTAATACCTCAGTAGACGGATATTACATTCATACACGTAAAGGCTTGTCTTAGAAATAATTTAAATTTTAAATGGTTTACTCGCGACAGAACTGAGCCCCGTATTGTGCGTATGAGCTGAGAGGCTGTTCTATATTAATCCGATGTTGCCATTATCTACTAATACTACTAGCCTGGCGCGTTTTTCAGAGATAGGTTAAGATTTGGTAAACCGGTGGGCTGAAGAATAATGGGCATGTGATATGCGGGCTTTTTAATTTTTTCTAGCACACTTGTGTAAGAAATACTTATTTATAAAAAAAAAATGTGAACTTACCTCGCTGGAAGTGAGGTAGCATATCCTGGAGTCGGTGCTGTCTATGGAAGCTTGTTGTACGATCCCGTAGCGCGTCGACTCGCGGTCACTCGCGTACTCCGACCGCACACTGTCTTGCCTGTCGAATGTACCCCTGGAATAAACAAACTCGTGAAGTTTACAGTATCACAGAAAAAAATTAATATAAATGACTGACAGAGTGAAACAAATGAAGTTTCAGCATAAACTAAACAATTTTACTATGTACTGGGCGAATTTATTATTTCGCGTGATAAAATACGCTAAGCACGTAAAAAAATCCTCTAAAAGTTCTGTGAATATTAATAAAATTGGTCAAGTAATTGTTAACATACAAGTTTAAGAGGACAAATGTTCGGAAAGCTAATACATTTTAAACTTAACAGTAAACAACAAGGAAAGAACTGTTTTGAGCACCGAGTACTTTTGGAAAGACAAACAGACTAATAAATTTCCATAAAGGTGAAAATAACGTTGGAATTGAAGAGTAAACCCGGCGATAACAAAATTATCTCGCCAGATTTGAGTCTAAGAATAAACTGCGGGTAAGGTTAAGTGACACGGCGGGACCCAAAATGTAAATACTTTATGAACTTCGAGCTGTCAAATGTTAAAACATCATTTTCGTATTTCGTCTTCTGAATTATTAAAAATAGATCTGTCAAATGGCATCAAAATCCGTTCGCTCCATTTCGGACCGCGCTCTGATAGACAGTCGGTAATGAGAACTTCATTTGGGCTCGGATTTCTCTGCCAATCCCTTTCGTTGACACGAATTGCAAATGAACATCGATTTACGGAGTTCCTTTTATTCAATTACAGGGTGAGAAACAGGACGGTAAGGTTGATTGTTTACGTAAATTGGCAGTAACAATGTGGTGCTCAGTTTTGCATCTCATTTGTATTCGACATTTTTATTAGCGATCGAGGTGTCTGTATTAACGGACAATTTTTCTTTCGTCTGTACGAATATTGATTCTTACTAAGTTTTGTATTTCATTTATATTTGACTTTTTTTACTTGATTTAACTTTATGCTATAAAATTGGCTCATCTTATTTTATTGCAGGAAAAGTTGTTTTCTTCACATCATACTAATTCTGGAAGTATTTTTTCAATTTCCGACAAATTTATGTGAGAATTTGGAGAAATGTTGTTAATATCACAGCAAATTGGAATACCTCAGGGTTAGTTGTTTGTTTACACAAATCTAAAAGCGAGTGATAATATTTTTGTTATTGCGTAAAACTGATCAGGAGCATATACACGGATTTTTAGAGCATAAATGTCATATACGAATAAACAAATTACTAGAACCTATAGCGACTGTTAAAAGAAACGTGCTCGTACTTTTGCTTATCTGGGGAAAGCTTACTACACGATGACTCTCTATTGTTGTTATACAATAAGTTACATTTTGCAAGGAAAATACCATAAAAAAGTATTCAAAATAAACTCTTGAACTTAAAATAATCCTCAGTTTGAATGTTTCCGACTAGAAACAGGTAAATCTTATTTATAAAAAATATACAAACAAGTCATGTGTAATCTTGATTCGAATGACGTCATCCTTTATGTAAACTTCACCTTTACTGTCACACCTCATTAGCCTACCTCTGTTCGAAACTGTCAGCTCGATTGCTTCTATAGCCGGAGTCGTTGAGGCTGCCTTCATGTCGGAGGCTGGGCAGGGAGTCCCACGGAGAGCGCCGCGGCCCCGGGGCGGAGGCGCCACGCCAGCCGTCCGAGTGGCGGTACCACGCGGCACGCGCAGATTCCCCAATACAAGATGCGCAGCGTGATGCGCTCACGAAACTGAAATAGAATAAATAATGGAATACGATTTCCATTCACTTGCAAGTTACTTATTTTTCCTTTACGTGTTACTCGATGGTCTCAACCATCTCCGTGCAAAATTTCGTAAAAATAAGGCTAGCTGTTCGAGCGTTGAAGAAGTAACAAACATATACACTCTCACACTAACAAACTTACATACACAATTGTGCATTTATAATATTAATAGAATACTGATTGCATCATGTGATTGCAATATTCGCACTTATAATTTATTCCGTGAGTAGGTATTTAAACTATTTGTATTAATTTGACGGGACGGCAGGGCGTTCTTCCTCGTCATCCATTTTAGTTGCAGATGTGGGTAGCGTAGGTATTCAGGCGTGGAGAAATGAAAACGTGGCACTCAATTTACAATGAAGGTATATCACAATCGAATCACAAAATATAATCGCAGGTAGGTAGATTGACAATTATTCCCGCTTATTAGATCGACACTCCAGCCAACACGTAGCGCTTGCGCACGATGCGAACCGATTGCTGTCTCAAATCGAACTGCCGCTCCGCGTTCCGCGCTAGCGCTGGCTGTTGCGTCAGAGCGGGCCTCCGACGTTAGTCACAAGTCAGTGTCAGCTGACACTGACATCGCAACTCGCCCGCTCTTCAGATCCAACGCGCCGTCAAATTTTTCATTTTTTTGTTGGTTGCTACGTCAATTTCCGTCCAACGCCGTTGCATCGTCTTGGCAAGTCAGAGAGGTCGGTGTATATTGTAGGGCCCGCGGTATACAACCGCATACCCGCTACCGTCAAAGACGCACTTTCCATCGCGCGCTTTAAAAAAAGCTTAAAACTTATTATATAGACGTATTATTTTACGAAATTGACGATTTTATGAAATTTAAGGATTATTCATTTATTTATAATTATTATTAGTATTACATAATGTAATGTGTAAAATTTTGACATTAATTTTCATAATTATTGAATTGTATTTTTGATGTGTAACAATGTGTTTTTAATAAATGATTGTATTGTATTAAATTTTGAAAGAAATAATAATGTTGTAGCGTTTTGTAGAAATTATAGAGATTCTCATACGTAGACGATGCTACGGGTTTCGTAGAGAATCCGTAGAGTTTGCGTAGAGGTTGATTAAATTCTTTCTCTACATTTTAGCGTTAAAGTGTAATTTTAAGGATTCAAGAAAAATAAAAAACATTTTATTTTTTTATAGACACTTTAATATCTTTTTTCGTACCGAGAAAAAGAAAAATACTCACGATAATTATGTTTTAGCATGAATTCTCTTTTTATTTCAAATTTAATGCAGATTTAAGTAGTTTTATCTTTAAGCCACTCTGATCTTAAAATATGATGCGATTATTTCGTATGGTCATTAGTTGAAAATCAAACGATTGTACATAGCAAAACACAACTACTAGCTTGCTAGTTTATTATTTTACTCCACTGTTCTCGAAATTCATCATAAACTTCAAACACGTAGATAATAATTAAACTCCTTTGAATAAATTTGACTAAGATACATAAAAAGCCTTTTAGGAATTCAAAGTAGTTTAGTGATTGCAAGTCTTACGATAGAGAGTACAATGTAAAGGAAAGCTATTTTTATAATATTAATAAACCTAAAGCGCGCTGCAGTATTTCCATGTCAAAAGAGCGAGTTAACAAGTAAGAGTTATGCGCGTCAAGCCGTGATAAATTGAAAAATAAATAGCCCATCCGACGATAAACTAATTTGAAATGAACGTTGGACTTCCCAACGGGTTCTATTGTTCCACGTCGGATTAACGGAGCCAGCTTTGAATCTATTGTGTTTAATAGCATTAGTTTGCTAGCAACGGACCATCGCATATTTTTCAGTTTACTTATGATTTTTAAATTAATATAAATTAAAAGATTAAATGGTTAAAGATATAAAGTTTAGTCTGAGATTACCATTGTAGATCTAATGATGTATATTTGCAAGACATTTTCATTGAACAGCTCCTAACTACATAATATATAAGCATACATTTTATATTCAGCATACATTTTGTTATCTAAATAAACTTTATACAATTTTACTCTTAATTGAACGCAAAAAAATCACATATCAAAGTTATATATAGTCTCGAAATCAAACATAAAATATTAAAAAGTCAATAATAATAAGCATCTAAGTGCAATTCGAACCATAACTCTTCCATGTTCGATGAAAAAATTATCAGGATAATTTGAATACAAATGTCTAAGTGGACGATGGAACAATTAATATGCTACGAGTATGAAATTGATTAATTTAATTTCATACACAGCCGTTAACATCAATATCGGCATGATTCGACTCACTTTCGGATATACTACACTGTCTAACACATAAGGTTAAGGTCAGAAGCTATCAAAAATGTATTTTGAATGAAATAATGTAACACATTGTCTTCCAGTCTCAATATTTTTCCAATAATGCCTGCAAAAGGCAGCTGTCTCAAACTTGGTAATATTTTTTCATTTATCATTAAGTATTTATTTACTTACAGCTTTAATTTTATTTACTATGATTGGCCTTAGGGCCATATAAAAAAGACCCAATAACAATAAACGATAACAAAATAATAAAAAAATATAAGCATTTTTTTTGCATTACACTTATTACCTATACATGGTTTTGAATGCGTTATCAAACGTATGTATTTAATCTTATCACTATAGTGAGAAAAACACAAGAACAGAAATACAATTCGCTATAAACGAAACAGGAGAAAATAAACCCCATTAGCATAAGCATTGAATAATAATTTAATTTGATCATTACCAAGAGATCATTAAATTAAAGTACCAATTAGTTCTGTGACCCGAAAATGGGGATTATTTCTAAAGGTACCTAAACTTTATTTAAATATAGGTAAGCGGATTCTATCGTAATTGGAAGGACAAGGTCCGACCCGGCTACCTTTGTGCGGCTAATAATAAATTGGAGGTTTTTATAAGGTTTTACGCTATTGAAATATAGTATGAATTCCGCCATTGAATTCGGAAATTATTTTGACTGTAATTGTTACATTTCAGAATAGGATTTCATTTGATAGAAAAGTAATATTAACATTTCAATTCAGACTATTATATAACACAGATATAGCATAAGCAGCCCACTATTCGTTCCCACTGCTGAGACTCGAGGCCTTCCCTCACGAGGAGAGAGATATAGGCCATAATCCACCAGGCTGGCCAAGTGCGGGTTGGCGGATGATACACGTCTTCGGACATGCCGGTCCTCAAACATGTCGGTTTCCTCACAATGTTTTCCTTCACCGTAAAGCGAGTGCAAATCCACACATAACTTGATTAACAAGTCATTGTTAATCAAGTTATCTCGGATTGAATTCGAACGAATCGAAAAGGTTTAAAGCAGTGACGAGACTAAACACAACACACTCCAACTCTTGTGCCTTTCATTAACTCCACACACAACAATACACTCTCCACAATTAAACTAAGTACAGCTCACTCATATACAATCATACATAATCCCACATGCACTAATTTATACATACACTCTCACATACACACACACACACTAATATACACATACTTAAATACATATATATACATATAAAAGAATAAGAAAATCGAAATACAATTACACAAAATTGATGTCATTTGAAATGTAGGCTGGCGTGATTTCTAAGTTTAGTTTAGAATAAGCTTAAGAATGTACTACAAAAAGTAGCAACAAATTGCTCATATATTAGAACGAACACCTAATGCGATAGCCAAAATGCTTTTTACTAATGTATTAGTACTGAATGAATTATGATGCAGTTAATACCTAACACAAAGTCCAAATCTGTAATTTACCTTTTAATAGAGGCTCGTAAACATGCTATTATAATGTTGTTACCATGTACCTACTGAGAATATGTTAGGTAAGTAAATTACACTCAAGTCAAGATGGTATTTGCACAAAGCCCGGAATTTCAGCGGCCAGGAGAGTCAAACAACATTTCAATGTAAGTACGTCCCTTATCAAAATATCTAGTTGTGCGTACCCAGTTATATAAAAACTGTAGGTAAATTATTATAAGTACTTGTATTGAAGAACAATTATCATTTATCATTAGGTACACCTTTTTTTTCGTGAGGAAATGCTTTCACGCATCTCCCGCTACAAGCCTGGGGGAGGCGAGCGGGGTATGTCGGACTCGACGGCCAGAAGGACCGTCACTACCGACTAAAACCTCACGGAGTCCCATCTCACGACGGGGGTAGGGATGCAGGACTGCTTATCATTAGGTACACCTAGATAAACTACATTTGTCCTACGACTTTTAGAAATTTCCAATTCAAAATATAAGTTGTTTCATACATTTTGTCGCAAGTTCACAAACTTTTTGAATGCAATATGTGATAATTTTGTCAATTTCTTTAATTAGAAAGCAAAACCTCGTGTCCAAACGTTTATAATACCGCCCACAAAATATCGCTGTCTTTCGATAGTGGTAATCCAGTACCTACATGATAAAGTGTAGGAGAATTAAGATTGGGGTAAGAAATATACGAGTATGTTTAGTCCAAAGTTGTAAAATCATTGCATACTGATATATACAAAGTTTAATTTTTATTTGCTATCACTTACTTTTATCTATATGAAGGTAACTTGACGGCTTAGGTCAGTTAATATTACCACTTGCGTGTAAATGTATTAGTTCAAGTTAACTCGTAATAACATAAAATTTATATGAAAAGAAAATCACAAAAATACCTATCTGAGATGAGTGAACACACTTATGTTATTTTAGTATTTACGTTACATTCTTCAAATAGAGAGTTAAATTAACAGGGTAAAGAAAAGGTAATTAATTTATTGATTTTTATTAATTTATTTACCTATTGAATAAATGTATTTTGTGTCTCAATTAAATACATGTTCTCCATGAAAAATTAGAATGTAATAAAACTTCTGTGAAAATTTCCTGGTCAGCGCCATCTATCGCAAACAGTGAGAACTAAAATCTCCGGTCACTTGAAACCTTTCCGACAAGGTATGGTTCCAATTGTACGTTGCATTGATTATTTTTATGGAGAAAGTAATGTTATACTGCGCTTATGCGTAACAAAATTGTCGTATAATATTATTGTGAGTAATTTTGCTATTTGAATATGCCTTATTATTGATAATGATGTTTATGATATTGTCGTAAGCTCTTCAACCTAGCTAACACACATATCTGATTTAGCGAGCACACATCATCTTAGATATGGTACGGGGGATTGGTATGGAAAGTTATATACCAAAAACTTGCTAGAAACTTGTGAACTATGTAAGAAGAACCGAGTATTTTCAGCTGACTGTGAATTTTAGAGAAGATTTATTGGTTTCAAGCGATACCACGCTCGATTAGTGTGTATGACTCCAGCGAACAACTAAGACGGCTGCGGCTGCTTAAGATTCATCTGACCGTTTCAGGGACGTGTTAGAGCTAAAAGTTCATTGTTATAAAAATCCATGTAATCCAAGAAACCGATGCTTTAGTGACATCCCCAAATTTATCCTGAGTGCACCGTCCAGTTAGTAACAATATGTTACCTGCAGTTGAATCAGAACCCCAATAAACTGATTACCTAAATATTTGCACGAAACAAACGGTCACACTTACTTAAAAACCTAATAATATAATAGTAACCTAAACTACGCCCTTACACCTAACATGATATTTTTCAAACAACCTACCTGGACTGATGGTCGCTCATGTAGCCTTGATCGCGTTCTGGTATTCTGTCACGGATTCGTTCCCTGTAACAATATGAAATGCATTTAATTGCCCTCGAATCATTGATGGTTAAGCATGTGTTCAGTATGCGACTTTTCTACGTAAATTGTTTTCGTTAACTTCGACTATGTCAACGCCTGGCGCCACGATATTTTTGACAAAATTCACTTCTATTTGTTTAACAAAAAATATTGAAAAAGTACCTTACCTTGTATTGTGATCACTAAGATAGCCACGTTCTCGTTCTCGTTCTCTTTCTCGCTCCCTCATCAGTTCGTTTCGATCACTAAACGAAAAATAATGATTTTTATTTGTTATCAAATTACTTGTAATGGCGTCATATGGACATGTAGATATTTGAGCATGGAATCATCATATAATAATTGTAAAAAAAGCAAAGCGAAACTGACTATAGACGTATCACTTTAGAAAGCTATGTCACTCTAGCCTCTTAGTATTTCTTTAAGCATACACACTAGGAAGCAATTGCAGTGGTGCTTTAAGCACCATACCTTTAGTGTGTATGTTTCAGATATCAAAAATTGTCGGGACATCAAACTGAGCTACTCTGAGAGGTACTAAATTGCCAAGATCTCTCTCTCTCTCTCTCTCTCTTTCCCTCCGAATATAGAGCATGCTTAGTCAGGACTACAAGCCCTCAAAAAGGCTGCCGTTCCCACAGATAAAGGAATAATATAAGATACGCCGTAAAGATGCCGCAAGGTATTTGATAACAGACTTAACTTCAATGGTAGAACCAGGCAAGCACTACACAACGCTATACTGTCGTGTTATGGTTTCGTCACGATATTTTCCTTTGCCGGAAGCTACGTTAAGAAGTAGAAGGGCGGGGTTTAGTCCACGCCCTTCGAGACGTAACTAATAAAACTGACATCGCTTAAAACATAACTTACAGATTTTTTGGCAAAGGCTTCAGAAAATGTATTAATACGAGTAATATGTACCTATAGTATCCATCACGGTCAGACCGCGCGCTGTGCTGGCGCTCGACTCCCAGCCGGTGTGGCAGAGGCAAAGTAGAAGATCTACTGCCACCTCCACCCGAGCATTGCGAGGTTGGTCCTGTCAACATAAAACATTAATATATCGTACTTAGAGACCTAGATAAGCGATAAACGGTTTTCGCAAGGTGATTATGACCCGACTCTGAAAAACTTAACAAATTTGTACATATTCATATTTCAAAATACTTTCAGAGAAAATTGAAATTTATTGTCGTACTGAATTTTATAAAAACCGATTTCATTGTCTTTAACAGAAAATGAAAGAGTTTTTTTTTATGTGTACAATTTACATATTAAAAAAGTTAAGACTATGAATATGTAGAACTAAAATCGTTGCATAGCATAATACGGTAGTAAAAAATCAATTATCTCTAGCGTAAGAACAAGAAATGCATACATAGTTCAAGATAGCCCACGTTTACATCTCGACAAAATCCTTCAAGACTTGTACATTTGAAATAAATAAAAATTATGACCCAAGGCATGATATATACTATGTTTTAGTAATAATTATTCGAAGAGATTTGTCAAGATAAACTTATGCTGTAATAGAAAAAAATCTGTGTGAACTAAATAAAACCTACGTGATCGCATGACTTGTGTACCTCACTGACCTCCATTTATACAGTAGAAATAGAGGTCAGTGGTGTACCTACAAGTTAATCTTTCAACTAGCTGGTCTAAATAGTTTGGTCCACAGGTGTATGAACACAAATAGATATAGTAAACAAGTGCATTACCTCGGTCCCTTTGTGCAGCTTCCTTCAAGGAATGTCTCAAGGATTGAAGCATGTCTTGTGTCGGACCTCCAGGAACAAACAATAGGGTAAATAAGTTAAAATTGCGGTAGCACAACGTGGCAAAAAGAAATGTCTAATGCAAAGTTAATTAATTATAAGGTAATTATAATAGAACTATAAATAAAAACTTTGTTATTAATTTAATGAAGAATGAATTAAGATATTGCTGGAATGAACATGGCACTGTTTTATAAAACTACCCGCAATAAAGTGTCGGCGTTACGCGCTACTTCTATAAGTTCTGCGAGAGGTTACGAGTTTTCGTGATCGCATTTTCTAATATCAGGTTTTGTCCAATATTGAAACACCTTTATTACTTACTTGTAACGTTGATAGCTAATTGGAGAGTTTGCCAAATATCATAAAAGTCCACTCTTTCTACGTGTACAAAACGCTGCAACTTTTCCTTTTTTATTAGTTCTAAAATTCCCAGCGACAAGTAATGTTTTAATTCCAAGCTTCGTCAAAATAACAGCCTTTTCGTACCAATATACCGACATGGTATTTTTTAGCTATTCTATGCAGGGACGCTTCGTTTGCTCGGTTAATCATGATATTATGTTGCTTTGGCGCGGGACAACAATTATTTAAACATGTGCCATGTTACATCCGGTAATTTAGACCAAGTTCAATGACTTTCTTTAGCAAAATGACTTGTTGCGTTTCTTGGTCTTCTTCAGTATGATTATGAACAAAATTCATGTGAAAACAAAATGGTTGTGAGCAATACTTTGCAGACATGTTAAAAGCAATAAAAAATACGCATTAAAGTTAAATCAATAATATCTATTCATAGCATAGTTATTAAATATCTAATTTGGTATGTTTTATAAAGAGTAATTTAAGCATAACCATATTAAATCTATCATCAATCAATTAATATAAAAATGAAACTTACGTCTCCGCGATGGATATGGACTTCGCTGATTTGATTGCAAATTGTCGTTATATTCCGCTGAGTGAAAAAAAATGGAATTATATATTTCATTTAAGACTTGAAATCGCTTCATACAGAGTTATTAATGAATTTGAGTGAAGAGTTACGAATGAAAGGTATTGTGAATTCTAAAGCTTTCCTTAAAACATTTTATCTAGATTTATATATGACATTTGTGTTTGACCATACTTTTTTATTTACAATAAAAATTACAATTAATTTTTATAACACTGTTTCATCTGTTTTTTTTTTCATCTTTCCTCATACGTTTCCACTAACTGTGGCTAAGTTATTTCTTGTATTGACCGTAAAACTAAAACAATTAGTTTCGCTTTCTTTGAAACTATTATTGGAAAAAATACAAATTAATACAGCAATTTGGATAAGCTTTCTTACCTAAATCTTCCATGCTTTGACTGAGTAGAGCTTCAAATGTGTGAAGACTGTAGCTTTCAGCGTCCATTCCTTTTGCGAGGGTGTTCCTTAAGTGCATTTCATACTCCAATAAAAGCCTGGAGGTGGGCGATCCTGGGGCTGGTGTGGCGCTTTGTTGAGAAGCTTGGCGAGAAAGGCAAGGCTACAAACGAAGATATACAAAGTTAGGATTTTACTGACTGAAATAATACAACTAGCTAGTCTTAGATGTATGTATGTTTTAAATGCTACTCCAAAGCACGCGGCCACGAACGATTTGAAAAGGTCAAATATTTATTATACCATTTACCATAATACATTCATCGTATCTTCTAATTTATCTTCAGCTGCTCAGTTGAAACTTAGAAGTAATACTTAATGTACGGTAACCCCTATTAAATTGAATGGAATATATTTTGTTAGTTAATAATAATAATAATTTATTATAGCACATAACGGCACGGATAAAATAGTTAGTATTATTATTATTAGTTATGAACTATACTGTGAATATTTCAAGCGACCATCGAAGAAAGTGCTAAAACATATTGCCGCTGCATTAAACATCTGATTAAATAAATAATAACAATAATACTAACTACTCCAATAAGTAAGCAATTTGGAGTAGCTTTAGATAAATGACTAAAGCTAGTCCGAAATCCTAAGCCCAACCAGAGAACATGCCCAACAAGAAAATAGCTTGAGTAGTACTATATATGTACAGACTAATAAAAATAAATATAATAGACCCTCAACCTCTTGTGAAAACTCGTACTACGCGTATCATTTAAAACACGTAGCGCCATCTGTTCCTATTTTCGTGAAACGACTTCACTCGGGTCACACAATCTACTATCGTTATATCACTATGCGACTGCAGCGCGTTGGAGAATTTGGCAGCAGCTAGACGGCACGCTCGATTAGCAGTGCCATCTAGGATTCACCCGTGATTATTTGAAATTTGCGCGTCACGCATTATTTAAGGAATCAGCAATCCTTTCTAGTATTCTGATCCCTAGTAGTACTCACAGCATGATGATGCTGCCTCGGATCCCGGCGCTGACAAGGCTCCTGGTCAGAGTTGCCGTTGGAGCTTGACGGAGTGGTCGCGTAGCATTGGTTGTCAAACATCACGTTGTCTGACGGAGGAGACATGTCTCGCTCGCCACCACCCAGCTCCAAGTACAGTCCTCGGCCGGGGTACCCGCTTGGTGCAGCACCGACGCCTACTCCACGCCTGCGAGATAAGATAAAACTTAGATAGAAATTATCTTTACGTACTAGTCTATTCAAAACGTTACGCAAAATCGCAATCAAAGTTGGAGCACCGCCGGATGGTTGCGCCAAACGAGCAGGGAGACTGCTAGGAGACACCATTATACAGTGGAAATGCCGAAAATGCGTACTAAGCGATTAATAGTACGGGCGGTCAAACTGTGGAACTCCTTGCCAGAATCCGTTGTTGTTGCAGCAACGGGGTTTCGGGGGCGATAAATCGATCTAGCTAGGAATAATTATGAGAAAATGTCATATAAAAAAAAACAGGTACTTATTATTAACAAGTAATACTAACCGCTGCGAGCTCTGGCGACTGCTGTTATTGTTGACAACATGCGAGTAGTGTCCGTGGTGCACATGCTGCGGGTGCGGCGCGTGCTGCGGGTGCCGGCCGTGCGCGCCGCACGACGGCGGACACGGCGCCGTGCCGCCGTACCGGCGCCGGCCCATCTCCGGGGACGTCACCGGACTCTCAGTCGATGGCATTGGCTTCAGCATTCGTTTTAGGGTACTAGAGTCTGTAACAAGAAAAATTATCGAAAACTATATACTAAATACGAATATTTGACGACCTCGTTGGCGTAAAGGTTAAAATGCCGGACTGCTAATCAGAAGGTTCCGGGTTCGATTCCCGGCCCGGTCAACATCTTTGTGCTTAACCAAATTTGTTGGCTGTGGGTTTGGGTGTTAAATATGTATTTATATATAATATATGTACTTATATGTAATATATGTGTTTGTATGTATATGTAGTATATCAGTTGTGTTAGCAACCATAATACGAGCTAGAAATGGTTCAGTATGGGGCTAACCAGCCGTGTGTCAATGTGTCCTAATATTTATTTTTATTTATTTATTTATTGACATTATTTACTACGATATATCGTATACAGTAACGTTATCAAAGCTTGTGACCTAAGAAATAAAAAAATGCTGGATGCCAAAGTATTAATACAATCTTGGTTAATAACACTGTCATACGTAGCAACAGAAAATCTTTTTAAAATTAATAGTCTTAGTTTGTAACATTATCGTACTCGTTGTTCTATTTGTATTATGTTTTATTAAAATTTGTTATACTGTCTTGTTAGAGGATAAGTTTATTTTTAAATGCAAACAGGTTGAATTGGACTACTTAGATTCAGGCTTTGCCTAGTTAAGTAGTCTCAAGAGAATAATGTAATCTAGTAATAAGTTATTAAATAAATATTTTTCATTTTCATATATTTACCATTTAATTCAAGCACTTTAAGTTAAATTTATTTGGGTCACCAGTTAAAGCACTAACTTTAAGTTCTTTGAGTGTTTTCTGTAGTTTATATTTTGTTAGTGTTTAATTTTTTTAAAGTGTTTATCTATCTACCAATTCATATTTTTGTAACTACCATTTTATTTTTATGTACTCAATATGTTGGATTGTTGCTATTTACTAATTTCTTACTCGCGTTCTGAACCAGTCATTTTATTTTTCGAGCAAGCGTCATTCGCTGGTGCGATATTCTATAACAAGTTAGTTCACTCAAAAGCTAATTCGATCACGCGTTCAGTCGATCTTATGTTCATCAAACATATGACTTCTAAAACAAATTCAAATTCAAATTGTTTATTACAAGAAAAAAATGTTACAAATAATTACAAAATATATATAAGAAAACAAATATTATAAAAATGAACAAGAATAATAATTTTATATGGCGTCCAGCACTTACACTGAGAACTAGTCTCGTGCCGTAAGTGCTGTTTTCTTCGGGGTACCTTCATAATATAATTTTCGTAAACTACTTCCATTTAACATTATGTAATTTCAGTAATAAAAATAGGATTTAGAACAGTTTAGTCATAATAATAATAGGATTTAACATAAAATAAATAAAAAAGTACTAAAGAGAGCGAAAGAATTTATCTATTAATGTTAGTGTGTGTGTGTGTGTGTGTGTGTGTGGGTGTGTGTGTGTGTGTGCGTGTGTGTGTGAGTGTGTGTGTGTGGGTATGTGAATGTAACAATCTAAGTTATAGTCTGCGCAGTGAGGCTGGATATATGGATTTAGCTTAGAACATATCCTTGCTTTTCTTGTCAAACACCTATCATTTCAAAACGACAAAAAATACGTATTTTTTTGCTTAAGCCATCAAAACATCTTCAATGTGCAATGTTTTACCACAGATTAGGTACAAGTGTCATATATAACATATATCGTATGTATGTATCATACCCATATTCATGTCTTCAGTGCTCTTAGACTTGGTGCGGCGCGAGCCCGACGTGTTGTTGTTGATGACGTTATGGTGGTGAGCGCTGTGCTTGTCGCTCTCACGACCCTGTAACGCAAGTTCACATTATCATTTGCATGTTTCATCAACCATCGTTGATCGATATTTTTAATTTATTACTAGCTGACCCGTCAAAAATTTTTTTTGTTGATATATAACACAGCATTATGGTTAATAACTTATTGACTCAGGCGTTACTTTGCGGAAATCCATTGTAAATAGATGACAAAATTAAATATTTAGTGTACTTCCGCTGTGATCCGAAATCCAAATTAAGACAAGTAAAGGAAAAATCAACTAAGATCAATTAACCAAGCTTAATTAACTAAGACTAATTAAGATTAACGTTACCTATCACAATTCGAGTTAAGAACTTCCGAATTGTGATAGGTAACGTTAATCTTAATTAATCTTAGTTAATTGATCTTAGTTAATTAGTCTTAGTTAATTAAGCTTGGTTAATTGATCTTAGTTGATTTTTCCTTTACTTGTCTTAATTTGGATTTCGGATCACAGCGGAAGTACACTAAATATTTAATTTTGTCATCTATTTAGCATTATGGTTATTGTATTTCAGTTGTGCCACCATTTTTTGTTTCCTATTTTTTGTTATCTGTGATTAAAACTTGCACATTAATCTAAGCGATCATCTTTAGGTAATTTAATACTGATACTCACTGATTCGTTTCCATCGCCATAGTCCAGGCTCTTGCCCATGTTAAGGTCTTTCCCAGACCGAGTAGAAGTAGCGGTTGACTTGGATGACGTTAGGTATCCTCCCGCCTGCACGCCTTCTGACTTCAGGTCTTGACATGGCTTCTCTGTTACACCTATTGCTGTTGTCTGTTCCTCGGATGTCTGGAAAGGATACATATTTAAGTAAGCATGTATATTGAGTGTGCTTATTTAGTTATATACTAGAAGTTTTCCAAAACTCTTCGCGAACCAAATTTCTTAGAACACCGTTTGCAATAACCGAAACCGAGCGTGGTATGGACATGTGATGCGTAGAGAGGAGATGCATGTCACTAGGAGATGTATGAAAATGGTAGTGCAAGGAAGAAGAGCAAGAGGCCGCCCGTAAAAGACATGGATGGAGTGTGTGAATGAAGACATGAGAGAGAAAGGATTAAGTGATGTTGATGACGTCTGATAGAGGAGAGTGGAAAAAGAAGATTTGCTATGCCGACCCCACCTAAGTGGGATAAGGTCAAGAAGAAGAAGACCGTTTGTAATAACCAAAACGTTATCACTTCACAAATAAACAATTACTTGACCAATTGTATCTTTGTATATTAAATCTTTAAAGAATATGGTTGCATATCATATCCTGCTATTTCTCTGCGCTGCAGCCAAATTCAATGTTTTTGCGGAATTATGCCCCTCAATCACTAACGACTAAAAAAAAATTGGGTGCACCAAGTTTCGACGTGATTGGTCCAAAAATACAGTCCCTACGCGAGATCTAACATACAAACAATACAAAAGCAAAATTAGCCAGATTCTTTTTTGTTTTGCTGAAATTTCGTTCGCTTGGTCAAATACTTACGCTAGTACTGTGTGTGCCGACCCCGGCGCTAGCTGTTTTAGGTCCAGTTGAAGTATTGCTTGTAATAGTCGACGTGTCTTGAGATTTAGGAGGCCTGCTCGGAGGCTGCGAGTCCGATACGCCACGTGCCGCCGCTGTAAACAAGTACATTGACACTTCAGAAGTTACAACTTACCTATATAATGGGTCATCTTCGAGTAACATATTTCCATCTATTACGGTAACCATCTCGTTTAATCATTTATTGTTACTTGGTAACCTCTCTATGAATATGCATATGAATAAAATTATATTAGAGTACGTTTTATTTCTGGTTTCCTTGGCGGAACGGCTATCGGTATATTTATTTGGGGTGAGAAGATGAGTTAGTGCAGACTAATGTAGCCATTTTTCTCCATAACTATTTGTATTAAGTTAATTTCAATGCGACTTTTAGTAATAGGTTGTGATCTGATTAGTGCCATAGTGTGAACTTTCGAAGGGAAACAGTAGCAAAGCTTTTGTACTTTACAATAAGCTCAGTCAGTCATTCCATCAATGAACATCTACTAAGTACCCAGTTTTCACTGGTCACCGGCAATCCAATCCAATCTGCGTTTGTTTCTCTTGTAACGTGACATTGGCGAAATTGCTACCATACCGTAGTGGTCACAAACAAAGATAAAATAGAAGAACATTTATTGTACCTACTAATGTTTTCACTTATTTTCAAAACGACTAGTCTGATTTGAATACGGTTTTCAACTATTGGCACCAACCTAAGCAGGTTCAGCTAAAACGAATCCTTACTATTTATGACTAGCTATGTCTCGCTGTGTTACCTGCATTAATTTGAGACAAAAAGTAGCTAAAAGTTAATCCAAGGTACAAACTAGCTAATACCAAATTTGATCAAAATTAATTCAGCGGTTTGAGCGTGAAGAGGTAACAAACATACATACACCCAAACTTTCGCATTTATAACATAAATTAGATTTAATTAGTATTGTTATTTTTTTCTATCATTTATGGACATCTTAGTTAAATTCTACAATATTAATCTAATATTATATTATTACTAGCTGACCCGGCAAACGTTGTTTTACCTTAATAAAAGAAAATCTAAATATACAGTAGCCGATTCTCAGACCTACTGAATATGCATATAAAATTTGGAAAGAATCGGTCAAGCCGTTTCGGAGGAGTACGGTAACAAACACTGTGACACGGAAATTTTATATATAAGATAATAAAATTACGTCCAATTTAATAATATATTTATTTTAAATACACGTCACTTATTAAAAGCACTTTAAAATAAAACTGCACAAACATCATTCAAGCATCATGAGTCTAACGTATCTACGGCAAACGGGAGTTACATAACGGGAGTTAGAGTACAAAAGTTGTACGCTGGTTAGAAGTTATAATTTGGATTAGTTTTAAATAAGATTACGCTTAGGCGGCGGCTGGTGCGGTGGCTGTGAGTTGGCCACGTTGTCATACAGCGATGTAGATGACGCAGCAGCGCCGACTTTCTCCGATCTTCCTCCGGTACTAGTGCTCGGGCCAGTTCCGTCGGTCTCCATAGCGCGGGTCGCTGACCGCGGGAGCGTTGATGATCCTATACAATACACAAAATAAATAGAGAATACTCGAGATAATAAAGAAAACATTTATAACTGCATGTTATCTCACTTGTGTAAACTAAGATAGGTTGTATATTCCTAAGTCGCGGATCGTAAAGACCCAAAGACATGGTGTATATACGAAAATTAAGATTTATAATAAGTTGCCAAAGCCTATAACTAAATTTTAAATATAAAATTAAATCATTCTTGACGTATAATGCGTTTTACAAATTAGACGAATATCTGGACATGAAGCTCACAGAAGGATATTTTCAGTTTAAGTTATAATAAAAAAAAATATTCTAAATTTGACGTTTATCACACCTTCGCGGACATTTATTTTATATTAAATATTTATCATTAAGACATATCACATATCCACTGTAAATGACGTACCAAAAATAATGAATGTTATTTATATTAGTAAAACATCTGAATCTGAACTAATGAGCGTGAGGGAAAGGGAAATAATTTTCAAATGTATCTTTATTTATTTGAGTTTTATTCAATATTAGTGGCAACTAAAGCTTTAACAACTGCTGTTTATTTTTAAAATTTCCGAAAATCGTTTGACAAAATTAACTTAACAAAAGAAAATTTTAGCAACTTTTGGTTTTCCCTACTAAAATCTCCCGTAAATAGAGTTCGTTACCAGAGCTAGCGATACTCTGGCCTAAGGTGGAGCATGTCTGTCTGGTATAAATGGCTCTCTAGGAAATTGCCGGAACACACATTTTTTTTTATTGGTAGGCTTGCGCTTAAACGCAATTCACCTGATGGTATGCGATATTGCAATCTAAGGTGGAACGCGCTTGCCCAGAAAAAACCGGTTCACTCTTGCCTTGAAAACCGCTAGATTATAGTTATCCGGGAACAGAAAATTTGGAAAAAAATTCTTGCCAAACACACTTTGGCGGTTCGCACAATGAAGGTGGAGGCAAACCGCTTATTACGCGACTTAGGCACCTACCACGGTATAACGATGCCGCCTTGGTATTTCCCTACTTGTCCGATGGTGGAATGGGACGGGGGGATCAAATCATGCAATCCCAATGTAGTGACAGATACATGACACAACCTACACAATTAGGTGTAATTGACAGATTTCAACTATAGAGGGTGGTTTCTAGCCAGGTGAGCAAGAAAAAATGCCCTAACACCATGCCCTGGTTTCCTCACAATATTCTTGACCAAAAACTCCAGTTCATTTGCGGCGATCAAACCCTCGTCCTTCGAGACGTCGTTTTTGGGGTTCCGTACCTAAAAGGTAAAAACGGGACCTATTACTAAGCCTCCGCTGTCTGTCTGTCTGTCTCCAGGTTGTACCTCACAAACCGTAATAGCTAGAAAGTTAAAACTTTCACAAGATATGTATTTCTCGTGTTGCTATAACAACAAATACCAAAAATAAAGGGTCCTCATACAACAAAAGTATTTTTTTGCGTATTTTTTGCTATATATCAATAACAGTAGCTTCTAGATACTTAAAATTTTCACAAGATATACAAAAGTATATTAGCTAAGCAAAGTTAATTATAAAATTTAAATAAAATAAATATTTGAGGGGGGCTCCCATACAATAACGGTACAGAACCCTTCATGCGCGAGTCTAACTCGCATTTGGCCAATTATTCGTCTTCGTTAAGTGATAAGTGTTGGTAGAATAGACTCACGATATCTAGGATCCTGTACTCGCAGCTGCCGAGTGTATTGCTGCTGCATGTCCTGCGACATACATGTGCACTGCACCGGCTCTGGTTGCACTACTGGCTGTCGGACCACTTCGCGATAGTTTAGGCTGCAACAGTAAAATTGTTTCACAGACTATGTATGTGGATTACATTGAAGACTGCTATTCAATTCAGTTAGATTTTTGTAGTATTATTGGTAGTGAGCGTAGTAGTGTCTTTAA
The DNA here is from genome assembly GCA_035578125.1 of Mellilla xanthometata. NCBI lineage: Eukaryota > Metazoa > Arthropoda > Insecta > Lepidoptera > Geometridae > Mellilla > Mellilla xanthometata. Next base: position 7,609,049 of record JAPUBQ010000008.1, read on the forward strand.
AATTACTGTCGAACAGCTTATGTTGTATCTTTTGAACAGCTTTTATGCAATATCTGTGACTCTAACTCTATAGCTAAGGCGAGTGGCTTTTTTTTTTTTACACATTTCACACACGGCTGGTTATCCCCATACTGTTCATATTATGGTAGCTAACACAACTGATATACTACATATACATACAGTAGTAGTATATGTAGTATATCAGTAATAGTAGTTACATTACATATATATTTTTTTATATAGATACATATTAACACACAGCCAACAAATTTAGTTAAGCACAAAAGTTGGCCGGGCCGAGAATCGAACCCGGAACCTTCTGATTGGCAGTCCGGCATGGTAACTTTTACGCCAACGAGGTCGTCGTCGAGGCTTTAAGTTATCACTATAAAAACTGTGAAAATTCGTCCTTCTAGCCCTGTCCTAGGGTTGATAGATACTTCAATTAATCCCAGTTATTAATGTTCTATAGGCTTTTATTTTCACCATTTCTTGTAAAGAAGTATTTTATATCAATCATCTGACAACTCTATACATTTTTTTTCCTTTAATTTTATTTATGACGAGGCTTGCTTTTTATTCCAGTTCGTCTGTTATAAAATAAAGCTATACTGTCTACAATGTATTACGCTTACCTAGAAGGAACTTGTTTACTCTAACTTTAAGAACTCATATTTACTTTAAATTTATACTCAAATTTAGAAAACCATGTTCATAATATATTATTTCCGAGAAACAGAGACTCCTGGAAGAGAGCTCTAAAGGTTTGAAATGCCGATAATATAAGTCAAAGCGAAGCGCTTTACAAGAATCTTTTGCACATTGTGAATGTATAGTATTTTTGTAATTTTGACTCCTAATAAATATTAGGACTAATTTCACTCACGGCTGCGTAACTTAATACTTAACCATTTCTAGTGTGTGTTTTAGTAGCTAACACAACTTATATACAACGATACATATTTTATATCGATACATATGTACATATATAACACCCAGACCCATAGCCAATAAATTTAGTTAAGTACAAAGATGTTGGCTGTGCCGGGAATCAAACCCGGAACCTTAAATTTTTAGAGGTGCGGCATGGTAACCATTACGCCAACAAGGTCGTTAATATGGGGCGAGGGTAATGTTTCATCGATGATTAGTTTTGTGTTTCAAGAATCAAGAAGAACTCAAAATAGTTTAAATGTTGTGCTTAGGTCATAAAAATACGTCTCATCTGGTTATCAGATCGGTGAAGGACGATCTTCACGGGCTCTTAGAATATTGACAAGCCTTATTCAAAAAAAATACAAAAAAATAAGAATAATTACCTAGATCGATTAGGGCTGGCCGGTGTGGAGAGCGGTTTCCTCTTAGCTTTGAACTTCTGCTTGCTGCCCGGCGGCTCCAGCTTGAGACTGTAGCTCGACGAAGCCTTACGTGAGAATTTGAATGATGGTGACTAAAATCACAAACACATCGGGTGAATGGTCTCGTAACACTACTCGAGCCTCTGCAGTATGTCGTAGCCAAACCACTCAATAAATCTCATGGATCAATTGATTCCAGCAAAATTGATAAAATATGCAGTAGTTATATTGATTTATCCCACAAGCACGATGTTGTAAAATACAGAACCATATAGAGAAAATGATGAGTTTAAAGAATAAGAAGTAGTTAATATTGGCTATGACATACCTACTAGGTTAATGAGTGAATGACATCTAGTTTATAGATTTATATAGTTACAGTATAAAGCTTATACCGTACTAACTAATAAGGAAATAGTAAAAAAATAAGTGTATTTTTATACTACTTTAATAAAAAAATTATGTGTTTATTTTCCTATTTCCTTATAACACGATACAGCTAGGCATTAGGGTAGCAATACTCTTAGTATGCTTTTTTTCGAACGCGCTATACGACATTATAGTTTAATTTGATAAATTAATATTCTTAGACAAACGATATACATATGTGTGTAAGTCTTTGATTCTTCCAAACATTTTAACCAATAACGTCATTTTTTTATGAAAACTTAAAGAAGTAGTATTACGTATTCAAATAAATCTTATACTACCCCTACTTACTGGACTCGTAACTAAACAAGTCTGCCACAATCTGGCCGAAGCTAATGCCTAGTCCCGAAATACTTGCTCAACGGGCAATGCTGGATACACCGTTAGGTGAGCATTTAAAAATGCTGTACAGGCTATAATTTTTAGAACACTGTACGGCCACTTCAAACGATATAATAAGTACTTAAATTATTATAGCTATTGATCAAATTAACGATCACATCATAAATTTCAAATTACATCGGATATTTTTGTTCAATTAAAGCAAAGCTTTTCCATACAAAACGTTGTTGATAAAACGTGTACAAATCTGACATGTTTGTTTTTCAGCTCTTTTCAGTACAATGAGAGCATATACGCTTCTCCTTCACTCATTATGGTCGTTAAAAATTGCTAAATAAGAAGTCCCGGGTTAATTTAAATACAAACATCTCAGAATAACCACATATCTCACGCAAACAAAATATTTGAACAATTGTTCATCAAACCGTAATTTAAGCTTTAAATAGTAAGATTTTTCTAATGTATTCTAATGGCAAATCAAAATAAAAACTTACGCAACATTCCCGGAATTGTTTGGCATCTATGGGAGAGGTGAAGTTCAAGCCCCATGTGTCGTTGGTCATGGGGTCCTTCCAGTACACGAAACAATCTGAAGCCTGTCCAATGCGAGTACCTGTGACATAAATCGCCATCATCATTATTATGGTTGTACGAGGTAGCGGAAGTAGAGGTTGACCTAGGAAGACGTGGATGAATTGTGTAAATGAGGATATGAAAAAAATATGATAATAATGAGGATATGAAAAATAAAAAGAGAGTGAATGTGGATATGACAGCTGACAGAATCGGTGGAAGAGGAAAACTTGCTGTGCTGACCCCACCTAGTGGGAAAAGGTTGAGGAAGAAGAAGAAGAAGATTATTATCAGCCTATCTCGACACACTGTTGGTTATATGTACTCGTATATGTCCTCCTCTCTCCTATACCAATTTGTTTGATATTCACTTAATTCTTTGTTTAACTCCTCACGCAAATACGACTATGTCTGTGACATTTTTTTTCAAAACATAGATTGTAACAATGACGCATGTTTGCCTACAGCGTCATTTCACAACTGTCTCAATATGAAATTAAAGGGTGGGATCAGTAGAATACATACACTGTGAAAAATTTTGTTCAATTACAAAATGACCGCCATCACAAAATCATTCGTGGCATTTCTAAATTTAAAATTTACACTTCATATTATTTTTTAAACCAAATAAAGAGGCAGTTCAAACCTCTGATGTTATCTGAATCAGTATCATTTGAATGTTTATATAGGTATCAGCATTTGTTTCATAGATCTTAAATCATTGTTGTTTCACCAGCCCGACGTGATGAATAAAATTTACGTGCACGCCCTACTTTACAAAGCAAAAGTGAATTATTGCGTCACTCAATTGTAAACTAACCTACTCACATTGAGTTTAAAGCGAAACAGCCCGTTCCTGATCTAATTTCATAACGAAATTTAGTTAACCCGATTCTAGAGATACATACATTACTGAAACAAAAAGCATAGCATAAGCAGAAGCAGCTCACTATACGTTCTCACTGTTGGGACTCGGAGTTTTCTCTCCTTTAGAGAATGATATAGGTCATAATCAAACGCTGGCCAAGTGTGAGTTGGAAGGTGACACACGTTTTCGGAAATTGCAGGCCTCAACGTCTCGGTTTCCTCGCGATGTTTTCCTTCGCCGTAAAGTGAGTGCAAATCCACACATAACTTGAAAAACAAATCATTGATGTAGGGCTGGTATCGAACCAGGGGCCGTCTGATTGAAAAGCAGACGTTTTTACCGCTGAGCCACAATCGTTTTTACTGATAGAAAACTAAATTCTGAATTCTCTGCGCTGAATATTGGTTGACTTCTAGTATATAATGTATATATTTCGTTAAAAAGTAGGTTAGTACTGTAGTTTTCGTATTGCTCTCGTAAAGTATAGCAAATATTTTACGTCGCAACTGTAAAAACTGTGTCTAGTATTCCGCAAAGTAAAGTAGTAAAAATTCAAATAAGTTCATAAAAGTATTTTGTAGCAGAGGGAGATAGTTTCCAAGGTATAACTTTTTAGGCTGCCATATTTAGCTACATATTATCTTTTTTTATAAATAAATACTTGGACACTTTTCACACACCAGTGGTTAGCCGCTTACTTAACCTTTTTTATTATAGTTGCTAACGCGCCTGATATACTTACTACATAGAAGAAATAGGCATCCATACAGACCTGGTTGTATTAGTCTCACGTCCAGAATCTTGTCGACTTGCGAGTTGTATGCAGTGATGTGGAACACGCACTCTGGAGAGTCCTGGATGCAGGTGATGTTGACTGGCACCAGGTCCTCGGACACCTGCGACCACTTGACTGTGCCGGAGTTTGCTGATACGTGAAACACTTCCGCCCATAGTCTGAAAGAGAACATAAATGAGAACTGCGCTTTTGCAATCATGTCTAAGTTTAACAAAAACCTATCGCACCTCAATATCACCTACTGTCATAAAGCGCGACAAGGATTTAGATGTATAAATATTCTGGAAAACATTTAATCAATTATAAGTTTGTTCTAGAAACATTTCAAAATGTTAGCATATCAAATGCAATTAATAAAATAAATTTTATATATACTATTATTAAGATGCAAATGTCCCTAATTATGTGAGGGGAATAAATATTATTATAATAATAAAAATAAAAAATATCACCTACTGTCAATGATGGTGACAGTTTTGTAAGATTTCGATTGAGCGACTCAATTGATGATCTAATATAATCCAAGTTATGATTCTTAAGTAGTTCTTGTACTTCTTGTCTTTCTCTCAAACTTATGTGATTACTCTCTGCTATGCGTTTTAGATGCTAGGTGCTGTTAGGTTATACGCTCATAGAAGGACGGCAATATCTATCGGGCGTGGTACAACAGCTAATCTAAATATAGCTGGCGCCATCTTATGATTTTTATGGCGCTAGCTTATCTTACTATGCAAGAACTATGTACATGTCGCTATAATTTTAAATCTGTTCTATAAGTCACTCAGTTAGGAATTGGATTTAGTCCGTTGTGCAGTTTTGAGATTATGGATAGGTAGATTCGCTGGAGGACTTTGTTTTATAAAGTGTAGTGTGTATATAGTGATAACAGATATAAATTTCTTGCTACATAAACTGTGATCTAAGTCATACTAATTTGCACGAAAATAACTTGTGTTGTGTTCGCGCGGACCTCGTCGGTGACAGTCTGTGTGATGCTCATCCCCGATGGTGACGCTCGTAATGCGTCGAAACCCGTTGGACGTATATCAAACGTTTTTTTTAGTAAGTGTGACCATTGGTTTCTGAAAATTTCTTACTACACCTAGTAAAAAGCGAATATTTCAGTGGAAACATGTAGGAGTTACTGCAGACAACCTTATTACAATCACAAAGTTTTACTACCTAAAATACTGGAATTTCTGCATTCTTCCTCCGAAATCAAGATAGCCCGTAATAAAATCTTGATACTTTTAGCAACGGCCGAATTGCACCCGCGAAATGCAGTCTATTCTTTCCTTGCGTCTGGGATTGGGAGAGTGCCAGCACACAATCGCCAGTATTATATGGGTAAATTGCTTACGGGGCCTTAATCTCTGCTCGTTCAGACTTTAACGGCCGCAGTAGTGTCACTAAAAGTGCTTAGCTGAGGTACTGTGGGAAACCGTGCGATCCTGTGAAGTAGGCTGGAATCCAGTAGGATCCTATCCTGCCTACTACTAACAGATATTAGAGAACAGTAATGAAATTCTGCATATCTAAATAATTTGAAATATAGAACACCTATTATAGCTTATGTACTCGTAATATTACTAATACGTAATGATAAAAATTAAAAAGTCTAAGATCGACAAACGTAATTTTTTGGGCAACGATTAAGACTTAGTCACACCCAAGATTTTACCAGTCCAACCTAGGCGTCAGAGCTTTGAAGTGTGTATTTTTATCTTTAGGAAAATTGATACATATTTGTAGATCAACCTTGTCTTGATACGATTATTTGTTTTCTTTCATCACTATATTTTGTTTAAATAGTAGCTATAAGCCATAGTTCGATCTCGTTGGCGTAATGTTTACCATGACGGACTGCCAACCAGAATGTCCCATGTTCGATTCCCGGCACGATGAACATTTGTGTTGAACTAAACTTTTTAACTGTAGGTCTGGGTGTTAAATATGTATCGATATGATATAGTATATCAATTGTTTTAGTAACCATAATACGAACCATAAAATAGTTTAGTATGGGGCTTACCAGCCGTGTGTAAAAAGTGTCCTAATAGTTATTTATATTTTTATTAATAAATACACTCCTCTTTACACATATGTCTAATGCTAGCAGCGATATTAATAACGCCATTCTATTTAACTGCCTGCCTGTTACTCGTAGAATGCAAGTAGGTAATGGAACTAAAAGTTTTACGATGTTTTGCTTGGAAGTAAGGATTGCATAAGATTTTATTTATGCTTGTAGGTTCGTATTTTACAGGAAGCGAGTGTTTGCTTACTTTGGGGCTATTTTTACTTTAGTTTGGTGATACAGATACCCTCATTAAATTAACCGTTTGCTTCTGCAGGTTTCTGTAATGAAACTATTTCTTCACTAGCTATGTATCACGGTGTTACCTGCGTTAATCTGGGAGAATAGTAGCATATGTGTTAATCTAGTGTCAAAGCTAACTTCATACTAATTTTTTTCAAAATCAGTCTAGCCGTTTGTGTTGTGAAGAAGTAACAAACATTGCAAAGCTTGCCTTAAAAGTTATATAAATCTTATTGTAGCTGTTATTCTCATTCCACGTTTTTCCTGAGTGATAGATATCATGAACTTACTCGTAAACACAACACATTATATATACCGTACATAACATTTTTTCATTATCCAATGTAAGATTAGAATGAATATCAGGTAAAGCGATGTCAAGGTAAGCAGCAACACTGACTTTGACCAAGATAACTCAGAAAATAGTAATAAACAAATCTAAAACTATATGCAAACTAGTCAATAGCTGAACCGTATACAAAGTTTTTCTAACTTCATGTGACTCACCCGAAAATCTCGTCGTATCTGGTGAATTGACATGTCATAATGTTATTTTCATATTTGTTGACTGATTTACTTGTTTCAGAAGAGTACAGCCGATGCGATAAATGATAAAAATTGCGACTTAGGTCGTACACTAATAACGTGAGGTACCTCCAATTTTCAAAAATATACGCTGAACTTATAACATGTTTCGTATTTAATTATAATAATTAAATTATATATAAATAATACAGTATCATAAAACTATTCCATTTTAACGTATTTGTTTGCAAATTGTGCCTAATGTCAATAGTGACGTCACGGACCAAGTCACATAACATTTGAAACATATAGTAACCGGTACAGTATGAGTCGTACTCGCGCATGAAGATTCCGAAGTAATATTTAGAAAATACATATATAAATATAAAAATTACAATTAAAAAAAAAAATATTAAAGTATATTTTTTTTTGTAAAATATAATTAAGAAAAAAAACAAATACTTTTAACTTAACAAATGCAAATTAAACATTTAGAAAGACCCCCGAAATCGTGTTTGTGGTGGCTGTTCGATACAAAATGAGTGGACTGTATGAAAGTTCTGACTCTCACAAGAAAAAAATTTGAAACGCGAGTATACGGTGCGGTGATGGTACGTGTGGGTTTACTCCCATATGATTCAAGAGCGACTGACTTGGTCCGCGACGCGCGGACTGCAGGTTTTTGTAGCACTACCCTCATTTCGCACTTATTCCTTTATGAGTGTCGAACAGTGGTGAGAGACCTTCAAGCGACTTGAAATCTCTCGACACCAGATAATAGGCACGTTTGGACAGTGAGCTTTTTGGGGTGGCATTTTTGACAACGCGTAGGCTTACGTTTTGACTTAGGTTCAACCAATGTATTTTAATTAGTTAGATTTAAATGTTTTACATAATATTAATTATAATTTTTTTGACTATTCATTTACGCCAATAAAGTTTCTCGTCATCAGATATTATTATTACTAAAAGCCTTACTAGTCTCATTGTTGGGCAAAGGCTTATACCCTCTTTCCATTTATACCTACTCGTATTATAGACCAAGCCTGCAGATGTTTGTCAAGCTCGGCCTCTCAAGCTTTGCCTCCATCGTTTTCTTGGTCTGCCGCGAGTTTTGTACAGGCCGGCGTCCATTGGGTGGCAATTTTTAATAAAATAATAATAAATAATAAACAAATATTAGGACACATTCATACATGGCTGGTTAGCCCCATACTGAACCATTTCTAGCTCGTATTATGGTTGCTAACACAACTGATATACATACATATTATATATAAATACATATTTAACACCCAGACCCACAGCCAACAAATTTAGTTAAGCACAAAGATGTTGACCGGGCCGGGAATCGAACCCGGAACCTTCTGATTAGCAGACCGGCATGGTAACTTTTACGCCAACGAGGTCGTCACCTTTTGCCCACCAATCCTCATCAGACATGAATAATAAAAACGTTACCTAAGTAGATGTCCGTCTCGGCGCCGGGAGTTCTGCCACGGGCTGTCTTCATAGCGGTACGCCTTGCGGAGGATGGGTGCGCAGGAGCACGACAGCTTGTTGCCCATCGTGCGCGAGCCGCAGTCGGCGCACTGCACTATGCCGCCTGGAACGTAAACGTTTTGTTATTTACTAGCTCCGCCTTTTTTTTTTTTTGTTGACGAGGGGGAAATCTTCTACAAGATACCTGGCTACGATGGGGCGCAGCCAGGTTATGTGGGATTTGTACCCACTAAAACCCCCCCGGTGACCTGCCTCTGTGCTTAACGGAGGTCTCCGGGTTCTTCCGGGAAACACTCCGGAGACCTCCTTGCACTGCGCTGTGGCCCTTCTCGCGACGGTGACGGTCACGCGACGCCGTCGTCGTTCACCCTGGACTCGATGGAGTGGGTGTCGGAACCCCATCTCCGAACACCCTCGAGTCTGATGCCCCTTTTAGTCGGCTCTTACGACAGGCAGGGGCAATACCGCAGCCTAATTCTTTCACCCAGGCTGCAGGGTTATTACTAGCTCCGCCTAGCGGTGCTACCCGCGTTAGTCCGGGACAACTGTACTGTACCGGTTACTGTTGAAGCAACGTGCTATTTGAGAAATATGCAATTGTGGATAATATGTCGCGGCATCAGCTGCAAATCGAGATGGCGTCATGCCGAATCAGTAATGGCGAAAGCCGAGATGGAATTCCCTGCGGGGTAACAGTTCAAAGAGGTTAAACAAAATAAGTTAATCCGGGATAAAAAGTTATGCGGCCTATGTGTTAATCCAAGGTCTAACCTACTTTCAAAGTAAATTTCATTGAAATCGGTCCAGCCGCTGGAGCGTGAAGGAGTAACATAGACATTGAAGTTTTTTGCGAATCCCCGGGATCCACAACTAATCTAAGGTCTAACCTATCTTCACACCAAATTTCATTAAAATCAGTTCAGCCGTTTAAGTGTGAAGTAACAAACATACACATACATAAACTTTCGAATTTATTAAATTAGTAGGATTTATTTATCTATAATAGTACGGACGGCCAAACTATGAAACTCCTCCCGAAAACCCTGTTCCCACTGAGTTAGTCCTCTAACTGTTTTCAAGTCGAGATTAAACCGGATTCACCGGCAAGCGAGCTTCATTCGTGACCACTTAACATCTCGTTAGTTCTGGACAAACCCTAGCCTATCATTAAAAAAAAAATTGGCCAAGAGCGATTTGGACTTGCGCATGAAGGGTTCCGTACCATTAATGTATTGGAGCCCCCCTCAAATTTTTATTTTATTTAAATTTTATAATATTATTTGATAGCTTAATACTTTTGTATATTTTGTGAAAATTTTAAGTGTCTAGCAGCCATCATTATTATATAGCAAAAAATACGAAAAAACACGTTTGTTGTTTTAGGATCCCCTTAATATTTTTTATTTTTATTTTTAGTATTTGTTGTTATAGCGGCACGGGAAATATATATTTTGTGAAAATTTCAGCTTTCTAGCTATCACGGTTTCTGAGATACAGCCTGGAGACAGGCAGACAGCGGAGGCTTAGTATTAGGATCCCGTTTTTACCTTTTAGGTCTGGAACCCTAAAAAGATTTAAAGGTTACTAGTTCACTTACCCGCGGTCCCGTGATGTCACCAGGTGCCATCGGATCGCGACAGAGAGTGTCCGCGGTTCAAGCTCTGCGAGCGCTGGGTGCTGTGCCGGTTCCTCACAGACCCATGCTGCAATACACAGGGGAAATTACACTCTATTTCACAGGAACACAAGGGTCACATTTACCTGGATTCACATGGTAGACTTGTCAGTTCAGTAATGTAAGTAAATCAATTTCATCATGTGAAAAATTGAAAAATCGAAAGGAATATTTTACATACAATCAACATATTTTGTTTTAGTATAGGTGACAAACAAGCATACGGCCCGATATTAAGCAGTTACCGTCACTTATGGACACTTAGACTTGACACACCACGTATTTTGCCGACTTTTAAGGCTCTTTTGACTCTTCCCTTAATTATACCAAAATTGCAGTTCACCAAAACGACCGCAGTTGGAAGATCATTCCTCAGTTTGCTAGTGCTGGGCAGGAAAGATCTTGTAGTTCCAAATGCGACAAAAAAACAAAGAGACACTATGAGTAGGTATGTCTCTAGAAAAGCTGAGGAGTTACTTTAGGCGTTTTATTTCTCATTAGATTAAAACATTGTAGTTCAAATATTTATACTCTTTTCGTTTTCTTTTGATACACTAATGGGAGCTTGGTGAATGTTTTGAAGTCTTAGAAATTCTATAAAAAATGTGCCCTATGTAAAGCTAAAATCGAACCTTATGTGAATCCAGCTATAATGTTCTTTTCATTTCACTGATATATTTTTTTTAACATTTAGAAGATTACAGTTTTTTTTAATTCACAGATATTTTTAATCAAAAATAATGTGTACAAATTAACACCAATACGACATACCGATATGTTGGCACATCAAAGGATTGCGATAAAATACATAAGTATATAATTGTATACAACAATACATTTAGTACATTGAATGTGCACAAAGCTTGTATGTATTAACTTATTGACTCAGGCGTTACTTTGCGGAAATCCATTGTAAATAGATGACAAAATTAAATATTTAGTGTACTTCCGCTGTGATCACAGCGGAAGTACACTAAATATTTAATTTTGTCATCTACTTGTATGTATTGTAAAGATATGATTATGTGAAAATTGTATTTCAAGAAACAGATTAGTAAGAGCAAAGTTTTTAAATCGTTTTAAAACTAGAATTTAAACAAATAGTATAGGGGTAAGTCTTATTACTTTATTTGTGTTGGTGTATTAGAGACTATTTGGCATTATTAAAATGAGTATGAATGCAGTGTTATGAAAAGCATGCATGTACCTCAGTACAACTACCGTGCGGCTAATTTACTTCTCGTGTTCGTGTTATTTCTTATTTAAAAAAACATTTTAAAAGCTCTAGCCGTCTACCAGTTTATTTTCAAACAAATTATTTTAAAATTATGTGTTTAAAAAAACGCATGCAATTTACCAACCAAACAAAAAAATGTTTTCTCTCGATCACTGATTCTAGCACTTATGTGGTAACATGTCCTGCAAAGCGATGTTTCTACATAACTTCAACGTATTTGCTTAAATATTTAACCACGTGTCGTAACTCCTGCGAAGCTATTTCTAAACTGCTAAATGGACGTTTATCAAGACTCAATGTTGTCGATTTAAGAAAATCTTTATATAGTCACGTGAGTCAAGCGACCGGCCCGGTTTTGCCATATATAATGTAAAGTTGATAACTATATGTCCAGTTGCATACATAGACTATGCAGATTGCTAATAGCAGTTTGCTTACATATAGACATGTTTAAATAACTGAGTCCTAACGATGAAAATTTTGTTTGTTGCTCATATATAGCATGTTAATAAGTACCTTTATGAAATTCTGTTACTGCATGTTTTTAGTTCGTTACAAAATGAATGCAATAATTTTAATTTTTATTTTCCAAATTTATATTTTTAAGATAACATGGGAGAGGCTACCAATTATACTCATTTAACGAATTAAAGGGATTGAATACCTTTATCCGAAAAAATATAATAAAATATTAATACATACGTTTCTGAAATTAGTAAGAAATATTCAACAAAATAAGCACTATTCTATTTATGACATAGAAAACCAATCTTAAAACTTATTTATTATATTAATGTTTTTATGTTATTTTAATATTTCATAATTAAATAGACACAGAAGTACCCTTTACTATGAGAAAAAGATTAAATAAATATTGACTAAACTTGAAAATTTCAGGATATGGAATCATTATAGATCATTTAGCAGTTTTAAACATATCATTTAGAAACCTTACAAATGTCGCGTTAGTCCTCAGTTACCGGGAACTTCAAGTGATATAATCAATCACACTGTAACTATAGGTCATTGCCCTCTAAAAGCCATCCAACAAAAATCGAAGAAAAATAAAACGTCTTCAAATATTAGCCAATATATATTTGCTGACGTGTAAAGTTAAATTTTGTCAATAATCAATTACGATGGTTTTCAAGTTTTCAACTAAATATAGAATCGAAAGAAACTAGATCGGGGCCGGTGTAGCTCAAATGTATGATCCCTCCAATATTATAAAAAAAAAACTATTTTACTGATGGATCATATTGAAACATTCTTTTCAAGTTCTACCAAACTTAATTGCACATCACGCGTAGTAAAATCTGAGATCCGGCCATATAGATATTTCCGAAGTTTCTTTACACTCAATTTCATCCTATCAATTAATAATTAAAATTCTAACACGGCATTTCGATCTCCGCGACTGGTAGTGCCTTCAATCATGCCAGATTAGTTTAACTGTATGTGGGTCAACCCAGCTTGGCTTCATATTTTATACAGCTCGGGGTATCACGTAGGTACGAAGAGCTGGCCCCAGTGCTCGGTGCTCCACCTAATTTTATTTAATGTCATACAGACATACATTATGTAAAAGTACATATACGTACACCTACTCTCGTGCATTTTTATGATCGTTTTCTTTATTTATTTAACTGTCGTGCGAGCTACTATATCTACCTACCGACTTATATTATAGCAGCGCTTGTAACTGATCAATTTACATGTCTCTTTAACAAGTATTTCAGATTTTCCTATTAAATCTTTCTTGTTTATTGCTAAGAATGTATTCTACACCTGCCAACTTACATTTACTCTGTTTATTACTATTAGTAATCTATATGTAACTTGATCCTACCAATACACATGATTTATACTGCAGTATATATTCCGATATGCCCTCGCAATATTATCTAAGAATAAATACTATACCGGTTATTGTAGTTTCTAAGTACAATTACTCGTGAAAATATGTTTTTATGTAATTTGTTTGCATAAAACCTTATTTCACATGGATTATATAGTTTACTTACTAAATGATATTAGATAATACTAAACGTTAACTCTATATATCCACGTAATATATCTGAACTAAATCGAAGAGCCTAAAAGGTATTCTTGGATTTGTAGATAGACATTGAAAAACGACGTCACTAGAAAAGCGTTTACACACGAAAAATAGCGATCTCACTAAAATACAACTTTCAACATAAACTAAAAATATGTAACATAAAACCACACTCAATTAAAACTCAAACCAACATAAACAATTTGGGCTTATTTAATTTTAGTTTAATTATATTTACGTTCGTATATTGTTTAAAACGTGAACATGCATAATTTCACTCATTATAACGTTACTGTGCAAAATTTTGTAAATCGTAAATCAGGAAAGGAGGTTAGAATTTGTTATTAATATTCATGAATGGCAAATGTCCCATCGCTCAGCAGACATTCACGTGGGAGGTAGGGGGACAAACACTCCATGTGCAAAATAATCTATACGTTGTTACGAACCTCGAAATTCCAATTTTGTGATGAAAATTTAGCAGCCTCCACGCTTTCTTTAGCACCCATATTTACGGTGTTGTGAAATCACTCGAATGAACTATGAACAGTCGGCGTTCGATGCGAAGGGTCTGAGCTCGTGACACTAGTGCGGGCTACGGGCGAGCCTCCGCGAAGCGGCGGGTTCGATAAGCGATCAAATACCTCTGTCTTCGTTCGTTCGCTAACTTAAAAATTCACAGCGTCGAATAGTAAATGAGGGGTGTAGTAGGTTGCAGCGAACGAGCGAGCGCAGAGAGCGGCGCGTGGTGCAGCGCGGCGCGTCGTGTAAACACGGCCAGCTGCGGGCCGGCGCTGCGGCGGTCGTCCCGCTCGTCCCCCCGCCGAGCACGTCGCGTCAGCCCGCGCGCTTCCCAGTGCGCAGAGAGTGCGGCTGCGAGCGGCGGCGGCACCGGCTCTCGTCTGGGCTCGGGGCAGACTGGCTCGCCGCGAGCGTGCGTGGCGGCGCGCCGTGCGCACGCCCGGCGCCGCGCACTCACCGCCCGCCGAAAGCCGAGACGCAGCGACGCCCAAACCTACCACTCGCCTCGCCAGCCAGCGCCCTCGATATCCGCCGCTCACACCGCTAATATGCTATCTACGTCCTTTTATACTGATAGGTCCAACGAATTCACTATGACATTCAGTCAAATTAAGACCGTGCCTATGGCGAAGTTTATAAAAAAGTATTAATAATAAGTATCGAGATTCGGAAGATCATCAATGAAGGCTCGGCGGCGCGGCGAGGGGCGGGGGGTGCGCGCGCACTCTCCGAGACAACATTCGATTTTGGTCCATGACTGTTGGATGCTTACAGTGGCCCACGAAAGGCTTTAATAGTTCATTCTAGACTATGGCAGAGAGCGAATATGCTCACATCATCGTTCGAAAATTCAGACATTCTAATTGGTCATCATCATTCCAAAAATAATTGAATTCAATCACGAAATAAACATGAATATTGGTTCACCATCTTTTCGTCCTACATGCGCGGTTTAAGTTACTGTACATGTACCTATACATATTCGTTAGGCTAATAACATATTTTATACGATCACCTAAAATGTACTTACTTACATATCTAAGGAAATTAAATAAAGTAATTCGCTCTAAAGTAAAAAAAAACGTACTAAAAAATGTTCCGGAAAATAAAATGATTAAGCTTCAAATGATATTATAATAACTATCAAAAGTTATATTAAGTAAAAATGCATCAAGAAAAATAAACTTGACTACATTAAACTTGAAAAAAAATAAGAAACAGCAGTTTAATCTAAAACGATAAAGGTTTCCTCAGAAACAGCTGATATTTGTTACCGTGTCTTCCTAGTTAGTAGCTATGATTGTCTATCTCATAATTTTGAAACAACATTTTTATCGTAACATTCAGTATTAAAAAATGTAGCTTAATTCTATTCCATCCTATGTATTTGTATTCAAATCTTAATTTAACTTATTAGTTCATTGGTGTAATATAAACTAATTGTGTATTCTAAATTTTCAAAATTTTAATGTTTAACTTTCCTAACTACTAGTAAATTAATTAATTATATTTTAGTTTGTAAAACTGACATATGTATATGGATAGTTTATTTTTTTGGTAGAAGACATTGGCTTCCAATATACAGTTTATATAACTAGTTTGGGAGCCTTTGGATTCCATATATTATAGTTTTGTTGTTTTTTTATTTACTGTGTCAAATAAAGAAAGACATTTTGTATTTATAGCCTGTGGTTGACCAGGAGTTTCAGTATTCAGGTTGTATGTAACTATGGATAAGTCTTACAATAAAAATATGTTTTGTGCTTGGGGTTGATACGACGTTGTACATATAATATCCAAAAATAGCCAAATGGTTTTTTAAGAGAAGACTATTAAATACGACTACTATTTCCTAATAACTTGTAAGCCTACTCGTGACTACAAAAAAAAATCAGTTTCTTTATAGAGTTATTTATATTTATTGACCGAACAAGTGCAGCGAATGAAGCGCATCTTTGCTTTCGTGTATCTATATATAGTATGTACACATGTTGGGTCTCGCGTAGAGGCTGTAATTTTGAACCTTTCTCGGCGAAACTTAATATACAGGTACTACTACACAATATACATACATACATATATACAACTACATATAACTTTTTAAGTCTTTAGGATCGGGACTGATTCCTAAAAAAAGGAGGAAATTTACTTCAGCGTTATTAACTGGTCTATTTTAATGATATTTCAATTAGCGACTAAACAGCACATTCATATTTTTTTTTCTGAATATTAATACAATTTGTCAAGTAATTATTGAGATATGCAACTAGTCATAAAGCATTGTTCCATATTTTTTTCTGCGCGAGGCTTATTGTTCAGAGAACTACTAGTTGTATTTGTAAGAATAAAATTGTATTTTGTACATTTCTATAATAATTTTCTTTGAGTTTGCTTGTCACTTGTTGTGATATCCATGCCTCTAGATTCATGATTTGCATTTGCTTCAAGTGACAAGTTTTCATATTTTGTGAGGCATAAAAAATGGGAAACCATATCGAGTTAATGCGACGCTGATTCTTATTTTTTCGATTTTTAACACAGTAGATAGGTATTGATTAATTTCTTCCAAAGGTAACATGCAAAGTACTATTGTCCAATAACAAAATGTTAAGAGATGAAATATACTGTCGACAGGTCTTTTTGATAGCTTATGCTTTCTTCTAAATAATTATCATGTCATTTGACGATAGCGGATAAGCAGCTTGAAAAGTGTGCTATTATTTTAGGGGCATTGTACTGAAATTTCATAGGTTTATGTCATTTAGTTACTACTTTTGAGGTTGAGATTTTCAATACCATAGCCGGCAGCAATGGGGTGCAACAAGGTTATGTGGGATTTTACTCACTAAAACTCCAAGTAACCTGCCTATGCGCTAAGTGGAGGGCTTCATTCTTCCCAAAAATAAAAAAAAAGTTCACAAACATTGACATTTCTAATAATTTCTATTTGAATACACATTACCGCTATACAGTCGAAATTCCAAAAATCCGCACGAAGCGGTTCGCTTCCGTAAATTGTGCGGACCATTAAACTGTGGAACTCTTTGCCAGAATCCCTGTTCCCTCTGAACTATAACCTCACTGTCTTCAAGTCGAGAGTGAATCAGTTTCTTCTAAGCAAGCGCGCTCCATCCTAGATCGCATCATCACTTAACATCAGGTGAGTTTCGATCAAGAAAAAGATTATGATTGATATTAATGTTGACATTTATTATTCTTAAATGTATTTGTTGTATGTATACTATGGATGACAAATAAAAAATAAATTATCACTAGCTGACCCGGCAAACGTTGTTTTGCCTCACTTAGGGGTATGAATAATAAATAGTGTAGCTTATATGACACGTTCGTAGATTTACCATAGCAGCGCCATCTATTGATTACTTACTCAACCCAGCCGAAAGGTTACGACATCTGTTAGAATCATTTGGAGTTAACAGATAATTGTGACAAATAATAACAGACAATAATTAGCAATAAATTAAAATTGCGACTATAATTTGAGATTTAAACTATCCTATCTCTCAAGTTGGATCGAACTGCACAATATGGTCTGCGAATTTTATTATAATCGGTTAAGTGGTTTAGGAGTCCATTGAGGACAAACATTGTGACACGAGATTTATATATATTAAGATTACCACATTGAGAAAAAGTACTTGCACTTGAAGTAAATTACAAGCTCTACCAAAGCGAGCAATACGGATCAATTAAGGCCCTCACGTCGCTTGGCAAATAACTGCATCGACTCGTCGTTAAGGCGTATGAGCATTAAGGCCCCTTTAACACGATATGATGGTTACAGCTGACCTACATGGTCGGTGGTTATCGGAACGCTCACCGCGCGTCCTGCGCGCTTCTAATAGTAGAAGAGCCGTGAAGATCGTCCTTCACCGATCTGATAACCAGATGAGACGTATTTTTTACTAAATATTTTTTATAAACAAATGTGCCTAAAATTGCTTGCCCATCGAAAAGTGCTCATGGCTATTTTAATTAAATAAACTTTTATTGATTTTTTTTCATCACCTTCATACTTTTGATAATTAAATGAAATTTATTTCACTGATAGTTTTTAATACACAGAATATGCCTCGGTATGCTTGCCTACTCATTTCAGTGTATAACCTGGCAAGCAGGTGTCAACAGGTAAGTCAAAATAGGTGACTCATTCGATTTTGATGCGCTTCATAGGAGTAACAACGATTCTGAACAGTTAGAATTTTATTTTTATTTTTGATTAGCTAAATTATCATTTGACTATACACGAGCATGCGCAAAAAAAAGCCATGAGCACTTTTCAATAGGCAAGCAATTTTAGGCATATTTGTTTATAAAAAATACTTCATAAAAAATACGTCTCATCTGGTTATCAGATCGGTGAAGGACGATCTTCACGGGCTCTTAGACTATAATGACTCGCCTGTTGGGGACATACCGCGCTCTCACTAAAACTGGGGTTCATTAAATGGTTAAATATTGTTTTGCAATTACAGTTATGACGACCTCGTTGGCGTAAAGGTTACCATGCCGGATTGCTAATCAGAAGGTTCCGGGTTCGATTCCCAGCCCGGTCAACATCTTTGTGCTTAGCTAAATTTGTTGGCTGTGGGTCTGGGTGTTAAATATGTATTTATATATAATATGAGTGTAGGTATATGTAGTATATCAGTTGTGTTAGCAACCATAATACGAGCTAGAAATGGTTCAGTATGGGGCTAACCAGCCGTGTGTGAATGTGTCTAAAAAAAATACATACTTTTAACTGAGTCAAAAAGTACGTAAAAAGAAAATGTAATACATGTCGATCTATATATTCACCTTGACTAGAGATAATAAGAAAAATAGATTATATATAACGAGTAGATACAAAAGTGAATTTCACTGTTGTTTTGTTGTAATCTTTAATACTAAAGTTGCAATTTTTTTATGGACTTTTGAGAGACAAAAAACAAAATCTTCTTCATTGAGATTATGGTCATGTAATTTTAGCACTTAAGAAATGCCTGTAGCTCGGCTAGCTGAGGTGATCTGACGCGATCATCGAAACTAAGCACCGGTTGATGCGGACGGTGTTTGGATGGGCGACAATGCACAAGACTGTCGTTTTTAAAGTGTAAATTTAATCTTTAACTCTATTTTAGCCTTGTCAGAAGCTTTCGGGCGGCTTGAAAACTCTTGACACCAGAGCTTGGCCCCTTAGCTCATACGAAGAGGATGAATAAAAGAAGAAGACGCACCTACTAATTCGAGTGACAAATTGCGAATTAAAAATATATTTTATTAATGTCTACTGGTCAGATAGTTTTATATTTAATATTTAACAGTCAGTAGACCATTGTTTCACTTGAAAGAAGCGGTTGAGCTTTGTGAATATGACAAGTGGCGATAACTGCGACTAAATATGATTTGTATGGAGTTGAGTCGGGATTCTACATTTTACATATAGGTACCTATTCTACATAATATATTTATTACATTGATAATGTTAAGTACCTAGTACGAGTTCTACTTGTATACTATCAATAATAAGTTTTTATATTAAAAAAAGTAACGGAATAGTTGGTTCTCGCTTTTGTCCCAAGGAGACCCAAGGGCTTTGGCTATTCCACGCGGCAATGCTGCCAACATCTTGCAAACTCTGACGTGGACGGTGTGTTTACCCTAATTTAAATTGTAGAGTGTGTTTATTATTCTTGTTCTTTTTATTTATATTTTGTTAAAGAGATAGTAGATAAGATGTAAACGTTAAAATTTAATATTTAAAAAAAAAATATTTTATGTGAATTAATATGATCACTATCATCGTTTCATCAAATGCTTTTAGACGAACCTAAACACGATGGTTTTACCTTCCTTACTTTAAAAGTTCCTTTGGCCACCTTCCGAATCTATTATCAGGTCAGACACTGTACGTAACGAGTAAGTGGTAGGAACCATAGAACGCACCGAAACAAAAATCAAAGGATTAGCTTAAAAGTTCATATGGCCGACTTCTGGCTTCATCATCAGAACAACAGCATGGTATATATATCGTCACTAAAGATACATAAGTGCACCAAATTTTTAATATTTATTAGATAAATAGATATTTTTATTGGACTCATAATACATGAAACTATTTTCAAAGAAAGAGATCTAAAAATAAGTGTGTCACAATTTGTGGCCTTATCGCTTAAAGCGATTTCTGCCAAGTAACCTTTGGATGAAGAGAAATTTGAATTTAATTTGACAATGGGAAATGGATCTAATTTATCTCGCAAGATTTGTCTCGAATAAACATACATAAAGTATATAATATATAATACATATACGATACGTATACAATGCAAGTTAATAACTTGCTAGTACTTGTATTCTAATATTTTTAGGGCAAATGAGGTGCAGAAAATTAAAACTAACTCGTTTAATAAATGAGAGTTAAACTATTTTTACTTTTGATGTTTAACAATTAATTAGGTTTCCGAGTGCATTTGATTTCACGAACAATTAGTTCCATTGACTTGTACAGAAAATTTGTGTATTTATTACGCATAAAATTTAGTTTTGGTTATGATACCAAAAATAAATTACAAATATTTAACGTTACGGGGGTCTGAATATGTGAAATGAGGATTATTTCTTTCGTTTTAAACTTGTTTGTGAAATTAATGCATAGTTTTTTAATGAATAAAAGATTTAAAGACATTACTTACTTTGGATTTCTTTATATATTTGTAACAATTACTTTGTCAAATAAATAAATTTTGTATTTGTATTTGTACTTACATTTTTTACCAACAGTACTTCAAGTTGTTTGCAATCAAACTAGATGGCGCTAGTATATTCTCTCTTGTGATCAGGTCTCCTCGAAGCTCAATCATTATTATGATGCAGTAAAATGAAAAAATCTGATGGACTACTAATACGAGACTTCGGGACTATTTTATTTCACCGTATTAACCGAACACAATATTTAGGCTTCCGTACCTAAAAGGTAAAAACGGGACCCTATTACTAAGCCTCCGCTGTCTGTCTGTCTTTCAGTCTCCTGGCACATCTCAGAAACCGCTAGTAGAGCAATTTTCTAGCTGATACCTAGAAAGCTGAAACTTTCACAAGATATGTATTTCCCGTACCTTATATAACAACAAATACTAAAAATAAAAAATATTAAAGGGGTACAATCAACGGGTTTTTTTCCTATTTTATTATGATCAGACTAACTGACTTAATCATTGTGATCAAATTATTAAACTAACTGCCGAAAGTTGCAGAAAAATTACGGGAGCTGCCGAGAATGAAGAATAAATACTGCTGCTAATCATCTATAACATCATCACACATCTTTCATATCAAACCAGTTTTTTTTTTGGCGAAATAGCTGCCAAATTTTTATAAAATCTCATACATTTTAACGTTCTTGACATGTAATTAAAATTTTAACATTAACTATATCAATTATTGCTTACTAACACGTCACTCACAGCACGAGAGACAAACTGTTGTTGTGAGTGCTGCGCGTCAAATATATTGAACATACATTTACAAATTAGTTATTGTATTATATCATGTGCTTAGTTTTGTTAAGCTTTGAAAATATTTTAGAAATAAATAAATGATTGATTGGTTGAACAATCAAAAATACA
Organism: Mellilla xanthometata; assembly: GCA_035578125.1. Lineage (NCBI taxonomy): Eukaryota > Metazoa > Arthropoda > Insecta > Lepidoptera > Geometridae > Mellilla > Mellilla xanthometata. Next base: position 7,630,884 of record JAPUBQ010000008.1, read on the forward strand.
ACCTTTTTGTATCGCAATAATTACCATTCACTGTAGTCAACTAGTAACGTGCGACTTTATAAGAAAATAAAAATATAACATAATGTACAAGAAACTATGTGGATATCACTTTTTTTTTGTCTGTTGAAAATCTAATCGTTATCATATTTCATATTCTTTGACTCCTACATTAATATCCACAAAATGTGCATAAGGCTTACAGGAGGAAACCGTTATTAAAAAGGTGAAAACGAGTCACGCTCACCTCGGCTCGGCTTTCCTTCGATATTAGAAGGAAATTTATTTTCCCGTTTTACATGCAAATTCACGCAAGTTCCTACCTTCATAACATTGATGGCGAATCCCCTAATCTGAACTAAATTTAAAATTAAACTATTCAGCTATACGAGATGTAAATTCTATAACTTGTATGAGTAACTTTAAGTTTTATATAAGTTATACATTTTATTGTAACTAAGGTTTTTATCTTTTTCTGTATTAATAAACACTTTGATCAAATATTTACCAGATTCAGTGTTGCATATAAACACAGCACAAAAAATGGCATTAGTTTATACAATTGTATCTATTATAATATCGTATCTATAATATCGTCACAATATATATAATATCGTCACAAAAAATATTTCAATTCAAGTTAACCTTACCACTGTATCTTAAGGTTGAGTTTCGATATAGTGCCGTAATAAACATAAGAGATATAAAAAATATTTTTGATCGAAGATTAAACACATTTGTTTTTTTTTAATTCGTACTATTTGAATTAAAACTATAAAATCGTTTGCTCGAAACGATATTTTTTTGTATTAGTTATTACCTACTTTCCGGTTAAAAGTTCTATACAGGTAAATATAACAGACTGAGAGATAAACAGACTGAGAGATAAAGATTATATTTTATTGTATTATCTATTTATCAGTATGGTCATTTTTAAACTAAAATTGAGCAAAAGAATTCTGAAAAAATAATATAGTTTGTTCATTGATCAATGTTGGGCATACCCAGTTTTCAGCTCAGTACAATAAATATAAAAAAATCAGTACCACTTATATCAGATGAATAAGATGGTACGCCAGAAAAACATCATCTATGGTTGTGTCAAACTGTGACTACTGAATTACAACAGCCAAAACGCTATGTTACGCCTATTTTAACGTATATATAAATATGTATATATATCTTAGGAATAAAGACCAGCCAATGTCTTCTCATACGACATCTAGTTGCGAGCAAGAGAACGAACTCGTTTAATAAATGTATGCTATGCAAATTAGAACTATAACGTTTTGTAATTAACGACTTCTCCGTTCGCAAAAAACTTTGAAATAGAATTGGCTATATTGGATTCTACAAAAAAGATGTGCATAAGCAACCCACTATACGTCCCCACTGCAGAAACTCGGGGCCTTCTCTCGCGAGGAGAGAGACATAGGCCATAATCCACGCTGGCCGAGAGCGGGTTGGTGGCTGTCACACGTCTTCGCATAATGTGGTCCTCAAACATGTGGGTCTTTTTTCCTTATGATGTTTTTCTTTCCCGTAAAGCGAATGCTAATCCACATATAACTTGAAAACAAGTCATTGGGTTGGGATCGAACCAGGAGCCGGTCTGATTGAAAAGCAGATCACATTCGTTTTTATAGTAAAAAGTAATGAGTTCAACCCAGTTGGACAGTAAATACTAATATGAAAATGTAACTAGTCAAAAACATTATAAGTCAGGCCATGCCACCCACGACCGCGCTAGATGCGCAAAACGCAGGCTGCGATTCCACGCTGAATAGCAATGGTTATCTCTGCACCAAGAACGGTCAAGAACGGGAGTTGTCGATGCGAAATTCAAATTTAGAGCAACGGTGATAATGCAGTTATTTAATTCTAGTATTGCAACTATTTCAGGTTTGTGTGGACAAAATACAATACTAAATGTACTACAATACAATACAAACATCCGTATATGGACAGACGAAAAAATGCTAGTAAATACCGTGCTATTGCAGATTTCATTGGTTCGATCAACAAGCTGTTTTCCATATAATTTTAAGGTATGGTATTTATTATTTAACAAAACAAATAGCTTTGAACTAAGATTTACACCTAGTGTTTCTAATACTTGTGTAACTGTTTGACTGCGAAATAAATATTTTTATATATTTACCCGAATAATACGAAAACTATAATGACTTTCAAACATCAGATTTACAAAAAAAAAAAATTTTTTATTTATTTCACACACCATCTGTATGTATCTGTGGTAGAAAATAAATAATTTATTTGTACCATATATTTTTGAATGCATGATGTACTAATAACATTCTGTACAGCTTTCTGAGCTTATTCATATCTGCATTTCATACAAAATATGTATATGCAACTTCAGACCAGCAACGTCATATTTTCTTTCTGATATTTTATGAAAGGTACGTCAAAGTTTTAAGCCAATCTTGACGTTATTTTTTGTAAATTTTCATGAATGTAACGTTACAGATCGAACCCAAGTGCTTCCCATAATATGTTACTCAACCCAATTTACATGTTGTTCATACATGACATATGTAGTGTTAGGTACGTATCTATTATGTGCATAAAGGCTTTTGTGAGCGAGTGTCGCTGGTAGATAGAGCTCACGTCGGAGCTCTAACTATTCACTCACTTAGACACGACTAGGTCAAACAGCACGGCACGGTAGGTAACCTAGAGGCAAGTTTGAATTAGCTCACTTTATATATAGAATGCTGCTTTTCAATCAGACGGCCCCTGGTTCGATCCCGGCCCTACACCTATGACTTGTTTTTCAAGTTATGTGTGGATTTGCACTCGCTTTACGGTGAAAGAAAACACCGTGAGGAAACCAGCATGTTTGAGGACAATATCCGAAGACCTGTGTCATCCGCCAACCCGCACTTGGCCAGCGTGGTGGATTATGGCCTGTATCTCTCTCCTCATGAGAGAAGGCCCCGAGTCCCGAGTCCAGTGGGAACGTATAGTGGGCTGCTCATGCTTATGCTTATGCTATGTACAGAAGGTACTAGGTACTTGGTACTAATAAATAGAAACAAAAGCGGTGACAGCACAGCTGCCTTCAGCCCTAAAGATCGTAAGATCGATCCTTTTCAATGAGCTCAAGCTTTCGTTTAAAGAAAACATGGCTGCATCATGAGGAAACCATAGCATGGAGGTAGGGTATTTTTAGTACTCACCTGGCTAGCAACTTTCTTGAGGATCAGTTATTCCAGACTATGCATTCACCTTAGGCCAAAGTGTCACTAACGCGAGTGGTTAAGTGCGTTACTGTTTCACTTAGCTTTAATGAGTTAAAATAAAATATTACAAAAATCCTAAAAATGACCTAACCAATTTTGTTTACATATTAAAAATACCAGACCATGAGTTCCTAAAGTTTCCTGCGAAAATCATTAGAATCGGTCGAACAGCCAAATCAATTCATATGAATGTTTCATTAAATGAAATGTACATAATAAATATAAATGCTGACCATACTGACTTAAGCAAATTTATTAAAAACAACACTTGAAATTAAAAATTTATGATCTTTTGGAAAAGTCGTGTTGCGATGTATGCGTTTTGTTTTCTTCCCACAGCTAGGTATTTGACCAGCAGGGTGCGTTGTGTGAGTCTGGAATAACTGACTCTTAAGGAAACTGCCAGAACACACCGCTACATGCTTGACAACAGATTTTCAACTTGATGCCCTATCACCGTCCTTTACATATAAACTAGCTGACTCGGCAAACGTTGTTTTGCCTTAAGTTCAGTTTAAATAAATAAATACAAATAGTTTATTTAGCACAAATACAAGGGTGAAACATACTATAAATAACTAATTCTTAAGTATAGCTTGACAGGGTGGACAGCCCTTATTACTTAGGGTATGGAAATAGATAGTAGCTGATTCTCAGAGCTACTGAATACGCATATAAAATTAAGTAAAAATCGGTCAAGCCTTTTCGGAGAAGTACGGTAACTAACATTGTGACATGGAAATTTTATATATTAGAAGATAGATATTTCATAAATTTTGAAGAGCTGTAGAACAAACGTTATTTGTCTAGCGAGTACATTTATCTAGTACTCGAGCCACATATAAATTATCAATAAAATTGTATTTTTGGCTACTGGGTAGAATATTTTAAGCTATCTTGAGCTAAGGCTGAACAAAACGTGAATGAACTAAATATGGGTCACTGCTATTTTGGCGCCTTGTATTCTACTTACATATTATTGTGAGAAGTACGGAATGCGTAGCAGTACTGAACGCGTTTTAACACGAATTCATTCATTAATCCTCTAATACGAATTACACATTAATACGAGTATAAATATAGATATAATAAGATTGCATTTTTATACTTACATATAAAAATATACATTGTTAGAAGAATAAATTAAATCTAGTTAACTGGCCAAGTGCTCGTCAGATTCGCGCACAAAGTATTGCAAGGGAGCCGCTTTTTTTTTCGGTGTTTTAGTATCTGTTGTAATAGCAGTAACTGAAATACATTATGTGTGAAAACGTCTATTCAGGTTAACAAGAAACGTTGTTTTTTAAACTCAGTCTTGTTTTTTTGTCGTATGAGCTTAGCGGCTAAGCTCTGGTGTTGAGTTTTCGATCGGCCTGAAGGCACCTGACTTGGCTTAATGACTGATTGTAAAGACTAACAGCCGCGATCCAAAATTTAACGCGTCATTCGACCCATAGCAGCGCCCAGATGAAAAAATTACTTTTCAAAAGACAGACTTGTGCATGGTCACACATCCAAAGACTGTCCGTATTGACCGCTGCTTAACCTCGATGATTTTGTCAGCTCAGGTACTAATGTTACAGTATTCAGTACAGTTACGCATTTAGCAGGGCGCGTAATCACACCATTAGCGACACTCTAGCCTAAGGTGGAGCTTGCTTAGTCTGGAATATGCTGTAATGATGACAGAGTTGGAAGGTGGCCACAAAAACTTGTAAATTAATATGGTATATACATAAATGTATATTAGCTATTAAATTAAATTATAAAATTTAAGTAAAATAAATATTTAAAAGAGGCTCCCATACAACAAACGTAATTTTTAAGTAGTCTTTTACTCGATCTATATAACGATATTGGTAGACCCTCTATACATTCTCAAAATATTGAATTGAAAAATATAATTTTAAGAGGGATCCCATAAAACTATGATACGGAACCCTTCATGCGCAAGCCCGACTCGCCCTTGGCCAATCATTAGAGTTTTCGTCTACCCTAATATGCCTTAACACCATGTTATGGTTTGTTCACAATGTTTTCCGTCACCGAAAGCTAGAGCTCATTGGCGGGGATCAAACCCAGACCTTCGGGACGTAAGGCGGTCGCACGCCCCACTGAGCTGAAACGACTTCAAAGTAATCCGGTAAAAAAATATTACGCCTGACACGTAACCCTTCAAATTGGAACAGTGTGTGTGGAACTTCTACTGGCTGGCAGAATAACTATGGTGTGATACTTCCTCGGACTACCGCCGCAAAAGAGGTTATATTATTTGCACGAAACAAACGGTCACACCTGCGCGCGGATCTCGTAGGTGATAGTCCGTGTGAAGCTCGTCCCCGATGATGACGCTCGTAATGCGTCGAAACCCAATGGACGTATATCCAACGTTTTTTTTTGAAAGTAAGTGTGACTGTTTGGTTTGTGCAAATAATATTCCTTACGATAACAGTTTACGGGATTATAATATTCTTATTTTATGTTTATAATTGTTAAAGTTCAACGTTAGACACAATGCAGACAGACGAGCGGAAAGACGAACTACGAAACCCAAAAACTTTGCTTTTTTGTTATTTTGAATATTATTTTACTCTTTTGTCTTCTCTATTGTTTTTACTCTAAATAGGTCAGCGCTTGACCACAATTCACCTGATGGTCAGTGACACTGCGGTTTACGGTGAAGCGTGCTTACCTACCTAGAAGGAAGCGCTTCACTCTCGCCTTAAAAATAGCTTCTATAATTTCGCTAGCAGTGTGTTGACCATAGCTCAGTAGGTAGTGGCCCTGGTTTGACGAGAGACACTAGTTTGAATCCCGCTGGATATGATTTACTTTTTTAGCTTCCTTAAAATTGTTGTAAGCATTATTTTTTTATTTAATTTAAATATTGATAATTCCAGTTTCTGTGTGCCCATTATAATGATGACATGTGTAAAATTGAAGTTTTCGTTAGAGATTTTATTTAAACTTTTTGAAGTAACGATATTTCTGTACAAAAATAAATATATCTCTTTAAACTATTGCAGAAAAGATGGTGAATCAATCGATAAATAAACGAACATCAATTTCAAAAACCGCAATATAAATCTTATTACATTCTATTCATTCAAGAGTAGCCTATTACTGTCTATTTCCGTTATTATATTTACGATTTATGTCTAACCGGTTCTTGACGATAATGTACGAAACTAGCATTAAAATAAAACACTTGAAACACATGATTTGTAATGCGAACGCTGATTGATCTCTTTAAACGCAAAAATAAGAAATACATTCATCTAATTTCAAGGCCACTTAAAATGCTGCAGTACCTAAAACTACAATGAAATGAATGATATGGACAAGTGTCGCCAGGAGACAGTCCAGGAGATCGAATATACAGAAGATGCACAAGATGATGCCTCTAAGAGACTAAAAAGCTTTTAATGTGTTCACACTACGAACAGTTTTCATGGTCAGTGGGCAAACTAACTTACCGTGGCATCATATCAATGCGAATATACAGACTCTTTGAGTTACTCTAATCCAACTTTAATATTAATCACATTTCAGTTAAGATTCGGTACCCAAGAATATTTTCTATCTAGATACTGAAGCTAAGTAAAATTATTTTACAAACCTAATAAAGTTCGATATATGCAGTAGTCCTAAACCTGTCAAATTAATCGTTACAAGAGTGTGGACTACTCAGTCCCGAACCTTGCGTTGCATGCTCAATGTTTTTCGTGATCAATATCGCTTACACATGTTTTGTTTACTCTTCAATACCATACTATTTATTGTCCCTAAATCCAATAAACAAAGATCTACTGAATCCCTAGTGTTAAAAGAAAACGTGGTAATCAGATGAACCAAGTTTTTTAACGCCATCCATTCGAGAATGACGCCGATGCATCTGAACTTCAGGGGCGGTGTCGATTATTTACAAAGGTTAGGAACAAGTGCATACGATTACGATCGGGACGTAATCACAGGCACCGGCTCGATGAGCACCTCTTACACTGATACAATTCGAGATGGGAGAGTAAAAACGTGAAACGTCAAATGATTAGCACTGATGTGGTGGCTATAGGGCGCGGCGCGCGTGCTTGCTAGCTCGGGGGAGCGGCGCGGGACACACTAGGGCGGGCGGACGGCAGCCGCGTTACGTCAGCGCGGGGCGAGGCGGGAGCGGGGGGCCCGCCCCGCACTGCTGCATCCTCCGGCGCCCATCTTCGCCCGGTTCCGCTCACGAACGTAACATCTCCGCGCTACCGCGCCCGCGCCCTACCTCCCCCCTCTGAACATCCACCGGCAAAGCATGGGAAATAAATAGTACAGCTGGGACGCGGACAGCTCCTGCACTCTCCATTATGTGGATGTTAATAATTAGATAATTTGGACTTGCGTTGTATACAAAAAATGTTATTTTCAGCTTAGGTGTCATTTTAGTCATAGGAATCTTCCAAGTTCTGAAACTGACAGATTAGAATTTATCAAAATATCATTTCTGGCACCATCTAAAAAAAAATAGGTAATAACAAACATTACATAACTTTAAAATGCCTATAATACTTAAAATAATAAACTTCATGATAAATATGATTCAAAACACTGGTATTTCGAGATGCAGAGCATTACGAGTAATACAAATTCTTCTTAAATTGTATATCGGTGGCGCCATCTTCCATGATGCTCATCCAACAAGTCCGACGCTTTACTGACTAAGACCGGCGATAACGTTGCGTGCCGACGAATATATACATGATGTAACAACATCACACAAGAGGGCGCTAAAATTGTCTTAAACATATTTCTTGTGGTTTCTATACACTACATTTATACATATTTGTTATTTTTACAAAGAAACATTAAATACCAACGTTTACTTTGTAAAAATAGCAAGAGGTCTAAAATCTTAAAGGAAATGCATCTATTTCATTTTAGATGATAATAATTTTATCTGAGCTCTTGACAGTTTTCAAGTAACCTAAAGCCCATGGTATAGTTATTATAGAATATAATAAAAACGCAAACATCATTTTATAATTTATTTTACTTGAATAATAAAAAACAAAATTTAAACTCTAAGAAAATTCTTATGAAAATTCGACATTCAGCAAAGGTAGAATGGAAAAATAATAGCTAAAATTTGTAAAAGTTAATTAAATTTATCAATAAACTCTATTTAACGAAATTAAATTATGAGGTAGATGTTTTCATATAGTCTTTCATCAAATCTTACAAAATACCTATTTATCTAATTGTAACATGCATAACTGGAAAAGACCCGTAACTCATTAATACGTTAGCGTAAATTATGAAGACATGAAACATGAAAAACGAATGATCGTGGATGTACTAGAGTGAACAAAAGTATGTGTACATATTCCTATTTTTGTAGTGTTTATCGATATCTATCTAAAAAGTATGTTTCAATAATAGTTCAACATTATTGCTTCGAATAAAAAAACAGTTACCTGTTCGTGAATGGATAACTTTTGTAATTATTATTATCATAACATGACTTGATTGAACTGAAAATTATGTTATATAAACTTAGAAATCTGGAAACGTTTATATTATTTTGATAGCTAACATGAAGTACATTAAGTCTACGATATTTAAAATGACGTTAACTTTTACTGATTTAAATATATTTGGCATACCCGCATCTGATCCGAACACAAATGTGACACTGTGATCATAAATCGTAATCATTCAAACATCAATCCAAATTACTCAGCTACAGTATCTAAATCTACAAACTACCCAAAGAGGTAAATTTTAAAATGGCTTTATTTCATATTTCTAACATTTAATATTATGAGGTAGTTTAACCCTAACAACTATTTCTTAAACGGTAATAAATTCTAAAAGTCTACGGATACAATTATTATTTCAAAATCATGTGTGTGATTCAATTTACAGTATTTATAAAAATTGTATCGATCAAAACAATTTATTGAGAGCAGGAAAACATGTTTTTAGAAATTGACGTATATTACTAATGAATCGTTTTACTGATAGTATTGCTTTAAAATTACTTGTGATCGGTAAAAAATTGAATTATTGAATCCCACCCCTTTCTTACAATAAAAAAATGTATTCATTTTGATGAAATTTTCACGTTAATTTTATGGCAGCAAAAGCAAAATTAATGTTAAATCTAGAATTTACACATCTGTATTATTGGATTCGTATTTTGGCATATAAATAATACGTTCCCTCACAATAATCAAGTTATTTTAAGAAATTGGAATGAATTTCACTAATTGCATAAAAAATTGAGAATAATTAAATTTGAAATTAATTAATTATAACGAAATTAACATTTTTTAAGCAAATTCAAAATATTAATCAGAATTACTCTACATAATAATCATGTAAAATAAAAGTATTGAGCAACAATATAGTGATACTGTATTCGTGCTTTTTTTTTCATTTAATAATTACAAAGTTTGTAATATTTTTGAGTCAAAGTAAAGAAACCAATTTTACGGAACTGCATATTAATTTAACTCGATAATTTTGCAACAAAGTTTCAAATATTAAATATGTAATATCCATTCCATTTAATTTATTGTACTAAATAAATGGTTAACAGTCTCAAATCCTAAATCATAAGTATATTAAGGGCAAGTTCGTTAAAAATAAGCTCAATAATTGCAACTTGTTTTCATTTACATTAAAAATATTGCAACATAAGTTTTGCTTTGGCACATAATCTAATAAATTTTACTTTAAGTCATGTAATACAATATTGTTATCTTGGAAATCTCCTTATACTTTCTAAGCTCAATGTTTAGATGATACTATGATTTTGGTTTGGTTCACTTACACTTGACAGTTGTTCATAGCCAGTATTAGTAGGATATACTCTCAACTTAATTACTACTACGCCTTAGCAATAACATAAAGTTTGTCATAAAGAATAATGCAACAAATTTAATATAATATAAACACACACAACTTTGGATAAATACCCATATAAATGTAAAATAATATTACAATATTGACACTCGAACACATAAAATTTGTACTTAGCGTTATGTTTGCAAACTTAAGTAAGTAATTAAAGTTATCATTTATCATTAAAATATTTATAAAATGTAAAGTTTGTACTAAAACGATGGATTTGTACTGGATCAGTCTTGCTTATTCATATAGTTCGGTGTATTTGAGGTAGTTTTGTTAAACTCTTAACTTTAAAATAGTGCGGGCCTATTGCGTGTGCCGAATAAGAAATTATTAATTTTGATATCGAAAATATGCGATTATTTCTCAAATGAATGCATCTACAAGTCTGTTAAGTTTGCTGATGTAAGTTGCTGATAATTTTCTTTGCTGCGCTTAAGAATGCGGTGGGCTGCCTTCCTGGCTGTCTTGAGAGCTGCCGGAGCTCTTTGACTGGTCATCTTTTTTCTTTTCAACCTGTAAAATTTTAAATAATACGTGTAACATTACAGTGCACTAAAAGCTGGTTGTTAAAAGTAACTAACTTACTTACTGGCATATCATAATTTCCCCATTGAATAAGTTAGCGTTTAAAACCATACACGATATATAGCTAGTCATTGGTCTAAGATAGAGAACTAGGAGTACATAGCTGCGAGAAATCTAATTACTCTTTAATTTAACACTCTTTAGTGTGTTACAAAAATCGGGGAAATTAGCGTCATTGGTGGTAGTGGTCTATTATGATACTTTGTTATAGGAAAAATAGGAAAATTTTGAAATTATTTAGTGACATGATAAAAATGAAATAAATTGAAATTTTAATATAATTTTTTCAGTTTGTATATAGTATTTTAATTGATGATATCTCAAATAGGTTTTTTTCGTGAAATTGAATAATTTGGTCAACTAATCGTGGAAATATGAGACGCTAAGCGCGCACACATAATGTGACGCCTAGATAGAACTATGTTACAAAAATGTAACTTTGCTAAGTCAGTTTGGAGGACTACTAGTATTATAATCAATTTAATGTTACCTTTATGGGACAGTCGGCGACGAGGTGGTCTTCGCTCTTGCAATTGTGACATCTCTTTGGTTGAGGGCCGATGCTGCACTTCGCGGCTATGTGGTTGGCGAACTCGCCACAGTTGTAACAGCTATAGGTATGTAAAAAATGCCAGTAAATACTTTTTGGGGGTTGGAGAGTCATCGAACGAAATACATGACTTTTTTTCTAAATATAACTTATTTTATTTCCAAATTTATGAGATTTTCCTTTTTGTTCCTGCTATAATTATTCTCTCTCTTGATGCGTGAGAGAATGTTAGTATGGTATGCACAGACAATACTTATAATAGGATACAGAAATGCATCTGTTTTTTATGGAATAACTTTCTATCATCAGTATGTTTTGAAAGATATCATATACAATTGCATTCTAATTACTTCTACTGCTTATTATGTTACAATACAAATTTATATATTTTTATCATATGTTCTAGAGACTGTCATACTATAAGAATATTATATTATATAATATTTGCTGCAAATTACCTTTTTAAGATGAATTTCGACGAAAATATGAATAAGAATGACGGTCCCCGTATCTATTTGAAGAATCTATGCAAGAATCAAATCCAGAGCGTCGTCACATCGTTTCAATTAACATCAAAAGTTAACACTTTTTATCGGAATGTAAGGTGTCTGTACAAAGGTAAATTTACTAGAAAAGCTTTCAAACGAGTTGATAATAGTTTCGGGTGGCAGTAACGTTCCTGTAATTTTATTTTTCCTGATTAGATAGCGCGATAACCCCGGCTGAATGCGACGAAGCTGCCGCGTTGCGTTCATATTTTGTTCTATTTAATGGGTGGCACTGCACATTACACTGATAAACTTTTTATGTCACGCGAGCTTTATAATTTACGCTACTTGTTGTGTATTTTAGTAAATAGCTCCAGTTGCCACATTTTTGAACTGCGCATGTTTACTGGTTATGAGGCGATAAGAAAAGTAAAACATCTAAAACCTAACACAATTTAGACCATGAAATATAGACTATGGTGGCAATTCAGCGGCACACACGACTAAACTAAATTTAAAGAAGCCCCGTCTCTTTTCATCTTAGGTGGCCAGAAAGAGACGACACGTTCTGCACCATAGTCAAAACAACTAAAATCACGTCAAATGTTAGAAATATATATTATAGGTGACTTTAGAGCGCAATCACTTGTACTCGTATCAACTCTAAAACTGCCTGCACATTAACAAAAACCGAGCATAGCTCGGTTTTTTTTAATATGACATTTTCTGAACATGATTCCTAGCTAGATCGATTTATAGCCTCCGAAATCCCAAATACTAAATTTCATGAGATTCCAATCATATATACCTATATATACAAGAATTGCTCATTTAAAGATATAAGATAAGATATCATATAAAGTTGGTTATACTAAGTCTCTGCTTTTAATGGCCGATTTTGCTTTCCACTGTTTGTGTGTTCCACATATGTTGGTTATCCTGTAATAGGCCATAGTTTTGAACCAATTTTGACGAAATATATTTTTTAGTTTTCGGTGATTACTGATTCAGGAGCTAGTTCCTATAAGCATAAGGAATATATGTATGATAGTATATAAATCTTCTTCTTCTTTACCTTATACCACTTCATGTGGGGTCGGTACAGTATGTACGCTTCTTCTATACATCTCTGTCATTCGTCATCTCTGTATTCACACCCCTCCTGGTCATATCGTCTTTCACACAATCTATCCATACTTTCTTAGGCCGCCCCCTTCCTATCTGTCCGTCCACACTCATGATACTATATAAATAAATATATAAATATACTAGCTGACCCGGCAAACGTTGTTTTGCCTCACTTAGGGGTATGAATAATAAATAGTGTAGCTTATATGACACGTTCGTAGATTTACCATAGCAGCGCCATCTATTGATTACTTACTCAACCCAGTCGAAAGGTATCGACATCTGTTAGAATCATTTGGAGCTAACAGATAATTGTGACTGTCAAATAATAACAGACAATAATTAGCAATAAATTAAAATTGCGACTATAATTAGAACATGGTGTGCGAATTTTATTATAATCGGTTAAGTGGTTTAGGAGTCCATTGAGGACAACCATTGTGAAACGAGATTTATATACGAGTATATATTAAGAAAGATATTAGTGTCTTGATAGTGAGACGTGACTATACCGTATTTTCCTGAAGCGTTTCTTGGAAAGCGGTCGCCGGTGCGAGCCCTGGCAGTCGACGGAAGAAGGGCCTGAGACGCGCGTTGCCTCCAAGCCCTTGTCTGACTCCTTGCACTCAAACTCCACCGCCTCATTGTCACCCAGCGAGCGGAAGCCTGGCATCTGGATGACGCTCTGAAACACAGCAAACAAACATGAGAATAAAAACAGAGTTGATTTTACTTCTGAGCGTTATTTTAGGTCCCACCTGCAAGTCTTAGTACAGAGGCAGAGGTATTTGAGCGGCCTGAAAACCAATTCTACACCAAAGTTACCACTTATCTCATACAAAAAACGGAAAGTTATTAAATGCTGCGGTACTCGTTGCTGAACAAAAAAATGTTGAAACATCATGGCAGTGTTGCTCTCTCCTCTCCGTCCATTTCGAACATCTTTAATTTTACTATTACTAAAGTTATAAAGATACAAACTGCCACTTTTGTGTACAAGTTGTTATCTTTTTGTAAATAATAACGAATATTCGATATAAGGGCATATTAAAATCTTAATTAAGATGTGTTTTACACAATCATGTTGTTTACGTCCTTGGACCTTAGGTGATAACAAAGGGCATTATGCTTAGCAATTTTGCGGTTTCATCGGTCCACTTATATAAAACTGAGAAAGAGATTTTACATTTTCGCTAAAATCCTTTTAAAGTTCCTTACTATACAATTCAAAAAATCTAATCTTTGGCACTAACTTACCTCTGCCATTTTTAGTCAAGTTTAGTTTGTATTATTCTTTATCTATAAAGTAAGGTCATTCAGAAAAACGTGGCATTGAAAAACACTTTAGGCATTACCAACAGAGTGGGTTACCCCAACATACGTGATTCTCTGGTTATTATTTATCAATTCCGTTTCCTTCACTGGCAGCCGTATAAATTTACTTATCGTTTGTGAGAAAAAAGTCAACGTTATCGACATCCATACATAGTCTTGACCTAATATAAGTTTTACCACCAGAGTCGTTGCAGCGATCGAAGTACAGCCGCGGTGGCGCAAATGTATAGAAAAAACATCCGGCCTTGATAAGCCGAACAAACAAATAAGCTCACTATCGGGTCAACCGCTAGATACGCTACATTATTTTGTGAATGGATTTATTTTTCTACTTCTACGAGTACTATGATAGTGATAAAGTCGGCTCTGTTGGTAATAACGATGTACGTTTCCACGATTTTACTGTCATGTTTCTATTTGCTTTGTACATACATACATACATACATATATATATCCTACACCAACCATATTGGTTTACATCATCATCATGCCGGAATATTATCAGTTCTATATGATACTTTTGAAAGAAGAAAATATATTATGTTTTGTACAGTTATGATATTACTTTTGTTTTTTGATTTGATTTTGGTTGTAAATTTTTGGATTATGAATGAATAGCTTGTATTTGTAAAAGTGTTTGAATAATTTGATTCCTAATTAATAAATTGAAAAAAATAATAATTTTTCAGGCATTTCGTATCACCATGTTATAGAAAATAAATTCGATAGATTTGATGTTTAAATATTTAAAAGAATCTACTTTAAAAAAGGATCGATCCACTCTTGGTCAACTTCGCCTGAAAAAATTATTAACATCGTGATTATTTGAAGCGATTCTGAAGCAGGGCGCGAAACTTACTAAAGGTAAATGACATGTACCACAACTCATAACGATTGTTTTATTATCAGATTTATTTCCAAAATTTACGGTTGTATTTTTTTCGATATTTTTTTGTGAACCATATTTCTTTGAAATCAATTCGCCCCATATCTTACTCGACTTAAGGTACCATGGCCCTTAGATGGGGCAGAAAGTGTCCACAGTACGTTGCTATCCTGGTCTGTCTTGAACGTAACGCTTGATTTCGCTCCATGTCTAGCTGATAGCCATTGCTTCGGCTCATAGATGAAGGACTAATAATATAAGGCACGGCTGGTTGAACGTTCTCCTGTATCTTTGAATCGATTGCATATACATATGTTAGTATATAGCATGGGCACGAGTAAATTAAGATATCTTAAACTTGTAAAAATATTAAGCCTTAAGAATAGAATAGAATAGAATTTCTTTATTGTCATATTGATACATAATTATTACATTATATTTACATAATTATTCACAATTATCATCAATATGGACTCTTCAGTATTTCATTCAATAATAATATAATAATTTAAATTAAAAGAATAGCAGCTGTATAGGGGCATTGTCAAAGCTGTATAAGGGCTTAATATTTTTTCTGGAGTCTTAGAAAATAACTTTTATTTTAGGGTTGGCTTTAATACTCTACATCTAGACAATAAGCTCTGATTACTTAAAAAATACGTTTAGATGGGATAATTTATTAACTTCATTTTATCAGTTCAAAATTTGATAAGTGATGAAGAAAATTAAGATTCGAAGGTTAAGTTGGAAACATCTTCAATGAGGTCCACACAAACAGGCCCTAAAATTATAAAATAAGAAGTGAGTTGTAATCACCTGGTGTACGAAAACGTCTTGTCCGCCATCGTCGGGGGTGATGAACCCCCATCCCTTCGCTACGTTGAACCACTTGCACTTCCCGCTCCGCGTCACCCCCGTCACGGCTGCGCCCGCGCCCGCGCCGCTCGCACCTGCAAACCATTCGTTAGCCTCTTTTAAGGTTTATTATATTCTTTTACAATTCTTACATTACTACACTTTGTTGAAATAATCAGGATAAACAAATGACAGTAAGCATACTGCGCTTGAATCGGATGACAAGTACACAAGGAAACCGGACCTAGTACGTACATATATAAGTATTTTTGTATATAAAATCTTCTGGCTAGGGACCATGTTAGAGATCATTATCAGGTTGCTGACAATGTTTGAGATACATTTATGTTTTTAACGAACGTCAAAAGGAGGAGATTTTCAATTGGACTGTATTTTGTTTTTTAATATACATAAAAAAAAACCTCTGATCCATAATATCTCAACAAGTTAAATGTTATCCTATTTATTTTTTCTTGTACGTTAAGAATTAGGTCTAGATTTTTTTACCTTTGTTCTTTGGATATTCATTTCACATTTTTATACAATAAAAGGTTATATATCTGCAAGTGTTTCTAACATCATAGATTATGAACTTTATCACATTTGCGACGAATCCATAGACAATTCACCCTAAAATTATACAACGGTATTAGTTAATTAATCTTTTACATATCTGTTCTTACATTTTTAGAAACTTAAACTTGTACGTATCTTTTATTTGAAGTTAATTTCACCCGATTTTTAAATAGTTTAATCTCCCATTTCACAAGTAATTGCAACCAGTTGGAATAGTTTCCACCCAACATAATTTTAATGTTGCTATAAGCAATGCATTATTTTATTTCCAGTATGCCTTTTCAGTACGGCCCTTAGATTTTCGTTGTTAAAGAAGTCATGTTTCAAACACATATATTAAAATAGAACATGCACATATATGCATGGATTTATTACATATATGTATTCGAAACTTGTAACGTGGTGTTATTATTGTTATTTTTTTTTCCTGGTGTTCATAGAAAAGTGACCATTTTGGGTCAAATGGAATTTCTCAGTATGAGTCAACCGGAAGAGTGTGAGCAATAGTTATTAAAAGACCAATAATATTTACGTATGGTCGTTTTCGGCATTATTAGTAAAATAGGTATTTAGTCGAACAGTATTATTATAACGTATAATATATGAAATGTATTAAAAAAGTAACTATTAAACTTTAAGTAAAGTTAAAATATCTATTCTACATAGTGATACAATCATGTGTACGCTAAACCTAAACTATTAATTAAATCATTTTTACAACTCCCTAACTCTGCCTTTTTAACGAAATTAACATACATATATGTTTACAGAACTTCAAGAAAGCATTAACTAGGTACCCCAAAATTCAAGAAACTAATAATATTTGCATAAAAACAATGAATATTGTATTTGTAAATGAAGTTTTCATTAGGTATGTGATAGTTGAACTGCTTTAGGCGTGTTGTGAGCCCTTTCTAATGCATGCGGACGTTTGGAAATCTATTAGCAATAAATAAGGGCCTGCGATCGTTCACCGCTTTAAGAAAGGGTTATACTATTCCCCTTATCGCTATCCTTTACAAAAAATAACGTGGGAACCGAATGAAAGAAAGACACCATTTTTTATTTAGATTCAACTACACTTTGTGACTGAATTGCAGTGAGAATCCACGCTTAGATTTTATTTCTTATTTTGATTGCATAAAATTAATTTAAAAATTTGTATCTAGTAATATTATTATTTTAATAATAAGTAATAATTTAGGAACAGTTAAAAGTGGAAATAAAATATTTTATGAGTAAAGCTTTAGGTACTAACAAGTAGGTACAATGTCTACATACGAACATGACTAACATGTCCGAATAAAAAACCGGAAGTTGATTTTGTATCACCAAATAACTAAGATATTTGTACAAAGTCTCATCGTTTTAACTTGAAGGAAACATTAGTAAATTTTAGTCTTTCATTGTTTTAAATTTTTATTATAATATACTTGATTTTATGTTATACATATTTAAATGGAGTTTTATTTTCACGCACCATGTTTTAAGCACAGACCTGGCTGACTTTAACTAGGCTTTAGTAAAAATAAATAATGTTTAACAATTTCAACATACATTTTACATAGATTTTACAATTTTCTCAAGAATTTACTTTCTCACAGTGCTTTCTCAAAAAATGTGCAGTCACATCATAAAGTTCCACTAATAAATTCAAGTATCTCCGCGACGGGCTTGTTTAAATTATGACCATACGAGAGTTTGTGTAAGTTTGCTAATTCGATATACATTTCCATGTGTTGGTATGTAAGCTAAGCATATTATTTCGGGCGCACGCGGCGGCAGCGGTAAAAGCGCGGAGCACACGTGGACGCGGCTTCAAGAATGCGCGGTATTTAGGTTGAGTTTCTGGTGCCTTTTCATTCATTGTCGTAACACTGCATCTATACGCAGACGCGGCCAACGCTTCACCTTGCACCATACACAATATTTATTATTCCCAAACATTAATGGGAATGCGACGTTTCTGGAAACTCGTTTCTAATTTACGTGTTTCTAATTTAAAATATTTTTCAATACTTCAATAACGTAAACAAAACCCCATCGATTGACCAGTTAACAAACATTCGGCTGTGGAATGTAACCGGTATCTTAACTAGGTATTCTTTATTGCAGTGAGAAAGGTTGCCGTTTTACTTCTTATAGTGTAACTTTGAATTCATATAAGCAATTCTAACTTTGACAGTTTGGGCTGTTCAAGTTTTAATTGTCGCTTTAACAATAATGTGTTTTTATAATCTTATTTATTAAAAGGGAATTTATTCAGCTTGAATAAGTTATCCCAAACAAATTTATTTTACACAAACTTATAATACTCGTACCTAATCCAAGAAAAACGATCCTAGAAGCATTATCATGTTGTTATTATTACAGAACATAAGAAATTGCAGATTAAGTTAAATCGTAGTTAGCTCAAAGTAATACGATATTCGTGAGCTTATTTTCTAATGCACAGCACTTGCGTTACCGAGTTTTAAATTGTACACTACACAAATATAAGCAAGTTTCATAAGTTGATGTATCTCAGTTGAATAGGCTGCCTTTCTTTACTTCTTGCGACGTAAGTTACTGTGTCGAGGGTTTGCCATGTCGACCGAATATCGCAGTAATAGCTTTTTTACACGCTTTTTATTAGCTTCACCTGTATGTTTGTTTGTAACCGACTTCTTTGGGCGCGATTTTGACCCACGTTAAACGGCCAGATTTCGTTCAAACTTTGAAGATTTTCTGAGGACCGATGACAATACACTAATTTGATATTTTTTTTTAGTTAAGTTTCATTTTGATTGGTTTCAATGAGGTAGAAGAAGAGCTGAAGCCCTGGTAGGTGAGTATGTACGAGATGGCGGTATCGCCGGGCGCCGCTCGCAGTGCAGCAGCCAGTGCTCGTGCCTGTTTGGTAGTTTTGTTTACTCAGCACGGCGCGCCGGCCCGCCACTACGCACATTCCACTCGCTTACTCTACACGTCCACATACTACACCGGAATCTTGATGCAACCACATCGGTATGCATTTCATTGCATTCCTTATCGTCGTCGTACACGTTTATCAACAGCCACGGTACCTCTCAACCGGCTCCCGGCCTATTCAAAAATGAAAATTGGCCATATTACGAAAATTTGACGTTAAATTTAGCTACAAATATGCTAAGCTCCACATTGACGACGCTCTCGAGACGGCAATCGTGACATTTCTGCTTTATTGTTATTTCCCAAAGCGATTAGGCGTACTATTTTTAAACAGGAGCTTAAATTTAAGTTGGTGTTATTTTAAAACGGGAAGGGGAAATACTCTGCATATTTAAAGCTGAACGGTTGCTGCGCTAGCTTCTTTGAGTAGTTATAGACATAATTACAAGTAATTATAATATTCTTCAATTAAAATGGTGCATTCTACCAAAGCATGAAGTAACTTGTTCTTTGAAGAGAATAACATGGTTTATCGTAAATTCCAAATGATAGCATTGGCTAGTAAGTTAAGTAAATCGGCTCTCATCGGTTGTGTTAGAGATTACTTTTCTCCTCTGAATGAAGTGACATTCCAGCGTAGGTAACGTTATCCCGGCAAGTTGTCCCGGCGTGTATGAATCCAGTATAATCTGAGTGCCATCGACCTGTACCTGCCCACCCAGGGCCAGCCGGACTAACATGACCTCTAAGGCGTTCGTAATCAGCACTTATTCTATACTTATTAGATAGACATTGGCACGTTTAAACATAAGTAATATAGAATACGTATGGAATAAGTAAGGATTACGTACGGTTTAACGATCATGGCAGCCTTGCAGTTGGGTCGAGGAAGGTGGAAGCTCCACAGAAAGTACGCGGCTGTAATCGTACGCGTCGCTATGCAAGCAGATTTCTATCATGGCTTAGGTATATTATGTACTATTCGAGGTAGTTACTAGAGTAGGTACTTTATGGACAAGTAAGCGCTTTTAAAGAAAGCTGTTGATATGATATTTATCAACGAGTTAGTTCTTTGTAACGTGATTCAGGGTTTTTGCCTACTTGCCAGTTAATAAACTATTTTTATATCAATCAGATAGATTTCGATACGGGTAATCCATGTCATTTATTTAAAATAAAAATTGGCCAAGTGCGACTTGGGCTCGTGCATGTAGGGTTCTGCACCATTGTTGTATGGGAGCCCCCTCAAATATTTATTTTATTTAATTTTATAATTTAATTTTAAAGGTAAAATTAATATTCATTTATACATTCCGTAAAAATTTTAGGTACACGCTACCAGTATTGATATATAGTAAAAAAATACGTAATTTTTTAGTATATTTGTTGTTATAGCGGCACGAGAAATACAAATCATGTGAAAGTTTCAGCTTGCTGGCTATTACTGTTTCTGAGATACAGTCTGGTGACAGACAGATAGCGGAGGTTTAGTGATAGGGCCCGTTTTTTCCTTTTAGGTACGGAACCTTAAAAATAGAGACTTTGTCATTATTATTGTCTTTTATAATAAAATACATCTCTACACCTTATCATGTACACATAATTATGTATTCAAACATTTTTTCAAATATATCATAAATTCATTTACAAATTATATGTAAACATCGTTAGTAGTAACCTGAACCATTTATAAACAAGTAAGTAGTTGTCTAGCTGGTTCACTTATCATTCTAAACATTGTTATTTCATCATTTTTGTGCTGCTGCGTGTGTGGTTGGAAAATTCCCAGTAACATTTGATACATCGCAACCTGAGTTTACATGAGCCAAAAAATACTTTAGGACATACTTAGACACTAAATAATTTACATCTACATAGAATATATGAACCATGATGCTAAATTAGTACCGCAACTTGTGTTGTTCTAAGTTGAGACAAAATAAATGCGCGTTATTTTTCCTTACTACGCATTTATTTGAATGTTTTGATATCTACCGTCACTCCAATGACGAATGCCAGTACCTTCGTAGCTGGCTCTATTGTGAGCTCACAAGGTTGTAACGGTAGTCAGCCAGGACCTACTACATACGAGCGGCGATTATAATATTTATGTTGTCCATTAGAACGAAGCGATCGCGCAATACGATCACACATGTAGTCAACAAAGCGCATACTAATACGCTCGCAGAACACATGTCCAACAAACAAACGAAATGACCTAAAATGTTCAGCCATTCACTAGTTTTTGCTGTTATCAATCGTAGGCATGGCATTCGAACGTGAATCATCGTCAAGTGGCGCTACTTCTTCAGGATCGCTGCGAGAGCGAAAGAGACGCACTATCGTACCACCATTCAGATTTAATTGACTGGTTACGAACTCGGGCCCTACCGTAGGGACGTCGCGTTACTTAACATCGACTTTCTAAAAATTCCGAATAGTTCTTCAATGATAATTCCTTTTTGAAACAGCGCGCTCTCACGGTAAATATTTGTGGTAGTGCGCATCGCTTTCATGTTATTTTCATGTAGAGCCTGCGTAGCAGGTTTACGTACATGCGCTGCTCCTTCATTTACAATGGAGTCCTTACTCCCGGTCCCACGTTGTCACTTATGCTATTTTCTTGCACCGTGAAGACATGTATTTATTTACAATCGTAGCATAGCTGCCATATTTTGGTAAAGTTTTATAATCGGCATCAAAGTGCCAACAGTGGTTTCTTCTACAGCTCCGGTATGTCGAAGACAAAAACACGTCGTGGGGAATGAAGTCCTTTGAAAATGCAGTCGGCTGTCTCACATTCATGGTTTGACTCACACATAGTGAAAGAAATAGAAGGGTGTTAATTATCGTAGTTTAAGTCTTAGGCGTGAGTGTTTAAGGTAGAGTTTAGCACGTGTCGAGAGGTGGCGCGCTGCACGCAACCACCTCGCATGCGACCGAAAACGGTATCGTAGGAATAGTAAACAATTAACTGGCCGATGCGTAGACCCTGCTTGATAAAATGTTCACGTCACATGTTTCTAATTCAATGGTACTGGCACTAGTTGCACAAGGACTTCAACATACTAGTTGTGCCGCGACACGCGCTAACGTGTTTATTACTGACATACGTATTACTCTAATTTGTGTCACAGTAAAAACTAAATAAATCAGAAATTACCTACAAAAATACTTTCACGTTAAATAATAACAAAACAAAGTACAAGGAAAGATGACGTAACGCCTTACAAGACATTCCTACTCTAATTAGGAAGTAGTATCCATTTATAATTAGTGGGTATATTATTATCTTGTTGTTGATCAGCGTCATAGCCAGTAAACATGGCACACATATGTGCGACATTAGTGAAACAAGACTCTATTAACCTCAATTTAAATAATTTCATTGATGTTATAAACAAGTGTTTATGATTGCGTTCGCGGGCCCTACGCCCGCTACATCCGTCCGATAAGACCCTTGTAAAGTTCACTGGCTGCTTTACGCTCCTCGTTACGGTAACAACCTTATTTTACAACTAGAATAATATTAGTTATGATGACTAGTAGTAAAATTGTAAGCTACTTACTCGAAGAGGGAACTGCATTTCCGCCTTCCCTCCCGCTCATGGTAACTCGGTCTTCGTATCTAGCACCAATGGTATCATCTATTCATTGCGTCCATCCTCAATCCAAATAAAATCACTTAATTTTGAAATGAAACAATAATAATCACTGATAAATAAAAATTATTCGTTAATCAAAATAGAATGAGTGCATGCGAGCGGAAGCGCGTGCGCGCACAACCAACGACGCGTACGCAGGTCGACTGCATCGAAAATGAGTGACAGCGTAGTCGACGCCGCCGCGATGCGGTCGGTCCCTTCCCGGATATCGTCAAGTAAGTAGTTTTTAAAATAGAGAAGCTAACGTTACGTGTGCACCGCCCGAAAGCGCCGGTCGCTTTACCCCAACCCAACCAACCCAAGCCCAAAATGTGTCACTTGTTAACGCGCAACGTGCTCGCTCGGCACTCGGTATCGCAGCGGCTGCAGGGTGAACGGCACCGGCTACCTAGCGCGCTGCTCTACGCCATGCGCCAGCCCGCTCCCGACAACAACCTCACAAAAAATATTTCTCAATAAGAACCGCTTAGGACCGACCGCCGACCGATCCTCTAGGGATGTTCAACTTTCGAGGAACTTTTGTTTTTTATGTTAACCGAGCTGCAGTTGCGTCTTTATTGTTTCGTTTGGTGGTATTGTTTACGAATCGATCGAAACAACTATTTTGTATGGCTTCTGAAAGAACACGGCGAGAGGTGTAACAAGGGAGTGAGCTAGTCAGTAAATGTATCATAAGGTATATTACAAAATTAGGTACATTTGATGCTAAGTGCTTTCGATTTTAAAAAGTATTACTGTATGACTGCCAGGGTATTCAATTTGTATTGGGAATTTGAGAGTCCGGTCCCGTGTGAATTCTTAGAAATTGATAGGTAATAATTTACAGACGTTATAAGTACCATATGAATTCAACTAAATGAAGTCAATAAGAATATATTGGGCAGTTATTATACATATATGTTTTTACGACTGTTCTGGTTTCACAATGCTATCTATGTCAAATGTCAGCATAGATGAACGTGCGAGTATATATCTACTAGGAATAGAAGAAGATAATGTGAGTATGTAGTTACGTTATGCGATATAACTATTTTATTGAAATTGTTATTAACGGTTTCTGAATGGTTTTATCGATGTGTATAATTCTGAATCGTCGTACATTTATATTGGGTTTATAATATACTTGACCAAATGATAATAACGTCATCTACAAATTTCATCAAAATATTTAGGTCACAAAGATGCCTCAAGAAACTTTGAATAGAATGCTAAGTTTGCGTCGCAGCCGTGAGCACGTTTTAAATCGAGATACTTGGAGTAGCTTATAATCAAATAGTTATATCTGTACCTTATATTGTTATTTTATGTGCAGTGCTGACTTTCTTTGTAGAATTACTCCATCAGTGGTTTACTTAATATAAACAATTTGATACTAATGTACGAGTATGTTATGTATCTGATAAATTCAAAATCATACCAAAACTATAAGTACACAAGGTATAAATATGTAGATGAAGAGCTTAAACGTACATATATACCAGTAAATACTGTATATGTATTCAGAAATTCCAGTAGAAGCATTAAAAATGAGTTACATCATTTAAATAAAAAAAATATTTTTTAAAACTTACTTTAATAGATCTAATTTAAACATTAGGAAATAATTAGAAATTACACATTTTAAAGGGATTGAGGAATCGTAAAATATTTTTGTTTTGAATAAGCGCTAGCCCTATCCTAATTACTCAGAAAAATTGATAAGGCAGTATGCATAATAGTTATTCTTAGTATTAACTTACTAATTCGGATCACAACAAGACTCAAAAACTAGTCATGAATCACTAAATTCTACGTCACACCGCGCACCGCCAGTACTGAGTGACTCATTTTTCTGATTATTCTAATTTAATTATAAGGAATCAAAATTATTTTGCTAAATAAATAAAAAACAAGATATTTCACAGTTAAACTTGAATGATCACCTCCGATATGAATCAGATTTATAAACTCTAAAGTCAGTTTTACATTGTGAATGTACAAAACCGTGATTTTCCACGTTTCTGTCGACGCGACGCTAAAAAGATAAGAAAGTATAACACCCCAGTTTTGAGAAGGACCCCACTTAATCGGAGGGCTAGTATGGCTACAACAGCAATTCCTTTCACAATTCTTACTTACGACCAATACAAAATAACGCCCTGTTCCTCGTATTGTGACTCAACAAATGTGGCCATACTAAGACTCCGGAATCCTTACGGAAACTATTGTTACAAGAAAGTCAGTGATCCTCAATCTGTTAACTGACAAGTCTTATTTTTTTTATAATTATAACATTATTTAGACAAATAAACTATCCAATCCCAGTCAATCAATTACTTATTTATTTGATCCCAGAATTTTTATTTATTATATTCAGTTACCATTGTAATTGTAATAGTAATAATAATAGTAATTGATTGTAATAATAATAGTAATTGATAATGAACCTGTACTCATATAAATAATTTTAATTTGAATATATGTTTTTGTTATTCACACGGCAAAAATATGTCAATTAAACACACGGGCTTTACAAAGGCTTTCGTTTATTTCAATGAAGGGTTATTACAATTAATGGTGTTGTTGTTATATTAAAAAAAAATACATTAAATTAAACATTGAAGCTAAGTAAGGTTCGTACTCGTGACTTAAACTATACATTTTATAAATATGAGTTGTATTGCCAATTTCCCTACCTAAGTAGAGTCCTATTTGTTCCCGGTTTCTATACAGTTTGAGAATCTCTACACATCTTTTAATCCATACATGATTATGCAGCAAAAAATATTGGACAATGGCCTGGTGTATGGACCAGTTTTGAATAATAATAAAAATGAGCATTTGTTAACTTTCTCTGATTTCTTGCTCGTCTTGTTATCTATTTATTTGTATTATACTCGCTGAAGTAGCGCATGCAAATTACACCTACTGATTAGATACATTGTTCGACCCTATATAGATGAATAATTATAATTATTAGCTAGTAATAAAACTAGTTTGTATTAGGACAATACAATTGTTATTGCCCTTAGGAAGTTTCCGTTAAAATTTAAATTACGCAGAGGCTAATAAGGCTCAAAAGTACATATATTTAACATAATATAAGGGTTTTAAAATAATGTTGATTACAATTTGTTACAGTCATTAAAATAAAATAAAAAACACTATTCCCAACTCGCTTCTTACTATACATTCTACTGTTGTGTTTTGTAACTATTTACAAACAATAAAAACACACCACTAGAATGTAGAAAAATAACATTAGTCGAAATTAAAATGGTAGCCGTATGACAGAAAGCCAAACACGCTGGCAGCACTCCCGCGCTGTATGGCAAGCGAGATCCGTTGCGCAAGGAACCACCCAGCGGTCTTGTTTCAAGTGACGTCAAATAATTTGATACCTGAACACTTATTTTTTTATTGATTATTAATTAGATTGCATTGTTTTTTTTTTACTGTCATGGTGTTTCTGTCCATTGTTGATAAATAAATAAATAATTTTGTACTTAATAATATTTGTTAATATTACCTGTTAACAATTTAACTTGAATAAATATATTGTTGCCTTCATAGAAACTCCACAAAAAAAATAAAACTTGAACTTAATAACTCTACATAACTCTAATTTGCGTATAATTAAAAGTCTAATACTAAATAAGCATTTACATCAGAATTCTGTTTTGG
The DNA here is from genome assembly GCA_035578125.1 of Mellilla xanthometata. Classification (NCBI taxonomy): domain Eukaryota; kingdom Metazoa; phylum Arthropoda; class Insecta; order Lepidoptera; family Geometridae; genus Mellilla; species Mellilla xanthometata. The sequence goes on from JAPUBQ010000008.1 coordinate 7,657,688, forward strand.
GTATCAGAATAAAATCTTTACAGTTCTTGAAAACTCTTTCAGACGTAGCGTCATCTATGAGACGACTCGATTACTACTTCACCCGACACTTTTCGGACCATTTTACTAACATTCGTCACTGTGTTACCACGGTTCTACCATTGATTGGTACTAGTTTGTTCCATGGACTGTAGATGGCAGAATTGACAATTTTTGCCAACGCCATCTACAATAAATGTGAGGAACTTTTTAATGCAATGAAATCCAAACAGGTTCAAAATTTTGACGAGCTAGCGCTGGCATAATACGACCCTCAGAAATATATTGTAGTGTTTTTCAATAGGCGTATACCAACAAGGGGTGGTGCCCTTCCAACCCTAAAATAAAGCAGTAGGTATTTATAGATTTTGTGTTACGGAAAATACCTAACTTGATCAATACTGTAGGTGGAACAAAACCACTCGCATCGCCCTTATTGATTTTCTCAGAAAGCTCCTTTATTTCTCTTGCTTGTTTTTGTAACTTTTAACAAGATTACTAAATGCAAAATAATTTCGACTTTTAAGTCGAAATTATTAACTTCAACTAAACTGCTAACTTTAATCGCAAATTTAGAGCGTAAAAATAATGTATCAATGCAAAACCATAATTTTCTACATTATAGAATAAGAAATGGCAGGCATGCCTTATATTATCAATTATAAATTAATTTTAGATATTGTATCGTTTATTAACAACCGAAAACAAGGTTATAAATGTTTTGTGGCTATTTTTCTGTTCAATTAATTTTTGAATGAGAAAACATTTTAGATTTTAATTCTACAGTGACCACTTGACACTATAAGTTAATAAGTTTCTGTCCACCCGTTTTTCATTGCATCCCTTAATTTTGATAACCACCGTATCAAATATTTTTTTAATGAATTTCACTTTTATTTTTATCTCATCAACCACAACTTACGAGTTGCTTGTAAAGACCTTTACAACCAAAATACAGACCAAATATACCTTGATCCATCCAGCAGTTTATAAGATACAAGACTAACACGAAAAGCAAAGCCCTAACTCAGTCGGGTAAAAATATTTTTATACAAACCAAATTCTCGAACATAATAAGGTCCCTGGAGAGCTTTGATATTGGGTTAGCCACTTAGCTAATACGAAAATATTATAATTTTTATACAAATACTATTGTTTTTATTTATACTCACAAATTCTATTATATAATTCGTCGACAAATATTTTTTAAAATTTAGGTAAACGTCCTCGCTACTAAACATCCTAAGGCTGGCAGCTATGCATATCGGTCTGCCAAAAGAAAGTCCCGGGTTCGATTCCTAACACGGTCAATATCCTTGAATAACTAAATTTGTTGGCTGTTGGCCTGGGTGTTAATTACTCGATATAAAGTATTTATGTATGTATATGAAGTATATCAGTTGTGTTAGGAACCATAATACAAACTAGAAATAGTTTAGTATGAGGCTAACCATACGTGAAAAAATCTAAGAAAATCCTTTATTAATACTTTGAACAGTTTTTGATAATATTTTAAGTTTTTAATTAGTACCCTATTGACTCAGACGTTACTTTGCGGAAATTCATTGTAAATAGAAGACAAAATTAAATATTCAGTGTACTTTCGCTGTGATCTGAATTCCAAATTAAGATAAGCAAAGGATTTTTTTTAATTTGGTGTGTTCTTCCTGTGTGTGTGTAAACAATAAATTTGTTTATTTATTCACTGTCCTACATGTCTATTTAAAGCGACACAAAATGGCATTCCTCGCTAGAGACTGCTCTCATGATTTCTAGTTCAAATGTGAGTGCTCTCATCATCGTCAGTAGATGTCATCGGCCCCCTTCTGTTCAGTGAAAGAGTTACCGTTACTGATCTGTATCCTGTGCGTACCTCAACATGTCAGCTCTTTAATGAGTAAGCACTTTGGCAAAGATTTCTTTTATGTAAATTTATTTTTTTATACATTTGCATTTATTTATAGGACTACAGCTGGTTTGACTAATTTTTTTCTTAAATTATTCTACTATTAGTAAAGGTAAATTAAAAGATAATTTATTCTACTATTAGTACAGGTAAAATAAAAAATTATATGTTATTTTATATTTACTTTTATCAGTAGGTACAGGTATTAGTCTAGTATCTCCATACCAAATTTCATCGAAATCGGTTAAGCTGTCTGAGCGTGAAGAAGTAACATATATACACTAACTTATACACAAACATTCGCATCCTACTAATATTATAAATGCGAAAGTTTGTGTGTGAGTGTGTATGTTTGTCCTTTCTTCACGTTCAAATGGCTGAACCGATTTTAGTGAAATTAGGTGTAAAGATAGGTTAGATTAACACGTAGACTACTTTTTACCCCGAAAAAAAAAGCGGGTCTCGTGGGATACGCAAATAACTTCAAAATCTAGGAAACACCTTCATTTTCCAGCAGCAGGCCCAATTTTAAAGAGATTTGCTACTTTTTATCCCGGATTAACTTCTTTTTGTCCCAGATTAACGCAGATACCACCGCGGGGTGAAGTTAGTTTATAATATCAGTAGAAATATATTATAGTATGTACTTACATGTACTCTGCCTAGTACAAGAACCAAGAACCATAATAAATACAATAGACAACAGAAGAGGAAATATGGTTGGCCACCTTATACGACATGACAATTTCATAAAAAATATCGTAGAAGGAAAGATAGAAGCCAGGAGAGGAAGAGGAAGACCTAGAAGATCATATTTAGACCAAAGGAGAAGGCGAAAGTCATGTCGTATAGGGAGGTCAAGGATTTGGCCGAAGACAGAACTACCTGGAAAAAACTCCACAGACAAGAGCCCAGCTTTTTTTTTTACTCATAATGGGCTTGCGCTTGATCGCAGTTCACCCGATGGTAAGCGAAATTGCGATCTAAGGTGGAGCACGCTATCCCAGAAGAAACCGGTTCACTCTTGCCTTGAAAACTGCTAGATTATAGTTATCAGGGAACAGGGAATTTGGCAAAGAATTCCACACCTTGGCAGTACGCACAATGAAGGTGGAGGCAAACCGCTTAGTACGCGACTTAGGCACCTCCACAGTATAAAAAGCAGCTCTTAAATATTGAATGAATGAATGAACTTACATGTACCATTATAAGCGAGGCGCACCGGCGACACAGCTCTGTGGACCCCGTTGAGAGTGGCTATGGGTTGGACAGCCACCGCCACGCCGTTGACGACGAATGCTGTTGGTTGCTTGATATCGGCGTGGCTCTCCGCCCACGACGCCGCCGCAGCCGCCGCCGCTGCCGCCGCTGCGCAAACGCTGCATTCTGGAATTAAACAACTAATTTTCAAACATCCGGAAATAAAAATTGCAACCGTCAATTCAAATCGAATCAAATCAAATTTATTTATTTTATACATAAATCAATCAAATTTATTTATTTATACACAATTTTATACAATTGGTAGCAATAATGTTTCTTATACTATGGTTTTTTACATATTTTGTATTAAGAGCTACAAGTAATGAGCCTGCATCTCCAAACTAAGCGTGTAAGCTTGTATATTAGAGATGCATACTCCCCATTGGACATGATTGTAATAGTTGCGTTATAATCATTATAGATACTTAATTAAAAATACAATTATTGCTTAAATTTAGTGTTACTAATAAAAAAAGAAAAATATATATATATATGTATATGAAATTATAAAGTTAACAAACAATTATGTAGGTTTTACAAATCTGATTATCAGTTTAATTATTATAATAATGATGTAATTTTATAAAGTTAGTGTATGAGTGGGCACACTCATCTTATAGACTTTAGTAAGTTTTCAGTTTATGCATAATTTAATTGTTTTAGCATTTTTCTAAAACACAAAGAGTTTAGTTGTGTTAGTTCAGTCGTTTTTGACATTTTATTATAAATATGAGCACCTAAGAAACAAGGAAATTTGTTGATGAAAAAAAGGGTGTTCTTTGTATGTAGTAATGTAGTTCTAAATTTGGGTGTTTTAAATACAAAATCTCAATTGAAAGCTTGATTGAGAACAAATTCAAGCCAGGAATACGATACTCATTTGTGTACGGATAGGTTTTTTTGGCCTTAAAAAAGTGTTAGGTAAGGTTTGCTTGGTGGATGGGCATTTTCTAGTGGCCGCCTGCCCATCAACCTCCCTCGAGTTGATAAATCTGTCGCCAAGTATTTCACTCCTTGAGAACCAGTATTTACTGACTAGGCATACTCCGCCTTAGGCTTGAGTGTCACTAATCAGTGAAATTACGGGCCCACTAGTCAAATACCTAGCTGGATGCCTAAGTGTAAAGAAAATAATTCATAATTTATATTAAAAAGTTAACAAAAGAAGAACACATCTCTAAATAGGATTTATGATTATTAAGAGTTAAAATGCGTAGACAGAGAAAGCAAAAATGTCAAATATATACGAGTAACTTCAAATGACATTTACACTAAAGTTTTATTTATTAGCATAGAACAAATAAAGTTTTATTTATTAGCATAGAAAACTTATTTATTTTAGTCACCATTACTCAAAATACAAATATAATATAATAATACAAATTAAAAGCTCCGTTTATTTATGGAGGAAAAAATATTTTTAAATGTCTTGTATTTTTTTCACAGTTCTCTAATACTGTGTAAGAAGTCAAGTAGTATTCAGAATTTGTACATTTGATTGTTAACATTTAGGCTACTATAATTATTAATCAGCTTAGATACTTAATGGTTGATTATAACATACATATATATGTAAATATTAAGCAACAACAAGAGAATACACGTAGAAGTCTTATTAGAATATCATGTTACCTAGTTAAATAAATAATCTATTTATCAAAACCTTGAGATAAAGATGGTTGAACCTAACCTCTACTGATATGTGCAACCACTGTAAACAATAAAGTATAAGATTTTGTAGTTGTTGTAAGATGTAGTATTTAAACAAAAAGTATCCATTCATACCATATGGTAAAATATTCAGGTTCTATATTCATTGAAAATTTTTGGAGCATAATATTGAAGATTACATTTTTGAGAAACTTCATAATGCCTTACCTTTCATATCGGTGAATGTGTCTATCTACCACCCTTCTTAAAGTTCGATAACTGTATCTATTAGTCGCACACTTTTAAAAATCTTTGACAAATTGTATTGTATCTTTGACAACAGTAAACGGGATCCATCTTTCAAGAAAAAAATACGATACGACAAGACGCGCACTTCCTTCTTTGATATTCGTGTCTCTAACTGTTTAGACTTGATTTTTGTTTAATTATTATTGAAATTAAGGGTTTTGTATAATATTGTTTTTATTTTAGTGATGTGGTTGAAGTGTAATGATGAACGATTGCCGAACGACTGCGTGGCTCAAACCGTGCGAGATTGGGGTGCGCGCATGACGGGGGATGCTGTACACATTTACTATTAGTAAATAGTAATACAAGTCTTTGTTCGTTTTATGTACCAAAAAAACGAAAAATATCTATTTTTGAAATAACTATGAGTATAGTTTTGTAAATTGATTACCTATTGCTTAAAAAATACTATTCTAGAACTATTTCTAATCTAAAAACAAACTGTGTTAACGATGTAATTTAATATTTTATTTGTTTATACCATGTAATAATTTTGACAATGTTATTACAGATACCTAAACATGTTTTGTTAGGTATGAAAATAATGTGATGTGACGTCTTTTAGTGCATAAATATGTCAAAAGAGAAATAAGTATCATAAGATTTCCCAAAATGACAGCTCAGTTGCCTCTTGGTACATTTGCTTGTAAAGGCAATGGATGTTTATTTTAGCTCAATATAATAAAAACAATACAATTAAATAATCCTGCGTAGATCAACCGCGACTAAAATAAAGAAATTATTGGCCTTACAACAACAACAACATTTTTTTTTGTGGAAGCTTGTGTAAAGATAAAGAATTTATCTATATGTCTGTCTACTTTTATTCAATTTAACAGTAAAGAAACATACTCGTATTGTATTAACTAAATTTAAATGTGTAGTTAATGTTTGCTTAGATATTTTTAGACCTATTAGCTTTCTTGATAGTAGACCTTGCTAACCAAATTTCTAGAAATATCCATATGTGCAATGACATTCCAAAATATTAAATAGGTCATTAGAAAATAACATTCACTTGACTGTTTTTTACATATTCATGGAATGTTTTATATAGAAATATGGTATTTGATCATTCTGCCAAATACAATTTAAAGTGACCAGTAAAAAGAACTGCAAGTTTTAACAAATAGGGGGAACCTTATTTGTAAAAACCAACCTCTTAATCCAAAATTGTTATTATACCGAGTTTCGTCGATATTTGTTTAAAATTGTGGACTCTACGCGAGACCCAACATTCATACAGACATACAAGCGTATACAAAATTGGCCATATGATGCAGATACATCGTTAGGTCAGTTTTAATTTTCTATTGTACTATTTGCAGTATAAACATATAGAAAAACAAAAAAAAAATTGATCAATTGTTTTTAGTAAAATTTTATGAATTAAAATCTATTCAAAATCTGACACATGAGGCTGGATATCTTTTCATTGTAAAATTGCATAATCTTAACGCGCAAGCATTTATCTTGATAAAGTCAATTCAAAATCTCTGAAACCATACATTTCAAATGATAAAATTTTTGATATATCTAAAGTGCAATTAAGATTTCAACTGTCAGTCAATTCATGGTTGATAAAAAATATATTGATGTTTTCCTAGTATTTAAATAACTATATAGTTGAAATAGGTTACTCGCAATTAAATAGATTACTGAAAGATAGTAGGATAACTGAATACTTTATTGTATACAACAACAGTAACACGATTTAAATAAATAAAGTAAGAGACAATGAAAGACGATGAATCGAAGGCCTTACAGCTCAAAACTATGATTCCTAGATATTTAAATATAATGACGTAATTGTATACAGTGTAAACTCCATGTAACATCACTCGATTTAACGACAAACTCTCTAAAGCGTCGAAATCGGCTTTAGTTGGTTTAGCTTGTATTCCATACAATGATACATTCTCTCCATTTAGTGACCACTCTCTGTAAAGCATATATTTTTTATTTATTTTTACTCTGAATAGGTTATCGCTTGACCACAATTCACCTGATGGTAAGTGATATTGAGGTCTACGGTGGATCGCGCTTACCTAGAAGGAACCGGTTCACTCTCACCTTGAAAATCGCTAGATTGTAGTCATTGGGGAACAGGATATAGAGTTTACACTGTATTTTATAGATAAAAATATATTTAAGCAAGCGAGAGCGCTAGGTGACGCGGGCGCATGCGCCGCGCGGGGTGGACCTACTTGAATACAAACACACAGCCGTCGCACATCTGCTGGTCAGCTCGTGGACACAATGCTCAGTGCTGTCACCATCATTTTTGAATATAAGTAAAATCAATACCAGAACTTATTAATATATGGTATTATTTATTTTAACGCTAAAAGGGGACAAGATATAAAATCAATTAAATATTATACTAAATCTTCCATAACTGCTTCTGTGCTTATTTAGAAATAGTATATTTATTTATTTTTTAATATTCTAGTCAATTATAAAAGTCAATTAATTTTATTATTGAATTCAATTTTACTTAATATAAACTTAATCTAAAACTAATTAAATTAAAAAGATATCTAATCTATATCTATATAGACGGAATAGAGATAGAAAGAGACATTGTATATGTCTCTTATATTACATCTAATTGTTCTTGAGACGAATTGTGTGTAACATAACAAAAATAATAAGGACCACTGGACTCAATAGTACAAAATCATGGAGTCACTACCATTACCTGACCCACCCTACATCCGACAGGGAGAGTGTGCGCATGCTCCATTTTTTTTCGCAAATTTTTGTCTACATCAGTTTATGCATATTCTGAATTTGCTATGATTGGCCATAATTCTCATGAAAAACAATCTTATACTACTTCTCATACTACTACTATGTTCAGCTCTTTTTTTACAAGCTTATATAAAAAAAACTCAAATACTACATAGAAGTAAATAATACGTTAGTAAAAAAATTATATTTTGGTATATACTGCCCTGCCCTGTCTAAAATAATATTATTTTAAACTATCTTATTCTATTAATTATGTTAATTTTATAAATGTCAAATTACTCCTTACACATTTTATGAACGAGCTTACCTTTCGAATTACTGACTAGAAGTAAGGGGTGGCACGTGACTAAGATCCGAAGAATACTTTCCATTAATTCGTTTTTTTGCCCTGATATTGGGTTTTTGGCTCTTTTGTGTCCGGATTTTTTACTTTTTATACGTGGTCAACGAGGGGTCAGTTTTTTGCAATTACTACCCCTCATACTGATTGATTGACAGCCAACGGTCACTCGCAAATTGCCATCTGCATGGATGTCAAAATATAGTATCAGAATAAAATCTTTTAAAACAAAATAAATGTATTTTTTTGTTTTTATTTTCTTTCTTTTCTATATTAAAGCTAAGATAGGAATGATGTTGATAGGAATGATGAACATAAGAATGATGTTTTTTCGTCACAAGATAAAACTATCATGTAAGGACAGTACCTATATTAACACCGAAGGTTTAAAAAAACTATTGAAAGCACTTAGGTACTGACAAAATTAATCTTCGTGAAAACAAAGATTAGAATACAATATTGTATTCGTACGTTGCCCAAAATTGCATGGTATTTGACACTACAATTTCGGATCAAAGGTACATACAGGTTTAATAAAACAGTGTAATGCTTGTGACGATCTAAAAGACAAATCTGCGGAAGAAGCTGCTACTTTCCGATATATATAGGCCTGAACAGTCATTAACGTAAATTTTAATACTCGAAGACGTTGCTCTAATATCTGAATGAAGTTTATAAGGCTCATAAGGAAAAATAAGATGATAATGATTAAAAAAAGAAAGTTTTCAACAAATGTAATTGTAATTAAGAGTAATTACTCGTAAAAGTACTCGTAATACGATATTATATGTAACTAAATTAGTAATCTTAATTATTCCAAATATGACTTTATTTTTTTTCACTGTTGCACATGACAAAAAAAATATATTGAGACTAAGATTGCTTGAATAAAATACATTTATTGTCGGCTGATATGCTATTGTCCATTCTTGAATGACACGCGCCTAATCACAATTTTTTATCCCTGTTTTTTGTGCAGCTAATATTTTTGCATTAATTCATAAAAAAGTCCACCCTATTTACAAACTAACAGGGACCTTTGATCCGGTCGCTTATTAAAAGTAAATATTTCATGAAACATTATCACTGAGGCTTTTTATGGGTATTTTTATATCTTTATTTGTCATGCGTTTAGAATTTATGTTTTAAGCTGTTGTAAGTTAGAATTTAGAAAAAATACCTACCGGACAATATGATCGCACTCTTTATGTGTTTTGTCTATTTGAGTTATCGATAAAAAGATGTAGTAATTCCATCTTACTTCAATAAAAATATCTCATAGTGCTCGGTTGCAAGAAAGTAGAGTGCTAAATGGTTTCGTTATTTATGAATATCATATCAAAAGAATAGTTTTATTAGAAACTATCACGACAATTTTGTCAAGTGTGCGTAACAATCAATCATCCTAATATTTGATAACTTAATTTTTCGAAATATGAATTGTATAATTTTGATAAACATATTTGAATAGTGGGACAAAATCTGTCGTGTCATCGAAGTTCGTGGATTGACGTGAAATGCGTCGTTTTGCGCAGACGCTGGTATGGGGGCGTTTGCTCCCCCGCACCCTCGATAAAATGACAACTTTTTGCCTCTAACACAAAGCTTGACTCCCGCGTTAACGTTTACATATTCTCAAATAAGCACTCTTCCTGTTGAATGCGTGAATTAAAAATTGACTCGCGATTGACAGGCGGTTATGATGACTCGATGAGTTTGTTTATTGGATAAGCGTATTCAAATTAACTATTATGAGTGTGTGGACTATGTTTGAGAGCATAACTCACGTATTAAGTACATTGGGTAAAAAAAAAATCTTCATAATGCTCTAAAAATTGCTCAACAAAATTCTGAGTAGTATGTTTACAAAGAGCTTTTGAATATTTGGAAATTTGCATTTAGACACACACTTATAGTGCAATTAGATTGCATTATTTTGAAGAGACTTGTAATTTTGAGTTGGTTTTATATTAATCAGTATTTATTTTATAAAGTCGAAACTCAAGTTATTTGTAATATTAATTACACGCCAAATAGGGTCATATTGTTTAACGTTAAATAGGGTATAGTTGATTCCGATAGCCTTCATGAGAACCACTTATTCCTAACTGGACATGCTCCATCATAGACTAGAGTTTCACTAGGTCATGTGTTTATGAACCCTGCTGATAAAATGCCTAGCTGTTCAGGGTAAAAACCCTATTAGTATTAGAACGAGCTTTATCTAATAATTTACAGGTGTACAGGGACTACTTTCAACATACATTATTATTGATATTACATATAATTTTTACAAATATTAGCCACAATCAAAGCAATGCTCACTTTTGCTGACTTCCTTTAACAAAACAAATAAAAACAAAAGTAAGTATGGCAAAAATTATGCCAATATCTAGACTCAAGTCACAAATGCTCTTACAATATTTCACGATTACAAACTTGGAAATTATTGAAATGTGTGTGAGTATAGGGCGCGGACCCTCTAAGCATCAAGCTCTGTCATTGGTTAAAATTCGGAGGGTCGCAGTGCGTGGTTTTGAGGGTTGCTCAGAAGCCCGCGCAGCCAATCAATTCGCTCATTTTTTAAATAAAGAACGTAATGGTAAAAAACGAACATACTTTTTATATTCGCTACATGTTTTAGCGTAGGTACCCCTTATGTAAGCGAGCATAACTAATGTTCACATCACATTGGAGCTTGTATTGGTACATGGTGTTTTTTTAGAAGTTCTGTCAGGCACTTGTACCAGTACGTGTTTTAATCTAGACATCGTTAAAATTAACATTAGTAATTGTTTGACTAATCGTTGTTAGTTTTTCAATTAAAGCATTAGAAACTTTAATAACAGACTTGCGTCTCAATAATATACTATGTTTAATGTCAACATAGTGTTTATAGTAAAAAATATTTATTTAATTTAAAAAACCTTATGAGATTTTCTTTTTCACACATCGTTGCTTAGGTCCACACTAAACTATGTCTAGTTTGTATTATGGTTGCTAACACAACTGATATACTACATATACAAAAATACTTAATATCGATACATAGTAATGTACTATCCGTAGAAAAATAGGTATTTTTATTTATTAAATTGGTTCTTTAAACCAAATCCTAATATTACTCGTATAAACAGGCGATAGCTTGTATTTTCGTTTCTTTTTTACGCTCAAACGGATCATGTTCGGACCAATTTTGATTAAATGTGGTATGAATATTACTGGATTAACACATGTACTACTTATAATTTGATATTAGTTCGGATAAAACCACGGGGCACAGCTAAAAGTTATATTTCACAGATTGATATAGCAAAAAATATTTTAATAGAATGCGAGTAAGACGTCATCTACCCAAAGCTGATGTCATTATTAAAGCACCTATTACAGTTTGATAGTCACTATTATAAAATGTTAGTTGGGTTACAAAACGCATGCACCCATTACGACTCGCGACGTAGTTTCCATTATTCTCACTAGATGGCAGCTCTAGAGAAAATAAGTCCGAAAGTTGTAGTAGAGACTTGAAAGTGAGAATATTATTTTACCTAATGTATTTTTATGTTGTACGTAATTTTCGTATTTTGTGTTTTGTATAAATATTTAGAGTTATAAATTCGAATCCCAAAAAACAAATTTAGCTATAGCACCTTTCACAAGTACGTTCAGTCTCTATAAGTGAAGAGTAAGTATAGTACTAGGTAGTGGAGCCTTGGTAATTGTTTCGTCCGCATTGCAGCGTAGACCGTAGAATAATTTGGCCCATAATAACATGATAGAGCGAGTAACGGGCTGTGATTTACCAAGATGATCCCGGCGGCCGCCGCGGGCTGCGCCTGCGCCGCGCCGGGACGAGAGCCGGCTAACGGGACTCCGTGTTTCGATTTCGTAGAGCATTTCTCCGCGATGTCCCGTTACCCGGCCGAAAGTACTTTTGTTGGCTGCGCGCGCGCACTCGCTCGCTTACACGACCGATCGCTCGAGTTCACCGTATTGAGAACGCGGTTGCTTAGTCGCCATTATGTCTTCAAAACAAAGAGCTTTTCAAAAATTGCGGCCTGGACAGAGTTCAGTCACTTCCTATACCGTTACAGTGGGACATTTGCATAATGTAAGGTGGTACGTTTAAGGTAATTATGCAACTGAAGGGTCCGGAAGCTTGGGATCGGACGCCGCAAGAGATGAGTGTCGATAAAATTTAGTGGCGAGTTGTGTAAGCAAGTGGCCTTGTGCGCGCTGCGGTCGATGACTGCGGTGATGTTTACCTTATCGCCTGAGTGAGCGGGGCCAACGAAAGTTCCAGCGCCAAACTTCGTGCCTAACAATTATAACATCTCGCTTTTTTTGGGAACTCGCCCATACTGCTCCGTAGCTCTCGTAGCTCGATCGTAGCCGCTACGAACCCTGTAGTATCACTCAAATTTGTAGTTTACTAAAACTTTTATAAGACCTAGATCTCTACTAAAATGTTATTTCTTTTAAATAATATATTATGTACAAGTATCGAAAATTAACAATGGATTAGTGTTATTATTTCTGTCGATAGTACACAATTCTCTATCTCAAAACTTATTTTTTGTAATAAATAAAAAACATCTCTCATAAGATTTGTTACAAAGTCTTATTGGTCAAAATATAAATTTGGTTGAACAGTCCAATAAGAACTTTTTCTAACAGAATACTCATGCATGGTAATCTAATTGAAATAATCATGAATCCTTCACTCAGAAACAGCTTGAACAACTCCAAATTACATTTATATCATCGAAAAAAACCGTGTAGATAGGAATATTCCATCAGTTCGTCGGTTGGCATTTGGCAGAGACTATGGTGGTGTGGTGGGAGGTGGCATGGGGTGGGGGAAGTGGGGGGCCATGGGAGGGCAGAGGGGGGAGGCTTGCGCGGTGACGTAATGCCCTCGGTTCGATACTCTCGAAAGGCGGGGTGAATGTCCGCTAGACGCGGAACCGAGCTGCCTACAGTGCCTATGTTCAATTAAACATTCCGCGCAAACATGGTTTTATTAGCAGACATGTGACCATGTACCATATCGACACATCAACACGAACAAACCTATCGTTTAGTCGGTATTTTATTGTTGTTTTAGGTACACGCCCTATGCCCTGTTCCTTGAAAACTATAGCCTAGCTGTTTTCAAATCACGCGTGAACTGGTTTCTTCTGGACAAGTGCCACCTTAGATCTCAATGTCGCTTACTATCAGGTGAATTGTGATCAAGCTCAAACATATCTAGTAATTGAAAAACACTTTTTGTCAACTCCGTACTTCGTTAATATATTTTTGTCAACACACTCGTAACAAATACAGGTTAAGCTATTTTGTATTGTTAATTGAATTTATCAGTTACTACTGACATTGAATTTTATCTTATCAGTGACATTTTATTCAAAACTAGATCATCTATTATTAATTAGAAGCTCACACACATGATTATATACTCATAACAGTAAAAATTGTAATTTGTTTAATCTGCAATAGTCATTGTCGCATAATAATTGAAGTTCATTGAAGTTTTCCAAAATAAATGGAATATGAATAGAAATCTTCTAGATATTTCACTAGGAACTTTTTTAAGAATATGTAGAAATGCATAATAAACAATAATGCGAAATTATATGTGTAATTATTTAAAATTTATGTGTATAAACAGGATTTTAAAACTTAATAATTGATGGCTAGTAGAATTTGTGAAGTTTTGTTAGAGATGATACTCGTACCATAATTATGATATAATTTCCATCAAAACTTAATAAATAAGGTTGATACCTTCTTTTCTCCAACAAATCTTACAAAAGCTACTAGATACCTCAAAATCATAATCTTAATGATTTAAAAGCATCCTTAGCAACAATACGCGCAGCAACATTCAATCAGCGCACCGCGGACGGTGAAAAGTAAATAAAGTTGCAATAATGGGAGCAAGCGAGAAGCGAAGGGCGGCCACGAGTTACACAAGAAAGGTAACAAAACTGTGGCAATGAACTCGCTTGAACCTGAACCTTGCGAACCGCTACTCGCCGATGGCATCAGGTGAGAGCCACCTTCGGTTGCATCCTACAAAATGCGCAACTTATTAAACCAACCTTATTTAACAATTTATAGATAGGCATTTGTGGACGACCTCGTTGGCGTAATGGTTACAATCCTGGACTGAAAATCAGAAGGTTCCGGGTTCGATTCCTGGCACGGCCGACATCTTTGTGCTGAACTAAATTTGTTGGCTGTCAGTCTGGGTGTTTAATATGTATCTATATAAAATATGTATGTATGTATATCAGTTGTGTTTACAACCATGATACGAACTAGAAATGGTTCAGTATGGGGTTAACTAGCCGTGTGTGAAATGTGTCCATTTATTTATTTATTTAATATTTATTTGACCAGCAGGGCGTGTAACCATATGAGTTTGCGACACTCCGGCTTATGATGGAGCATGCCAAGTCTGAAATAACTTGCTCGCAAGGAGGCTGCTGGTCCACACTGTTAGGTGCTTGGTGAGAGATTTTCCAATTTGAGGATGAGTTTTTATTTACTATCCAGATACAGAAAACTTTATTGGTCATAAATAACATACGTTAAATGCCACACTGCATTCATTACTTAAATACTTTAAAAGACTAGTTAAATTGATTGAACTATTATTAAGATTATATTAACTAAATATTTTATACCATTCAATACTATATCATCGATTGTTTTTCCATATCTATTCAATTTAAAATACCTTAACTACTTTTTACACATGAAAAACGATTCTGCAAGTTCCATATTCAAATATTTACTTAAATTATAAAATGGATTACTCTCACGAATACTCTTTATTTTTTTATTAAATATACGAGTATTACTGTTAAAAATAATGTGTTCAGGCAGAATTAATTCGAAAGAACGCCGCGTATTTTGTAAAGATATAAGTTTTCAGACAGTTGCTTTGTAGAATTATTGTTAAATGCCTTATTGACTCTCAACTATCAACCAAGCAAATAATAAAATTAAAATAAAATGATATTAGCCACTAATCAAAATACCAAGTCTTCTTAAAAGTTGACAATGAAGAAAGGAGCATAAGATTTATCCAAATAAAATAGTTTCATGACATATTTGTGGTTACATTAGTTAACTCATATGTATTAATACATACATCAAAATGTAACTATACTCGTATTTCTATAAAATAGTCTTATATTTTCTTTTAACCCGTTATTTTAACATTTTTTTGGTAGTCAATCGTCCTCCTTCGCCAATTAATGTTACATGTGTATATTTAAAGACATGACATTATCACAGCTAAGCTTTTCATTAGTATGAGTAAGTTTTCTTAAAAACACCTTGTTTATCTTATAAATTAGTAATATATATGAAACAATGTACAAATTCTAAAATAACATTTTACCTGTTTTTAATGTTTGTATGACCATGTTATGACATATTTTTACTTGTTACAGGCGTTAACACAAAATCATTGTATTTTTTGTCTATTATTTTAAAGAAGATTTTTAGGTAACTAACACAACAACTCTTTTTAGATAGACCCAGGACATTATGTCAAAACAATGAAATACAATGGCTAGGTCATCAAGTCTGAAGATCTGGCTGGCTGGGAAAAGATATGAGACCTTTGCCCAGCAGTGGAAAACTAACATAGTAGAATATAAAATATCTGAATATTTTTTACTTATCACTACGATGTCTCAATGTAACCAGTGGTTATATTAATTGGTTCGTAGTGTATAAAAAAATTTGAATGGTGATGCTAAATTCTATTTTAAGTCTTAGATATAAAAACTGTTGACGATCCCTTAGCTCGTGTTGCAAGCGGCTTGAAGCACGGAAATGTTACTGCAGGCTGCATCGGGCGCAATGCGGAAACTAACCTTTTTTCACTCGTGCTCGCACCCGACACCCCTCGCTTCATTCTGTATTTATTACGCGTGCTTTATGAAAACTTTATGGTCCATGTGATTGAATGATGACTAGAAAGAATTTTCTAATTTTAGTAGAGTTTTTTTTTTTAAATTCACAACTATTTAAAAAAATCTTAAATATTTTTATAAATGCTTGAGTTTATTTTTATTTTTACAATTTACAGATAAAAAATAAATAAACATGCTATTTATAGCATGCTTGCTAAAAACTGCATAACAATGTGTGCTAACGACGATATAATATGTTAATAACTATGTACAATGCATGTTTCTCAAGAATATTATACCTATGAAATAAATTTATCTTTTACTTGACTTCTTTGTAAACTGTTCACGTAGGGGATCTTAATATTTTCCGCGTAGAAAAGTAAGTGTTATCGTTTATACGCGGAAACTCCTTTTTTTCACATTTCAAAATTCACAAAAAAACTTAAACTTTTCTAGTTAAATCTTAAAATTATAAGATGCTCTCCGATATCAAAACACTTTCCAAAGCTCAAACCATGAGTTCATCACGAGATTAGCCTAATACTAGGCCATCACAATATATTACAATTAAGTCTCATTTCAACATTAGCCTCATTGCTTGACGAAAAAATAAAATGAATGGCAGTAACTGTGTAAAAACGCAGAGAGTACATTGACATTTCGTCACAGAAAATGCTTCTATACAAAAGACATCAACGCGCGCTGGGGCTCTGAACATGTGCCTCATTACTCACTACGGTTTACTCTTTTAACGAATACGTTATCATATTAGGTACTTTGAAGATATTCTGTTAAAAACCTGGCTATTTTTCAGACTTGTGTTTCAAAAATCACCACCTTGCAACACATAGCTTCTCAGAACACAGTTCCAGTCACAAACCCACGCACATTTTAATAATTTTGTTCACATTTACAATAACTTGTCAATGTACGGTATTTAATTGATCTGCCAAAAAATATTTCCAAATTATAGAACCTGTAAGGCAAATTTTTTGTTTCATTTTTTGCCGTGATTAGCCACTACGCTTGTAAAAATCCTTTTTCTGTTTTCCTCCACTCCAAGCCTAATTTTCAGAAAAAAAAGAGAAGGAAAAAATAATCAAATTGTGTTTGTACCTATATAATCTCTCACATAATATTTCACAATTCAACTTAGTTAAGTGGTAAGAGGTGAGTCGCAATATTAACATATCTGAGTCAAACATTACAAAGAGTATTACATTTTTTCCCATATTTAGAGGTTATTGACATTTTAATTACTAAGAGCCTAACAAGACTTGAAGGGTTGATGTACTCGTATTTTGGTAATGTGAAAATATTTTACGTAGTTTTTGACTTGGGAATTTACATTGTTTTAGGACAGTTATACAAAGCCTTCTGTTTCTTTTATAAATTATCTGATATTATTTGCTACAGTAGGTAGATAACATTTCAATCTGACATCTTAGTTTGGTATAAACGTGCTTCACTGAGGGCGGTCCGGTATGATATCGATCGTAATAGATATTTCACGAATCGATTCAATTTATTTGGTCTTCAATATTTGACAATAATGTTTTTTTTTCTCGAGTGCTCGAAAGTTGTTTGGCTGTAATTATAATACTTTGTGTTATACATATTTACTCTAATTCTTAATTCCAAATAATTTATAAAGCAGCAATTTATACGTTATCCCCACTCTCAGCGAAATTCGTTAACTAGCAAACTAATAATAATGTAACTACTTCACTATTCAAATAAAAAGACACTCATATACTCAAATGACTAATACATGTATTTATTTGTTGCTGTTCACGTAATGATTTGATCAAAATATATACTCAATTTGGATTGTTCAGAATTCTATTAAACTTAATAATAATTTTTCATTCCAATTAATTAATTCTTCCCCAACTTCACCTATTTTTATCATTACTTGTCATATTGTATCATTTTATATTTTTACATTTATCAGTGCTAATAATAATCTTTATAGCGACTATCAGTGCCTCACGACAGTTGGCAGTTAAATTTTGTACGGAACTAGAACAGACGTACATAAATTTAACGAGTTACTTAAGAAATAAAACTTCCTTTCTTTATGTTAAGTTATGTTTAACTATATTTTTATCATTACTACTAAAATTTGTTAATAATATGTACCATATGTGTATTATATGTACATTTTAACAATAAAAGTAAAGTCTAGAATAGCTCTAAATATTGACACTGTTTATTAATAAACATACAACCGATACTTATCGTAATTAAACAAATCATAACCAATGTGGATTTATTTAACTAATAGATAAGTATGTACAGACTATATATGTATATGTATATGACTAATTATAGACCTTAAATACTCGATATTTTATTTTGATTTCAGATAATGTTTTGCTAAACACTCGTTGGGATGATGGGACTGATTACCAGATGAAACCAAGACCTAATTTTTTGTTGCGTCATTTTAGTCATATTTTTATGAATTTTACTAACAATATAAATCAAAAACTAGTACTTGATAAATATTTTACTAAAAAAAATACGCAATTAGTTTCCTACACTTAAGTACATTCAGCAGCGCCCTCAAATACAATGTCGGTAGTATTTTGGGACAGATTCTCGCAAACTCTCGCATTCTCTGGCAAACCACTCCGGTCATTCACCTCTTCTCAAGCGATAAAAGTAAAACTTAAAAATGTTCTTCGCTTCACAACTTTGATTGCAAAATATAGTCACATCAAACGTGAATTGACTCAGGTGTATAAATCCATAAATTATCATTTTTTGACGCTCCGTTTGTGATGTCAAGTAAATTCTATTTTCTTTAACCGTTTTTAGTACGTAGTGTCTTTTACTTTGGTTTTACTATGTAATTGTTTGGAAAATAGGATAGATACGATATGTTTTTTCTTATATATTGGTAATATTATCCTCCTTAATATCTATTTTTAAAACTCTGAATTTGTTATCCAATTTGAAGAACCGCTTATAGATTAATTTTCTGTTTAAAATTTGCTAGTGCTTAAACTAAACTAACTTAAAGTATTCGTGATTCCCTTTACATATTTAAGATATTAATAAAAAAATCAAATATGTGTTCTTACAGACTCCACATACATAAATTCAAATATAATAATCTTATTTCAATCAAAATACAAATTCATTCGTTAATTTCATCAAAATATACCTTGTTTCAATGCTAATTAAAAAAGTAGTTTGTAACTCCCATTTTGAACTCAACCGTTCTAACCTATAAGCCCTAATAATCTAAAATATTAATTCACAACGAATACTCTTGACATCAATTCGTTTTAACCGGGCGATCCAAATAATGTTGTTATCGAAAAGTGAATTTTCATTTCATGAGGTAAAAAATAAAGAAGCTTTAAATATATATAACAGAGTGAGCGTGGTGTGGATGAAAAGTGAATCAACCTGACGTTTAGTCGCGCGGCCACTTGCGTTCGTTCACCTCTCAAATTTTCGTTTCGTTGGTCGCAGCGTTGTGTGCGTGTGCTTTCCCCCCACTTCACCCATCCCCGCCCTTCCACAGCCCCCCATTCTGCCAACTTAGATCACGACTAGGCACAAACACGTCATTGTTCAAACAAACGAACAAAAACCCGCAGTTACTATCACGATATGAACCCGAATCAATTTGTTTTCAGACAACATCAATCACACCATCTGACATCAGAATAGGTGTCAAAAATGTTATGAGGTTATGTTCAGCGATTCTTTAATAAAGTGCGAAAAATGATATACGAACTCCTTTGAATAGGTTTAGTTGTTCCATCGAAGGATGTGCTGTGCAAAAACATCGCGCCATTATTGTAGTTATCATATTTCTGGTATTTCCTGTTTCTGTTTTAATATTGTAGGAATAAATTGAGGGCGATGCTAGAAAAAGCGTTGTTGATTCTAATGGATCTGTGTTGGTGCAGCTAGGCCTTGTCAATGACCCCTATTTCGCCACCGCAGCCGTGAGAGGTCGCCGATTCGCGCCAGCGCCGACCGCAGCTGCTAGCGAATTAAAAACCAGCTTATAAAATATTTATGTTTCGATGATGGTATATTATGACAACAATACCTACATATGACGCAATAACAACACAAATAGTCTGTATTGTTGTACGATGTTTTCAGGATGGACGAGGTATCTATATATTTATAATGCAATTTCAAGTATTACAGCAGATTTTTACATAATTAATTGTTATTTCGTAAGATGTCTGCAAAATTACTATGTTCCACAGTTTTTACACAATACTTCATTTGGAAAAAATCTAACCCAATTTTAAAAGTTTTACTGTTATTACATTTGAATGAGGAAAATCTATTTTTAACATTTAATATAATATATATTATGTAACGTTTGTGTTAATCATTTATACTTAAATTATTGGCACACAATAATCAATGAAGCTGCTATCATCACTCCATTACAGAATCGGAAATGGAAGCGCAAAATTATTACAAATGAGTCACGAGGACGATCTGTCGGTCGCAGCGAGTACGATTGTTCATGCCGAGCAACGGTACGCTCAAGACATATTAAACGTTGCGAATGTGGGTACTCCTCAGATGGCGAAGATAAAGTCATGGTGACGGATTGATAGAATGACAATTTGGTGAGTAGGCCAGGTACTGCGGAAGACACCGGTCGCGGTTCACACTGGTTCAACGTGACACTTTCCGACGTCATAAACAACTTTCCTACTAGCAATGCGTTCGCACAGCGCAGCGCCTGCGCAGCGACGCTCGCGCCGCCCGAGCATTACTCTGCGCCACTTTTCTAGAAAAATAATTAATTTATACTACGCCAATGACTTTTCTTTACGTTGCAGTGGAGCTGCAGTGAGCACGAGACTAGTGGTAGACTTTCCAATAAGCTCCACTTTTAACACGCTTCCAACGAGAGAAATCTAACAAGAAAACTGATGATGTCACAATTTTCATTTCTTTTCACACATTTTTCTGTTTCCTTTAACGTCTGAAAAAAATTGATTCTAAGAAACTTATTCTGACATAACGATAATAATGTAGATACTAACATACTTTTAAAAGTGATCGTACTTAGTACTAGTTTATGTATTATTATTCAATATTTTATCATCTGAAAACCTTGACTACTTACAAAGCATAGTTAAAAAACCCTTATTATTTACTAAAAACATGTTTTTTTTAATACAATCATTTAGGGCGCTGCGCAAACGAAGCACTATTACACTGTCTTTTCTTTCAACAGTCGTTAAATCCTTCGGTTTTTAAGTCCAGTTCATCCAGGATATGAGCCGAGTCCTTAACCGTTAACTTCACATAACCGATCGTTGGCTTCGGATCTAGAAAAAAATATTTATTGGAGAATTAATTTTGCATGTCTGTCTTGAAATCAGTACAAACTGTCACTAATCTATCACATATATAGGCCATACGCTGTACAGTTTAAAATTTATTTTGTAAACACATATTAAGTGGAATTTACTGAATACAATTAAAAGCGACATATTATTTTTGTATTTTAACTAGGTATAAGTAAGATTTTAAATAATTGCATATTATGTTTTCCTATATTAAAATAAAGTACCTACTTATATTTTATTCATAGATTAAGTTACCTGTAGCTAAACCTTATCTACATGGTACACTCATTTGTTTAGCTGTACGCTATTTTAATTATCTGTAATATTAAATAAATAAATAAAAAACAAACAAGGAATAGAATATGAAGCAATATTTCGTTTCTAAGATCCCCATTCTAAGACTCTTACAACCTCTGTTTTTATAAGCTCTTCTTTTTTTAAACTTGGTAAACTACAAAGCTCTACTATTTGATAAGTATCAAATGTATTTAGTGTTTTGATGGTGGAAGAACATTTTTTAGGGCTCGCCTTCGTAGCAACCTTCAAGTAGAAAGACCTCTTTTTTAAGAGCCAGTTATTCCAGAACTAGGCATACTACCTACATCTTAAGCTAGAGTATTGCTAATGCGTGTTATGGTTACGTGCCCTACTGTTTAAATATCTATCAGTGATAAGTGAAAAAAACATTTCTCATCAAAACTCAAAACATAACCTGGATCTCGCGACACAGGCTTGCCTAGAGGGAGATTCAGCGGCACACCAACCTACCCCTTTTTTTTTTTTTTTTTTTTTTTTTTTTTTTTAACGTGAGGAAATGCATTTACGCATGCCCACCACACCCGGGGAGGTGGGTGGGGTATGTCGGGCTCGATGCCAGAAGGGCATCACTACCGACTAAAACCTCACGATGGCCTCCTCACCGGAAAGGGCGGGGTGAGGTTCCGCTTCTCGCATTAACCCACCACCCCGCCCACCTCGGCTAGCCTGAGAGAGACTCCTCCTCAGGGGATGACTCCCCTTGCAGTGCACGTAGTGCACCGCAACCACCTCGGGGACCGTGAGTGCAATGGACGCCGGACAACCCCAGTCCGACGTCCTAGGTCCCCCGTGACGGGTCAGGTCTGTGGCCCCGTCACATGCCACTACGGCCGCAGAGAATAGGGAAAGTGGTAGTCTCCGGTTACCACTCCCTTCTCCCTGCGGCCCCACCGCGTCCGCCATCAACGGTGGCGACCCCGTCGAGGCCGCGGCAGGTAGGAAGAGCGGCGCATCGTAATACCGGCACTTCTCTCCTGCCGCGGCCCCACACCTTCAGCTGCGGTGCCTCCCAAACCTCACCGCAGCCCGCCTCAGTTGCGAAACCCCCCCGAAACGAGGTTCCGCAACCTACTGCTGCCACTCCATCTAGAACTTGCGTACAGGGATTACAAGTCTAGGGAGTGGCCCGCCTCAGGGACCCTCTTCGCTTCACCGTGGGTGACCAGGCCACGGTTACTGAGCCCCCCCGCCTCGACAATGCGGGGCCCCACGGGGGGGACACCAACCTACCCCTAGTATTAATTTTTAATTTTTATCTTTAGTCTAGTAATGGTGTATATATTTAGCCTTAAGTTTATAGAACAATAAAAATACATACATTTTATAAAGTACCTGCGTCTCTTTGGTAGTTTTCTACGCTAGTGGCTAGTGAACGTGACAATGTAGATTTTAAAGCTCGGAGGCTTCACCGCGGGAATCCGGGATCGTAACGGGACTCGGGACCTTTTTACTTTTTTCCTCCTCGAATATTCCAAGGTATGCGTTCACTTTTAATGATGTCTCGGCTTTTCGGTCTAAAAGTAAACGTGTTTTTTATATTTTTTGGCTCTATTGTAAACTTTCAAGTACAAACAAATTGATGTAATATATGTACAAGCCATACCCAATTATGACCATTAATATATTTGCAATTATTAACTATTCAGTATTAATTATTTTCAGTAGTAACTGATTATTTCTGTTAATTTGAAATGGAAACAGATTCAGTAGTATATGGCTTTTAGTTATATTATCACACAAGTGTACTATTTCAACTCAGCATTCAGCATTTGTTTGGATAACTTGCATAACAAAAACAAAGAACAGAATACAGAAAATAACTTGCATTCTCTACTCCGAACAATACTTTTACAGTTCTATCAAGTAACGTGCATTTTTGTATTGATTTACAATCGCTCGACACAAACAATAAATAGTCAGGAGCAAAATTGTGGTCAAACGGACTGCTCTTTGTTAGCAGCCCTTTGTTGAAGTAACGGGAAGGCTGCGTGTGACGTCACTTTGTACTCTTCACAAAATGCACTTTTGCCATCAACGGGACTAACAGTTTCTGTCGTAAACCGGGACCTGCAGTAATAGCTTTAGAGCCATTTCTCAGAACGGACCTCTCCCGAGACAATGCATTAGGAAGATATATGATACGTCATTATTCTCCAGGCTGTGACCAAGTTGAGGTTTAAATACAGTATTATCAGGGGAGCAGCTTAGACTTTGTTTAAAACAACGGTTCTGGTTGTGGTTGTTGTTTGTTTGTCATTTTTAATTATTTATTATATGGATAGAGATGAATAACAAGACATGATTCCATGTTTTATTATAAATAAATATATATAACATCTATATCTTATACATATATAAAATTTCCGTGTCACAGTGTTTGTTACCGTACTCCTCCGAAACGGCTTGACCGATTTTTTCCAAATTTTATATGCGTATTCAGTAGGTCTGAGAATCGGCTACTGTATATTTAGAAATAATTATTAAGGCAAAACAGCGTTTGCCGGGTCAGCTAGTTATTATATATAAATATATACAGCTCATTTTATCTTTGAGTTGAGAACATAATATTTTAATCTCTTTTCTGTAATTTATTTAATTGTATTGTGTCTGTTGTGTAAATACGTTACCTATATACATAACAACGTGACTATTAATAGAACATAGACTTAAAAATTCTAATTGAATAACAAATTTATTCATCCGTCGTATTTGAAAAGTGTTACATATGTATACGGACGCCTCACAGTTAGGGGATTGAAAAAAATCAAGCAAAAAATAAATTAGTGATAGCGGTGTGGTGGCATCGATAATAACCAATTCAATTAACATACTACCACCCAAGAGTCCACATGCCGTTTTTTTATGAACTTACTGTTACACCACTCACAAAGGAAGGGGTTAATTGAGTCAAGGTAAAAAAGCCTGTGATTATTTAACCCATATCCGCCACACGGAGCATATGGTCCCGTAACCCTTTGGCCCCGTTATACCGCGTTTGTTTAACAACAGTTGCATTATGAATATAAAAGGTTATCCTTTTTTAGTTAACATTTAAATTCGACGCAGGAGGCGCCAGGTGAGCTCATTTCGAATCAGAAAAAAGGTTCAAGAAATCTTAATCTATGCGTACGGAACATGAAGGCAGAGTGATGTTTTTTTTAAACTTTGTAAACTGTTCACGAAAGGCACAGCACTTAATATTTACGCGTAAAAACGGTCATATTTACATTATTATTAAAAGAATAGCTGTGCCCCGTGATATTACCCGCATTCATTTGGGATAAAAAGAAGTTAAACCGGGATAACAAGTAGCCTGTGTGTTAAATGTGTTAATCCAAAGTCTTACTTATATTCACACCAAATTTTTATCAATATCGGTACAGCTGCTTGAGCGTGAAGAAGTAACAAACATACACACTTACACAGAAACTTTCGCATTAATAATACGAGTACGAGTATTAGTGGGATGGTGCTCGGAAAGCACTGAAACTGTTGGACTCATTCCAGCTTTTAATAATAATGTTGGTGTGACCAGTTTCTACGCAGTAAGATGTTTTTTGTTTGGATAATATTTTGAAGCTGGTTATTAGATTTGTTAGGTAATGAGAAGCATTAGTGGCTGAGATAATTATTTTCACTTTTCGCCATATGCGCGCGCGGTGGCGTCGCGAGGTGCGAGAGAGCGGGCGTCGGCGATTCCTGGAAGGCACGCTTTCCACACGGCCGCTGCGCTTGCGCTGCATCTTCCCGGGGAAATGTGCGCGGGTTCGTTGCACTTACAAACTCATAACCCCCTTTCTAAAGCGCCGATCCAATTATGTGCACTTTCGCAAGCAGCTACTGTCACTCGCCTAGATACGGATAGGAAACTCGATGCGCTCGCGCACCCACCTGCCTAGTGCGACCCTTGCGACAGACACGCAATATGCATAACATGACTGTTCATTCAACACTCAAAGGAAATCTCGGGAAACTAACACATAATATATAATATAACACATATAACTCTCTTATTCTTTTTTTTCTCATAACAGCTATAGACTAGGAAAGTAGGAGAAGTAAGGATATGATTGTACGAGGTAGCGTAAGTAAACCAACCTAGCCGGTCGACCTAGGAAGACGAGGCTGAATTGTGAAAATAAGGATATGAAAGAAAAGGGAGTGAATGTAGATATGACAGCGGACCATCGTGTGGAAGAGGAAAACTTGCTGTGCCTACCCCACCTAGTGGGAAAAGGTTGAAGAAGAAGAACTGCTATAGACTGGGTAAAAAGTCCCGAGTATGACTGTTTATAGCAATATCCATTGATATATTGTTATCAGTGCTGAAATACGTATCTTGTTTTGGCTATCTGAGACTACGATAACAAATTTCAAGGTGTGTTTTTTATCATCCCTACATTGATAAGACTAGCTATGTTGTTAGAATATGAACAACATACTCGTACATACGTGTACTAGATCAAAACTGTTTAGTCATTTTATTCATTTGGTTCAACACATTTTGTAAAAACAGATTGTCTAATTATGTGCAAAGCTTTGGAACTCTTTTCCTAAGTCTATGAGTAGGATAATTTGGGGACTCCAAATTTAGATAAATAAGTTCCTTCGAGTCAAGCGTGTTACTTCTTAGGTCACAGTAAAATCTAACGTCAAACGTGAGTTATTACAAAAAATACCTTCCTATTATTTTTATGAGATACTTGTAATACAAATCATTTTTGAAGCCAATAGTTTCATGCATCTTAAAAAGTTAGCAAACAGAGTAAATAGAGCAATGTAGAAATCGATAAAACGAGCACGAATTATTCCGAAGTATCTCATCCGAAACTTCGTTCATTCTACTAATATCACTTGCACATGTAATGTCTAATTAATATAGAATTTGCACATACTCGTATAGGCTACAAATATATTTGAAGTTTTTTAATAACTATTCTAATTTTAAACTTATTATTATTCTATTCGAACTAAACGTTTCTAACCTTGTAGTTATATATCACCTTCTATTTTCCATAAATAATAACTTGTACTTGTTATGTATGCATTTGCAAATAATGTTCTATCATATCGGGATTTCAATGGAATATAACAAAAAAGTCCTGTTGATTGTCTTATAATTTTGATTCCTGGTATTTTTCAGTTTAATCAGGTAGCCTTTATATTGATTGGTGATTAGATTAACTTACGAGTAGCTCGATTCTTTAAACTAAGTTAAGTAAACACATTCGCAATTGTAAATAATATCATTCATTATAATAAACTGACAATGTGTAGGAAAATTAATCTTCAGTTTTCAGGTGCAATTTACGTTGTGTATAAATCAATGTCATCTCGAATGAAAACGAGACAGGTCGTTGAACTTGCAGCGTGCATCACTCGATGATCACGCAGTTTCATACTCAGCGTCACACTCGATATTAAACTAGAATGATATACAAATTAACACTATGCAGTCTCAATATCTGAGTAGTCACTGTAACTCGGCTAGCTTGGGTGATTTGACGCGATCATCAAAGCTAAGCAACCGTCGATGAGGACAGTGTTTGGATGGCTGTCGTTTTTAAAATGGCATTTTCATCTCGGCACTACCGTGGGTCAGATGACACGTTAAAGTAGGTCCCAGCTGTTAGTCTTAGTACAAACAGTCGTTAAGCCAAGTCAGAGGCTTTAGGGTGGCTTCAAAACTCTTTACACCAGAGCTTAGCCACTTAGCTCATGCGAAAAATAAGAAGATCTGAAGTGTAGGTCGCATCAACTGAGTAAATTTTCTTTTATCCGTCTTAGTTTTAGGATGTAGTAAAATCTATTGAACCAATATTAATGAAACTGTGTATATCGGTTCATTTGTTTGTGTTAAAAAGCTTTGTGTAAGTAAGTAATCGTAAATACGGCTTATCTTACCTTTAGTATTTCTAAAGCTTATACCTACTTGTAGTGCAATTCATACGTTATCTTCGAACGTTTACTTTATAAATACAAACGAAGCTACTAGTATATATTTTTCTATTTTTAGCAATCAAGCCCATGTAATTAAATTTTACCTTTCATTCACATATCTATAAGGCATCGCGTAGTCTAGATCTTGATATCACTTTTTTTCTATCTATGTGCTACATAGGGCTCACGGCCAGACTAGTTGAACTTGTCATGAGTGATTGCAGGGAGAAGTGTGGAGGGGATTAGAGTGCATCGACACACTTACCTACTGCTCGGTGCAGGCGAAATGCAACAGCACGTCGTCGCTCACTGCTGCGGATATACATCTACCGCGCCCACTGACAATAGAACCACGCCAACCCTCTAAGACATTACGAACAAGGCGTAGCTCTACACTCCAAGTTAGTTATTGGAGCTCAGCGTACACTGGCCGCGTTGTAAATCACTGACGCTTCGGAAAAGTGGAATGACGTCCGCGTGGCCATGCGGTTTTCACTCACCAACTCGAACTAAGAGAGAAATGGAAAAACGTGTTAATTTTACATCGCCTACTGAGAAAGAAGGCCGACTCTACGCTGAGCTAGGAACACTCGTTAGTATTAAAACCTCCATACCCTAACATTACAAAATACATACTTACAAGGATATTAAGAGTAAATAAATACATACGTTTGATAGAATAGAATATAATAGAAAACAGCTTATTATGACCGGAAACAACAAAAGTTAGTACTATACAGTCAGTTTTGTATGAAAATCAGGATCACTAAATATTGCTTTATGAGAAATAGATTAATGCTAATAAACTATAAAATTACATTACCGATATGTAACAAAATGTAGACTTGAACAACATTTTTATTCAAATATATTTTGTATTTAATTATTTTACTGAAATAAAAGACTCTTTTAGTCTTGCACTGTTTTCCACCACTTTGGAGATTTTAAATCAGTATCTACATTTTTTTATACGGCCACAAAAATTAATCACACCTATCTTCCGACAATGTATACCGTACTGTATCTGACCTCTGTTTCTTAGATTTACTTAAAGATAACTCTTTTTAATGCATAATAGGAACATTTAGCGCGCTTCAAGAACGTAATTTGATAACGGTCTATGTAGATAACATTCGAGGAAGATTTGTATCTCTGCTAAGTCATGTTTATGTTTAGATCTTGTTAACATTTATTGCTGAATAAATTATTAAAACAACCTGCTAAATTGTACAAAGTATATCACCTTAAGTTAGTGAATAAATATTTACTCAAAAACTTCGTTCCATCAACCAGGAATAGTATTTTCATCATTAGCCCAGTAGCATGGTGTAATGACTCTTAAAGAAAAATAAACAAAACACAATAATAACTTTAAATTTTTAAGATCGTTCTTAATTTATCCGACATTCTTTCAATAAAATCTGGATCATTGGATCACATGGTTCCAATAAAACCAACCTTACCTTTGAACTGTTTTCTTTAAAATATCAGTTTTGTAGAATTTCTCCAGCCATTTTGAATTAATTGGGGATCAAAAATTAACTAATATACCATACAAAATTACAGTTGAACTAAGAACCTCCTTATTTTGGAAGTCAGTCAATATTTTGCAAAAATGAAACTGTCGTAACTGAGAGTAACTCAACCAAGGCAAAGTTAGGTTCAAACCTACTTTGAAATTAACAGTAAAATCTACCTACATATATTAAACTAAGCGCTGAAACACTTCCAACACATACAAACTTGTAACAAAGTCTTAGCAATTTGTTAAGGCTCAAAATGAGGTTGAAGTTATCGACCTTTCACTATTATTAAAGTCTTAAGTAACACACTTAGCAAATCGAATGTCAATGAAATACTTTGTGAGCTCTAGAAAAGAAGCTCTACGAAATAATATAGTTAGTTTTTAAAAAGTATTTTTTTTTATTTGGTATGTTTCAGTAAGTCCTAAAAAATATCAAATATATGAATCTTTATTATCAAAGAATAAATATTTTTTATTTTGCATTTAGCGCCCTATAAATAAATCTACCAATCAATTTTAAAACTACTACTTAAGTAGCTTAGATTTTTTTATTCCAATAAAATGTAGTTCTAAGCTAAAATTAGTCAGGATTAACTTTTATAGAGAGTTTGACTCATCTTCTGCTTGCATAGTGACACACAGCAGCTGTTGACATAAGATTGCTGTTAAAGTAAGACTTTTTTCTTTACTTGGAAATACAAACTTATACGAGTATCTCAATACAACTATATGTGTGAAAAATCTAAAAGTTGAAATTACATAATTTTAAGTGATTGTCTATTTAACTTATCAAGCTAAATTTGCTTGTAAACAATTAATTCGTAAATAATACTATTAATATAATAAGGCAAAGCGCAACGTCTCTGGCTGCAGCGTCAGCAGCAACCAACAGTAAAATGAGGTTCCCAGCGAAGTGGCGTCGACCGAGGTGACAATGAAAGTACGCGCCGCGTTTCTCGCTGCGATACTTCCGCAGAATAAGGCCAAAAAAGCTACCACGGGCTTCGTCTGTCATGGCATTATCATTAGTTTGCTA
Source organism: Mellilla xanthometata (assembly GCA_035578125.1). Classification (NCBI taxonomy): domain Eukaryota; kingdom Metazoa; phylum Arthropoda; class Insecta; order Lepidoptera; family Geometridae; genus Mellilla; species Mellilla xanthometata. The sequence goes on from JAPUBQ010000008.1 coordinate 7,688,029, forward strand.
ACAATTATGTCAAATTCATAAAATTATAGTAAATAAAATTTCTAAATCAATGGCATTGACCAATTTGCTCTAATTCTAATTAATCTCTTGGTGCCCAAGATTGAACTATTTGCAACAGGCAAAACTTTTAAAATAAACTGAAATACCGGAAAAGAAAAGATGCTTAATCTTGACTTATTAGCAAACTTGAAACTATCATGGCAGAAGGCTCGTGGTAACGTAGCTCCGTTCATCGCCCTCGGTCGCCGTTAGCGACCGCCACCGACCGCCGACGCGGCATATGCAACACCTATAATATTTGATAATGTGAGCCGTAAAAGCTTTTTCATTTTAATTTTTGCGTAGGATGTATTGTTTATCAATAATTATAGTGTTTTTGATGACGGTGGTAAATTTGTAACTGTAAATCTCCAGTAATTGAGCTGCTTTTTTTTTGCTCGGATAAGGAGCACATATTCAAAATGACAGTGGTGCACGTTGTAACTTTAAAATATATGTATAATTGAATTAAAACTATAAAGGTTCCATTTTTTTTAACAGTTTACCTGTTTTATTCCTATAAAAAAAAAAACATTTCTACTGGTGTAAAGTGTGTGAAATATGTCCTAAATTTATAATGTATTTTATTATTTCGCTCAAACGTAGATTCGAGGTGTTATTCCATTTATTTCACACTAAATAAAGCAATGAAAACAAAATGCAAATCGGCGCACTAATAGGAAAACCCATTGGCTTCGTAGAAAGTAATAACGGTGGTGTCTATACGCGGAGTGCGTGCGCGCATGATTCACGAAACAGCGGCCGGCGCTGTGACATAATAAACTGAATTAACATAATTCCGCCAGTTTCGGCTCAAACCCCTTTCATTGGCTTCACTCTTATTCGGTCACTGTTCGGTCCACGCTCGATGCAACGCCGTGCTTTTGCTTTGAGGAAAACTCAAGCGTGAATTCAAGCTTACGTGTTGTTTTCTTTCAGGAAATACTGACTCACATGTGACCTGGATACAAAAAGGTGAAGAACATTTAAAATATGACTAGAGTTGCTGTATCTTTTGGTTAACATTAGCCATAGTCATACGAGTAATTAATTATGAGTAAACCATTCTAATTAGTACATGTTTTAAGCAAACTAATTAGGTAGTGATTTAAAAAAAATATCAATAAAATTAATATACATCAATTTTTACTACTGATATTTTTAGTATTAAACTATTTCTCGTCAACAAGTTTTGAAATAGTCAGTTTTCAATCTGGATAAAACCTACAATAAAAGCTGTACACTTAACATTTCCTAGAATCCTAACAAATGGAACACTCATACGACAACCCTATGATTTCCCTAAAGAACAAAAAGTGGAGAACTTTCTTATATTGAAGAATCAAAACTACAACTTCACGACATAGTAAGTAGCAATGGTACGTAGAAAGCCATGGCAGCTCCACTTAGCCATATCGGCAGCAGGGAGGCGCCGCCAAGGCAATGCAGCTCGATTGCAACTGCTTTCCGGTAATGTAACCGCGCCGCATATGCCTGTAAGAATTCTGCCAAGGTTCGTTGAACTTTCGCGAGTGCAGAACGCTGTAGGGGTGGGAGAGCTACAGTAGGTCATACCCGGCCGTCGGCACACTTACCTTGACTTGATCAGCCACCGCCGCTCGCTGCGCCGCGGAGCCCGCGCTGCGTGCCTACTAAACTAGGCGATGCGACGCCTCACACACACATTTTCACGCAATTATGTTTACGCACGCTAATCATGTGCGAAATTGTTGATTAGATAACTTTATTGCTCCTATGATGTGGATATAAAACATGCAATGTGCTAAAACTAGATAAAGCACATTTTTTGAGGTCTGCTCGCAAATTAAGAGCTATAAATGATATAAAGATGTTATTAACTGAAATAAGAATTAATTTTCATTTACTGTATGAAGAAGTAAAATTTATAATTAAGGAATTACAAATTGCAAATAAGAGCAAGTACTCGTATTAAAAATAGAATATGATTTAAAATTAAGTATAATAATAGTTTCCTTGCTTAGCCCTCGGAGACTGGTAAAAAAGCTTTAACAGCTTATCGCGATTTTTAGTAAATAGATTATTACCCTTATCTCAACTGATGGGGTATAGTAAAAGTTAGGTCTGGCATCGAATAACAGATTCTAAGAAAATCAGCAAATAACCACATTACTATTATTTACAAACTTGATCATTGAAACAAAAAACTGTACGTTTGTGCCTAATACTGCACTGCTGTTAGTGTTGCCTCCTTTACGATAAATTTCATATTTTAACCGACTTCAATAGATTCAACATTTACTTTGCGGCACCGAGACAGAAACCGAGGCAGTCATATTGAGGCTGAAGTTATACTAATAACGAGCTATGTGGTATTTGGTACAGGTACAGTCTTCGTTAGCTCCCCTAAAAATCATCGTCATCATCCCCAGTATTAAACTGAGCAAGTGCCGTGGTGAAGCTGAATGTCCAACGATGAAGACTAGCCTATGTTTATCCTCGGGTTTCAAAATATCTTCTTGTAAAATTATAGGCCAAACTGATCCTCTGTTTTAAAAGCACTGGAAAGGTGAACTGAAAAGAACAAACTCTAATGCTAATACCAATAGACATAAATACAGAGTTACACATTTCCCTACGTATGGGAAGGGGATTTCAGTAGGTAATATAGAGTGAATGGACACTGACAGACAAAAAAAAAACTATGACTGGATTTCCACTTTTTAGAAACAAATTAAAAAACGAATGCTATTTTGGCCCAACCCGGTAATTTCGTGTTTTAGTTTTTCGAAAGTTACACAATAGTTTATATTTTAAACCATAAAAACGATAATCAGGTAGAATTTTGGATTTTTATCACTAATTGACACAAATTTTAATGAGAAATGTTTTGAAAAGTCTTACAGTAAATTAGTTACACTAATATTTTTTTTCAATTCAAGTTTTGGGCCCCCTTTTCTATGCCTTTTAGAGACTAATTTTATTTCTTAGTGCACTCAAAGACTTCTATGTAATTAGGAATTTAGATGCCAAATTTAAAAATACTGGACGTGGTGGTTTTGGCTGTGTATTCATTTTTTGTTTATAAAATTAGTCAGCTTCCTTTTATACGAAAAAAGGAATGAAACACTGTCATTTTTGGCCTATTTATAGGTTGAAATGACATTAAATATATGAAAATATAAGATTATTTGGTTTTAGTTTTTATCTGATACTGTATATTTTTGATTAAGTTAGCCCTCCTACTAAGCCAACTATGATTAGTCAGGGTTGACAGTTACAAAGAAGACACTTTTAGTTTTAAGCATTTTTCCAGTTGCAACGCTGTCATAATATTTGCATTTCCTCCGAGTATCGCTCTGGCATTTCCCAAACGCTAGCCAAGCAAAAGTCCCTGCGAATGCCGTTAGCTGACGCATGCATACGTACGACTAAGCTACTTGAATTTCTTCACTATCATCTGTTTGTTATGTTGGTTAGATTGGTAATCTAAGATAATTTACTCGTATTATACATTTATTCTCCAAACCAAAAGATTTTGTGATCATAAAATGTCCGAATTTAGTTATTGTAACAATTCATAGTTTTCCGAAACAAAGGCCTCGCGAATATATTCGTTTGTCGAACCGTTTGGAAAGTTGTGAAATTCTTGATTGTGGTAATTGTAAGTTAGTTATTATTGTTACGCTTTGTATATTAGTAAGAGGAAAAATATTTTTCTTATGAATAGTAAATTTTACGACTTCGCATCTTTTGCAGGATTTTTAGCTAGGGATCTTAACAGCACTAAAAATGCCCTACCATTATCCTGTAGTTTATGGTAAAGCCGCTTTACTCACTTGGTCAACTAAATTGGTCTCAAAAGTCAAACAAAGTGATTATTCTCACTTGACGAGTAATCAAAACAACCGAGTACAGGAAATGATCAAAGCTGAGGTAAACGCGGTAATGCTGCCAGCATTATGAGTAGGCTGCCCTCAAATAGTGGTCTAGCTTTAGCTTTTTTTTTCTGAAGCAAACCCGAACGGCTTACGTTTTGTAACAGTTACTTGGCATTATTAATAATAATAAAAAGTTGTTTCTGTATTTATACTCGATCGAAAAAAAACGAGTGACTAATAATAAATTTTCATCTGAAATAAAACATGACTTTCACAATGAATAACGCATTAAATTTGCACACGTGAACATTGAACATAATCACCATGCAAATGAAAGAAGATGGCGAATAGCGACTATCTACGTAGTGATCTAGAACAGTGTGAATGAACTACGAAACCGCAAAAAAACAATTCAAATAGTCACTCTACATCTCAGCACACAAGACGTAAAAGTATTAAAGAAGTTTCGTCAATTTATCATCATTTAGCATTCTTAGAAAACAAGGCTTAGTATTTCAGCTCAGTTAATTGAATAAGACGAATGTGGTCAAAGATCTAATTACCATACGTAGTAGGCAGTTTGGAGATGCGTAGGAGTCGCTGAGCTAGCGGAAAATAAGGACTATAACCTGAAACTGTACCACGAGAAGTTTAGCCTTTCAACCTCTTTGACACAATACAAGATCAGTTAAAAATCTCTCTACGAGTTTGAGTTGTTCTCTACGCACACTCACATTGACGTACGTCACATACCGTCTTGCCATAACGTTGTAGTTACGTAGCAACATAACTTCTTCGTCTTCTTCATATGAGCTAAGTGACCAAGCTCTGGTGTCGAAAGTTTTCACGACTCCAAAGGGCTCTGACTTGGCTTAACGACTTCTTCTAAGACTCTCTTCTGTACTAACACTAACAGCCGTGACCTACAATTTGATGTGTCGTCCGACTCACAGTAGCACCCAGATGATGATGCCACGAAACGACATTTTTTGTACATGGTCAGCCATCCAATCACCGTCCGCATCGACCGCTTTGATGATCGTCTCAAATCACCATAGCTACAGGCGCTACGGGACACATAAAATATTACATTAACATCATCTTGTCGTTTAATTATCACTATAGATTTTATTATTGTCAATAGATTTACTAAATTTCATTTAATGATTAATCAAACTTATAGCATAAATAAAAAAACACCACATATACAAGTAAACAAACAGACATTAGTTAACCATGAATCATTACTTAGCTATGATAAACATTTACCAAATAAGCAAAAAATAATATTTTTACTTTACTTTTGGCACTGAGTTTTTAGTTTATATATACATAGTTTTACATTAAATATTATGTTATATATATTTTTATTCTTATATAAGTAATTACATATATCAAAAACATACAATGTTGTTTTCTCTCTGTAGACGTGCATAGCAGCTGTATTTTACATTTTACTTTAAAAAAATGTTAAAAAAATATTTGTTAGTTGTAATACTGTCTATAGTGCTGCAGAGTGCTGAAATGGCTCCGCAAGAAGTTCATTCTTTCCACCTCTTTATTCTCGTGCTTTGACCGGCCATTGAGCTAGTAGCGACACAAAAGACTTTCTGTAGGTTGCGTTGTATTGGCAGAACGTCACAGACTAGCAAGCTTGAAAATTTGACGTGTGGCAATTTTTATCTACTACTACTTAGGAAAAACGCTTCCTTAGGAGTTTGGTTAAACTATTATAAGAAGAATATAGTATAAAAGCCCACTAAACGTACCCACGTATGTTTAAACAGATTTTTTTTTAAAGTTATTATTTAAGGCTTTTATAATTTAAGCGAATATATGAAAATGGAGATTGGAGAGTCATTCTTCTTCTTCTAAGTCGGTACGCTCTTGACAGAGCGGTCGTGGTCGTCCTGAAGTAGTGGTGGATGGGACAGATAGTACACCCTTCAAAAATCGTTATTCACGTGTAAAAAATAGTATTCTAAATTTAATAGAAATGAAAAACAAGTGCTATTATGTGAAGTATTTAATGGGAAAGAATATTTATTTAATGAAATTTGTAATTTTATTTAATTTAATCTAACTAGTGTTTTTAAGTATTAAGTAATTATTGTAGTGTGACTTGCATTTAACGTATGTTATTTATGGTTAATAAAGTTCTGTATTTCCACTGCTAAGACTCAAGATCTTCTCTCTTGAGGACAGTGATATTGCCATAATCCACCACCAATAAACTAATCTAGCGGTTTGCAAAGTGCGACTGAAACAGTTTCTTCTAGATAAACTTATCTAGATTCTATATGACATTGGGATCTATCCCAATGTCGCTTACCATCAGGTGAAATGTGATTAAGCCAAAATTTATCTAGTATAGAAAAAAACACAATTTTTCGGACATAGTAGTCCTCAAGCATATCGGTTTCCTCACGATGTTTTTCTTCATCGTAAAGCGAGTGCAAATCCAAACATAACATGAAAAACAAGTACGAGTAAAGTCGGGATCTAACCAGAAGCCGTCTGATTAAAAAGCAGACGTTTTCGCACCGGACAAAGTTCCCAACGTACTTAATATCAATATTTGATCCATGAAAGCTCACATAACCAGAAGCCACTGTCAAAAATCTAATCATTTTAAGAAAATCACACTAGCGATAAACATTTTGGACTAAATATTTCACTAATTACAACTAGAATGTATACTTACTCACAAATAAAAAACATACTTACTTTAAAAAAATTAAGTCCTTTTTTATTTATACCCATACGTATAACTAACTACCTTACTAAAGAGTGTCTTCAAGTTAAGAGTCATGTGTTCGGACACGAGACTTTCATCAAGCGTCTCAGGCCGATGAACGCAAATCCGCGCCGCCATTTTAGATTTTAAAATCCTAGCTAGCATTGAAGTTAGATACGATTTGCGTAGGCGTCGTTATTAACCGACATTTATAAACAGCAGAAGATATTCTTGTAAAACTTTCTTGAGTTTTATATATGTATTTTTCACGATTATGCAAAGATGGTTAGACTAATTTAAGAAAATCTTTTTTTTTTAATGGTATAGCTTATTTTTTCCAGTTTTTTCTATTGGCATCATGTCAGTATCTAAAGATGCAATCCAAGAGAGCAACGTCTTCTAAAACTGTCAAATGCGGAGGTATGAATTTGATTCTGAGACTCAACATCTCATGTCGATGAGTTGATATGGCAAGAGTGAAATCAGTTTTAAAACTAATCTTGTCTAATAATTATAAATCATGTTGAAATTACAAAGGCTTACTGCATTTAGTCACATTATTAAATTTAACATCAAATAATCAAAGGGTAATTAATAGTTTTTAATTGAATATTTTATTATAATTATATTTTTAATATTTTATTTATAACACGGCTGTATCTGACCTTATCGAGTAAGCAGAAAAAATATAACTGATGAAATATGATGAATGGAAAAGGTCATTTTCAATTCTACATCTAATGCTACTACATTAAAAAATCTAAATTGCTTGATCTAATTCCAATTAAAAGCACATATTTGGAACTTAATTAAACTTTTAGTATAGTTGGGGGAGACCTTCGCCCAGTAGTGGGACAGTATAGGATAAGATAAAAAACTATTTTATTAGTTTATCTCTTGACGAAGATTAAAAATTTCCAACTTATGTAATAAGTGTTTATTATAAGTTAATAAAATAATATAATTCTATCCCATTTCCGATTTATCAATTATTACTCTAAAAACTATAATAATATTAGAATAAACCCTAATTAAAGTTCCAGTATTGTAAAATAATGAATGAAATGAAATTCCGATTTGAATTCCGATGAATAGTAAAAAATAAAAAAATATTTTATTAGTTTCATAAGTACATTAGAATTGTTGTCATTATGCAATTACTTAGAATACGTACTGTATATAAAAAAATATTGTCAACTATATTTTAGACGTCTTAGATATAAGTGGAAATGTCAGTAATTAATTAATAAATTAAATAAATTTGCAGATTTAGTGTTTAAATTTACAATTACAGGTAAAGATTATTTAAGCTACTACATTTTTTATTCTGTATTAGAAGGCACAAGTCTTTCAAATGGTACTTTGATTAAGGTATATTCTAAATAATACCATCAGATATGCAATCTATAATTATTTTTGCTAAATTTTTGGTGTACTCATCCTATTTGTTTTTTTTTTTCTTGAATGATATGTTACTCTACTTATTCTTATGCTTCTTGTATTGTTAACTTACCTATTGTTCATAAGTACACCTATTTAGTAGGTATTACAAAGCTTGAATCATTCGTATTTTTACCCCAAGATAGGTAAATTAGCACTGTTCACGGTCTTTACCGCTGATGTCAAAAACCTTTGCTTATGCGGGCTAAATACAATCTTATCTTCGTACATAAATAAGTGGTGGGATCAATACCAAAGAATCATCATGAATGAATCGATTTAAAAAATATAAGGTTATAAATTCTGTTTCCATACTTCCCGTATTATTCAAAAATACTTGTGCTAGTTCGAGAAATATTTTTTTAACATGTCGGGCTAATTCCGACAAAATAAACGTAAGTGATAGCCGTTAATACAAACATTGTTCAATATTTTTTTGTTCATGTTAAAAAGTATACTGAAATTGTTATTGGCACTAATTCAGAACTTGATGATAGAACGAGGGCTATCCTAAAATGCATACAGAGAGAGTTGTTGTTTTATTAAATATTATAAAACAACAACTATACAACTATACTAGCAATTGTTATTTATATTTCGCAAGGGTTATATAAGGGCTTTTGTTATACATTTCATTAAGGATCTCTGTTATTTTTGGAAACAAAATATAGCCTATGTTACTCGGGGATAATGTTGCTACTCAACGGTGAAATTAATCAATAATTTTTCAAATCGGCCCAGTAGTTTCGGAGCCTATTCACGTCAAACAAACAATAAAAAATCAAACTTTTCCTTTTATAATATTAGTATAGATATAGATATTTTTTTAACTAGTCACGTGTTTGCGACTAGTATTTATCAAGTTACTAACCCAACGAAGGAAGGCTACTTGTACATTCATGAAGCTACATTTGAAATGGGTTTTAAAATGATCTTAGCCGTTTTAGTTTGACGTCATATACAAAGAGAGTGACAGATGCATTTGACAGCCATAAAATCTATGCTGACAATAAAGTTGTTTTTCATTTTGCTTCGCACAACATGCCATCTCTGCCAACGGGGTAGGGATAGTTCTAGATAGCAACCTTAAAAACTGTGTAGCTGAAGTAAGACGCATTAATGACAGAATTATAGCTTTGAAACTAATAACAGAAAACATAGTTATGAATATAATAAGTGTATACGCACCGCAGGTAGGATGTCTGGAAAGAGAGAAAGAAAGGTTTTGGAAGGAATTTGATAGCATAATAGTAGGCATTCCAGATGACGAAGAATTAATTGTTGGCGGTGACTTTAATGGGCATGTGGGAAGAATGAATGTAGGGTATGAAAGAGTGCATGGAGGATTTGGATACGGAAGAAGAAATAAGGAAGGCGAAGAACTGCTGGAAGCAGCTACAGCATTTGACCTAGCTATAATGAATACATTTTTTGAGAAAAAGGACGATCACCTAATATCGTACAAAAGCGGCAACAGGAAAACACAAGTCGATTACATTTTACTTAGAAGGAACAAAATTTCAACAACCAAAGACTGCAAAATTATACCAGGTGAAGGACTTATTCCTCAACATAAGCTATTGTTACTAGAATTTAGAATTAAAGTCCGAAAACAACAACCCAAAGCTCAACCAGCACCAAAAATAAAATGGCACCAGCTTGAAAATGTAGAAAGCGCAAGAAAATTTAGGGAAAAAGTTGTTAATAAAATGATCGAAATGAATGATTTAACAAACAAATCCGCGAACCAGTGTTGGTCAGAAATGGCAGAATGCATTAGAAAGGCAGCAAGAGAGATATTAGGTGAAACAAAAGGTAAATGTATTATAGACAAAGAAACCTGGTGGTGGAGTAAAGAAGTACAGCATGTTTTGAAAGAAAAAAAGACAGCATTTAAAGAATGGCAAGCAGCAGAAAAAAACAACGACCCAGATATAGACAGAAAAAGCAAAACATACAAAGAATGTAATAAAAAAGCTAAGAAAACAGTCGCAATAGCAAAAGCCAAGGAAAACGATAAACTATATCAGTCACTTAATAATCCACAAGGACAGAAACAACTGTACAAGATAGTTAAAGCAAGGGAAAGAAACGGGCGAGATACAGGTCATATCAGATGTGTAAAAGACGATTCAGGAAAGATTCTGACGAATGAAGATGACATTAAAGAAAGATGGAGAATGTATTTTGCGAAGCTGATGAATGAAGAGAATGTCTGGGAAAGCAACAACTTAGAATACTCGCCATGTAATATTGGTTTGGTTAGGGAAGTAAGTGTGGATGAAGTAAGGAAGGCAGTGCAAGGCATGAAGAATGGAAAGGCAGTGGGACCAGATGGAATACCTGTTGAAGTATGGAAGTTTTTGAAAGTGGACGGATGGATGTGGTTATCATTATTTTTCAATAAGCTGATACAGGAAGAGGTAATACCGTACGAATGGTGCAGCAGCTCGCTCGTACCTATATTTAAAAACAAAGGAGACATTCAAGTTTGTAATAATTACAGAGGAATTAAGTTGCTATCACACACTATGAAAGTATGGGAGAGAGTGATTGAGAAACGAATGAGAGAAGAGAGTGAAGTCTCAAGAAACCAATTTGGATTCATGCCTGGACGTAGCACGACGGACGCCATATTTGCGCTGCGACAGTTATGCGAAAAATACAAGCGTGTCCATAAAAACCTGCATATGGTGTTCGTCGATCTAGAAAAGGCTTACGACAGGGTTCCCAGAGAGGTTTTATGGTGGGCGTTGACAGAAAAGGGCGTACCACAAAAATACATCAAAATCATCCGAGCAATGTACAACCAGGCAAAAACATTCGTCCGATCCGCGGCAGGTGAGACTGCAAAGTTTGATGTGTCTGTAGGTCTGCACCAAGGGTCAGCCTTAAGCCCATATCTTTTCCTCCTGGTGATGGACGCATTGACTGCGGATATCCAGGAGGAGGCACCTTGGTGCATGCTATTCGCAGACGACATCGTACTTGTCGGAGAAGACGGTCCCGATGTACAACTCAGACTTTTGAAATGGCTTGACAGGTTGGAGAATGTTGGTCTCAAGATCAGTAGGACCAAAACAGAACATTTGTTCTGCGACTTCGGTGGTCCGACCAACTTCTCCCCTATACTTCTAGATAGAGCACACTTACCGAACTGCTCAGATTTTAAGTATCTGGGCTCAGTAATACAAAGCGATGGTGGTATTGAAAGGGATGTAAGTAATAGAATGAATGTGGGATGGATGAAATGGCGACAGGTCACAGCAACAACTTGCGATCCGCACATGCCCCTTAAGCTTAAGGGGCAAATTTACAAATCGGTAATAAGGCCTGTTGTGTTGTATGGTTCAGAGTGTTGGGCAACGAAAGGGTCGGATGAAAGAAGATTGCATGTAGCGGAAATGCGAATGTTAAGATGGATGTGTGGTGTGACGCGAATGGATAAAATTAGGAATGAGTATGTAAGAGGAAGCCTGAAAGTAGCACCTATCACTGACAAACTGATGAGCAATAGGTTGTCGTGGTATGGTCATATTATGCGACGTGAGGAAGACCATATCACAAGGAAAACAATGAGTATGAGTGTGGACGGACAGATAGGAAGAGGGCGGCCTAAGAAAGTATGGATGGATTGTGTGAATGACGATATGACCAGGAGGGGTGTGAATACTGAGATGACGAATGACAGAGATGTATGGAAGAAGCGTACATACTGTACCGACCCCACATGAAGTGGGATAAGGTGAAGCAGAAGAAGACAACATGCCATCTCTGCATTAAATTACGCTTAATATGAGTAAACCATAGTTTTTGACGATAATTTTCTTGCATGAAGTTATTAGTCAAATCTATGCTTAGACTGAAAGTGTAATTGGCTCTAAACCTATTATGGTAATATTATGGTCACAATAACTAGTGGAAAAAAAGGTGCAGATCTTCAACCTATTCCATGGGTTTGTCAGAATTAACGATTAATACAAAGACGTTGTCAGTTAAATACATGGTTTTAAGCTTAACTATAGAGGTTGTAAAAGCAATTCTATCGTCGTTAGTCCGTCATATAAATTGGCTAATAGCAGACATTGACTCGGTCCACCTCTCGAAAGAGTTCAATGCACGTCGATGCCAGAGCTAGTCGCACGACTCCTTACACAATAGCTTTTTTGTGTGTTCCTCTTTTTGGTTATGACATCATCGCTAAGTTCAAGTATTACCTATGGACGCAACATCCTCTATGTATGTAATCATATCTGATTGCCGGAGAGTACATAGGCTTGGGCAGATCATGCGATACGCTGGATGTACTTTTAGTTTTCAATCGTGGGCGTGTGCTTTTTCATCGGTGTAGTATGAACCTATGTATCAACGAAATATTTTTTTTTATTATTGTACTAGTAGTTCCCCGCGGTGTTACCCGCGTTAATCCGAGACAAAAGAAGTTAATCCGGGATATAAATTAGCCGATGTGTTAATCTAATGCTTAACCTATCTTCACACCAATTTTTTTCTAAATCGGTTCAGCCGTTTGAGCGTGAAGACGTAACAAACATACACACGCACACACACTTTCGCATTTATTATATTTGTAGGATACTAAGTGGGTCATCCTACGTTGTTATTCGCGTTATTTCAAGATAAAAATAGTTAAAGTGTGAGTGTTAAGAATAAGCTATCTCAACGTCAAATTTCGGCCAATTTGGTTCAGCCATAAAAACTAGAAGAAGTAACATTCACAGTTATAAATAATAACTAGTTAACGTAACCCACGCTACTGTAAGGTTAAAAGTAGCTTTTGCGTTAATCTAGAGTCTAAACTACAAATGTCCAAACCAAATATCATCAATACAAATACAAAATACGTTTAAGTAAATCGCATTGAACTCAGATCAAAAGTTTTTAAGAAGTAAATTTTCAACTGACTACAACTTCAATTTCCCTTAACCGATTTTGATAAAACAAGTTTTGACAACGCCTAAAATTATATGTAATCGACCAGTGAAAACCGGGTACAAAGTCAGACAGACTGACAAAAATCCAAAAATAGTTTTTTTGGTTCTTATTACTCTTTTTTATTCACTTTCTATAAGTTTTTAGGATAAAAATTGAAAGTACAGTCATTTTAATTTACTGTCCTATTATATGTATGATATAAGTCCTTCTTCCTCGTACTCATTTAGTTATTATCTAAGCGAGAAATCATGATCAAAAGTTTTCTATAATTTTTAATTTTTTATATATTGATTATGCGTTGTCTAAAATTCTTTCATTACTTAACAAATGTAAGGAAACAAATAAAATGTAAATACTACTTTGCCTATTTTAAAAGAAACCGTTTATAAATAAAACTACTAAATCTAAATTTAAATATCAAGAAATTCTAATTAAAATACAATAGGTACTCAATATATCAACCACGCAAATAAAATATTTGATACTCCTCTACTTACGTAGGTATATTCATTAGATATTCATCAACATCAAACAACCAGTTACATAGCCGGGTGGATATAATCACGACATTGTAAACGATCAGTTAACGCGGCAACCTAGCCATCAGCCGGTAGAAGCATAGCCTCATAAGTTATTCCAGTGCGTAGTTACAAGGAGGGAGTTTTTTGCGCGGTAAGTTGTTATAATCTGCCGGGACGCGCAAAAACTGTTGGAATATTTGGAAGAGGCTCTATTGCCGCGGGCTGGGGCTGCGCGGGCGGCGGTTACGTAAGTTCATCTAGTTCCAAGGCCGAGGACGTTGCTCCCAAATCGCTGATCGCGTCCTGCCAGCCCGCAGAGGGGCGACCAGGCGAGTTTCGGCGTCTACTTCTTTTTTTACTAATACATATCTAATAAACACAGAACTAGCTTAGAGTTCGTTGCTTTTTCTTGAGGTACCACCTAACGCCTGCCAGTGAGCTCTTTGAAGGTTCGCGCGCTGTTTAGTTTTTATGAACACGAAAACATGTTTAGAAATCACAAAAAATAAGCTTTACAAAAAAGTTAAGTACAAACCTCAACTCGGTAGCCGGTAAAACCGACAAGATAGTATCTTTCATTACGGATAAATATTTATTGGCTAAGGCGTGGATTAAGTATTAACTACAGATTTAACCAACATTTTTTATCTGTTGCAATCCGATTTAGCTACAGCTTACAGCATTAGATCGAATTCTTTACAAATGTACAATACAATAGAGATAAGAATATAACAATATTGGTAAACAATAACAGCTACTGGTCCCATAAATCAATGAGAAAGTCGTCCCTTAATTTATTACAGATTCTCCTCGCTAAGGGCGGTCAAAGAAGAACGGAGGGAAAATCACTGAATGCACCCCTTTCTTTTATGGTCCTAGCTACTGCACAATAAAACTATTTCTTTTCTTTTGTTGCAAACAAGAGGTCCGCATAATGAGATCATGCGGGTCTTACCAAACTGACTATATTACCTCCAAGGTTTGTGTCAAATCTTGTTATGAAGTGCCTATGAGTACCTGTACCAAAGAAAACAAATACGTATCTTACATACGTGCACATAAGTATATGAAAGTACTTAATAGTTTCAAGATGAATTCGATATTCTACTCTTTAGATTTAATAATTCTCTAAGTTAAACTGGCATGATTTTCAAAAACCATTGAAGCTCATTCTCCTATTTTTTCTCCCAAATCGCATACTTTCGTCACAGGAAACACAAAAGTCTGTATGTCATTGTGTTTTTGTAGTTGCAATGTGTGTTTGGTTTGAAGAACCGTTGCTTTCTTTTTTTGGGCGTGCATCATAACGGCCACCCTTTGAGGAAAAAAAGATTTGGGTTGAGCAGGTAGAGCGAATCTTTCGATCGAAGCCTTCGATTACGTACCGATTCATGTTACATAATGCGTTTGTTATTGTTCCACACTTTGTTGCGCCATCGCCCGTAACTGTAAAAATCCTTTTTGTTACTTGAAGTAGCTGGTAGGATTGTTGGCAACCATCTTGATAAGGTATACGAATAAAGAAAGCATAAACATATGTGACGCAAAGGGAAATACTGGTAACGGGGCTTACGAGAAATTAAAATCACGAATAATAAATCTTGTTCTTAATGCACTAAGGATTGAAGTTAGTCTATATTTTTTTATACTACTGAAAAAATTTTTTTTAGAACTGAAAAATCTTTGTCGTGATCATGACTTACAAACAAACTGATCTTTAAGCAAGACGAAGCCCAAACGACTAGTCTTTAAAGAAAATATTTTTGTTGATATTTATGTAGTAGACGTTTATGTCATAAACATCTACTAAGAACGGTTGTTTGGAAATTTCCAAACAGAAGTGAAGGAAAGAAGTAAAAAATATGAAAATAAGTTTCATTTTTTATACTTCTGAAAGCGATGAATTTTGGCACGTGTACTCGTATAATTTATTAAAAAAATATATTGAAAATTTCTAATTGATAAACTTTAGTGTCGAACGTTATTATAATTGAAATGTTTAACATAGGAATGATTTAGGAGGCCTTCACTGGGCACACAGAAGGAAAGATAGAAGGAAAAGCCAGGAGAGGAAAAGGAAGACCTAGAAGATCATATTTAGACCAAATTAAGGAGAAGGCGAAAGTCATGGCGTATAGTGAGATCAAGAATTTGGCCGAAGATAGAACTACCTGGAAAAAACTCCACGGACAAGAGCCCAGGTCTTAAATATCGAATGAATGAATGAATGCACTGGGGTTCGCAGTATTTACTAAAAGTTTTGTTTGCGAGATCAAATACTTCATAACTGGTATTTATTTCGTTCATTTCGTAGTACAAGTAATAGTGTTTTTTGCGGGAGTCTGATTATGTAATAGAATGGGTACCACGACCATGATGTGAACTTTAACTTAACCTTAATTGTTAACTTTTGACGAAAAGATTCGTTTTTGCAAGCACTGTTCGCATAGTTCTATACCCCAAGTCTGATGATATATAAAGAACATAACCGACATTGAAGACCTCGTTGGCGTAATGTTTACCATGCCAGACTGCTAATCAGAAAGTTCCGGGTTCGATTCCCGGCACGACCAACATCTTTGTGCTGAAATTAATTTATTGACGGTCGGTCTGGGTATTAAATATGTATCTATATAAAATATGTATGTATGTATATGTAGTATTTTAGTTGTGTTAGCAACCATAACACAAACTAGAAATGGTTCAGTATGGGGTTAACCAGCCGTGTGTGAAATGTGTCCTAATATTTATATACAACCCCAGTTTATTCTCGATTTATTCGTCTCGAAAGGCACCTTCTGAATAAATAATAACCAGGGCCTAATGATGAAACTTGAGATATGTTAAATTTTCTTTAAATTAATTCATTTACTGATTGGAGCTTTATTTTGGCTGTTTCGCTAAAATAATTATAACCAAACAAACATAAGTTGAGCCACGGCTGATGCTGTACGATTTTTGTATGGGTGTGAAATGTAGTATTGTGTGCTCATGTAGTGTCGATATGACACACTATGATTTAGTAAAACTATGCTGAGATGATAACAAATCTTAGCGCACGATAACAATAAAATAATAGAATTGGTTAAAATAAATTCAGTAAAATACCATAAAAATCTACATAATATTTATATCTCCTTGTATTATTCCTACTAATATTATTATCAATGCAAATGTTTGTGTGTGTGTGTTAGTGTGTTTATGTGTATGTTTGTTACTTCTTCACGCTCAAGCGGCTGAGCCGATGTCGATGAAATTTGGTACGGAGGTAGATAAGACCCAGGATTAACACACAGGCTTTTTTATTCCGCATCAACGCGGGTAGCACCGCGGTGCAGCTAGAATTAAATATTTATGTTTGTGTAAGTGTGTGTGTATGTTTGTTACTTCTTCACGCTCAAGCAACTGAACCGATTTGCCTGAAATTCGGAATGGAGGTAGCCTATCCTTGAATTAACACATAGACCTATTTCTGTTCTGGATTAACGCGGGTAAGACCGCAGGGTACAGCAAGTCATAACCTAAACATTACATAAGTAAACATATATCTACTGATGATCTTAATCATTTTCAATATCTATTCAAAGCCAATAACAGTGATCGGCAAATGTTTGATGAAAAGAATCAGGTATAGGTGAAAGAGAAAACTAAGTCACGCCCAGTTTTTAGGTTTATGCCAGTTAGCGAAAGCAATTCGCGATTCGGGGTAAACATTTTTTGACACTTGTTCTAGATCAGCTCGGAGCTGGATGGAGTGATGGGTGACTTCACCGCCATCGTCGACCGTGGCATTGGAAGTGATGGTGGAAGCGAGAGGCGCGGAGCTCGCGTCCCTCTCGCACGCAGCAGTTCATTCACCCGCGCGAGTGCGGAAGAGGCGAGCAGCGCGGGCGCAGGTACGGCGGGACGCTGAGCGCGCAGGAAGGACGCCGCAGACCATGAACCGCGCTACAGTTTATCAGTTATCCGGAGGAGTCGGTGCGCCGCGCCGTGTCGCTCGCAGCTCCAACACCATGACCCTCTAGTACGATACTCGAGTGACGTTTTGCATTTATCTAGACTGAAAGCAACATAGATCTCAACATAAGACTAATTTAAAATAATTTCTCGTATTTTTTAAGTGACAATCTGAGTGACTGTGTGGATTTATTTTGAAGTGCTAGTGAAAACATAAACAAAACATTTTCACTTTGGATTTTCTTGGGATTTTCATCTGGCGTTGGCAGCTAATGGTCAGTATATTTTTTTATTACTTGTTACTAACAATATTTGTTACAAACCTGCATGTTACACATACATGGGAGCTACCCTTGCTAACAATATCTTGCATTCAAAAGACATCAACGCGTAGTCATGTGCTGTCAATGTTTTCTTTTTCTTTAGGTTTTTATCTTAGTAAAAGAATTAACTCTTTGTTTACTTATTACTAAAAACTGTAGGTTTGGTCATGGTGGTTACGGTAACGATCTAGCTTAGTTGGTGCAAGAGTAACTATTAGTTAAGGATACTAAGAATTATTTGTAAAAAGTAATTTGTTAAATACTCGTATATTAGATTTTTCTGGCATTGGGATTAAAAACATATAACAATATATAAACACAGCAAATTGGTCGTAGTACACAATTTTTTGCGTTTAATTTTCCAGGTACTTGACTTACTAGATTTTGTAATGATAGTCTGACTTCACTACAAAATCTAGTAGATGATCAATTAATCACGAAGATTGTGATTACTAGAGAGATAAGCTTTCAAAAGCTTTTTATAAAATGTAAATAATATGATTTTTAGGCTAGTTTTAAATCAATAACAATGTAGTTGATTACATTCCTTGTATTAATATTGGATAAAGCATAACATATTCTTAAATGTGAAGCATATAGTTAGATCATTTCTACATCCAATTATGGTTCAAATTATAATGTTAGAAATTTACTAAACAAACATAACAAATTAACCACGGTATGGGTAATTAGTTAAACTGCTAGCTAACATTATCTCACTCTATTATAGTGCATAAATCTGATATTATCTATACGCAAACATATCTTATATATAAAATTTCCGTGTCACAGTGTTTGTTACCGAACTCCTCCGAAACGGCTTGACTGATCTTTACCAAATTTTATATGCGTATTCAGTAGGTCTGAGAATCGGCTACTGTATACTTATAAATAATTATTAAGGCAAAACAACGTTTGCCGGGTCAGCTAGTATACGTATATAGATTACCTGTAGGTCAAAAACATATGTATTATAGACAGATACAGCAGGTAGGTATACAACGAGTACATAATAAAGCGTCTAAACAAAATATGACATAATTCGTCCTCGCCATCAACAGGTACCACAAATCTCCGAACCGCTCCATTTTTTGCAGATATTATAATAGTCATAAGCATGTGTGTGTGAACATACAAGCACACAACCGCAGCTATTGTGTCCGTCTGCAAAAACAGAACCTTGAACTTGGAGAGTTCAATTCCAAGGTGAACATTGGAAGCACGTGGGCCCACGCGACGGTTGCGTAAGCGTCATCCAATAATATTAATTGCTAAATGCAGCACTTGCTAAAATAAAACCAAACACGCCATATGTGAGCGGGTTTTATCAGCACGTGCCTCTGTTTAGGATTTCATTTTACCTTAGAGACAGTTCTCTTCTTGTATTATAATAAATCTGGTTCTCCTTTGGTGTGCATAGTGGTAGGGCATTTTTTAGTGCTCACCTGGGTAGCAACCACCAAACAGCGTGTTCCAACAGTCTCCTTGAGAGTCCGTTATTCCAAACTAGGCATACTCCACCGTAGGCTAGAGTGTCGCTAACTTAAGTGGTTACGCGCTCTGTTAGAACTTCCTTCTACTTCTTGTACAAACAGTAAATACATCTAACTCTAACTATAGAAATCTGTACATTCTCAAGTAAGACAAAAACTATTTTTCATGAGAAATTACAAAATAAAAACAAATTATATATTTCTACTTAAATTTCACATAAAAAATACAGGATTAGTCTTAAAACCGCCGTACACTAACATCTCAAGACATATATTATTATGAAGTTTAAGTTTACCGTGTTTTACAACATTTTAGGATATTTAAATATATTAATGTGAAGGCATATTATACATACATAATACTTGCTCCACTTACAAATCAAATTAAGTCGCTAGTTACAATCCCAAAATATAAATAATATCACGATGTCACAAGGAGGAAAAAACAGTGCACATAAAAAACATGACCACAACCGCCAAAGAAAAGTAAACCCAGTCTCAAGCGTGTAGGTAACAAATTTGCATACTCACCGCCCGCAGTTTCGGCAATGACAATGACAACGACCGATGATATAACAGAAGGCTGTCAAACTCGTGAAAACTCGGTCATTGAACTGCGCTTGCGACTCAGGCCCACTTACATTCTAGACGCTTTCGCTCACGCGATTCTCACTCTTACTACACGATCTATAAAGACGAAACTTGCTCCTGATCCAGTCAAACACCTTTAAGATGTTATACAGTTAAGATTCAAACGAAAAATACATGACGCAGAATTTTAATATGGAAATTTTTGCTCATATTGCTTTTGAATACACCATTCTCCGTATTACATAAACAAAAGATTTCAAGACAAATAGGACACGGTCTCCTAATAATAGAATTGTTAATAATCTCAGTGGGTTATTTTTTCAAGTATTACCTGTTTAATTCACATTAAAATTATCAATACATATCGTACAGTAAAAGCACAGTATACAACTAATCAAAACATGTAAGCGTACAAGTACAAGGTCATCTAAAACATCGTTCTAATAAGATTTGAAACGTTCACTGAGCAACAAGGAAAGGTCCTTGATGGGTAGAAAGTAAAGGTTTAAACGCGTGGCCAGCGCAGGCGCAGGGCTGAGGAAAGTCGGAGAGGGGCGGGGGGGTGCAGTAATGCGTGGAACCTGTTGGAGCAACGGTACCCTTGTGTCATGCCCCCAGCGCGCACGCACCCATTATGTAATAACCTTTTTCTTGCTTCACTGACTCGTCTTGGAGGCATGTGACCTTTCCTCGGTTGACATTACGTATTGGCACGTAAGATTATGCGGTGATATAAAATGTATGAGCGTTAATTACTTGGATGAAATGACTCATAAGGATTTTTTTTAGTTTAAGAAGCTAATTGAATAATCAATCGCATACGAATAAGCAGCAAGGTAAGATTTAGGGTTGGAAAATTTAATATTTTTCTTTCTACTTTCTTGACAACAGTGTAAACTCTATATAACGACACTGAAGGGACTGTGCATTTTATGGCGTTATAGAGAGTGATCGTTAAATGGAGAGATAGTATAATTGTATTAAATACAAGCTTAACCGACTAAAGCCAATTGATTTCGACGCTTTAGAGAGTTTGTCGTTAAATCGTGACGTTACATGGAGTTTATACTTTCATTAAGACTATCCTAATAAGATTAGGTAGTATTCGTGCAATTATTACACTTTTAAACCCAAAACAATTTCTTGAAGTTGTAAAACAATAT
Source organism: Mellilla xanthometata (assembly GCA_035578125.1). Lineage (NCBI taxonomy): Eukaryota > Metazoa > Arthropoda > Insecta > Lepidoptera > Geometridae > Mellilla > Mellilla xanthometata. The sequence continues at coordinate 7,709,106 of JAPUBQ010000008.1, forward strand.
TTTGATCATTCGTGCCTCGCGAATATATGATATATTGTTTTATATCAACATTCATATAGAACAATGCTAATTTACTTAACATGAAATACCTTGAAGGATATCAGTCTATTTCCGTGTCAGTACTCTAGTAACAATTTGTAGCTATTGGCAGTTAGCTTTTAGTAAACAATTCATATGTAAGGGAACTTTTATTGCGCCTTGACTCTACTCTTCAAAGTAAATTAAAAGTATGTATACATAGCAACTGTTTATTATTCCCAATACGCTATGAAAGTAAAGTTGCAGGAAGTGCAACGGGCACGTGTTTATAAAATCTTATATATAAAATTTCCGTGTCACAGTGTTTGTTACCGTACTCCTCCGAAACGGCTTGACCGATTTTTTCCAAATTTTATATGCGTATTCAGAAGGTCTGAGAATCGGCTACTGTATATTTAGATTTTATTTTTTTATTAAGGTAAAAAAACGTTTGCCGGGTCAGCTAGTATATATATATAATTATATATAGTTCTACATATTATGATTATATCAACGACGAGCTGTCCCACATACACTTGGTAGCTATAATGTAATATGTATGCCATTTCCCTTCCGGTGAACAGGACAGTTATGGCCACATTACCAATGGCAGTGGACCATGATTTTCATGAGACGTGGACAAACTTAAACGATGACGATATTATCATGTTTTCTGGGAAAACTTAATGACTAATAGAAATTTTCATAGCAATTCACATTTCACACATCTGCATGCTTTGATACAATTTGATACACATATACTGAATAGAATGTATAGCATATTTATGTTTTAGGCCTAATAACCACGAGAATTCATAAATATTGTACAGAATATGTACTCGAACATTTGAATCTGAATTTGTATGTATTACTGTATGATGTAAATTACCACAAACCAAAAAACATTATTTCAAAATCCACTTCAAAAATTGCGTAGGTAGTTACAAAAAGCCGTCTACGTGTACTACCCAGCTATCACGACATGCAAAAGTAAAAAACCATTTTCATTAAATTTCCCATTCCCTCATTTTTTCCGCATATTAATCGAGCCCCGCGGATCCACTTCCCGCCGAGCTCTGATTTCACCCACCCTCGTTTTTTCATCAACCGACCTAACGGTAGCCACTCATGGATATTAGGTACCGTATGAATTTTAAAGGGCCGTTTCGGAGTGATGTATGACGAACATTTCTCTCAATCCGCTTCCTGTTTAATATATTATATTGGTCAGGACGAACTATTTAACATTTTTGAGATTGAATAAGGAATAATATGTTAATGAAATTAAAATCTATTCAAATTTCAAATTATTTTGTGATGATGAGTGTAAAACGCATGAAAGTACGTATTCTTAAAAATAATAGGTAGACATCAATTGTTGCAATAAATAAGTACAGATGTTCACTGTCTTTGTTGAAATCGTGCATATGGAATATCATAGGCCTGGTATAAACACGTTAAATTGATAGGTACGCTAACTAATCAAAACTACAACACACAAGGCAGCAGGTGTATAAAACGTAAACATCGGAACCCATGATTACAGTTGGCGCTCGGATAATAGTCATCTCAAATGGATATAACGGTACGCGCTCACAAAGGCTGCTCTGTCCTAAACCTCATATTTTTTCTGCCTCTACCTGCGATCTAACCAAACACTTGCTGTTCCTTTTCATATTTTATAATGTGACCGTAGATAATCTCTTTATAATGTCGTATATATTATAGCAAACGAGGAATTTTGGAAAAAAAGCCAAAATAACAGTTCTCCAAACTAGATTGGACGCGCTCGAAGTCGCTGTCGCTAATGTAATAAGCTCGATCCGATTCGTAATGAAAAGTAAATTAGAATAGTATAAAATGTAGAATACTTTTTACGGGCATAGAAGATAAACTAACAAAGGAAAGTAACCGTCGTCGATGCGGTTCGTCCGATCGATGAAAGTAAAGGCCCGTGTAGACGGCCGCGAGTCCCGTTAGCCGGCCCGAGCTCCAGCTCACGGAATACTAAGCGCTGACATACTGCGCGGCTTTTGACCCTACCACATTCTAGACTAGTACTTCACACCTCTATGCACTCGATTCGTACACCAACCCGATTACCTGGAACAAATGCCTGGCGCACTAGATGCTATATCGAATACCAAGTTATAGTGCATTCTGGGAAGTTAACAGTGCCTATTGATTTTTTTTTCAATATTACAACTGGTAAGTATTTCTTTAATTTGTTTACTGCTCTCACTAAATAGACAGGATCACTAACTGATTTAGACGAACAGTTTTACAAGCCACAAAAACCCTGAAACTAATGTTTGTCATAAAAATGTGCATAAAAAGTGCCATTTGTTTGTAGCTCTATAGATTCTTTTATTGTTTTTCCAAGATTTTTGCAGTTTTTATACCCTGTATAGTTTTTTATTAAAAAATAAGTACGGTTGTAATTTTTCGGACAAGAAATGCAATTTGTGCAAATGGCATTTTTTAGCACATCCCATTAGTTATTGTCAAATCGGCCATAAACCGACCGGCACATTGTCTGTCAGCCCTTTGTTACGCGTCGTTGCGACCTTCATTATTCTAATGAACAATGAGGCAAACGGACCGACGGACCCGACTCGACGTAGAAATTGCACAGATTGCGCTAAAAGTGAAAACTGTAAAATGCAAAAAACTTTAGGCAAATGTACCGCCTGCGTCAAGAGGCAATCGATACCAGGGAGATTAGAATTTAGATAGATTTAGCGCGACGGAGACTTGCACGTAGATTATATCGGGGGGGAACCGATGTAGGGGAGGACGTCGACCCTACGCAAAATTCGCTGCATTGGGCTAGGTCTAGTGGCGGCGCGTATGTGGTTGTAATAACACGGAAACGAGGCAAGCAGGAGCGAGATACGGCCGCCAGCCCCGCCAGAACGGGAAAAAAGATGAATGAGTATTGAAGCCTACCCCAAGTAGGGGGAAATCGAGTTTGCACTGCGGGCACCACCACTTCCACAGATATACGGGCCCTACACATTATACCGCTGTTGAATGCAATCGATGGATTCGCTCATCAAGGCTCGTAGACTCATAGCTACGAGTACGTGTCAAACTCCCTACAATACAAAGCTCTGTCTTTATGCTCAATGCATAGGTATTTAGGAAAAAATAGCACTGGCAAAAAGAATCATTTTGCATTATGTTACTTACAAATTGATACTCAACAAAACTATTTAATTTATAATAATCATTATTTTCTCCATACCAAAAGTTTCAGTCTCTAAAGAAATAAAACATAACGCAAATTCTCTCATATCCGTAATCAAATCAGACTCCGTTCAAATTTTTTTCTATTAACTAGCCTCTTTACACGCCAAAAGAAAATGAGAAATGTCATTGACCCTGGCCAATAGTTGTGCAGTGAACGCATTTCCCGCACACAAGCTCAGCATGGTGGCAGACACAGAACGTGCGATTTATTCGCGGCAGAGCGAGAGGCGCGACGCGAGCTACGCCGCGCGCCTCCGCTAGTGCAAGGTCGTTCACCCCGGAAGATCCAGTGTTTTGATACCGCGCAAGCCTCCGCCGCGATGGAAAACTGCATTTTCTTTGATGCGTTTCGCTTTTCATGCTCTAATTGACGCCCAATGGGATGATTTCGTTTATGAACTACGAGTAGCAATCCAGATTGCTGGTAAGGTATTTGGACTAATTATTGTATTAACTATGATTACTGATATATAAATAAAAAAATATTTAATCAAGATAAAATCAAAGCTCATAAAATACAAGTACATCTCCGAACAGTAAACCACGCAAATACATTTTCTTTGAACATTTTATTTACTGATATTAACGACCTCATATCTCAACAATCATTCGAATAAATTTATTCATTTTCAGAAAATATTTTAAAATATCATAAAAATTGATCAGTAAAAAGCGCAGCAATTAATATCAGATTCAAAATTACGGCCTCTACATGAGAACTGACATTCGAAAGCATAATTGGTTACTAAAAGCTGAGACTTCAAACGCTTTAATTGCTCATTTAGTAAAATTTACATTATTAAGCACTATCTAGGATGATCTAGGCTAATCTATTTTTTTTCTGCCATATTTGCATGTGCAAAAAAAGTATAACTTAACAAGTATAGTAACTCAAAACCCAACAATAAATGCAAAAAATTACTTCAACCTTTTAGAAACAGAATAAAATTTTGCAACTCAGTACCAACCACCAACGTTAAAACGACTAAATTAGTATCTTTAGATACTTGTCTGAATCGATACAGGCTGAATGGCGCGTTTCGGATACAACCCGACCCACACCTAAGCGTGCAATTATAGGATGTTAGGGTAGGTTGTTACCTAGTGACTAAGCCACTTCTAAACTCGAGTATGAATTTGAAATTTGGGGAGTACTCGAATGTCTGAGAATGCGGCTGGAAAAATACATCAAGCCGAGACGCGTCGCGCCAGACGTTAAGGCAGGTCATTGGAGGGGTGAATAGCTCGGGACAAAGGCCTGATGACACAATAAATAAAGGGGTCGATGCACAACCAGTTAGCGATCTATGCCGATATTATACGTGTATTGCGTGGGCGTGAAATAGAAAACGTGGTTAGACTCTGTTAACAACGATACCTATATTACTAAGATTCTGCCATCCGTCTTATGAACCATGGCAGTTGAAATTTTCACAAGACAAATTCTAAAATAAAATATTTAAAGGACGCTCCCACACAATAAGCGTAATACTTATTTGCGGGATTGTAGATAATGGTGCCTTTTGTGCCCGCGATAGCCCATTTAGCATTTGACCGGGTGTTTTAGTACGCATTGATATTTATGAAAATTTAGATTAAGAAAAAAATTGATTAACTTATACGTTTTTTTTTCAAGTCATCATAATGAACAAGTTATAAGCCTTTCAGATTTTTAAGGCAATCAACTAGTTTTGATAGATATAGCAGGTTATTTAAAATGCATTAAACGATGTCTGAGAAGTGTTGATGAGGTTTCAATATTGCAGAAATAGCATGAGTTCGTGTGGAGTTTGATGAATCAAACGACTAAATAATTTAGGTGCTTGTCTGCAAAATCTGATTATAGTGTTGTCGTTTAGGAATTAACTCATCAAACTTAACTCATTTTTGACTTGTACCTTTAATTTGCCCAATAAAAATTTTTATCTATCTATCTATCTCATCACCCAAGTCTGCATTATATTATCCATAGTGAAATCAATATTTTAATTTAGGAAAATGGTGAACAAATTACTACCACGAATATCAACTAAATATCGAACTACGACTATGATCAATTAGTATTACGTCGTCATTGTGCCGTCAAATCACATCTGCAACGAGTAAAAATATTGATGCAAGCACCTTGTATGTCGGTACGGGGTTATGATCGAGTATGTACAGTACAGTAAGGGTAGCTGTGTCGTCGACCCGTGAGAGTGAAAGCAGTTCCGGGGTGGCTCGCCGCCCGCCCAGCCGAGGCTTTCGCTGCCGTTTTCACGCGACTCGCTCGCGCCTTGTTTTCAACTTGTTTTAATTACAGGATCATGATGCGCTGTAGATAGCACCTCTGTCTATGGCACATTTTGATGATATCAATAGGGTAGGTTATTATGATAAGGCTAATAAGTTGGCTTCTTAGTTATAATTACGAGTAACATAAGTTTGCATGTTCTACAACGCACGACATGTTTATTTTTTCGGTTTTCAGTTTTTTTTGTTTTGTTTTTGTATGGTCAAAATTTTCGAGGCTCTTAGTGAGTTGGTGATCGGGTGCTGAGCGCTGTAGATCGGGTCTCCGGATAGGGAGCACGGTCAGGGCTGGCTGAAGACGCTGGCGGCGGGAGCGGCGCGCGCCGCGCGGCTCACTACGGAAGTAATGAACTTGAATGCAGCTCGCGGCCGTCTCGCTCTCTTCTAACAAGAGAATAGGAGGCGCGAACGTGACGTACTCACTGCATTCGCCGTCAAAATTGTCCGCATTCTCTGTCACAGGCCGCTTTCGTCGGCGATGCGTTTATCGGAACGAGACGCGAATATATGTGTCGATTGCATTGCCTATGTAAAAGTGCATGTAGGTCGGTGGGCATAGCGTCGGCGGCGTCGGGCTAGCTCGGCGCTAGTAGCCGTGAGGCAGGTCGCCGGGTTGCATAATGCAGCGCGCGCTCCCGGAGCACGCACCAGCCCGCCATGCCAGCGTGCCGCCGCCGCCGGCCCCGCTGTCGCCGGTGCTGTGCCCGCGCGCGCTCTGCCTAGTACCCTCACTCAGTTCGCCGGCGAGTTTCTACCGTGTTGCAAGTTTTTAGAAATACAATTTCAAGAATGAATTGAATTTTTGACTAATAACTTTGTGAGTACCAAATATTTTTCAGCATGTAATTGTTATCTGATAGCCTTTATGATTTTCGGATTACGTAAAAAGTTAGCACGTAGCAAATAAATTCCTTAATTGATGATTCCTTAATTAATAAAATTAGTACAATAAAATATAATGTGTCGACTTTTAAACCATCTAAGGAACGGGTTATCTCCATTATAAAATTTACTCGCATTCCTACAAAAACATAACAGACCTAAATTTGTTTTTATTAATTAACGCAATACCGAGTTTAAAGTAAACGGTGCCTTTTATAATATAGGTATATGTGTGTAAATCAATCGTTATATTTCCTGAATAACATATTAACAACAGTAGAATATAATGTATCGGAAATATGCATATATGTACGAGTATCAATTTATTTTTAGTACAAGGCTACAGTAGCCGTTCCACTCTCGCAAAGAATATTTTCATAGCGCACCCAGTTACTAAAGAGAAGTGTACCTACCAACATCATTAATTAAGAAAATTAACTGAATTCTTCAAAGAAAGAAACTTTTATGCAAAAATTTATATAAAAAGGTGAGTATTAAATTATTAAATAGTGCTTATTAAAACGTAAAACAAATGCAAATTACTTAAAAAAAGTGTTAGTGAGAAATTAAAATAGTTAAACCATTGAATTCGTCTATTTTTGGCTTAGGTTAAAATTTATCCAAACAGCTGTCATATCACATATTATACTAGATAAATAATAATTAAATAGTTCTTAAACAATTATTATGTAACAAATATCACAGAAATATTATTCAAAGAATATAAACTAAACGCATTCAGAACTCCGTAAGAGGAAGTGAAAATTATATTAACAGATAAACAAGTTTATTGGGAAAATGTTTATATTTACAAGCCAGTGGTTATTAAATGTCATAATTATTATGCTATATGTTATTTCATATTTTTCATTTTATCTGTCTCTTTTTCTATATATTTGTTTATTTGTTATATGAAATCTAGCTAGCGTAATTAGACCCACATATATGACTGTATTGAACTCAAATATGGTGCATTTATGTATTACTGGTTATGAAATCATTGAGCTTATCTGATGATAGAGAACATAGTTATAACTTAAAAGACTAAATAAGTTAAGCCGATTGAATTTCGCCTCTTTTGTTTTGTCTTGAAATATTATTTTCAACTCAGATGATATCCATGGTCTGATGATAAAGCTGGAAAAATGCGTATAAAATTTAATTTTAAACATTTCCACCTAATTATATTAGAATACATAACCTATAAACAATTTTATTTAACTACTTCTCACAAAAAGCTATTCTGTCTTTTTTGTGACCTAACTAAATAATTTCAAATTTATGTTAAGTGATAACTATGTAAAAAAAATATTTTTTAATCGTTGTGATTAAATCACATATCCCCATTAATATAAAGACACTCGATTTTTACAATCATATATGTATATTGTATTTTTCTATTATGTTAAGTGTTATTGATAGATGAAGAACCTACTGAACAACTGTATGTACTTATTAAAACTTACTATATATATTATAATTTTTTTCATTATAAGTTTTTACTATAGATATACTTATATACATATGTATGTATGTATATATGTAATATAAGTGTACATGCTGAAACAATTTAGCTACATTTCCATGAGTTTTTGGAAAACCTGTCTAAAATGTATTTTTAATGTCTTAGCGTAAATTTTTCTGATCATGAAATCTGTGCCCTTAGTTAATCCGATAAAAGTGGCCTATGTAAATCTAGGGTCTACGCTATCTTTAAAATATCATCCCAATTAGTTCAGGCATTAAATATGTAAGAGTAACAGACATACACACTTGCAAAGAAACTTTTGCCAGTATCATATACACTAATAACAATATTTGTTATATTATACTTGTACTCGTAGATAAAATGATTTCATAATTTTCAGATTAAATCAAATCATATTTAATCATATCAAATCATCATATTTCAGACTTTCATATGTCCATACAATATTAACAAAATTAGTTATGACCGTAGTAGATTAGTACCGTAATTTAAACAAAATAATTTATATGAAATTTTACCAATGAAAATGGCGATAAATCATCAAACCTAGTAAATTTATGCGGTAACTAGACACTTATTTACTTTTGGTACAGTTTTATCCGTTGCCAAAAAAAAACTCCAAATTCATGTCCTCATAAAAAATAATTTATGAAAAAATCTGCGAAAATTCCAATACAAGTCGTAGAAAATTACAAAACACTCGAATATAAGCGAATGATGGCCAATGTTGAACGATGGTTGATTAAACCGAGTAATAGAACAAGTGCAATTACTCATTCGTACTCGTATGTGCGGGCGCAGTAGTACACGCGTCATAGCGCAGCGCAACGTGCCGCCCGCCATAGGGCAAGTTCAAGAGCGATAGCAGCCAAGGTTGCTTCCTGGTGCGCGCGCGCCGGGGCGCAGCCGACCGCGGTGCGATACTGAGCTCCGCGCGCCGCTCTAGCTCTATTACTAGCTTCTAAATAGCTCAATAGCGTTACAAATTATTCTTAATTTGAAATTTAAAAAGAGAACACTTTTTAAATTAGGTCGTATTTTAAAAAGCTGTATGTTGCCACTGCAGGTATGTCGTTAGTAAACGTTTTTAAAAGATTTTCATTTAAAATAACATTTTGCCCGACTTAAATTACAAATTAATGACAAATTTATTTTATTCAGAATTAACATGAAAAACTTAATGTGTTAGTGTAGCTTTCCAACGGTGAAAGAATTTTTCAACACGGCCCAGTAGTTTCGGAGCCTATTTGCGTCAAACAAACAAAGTATCATCAAACTTTTCCTCATTTATATTGGTATAGATAAATATGGAAAACATTACGAGTTGTTGCTAGATAGGTAAACATATGATTTCATGAAGTAAGTACTAGACTCAGTAGTAGCTATTGATAAGCAATTACACGCTTAGACATGGAACATTCTTGACTTGAGGCCTAGTCTACGTTCGCACCGAGTTTTTACTCCATGAGAAAGTAGAAAAGATCGTTAACCTCGTCTATCACATCTAGAAAAACTGATCTCTCGTCACTCTACCGTCTGCTGAGAAGTATTACGGATGCATAAGAGTATCTAGGACAATTAACTCTTTTAATAAATAATTGTTGATACAATCACTAGAGCTGTTATAACCCTTTAGATTAAATGCTTATTTTATTGCTCCTAAATGAATCAAATGAACAGATTTACGAGTATAAAGTACAAACGAAGTGTTTAAAACTATTCATTATAAAAAATGGTTGCCTGTAAAGTCGGTTTTACGGGCGAAGATTTTACGTGACAACGTCTGCCGCGTGCTGCGCGCGCGGCAGACCGATCATAGTTGAGTGGGAGAGAGACGCAAGGCATTCGGCGGGCCTCTCTCTCGTTCGGTGACTCATCGTAACGTTACCGGGCGTTACACTTTTTCATAAGTGACTCCCAGCCGCAACCTAATTTAAGACGTTGTCACGTCAAAAATACGTAATTTTTTACATAATTTTATTCCGTATTCTGTACCTATAACTTTATTTATAAACATGAGTAGGTTAACATAGCGCGGGCGCATATATTGCGCAACCTGCCCTCACGGTCACGTGCTTCGATCCCCGCTCTACGGCACACGCGGAAACATGCCCTTATGCAATACACTGCATTAATCCAATTAACTTGCTTTCTGTGATAATACTGATAACATATTCAGTATATTTCCACTTAATTACAGTACTTTTCTATCGAACACTTCTAAGGTTTTACTATAGATAGCTATAGATAGTTCAGAAAATAATATGAAAGGTTGCATTTGTAGCGGTTAGCAAACATTTATTCGAAGAAGTCTAATTACATAAAAAAACTGTAACTATTTGCATAATTTACTGTAAAAAGAAACAGGTTAAGAAGTCGGAAATTAGGAGATTTATCATTGTTGCTTTATAGTTTGTAGAACATGGAGAGAATACAGACCACACTATAAGATGCTTACACGATTACAATATTTATGATGCACTCTATTCTGCGGTTACAAAACTCATACATAGAACCATTACAAATGCAACTCACAATGTTTACAATAGGGCTCTCGATCGGCGCTCGCGCCTCTTGCACAACAATTTGAATGTCAAATAGGCCTGGTTGGAAAACAAAATTTAAAATTCCCAGTTGTGAGCGCGGGAAGTCGTTGCCCGCTGCCCACCGCTTCCGCAATTATGCAATGAAATGTTGAACTTTACTATTGATATTGCTTCACACTACTCTATTGACGCATTCTTTCAAACAGCAACCTGAGCCGTGAAAAAAGCTACGAGTTTTCTTAACTATTCAACTCCGTAGGACTTGTCTTTTGTGTTTTTGAATAATTTAAGATGTAAGTATACGTTGGTATATTCTTTACAGTTTCTATTAGTATGTCTTATATGTATAAGTGAGCGTATTTTAAATTTTTATCATGCTTAACAAGAAAAACGACAATAAATGATTTTGTTAGTCAGATAAGAAGAATGTTTTTGTGCTCTTCGATTTACACTTTATTTTGTAATAGGGAATAAAAAGTAGGAAATTGTGTATATAAAATACAAGGTCATAGTTGTTTGATCATAAAAAGAAGTTGAATGTTTTGATTTTCGAAACTGAATATATACAAACTTCCGTGTTCACGATATGATTTGCCAACTTGGCAAATATTCAATGCATCGTCAACAACGTTAGGGCAATATCGTTTCAGTCGGATACTAAATTGTTTTCTTATTAAACACGTTACATGTTTAGTACATCAGCATTGTTAACTTTTACTTTTGTAAGACGTAAGTGAATTTACAACATGCATCAAAATCAATGATCGGCAAGAAAACGATTTCCAGTCAAAAAATATTTCACAATTTTATTTAATTATTATTTTTTTGTTTAGCTACAATACATAATTTTATTTATCTTTTTTTACAGATACTGTTAAGAAAGTTTGAAGAAAGTAAATATCTCATTATGAGATTATCAGCCTGAGATCAAAGGAAATCAATTTAAAATGAGACTGGTAAGAAATATTTTTGTATATTTGTAAGTTGCCGAGGTCCTTAAGCTATTATTTATTATTGGGCCTGGTAGGTACTCTAATTTAATGAATCAAAAATACCTCGCAGTTTAAAATTGGGGAAATGTTAAATAGGTAATGGGGAAGTATCTGTGCGCAGTGGAAAGTGCGCACTTGTCACATAACTGGGTCAGTAGTGGCACCGCCTCTTTATTGAGCGCACCAACATCAAGTTAGCAAAAGTGAACCCTCTTCTCTATCCTATAGAACTCGAACTTGAATGTAATAAAACTGCAAGCCGATTGAAATGTGAGAAAATGCAGTTTGCCACATCGTTTACATATTTTTGGATGTGAAACTGCCAGAAAATTGATGTGTGAAAATGATTGAGTTTTAAAATAATCGGTGCAAATTGATAACGACACGTACTGAAGCATAACTGAGCACAACTTTTCAATTAAGTGCATAGTGCAACACAGGCTATGGCTAAGGCAGTGCATTATGGTGCCGATTGTCAATGTTTGTTATTATCCACAGTCAACGAGTGAAGAGGTAGCGAGCACGACCGTGGGGCGCATTGCTAGCCCCGCGGGTGCCGGCGCGCCTGCGATGCCCAGCGCGGGCGCATACGATGTGACGCGCATGCGTGAGGAGGAGTTCGAGAGGCTGACCGTGTACATCGTGCCAGATGTGCCGTGCGAGCGCGGCGTGCCCAGCCGTGCCGAGAGGACGCTGCCACGCAGCCTCACTCTCAGACCTTCTGCAGTATTATCTACCCCAAACACACCGGTGAGCGAAAAACCGTCGTCATTAACTCTTACATGTCTATTTCTGTGCAGAGCTATAGACTTGCTTTGTTTCAATTTAATTATCTCTTGTTTTATACGTTATCTTTATGAAGATTTTCTAACAGAAGAAGTTCTTCTCATATTCCCTTTTAATAAATTCAGCAAATAAATGTATTATTAGGGTTTTTTATCATTTATTTAATTTTATACAGGGTTTTAATAAAATGTCACCCTTGGGACAGAAAGAATGAGGGATAAAACGGAAACCTATATTTTATTAGAATTTTCCAATGTATTTAATTTGAGACCATCCACTCATCGAATTTGCATAATTTGCAGACTGAAGGTGTGTGGAGCATAGGCGTGATCCCGAGAGGAACACGTTTCGGACCCTTTGAGGGAACACGCACTCCTAACAAACCTAATGACAAAATATCCTGGCGGTATTATTGGAGGGTAAGTTTCATATTTGTTTTAAATCCTCTTTGCTTCGCGCCTAAACTCTCCGGTTGAGGCCTCATATTGCCCTGTACATAATTATCAGCTGTATCACATAACCATAACTGCCTAGATAAGAAAATAGCATAGCACACTAATAATAATTATATTGTTATCTAGAACTTATCAGTAGTTCCATGTATAAGTACCTATATTATAAGCACTATAAGCATCTCTTCAACTTCAACTAACCTTACTTCTCTCGTTTGGGCCAGGTACAGGAAACGGTCAGACACCATACTTATGGAAATATTAAGGTGAGACGGGGTTCTTTTTTCCTTTTTAACCGACTTCATTCTCGGTGGTGGTTGTAACTTTCTAGATTGGTGAATACACGAGCTTTACAGCTTAAAATAGGATCCGTATCGATTGGACAAAAGTCGGTCAGATCGTAATTAGCTGAGGTTTCTCGCCTATCTATGCGCTTTATTTAAATCTGAATATAAGATCATTTATAGATAGACTGAAAATGTCTGAATTTGTGGTTTGTGTGAAATTCAGATTAGCTATCTAAATAGGCTGTTTAAATATTTTTATCTATCTAATCCGGCTCATGTCTTATGAATTCAAGTTTGATCTCTAATATCTAGATGGTTGACCAAAGATGATGATGACTAAACTTCTTATACAGACTATACAAGAAGAATCGTTTTACTTTGTTATCACGGCCCACTTCTCCTACCCCGTGACATTGCCTCGTGTCCTTGACTCGCACAATGCAGTCAACTCGCTATCAACGTACGCGCATTGCAAATATCCTGCACGTGACGCACTCCACATGCATTCCTAGTTACATATTATAACGATCAAAACAATTAAATAGGTTGATTAGACGCACTTACTGAACGCATGGAGTAATAATTGTTTATTTTAAATTACTTTATATTCATCGGTAAACAGCTATTTGAGTAGTCAGATTACTGACGCGGAGTAAGATTCGCGCCTAAAATAAAACTAATCATATAAAAAGACGTCTTCAATTGCGGTAATATTGCAATAATATAAATTAATTAACAGCATTACAAGTATGTGTTCATCCTTCTAGCTAAAGGAGGAAACTGGCGCTAGCTCAACTCTTCCTAGTGACTGATTGTTGGTTTGCTATAATTGCAGATATTCAAGGATAGTGATTATTATTACCTGGATGGGTCGGACACGAGCGTCGCGAACTGGATGCGGTACGTGGCTTCTGCGTACTCGCTCTCCGTGATGAACCTCGTCGCTTGCCAGCACCAGGAGCACATATACTTCTACACGATCAGGTAAACACTTCACATTATTTCACTCTACTTCACACTTCACTATACTAAATATAAAGAAACCAATTTATCCATCAGAATCTTGAATTCCGTCACGATGTTTTGAGAACTTTTCACTGACTTTTAAAAATTTTTCACTGTATGATATAATCGTAGTTTAGCTAATTATTTTATCAGTTTTAGTAATGATTGTGTTTATTTACAGGGACATCATGCCTAATGAAGAGCTCATGGTATGGTACTGCAAAGATTTTGCAACTAGGCTTGGCTATGATATCGATCCTGAGAGAGCTACCTATTCTATCTGTAAGTTTAATTTTTTAACGTGAACATGTGATAAAATTAGTAACCTATTATGATATTTGCATTTAGTTACATTGTTAGTAAATTTATCTTACTATTTTTAGGTAAAGAAGAAACCATCAAAAAGGCTTATGGAATACCGCCTGCTCCAGTCCATCCAGAAATAGCGTTAAACCATATGAAGTATGTACTTGGATTGAGTAACGCCAAGGATCTGCTCGAAGCCGAAATTCCGAGCAGAAGGCGGAAACGTGACTCCATCGACAAACCATACAATGAAAATTCAAGCACATATATACGTGAAGACCCCCGCACAATTAACAAAAATGAAAGGGTCGTTAGAACTGATATTTCCACAAACATAATTCACAACAAATCGGAGAACAATATGATCAGTGAACCGTTATCACCTTCTAGCCTAATGCCATGTCCAATGCCAGTAAAAATGCATCACAGAGAAAACCCAATGCTCATAATACATCAACACAAAGAAAGCACATCACATATGGTGATTCACCAGATGGATAGCTCTAGAATACAGAGTAACCGGTCACCGGCACAGCATCACCAGCTTAGAGATGTTCGTGGACCTTCACCGATGGCTCAAAGTCAAGATAAAATGGGAAGCAAGTCACCGTGCTTAACACAAGTGATGGGGCCCCACTATGAACATTCATTGACTCCCAATGATGGTTCAGTGAGATCAGACGAAGGATACCATAGCAATGGTTATCATGATGAATTCACTCCACCGGAAGATTCAAGTGATTCAGACGTCGAAAATTATGTTTTGGACTGCTCAAATAAAACTAATGAGCCAAAAGAAACAGTAATTGTACAGAAAATGGATCAAGATATGCATCGCAATGAATATAGGAAAGTCAAAATAAAAATGCCCAGAGCTTATCAATACCAGAACCACAAAGAAATGGACTGTGAAAGTGAAAAAGAACTGATTATTGCCGAAGAAGTACCGGAAGGTTTACCACAAAATTTGTCACCACCCAGAAGGGACCCAGCGACATCTACCGTAATAGTGCTCGAATCGTCGCAAAACGCCGTCGTCCCAATAAACAAGCCTTATTACGAGGATGGAACTCTCTCACCATCACCACAACCAGCGTTTATGAGATATACGCCACCGGACACTAGAATTTTGGAAACAATTCTAACAGGGAGTAGGATGGATACGAATAATAATGACCCAAACCGGCGGCAGCCAAATGCAACACCACCACCCTCCTCTCCTACGGAGATGGCTTATTCGTACAAGAAGAGCCAAAGGTACGGGAATGTGTGCAGCCCTGATTCTAGCTCGAACCTGACCCCGCTGCCGTCACTCTTGCCGCTCCCGCAGCAACTACCGGCTCCCAGCGCGGCTGCACTTTATTCTACCTCGCCACCGCACTCCATCCCGCATACCACGGAGATCAGAGAAATCCGGGAAATAAGAGAGATCAGGGAAACGAGATATGAAAGCCATTACCCTAATTACTCGTACAATATTTATTCTCCACCGAATTCTACTATCATCACTCAGCTAGGATCACCTCCGAACACCTACTCACCGACCGTCACTTCGTCACATCAATACGAGAGGACACAAAATGGTCAAGGAAATCACCATTATCCGTCTTCCACTAGTGTCATAACATTGAAAAATTGCTCACAACTAAGCTTGATTCAGAATTCTAACATGAACAGCCCCATGATGCCTCAGCACAGTCCACTGAGTCCAGACGGTTCTTGCCTCATGGGACCCTTGAGCCCTAACTCCCAAGCATCACGGGGTTATAGAAGTCTTCCATATCCGTTGAAAAAGAAAGATGGCAAGATGCATTACGAATGTAACGTTTGTTGCAAAACATTCGGCCAGTTGTCGAACTTGAAAGTTCATCTGAGGACCCACTCGGGTGAGCGACCTTTCAAATGTAACGTGTGCAACAAATCCTTCACGCAGCTGGCTCACCTGCAGAAACATCACCTGGTGCACACAGGGGAGAAACCTCACCAATGCGACATTTGCAAGAAAAGGTTCTCTTCGACGTCTAACCTGAAGACACATCTGAGGTTACACTCGGGCCAGAAGCCTTACGCATGTGACCTGTGCTTGCAGAAGTTCACTCAGTTCGTACATTTGAAGTTACACAAGAGGCTTCACACGAACGATAGGCCGTACGTGTGCCAAGGCTGTGACAAAAAATATATAAGCGCTTCTGGACTACGTACACACTGGAAGACAACTAGCTGTAAGCCAAACAACATCGAGGAAGTCTTAGCCATTACCAACGCCGCCCACACTGAGTGTATCGGTAAGTTGCACCACATTATATACTCACTTTCACTCGTAAAATTTAAATCAACTCAGTCGAGAAAAATTCAAGTGGTCTGTTTCAAGTATTTTAATTTTTTTCCTGAATAAATAAAACCACCATCGAACGCGAGATGCCGCGCGAGGGCCGCGAGCGCGAGAGCACTGCAGCGCGCTGCACTTTCTCCTCGTAGGTGAACCGCAACTTTCACTTGCGCTCTCGCTGAACGAGCGCGATTTCATTTTCGCGTGCTGTTTGCAGGTACCGTGGACAAAGACTGCCACGATAGGGAGGGGCACGATGGCTACGAGGTGCACTCTCCCCCGGCGGGGATGGCCGGTGGGGGCTTGCACTCCACCACGCCGCACCTGTCCCCGCAGTACCACGAGCCGGCGCCGCACTACGCGCCGCATGCGCAGGAGCCGCGCCCCACCGTCATCGAGTCCAGCCAGCCGCTCATTATCGAGTGCACCTGACCGCCCGCGCGCCTGCACTCCTCTTGTGATTCCGCTCTTGTGATCTGAACTGTGCACGGACCGCGCGCGGCCCCACTGGCTATGAGATTACGTTATAGACTTTAAGGTGTATATTTGTATAAATAGTAGCTTAGCGCTATGCGATTATGAGTACTGAGTACTTGAGTTACGTTAGTCCCCTTTGGGAATCTATTTTTAAACTAAGCACGAATAAGCATTTCACTCCACGTGTCGCATCTGAAATCTTATCTGTCTTTGTTTTATACTATCCAATGCTCAATTTTATATTTTGTAGATGCTATACCTTTTGTAAATAGTTTTTGTTACATCGATTTTATTTAGCTGTAAACTTTGGAATAGTGTCGATATATTTTATAGTGAGCGTTACGATGTGCAGAGGTTAGTGATAGAACGGTATTGTTTTAAAGTAGTAAAGCTTTGTTTTGGAACGCGTTGCACAAATCCGAAATATAGAGTAATCCAGTCGCTATATTTTGTTTAACACCAAAGAACAGAAATGCAGCTTCCCATGCCACCGGATCATCGAGTGAAGTGACGTTCATTCAGTTTTACTACATGGCATCACACAATCGTTGCGTACTCACGCCAACGTCCGGTTAGTGTTAAGTGCCAAAAGCACGTTTTATATTTTTAAGTTATTGAGATATACATATAGTATTTTAAATTGTTGTTCCTAATTATTAATTCGGAGATTAAGCCGCGCATGTCATGTGCATGAAATTAATTCTAATGTTGTTAGATTAAAATCGAGGAATCGTGTACATTATCCCTACGCTAGAACAAATGGTGCTTCAGAGAGTAGAGCGGTGGGTCGCCTCGCGACGCGACGGCGACCGACATTGCATTGTAAACTAAATTCACCGAATCTACTAGTTAACTACGTATTTTATATTCCCGATAATTTTTATAATTCTCCTATTCAAAAAGGCTGAGGTAAAATATTATTCTAATGTAGACGTTTGGCGAATATTGAACGTAAGGTCGGTTTGTTTGCATGATGCGTAAGAGTCGAGTAGATATATTATAAAACTACGCGTATACCTATCGAAATACTGTAGCTTATACGTGATGTTAAACCAAACTAATAGCTTTTTGTATATTTCTATAAAAAAAGGTTTTTACATGCAATTCTTACTAGATTTAGTATCCGTGTATTTTATATTACGAGTATTTAACTATTTACAGAGCTAAAATTTGTACTGAAACTCAAAAATTAATAATTTCAACATAAATATCACAATATTCAGTCCGAGACAATTTTCACGAAAAAAATCATCAATACAAACTTCCATTTCTGAACTAGATACACATTACGCAGATTATGTGGTATCTAACGCAGTCTTTTATTTTGGTAGGGTTTGGGTGTCTTTTTTTTGTATTTTGTCATTATTGTTCTGTGTGTTAAAAACACTATTCTCTGCAAAAAGTCCATCAACACGCGGCAAAATGTACATATATGTTGACGCGTTCTTTATCCGGAATTTTCAAAAGTCATTGAACAAAGTTGTTAGTTCCAATGTCCTAAAAGGTTTTGCTTTAGTTACGAGTAATCCTGTAAATGTCTATGTATATGTCAACTTATATTACTAATTATTGTATACCTATACCTACTGTGTTACCTACAAGTTGAGCTGGAGTACCTGGCATAGTGTTCATAGACAATCTTGTCTTTTATACTCGTATCTTATTCATAAAATAATGTAATATAGTATTTTCATATTCTTATTAATGTTGATTTTCTCGTTAGATGAAGTGTAATAACGTTTTTCGCTGATAGAGTTGACTGCGTTTTTTATGAAAGAAACTTAAAAAGAAGTAAAACCATTTTAATGAAACTTTAGTGTTTTTGAACGCAGTTATATAATTACAGGGTTAAAGCAGGTACTTAATTTGTGAGTTAATTTTCAATAATTATGTAGGCGCAAAGCATAGCTCCGCTCTTTAAACATGAGAACTAAAACTCATAATGATTACTATTATTGAATTTTACTTATATTAGCTAAGTATATACAAGTTATTTTTATAATATTTAAAGTTCGAACTTAAAAACAGCATTGCTACATGACAAATAAGTATGCTACGAAAATACGTAGAATGTCTACGCGAGACGTAGAAGTTCTACATCTACACATGACACTGCTTGTTATCAAATTTTGGTTGAATATAAATAATATTCAAAGATGTATTGTTTCTTGTCGTAAAATTGTTAATTAATGTATGGTACTATTGTAACTTGAGCTGAAAATGTTTTTTAATTCAAGTAACAAAATTGCCTCTAAAACTAGTACTTATTGCGTTCTCATATAAAATAAATAAATGTTTATAGTTTTTTACGAGAGAGAACTTAAAATGATTAAATATGAATAGATTATACATTCAATTACTTGCGTCATTATGAAAAATCAATATTTCCTTTCATATTGAAGCATACTACATCCATAATATAATATCTATGATATTGTTAAATTTATTGCAAATGAAATGTAAAAACAACTCATATGTTTCTTCTTTTAATATTTAAGTATGTTTAAAATTTCAATAACATGTCAGGTAACTCCCAAGAAAGTCGCAGTGCACAAAAATTGTTATAGATTAGTATCAATAAGTATAGTATTATACTTATATACACATCAATTTAAAAAATACTTTATTTCATAGGTAACGTACGTACATATATTAAAGTGAATCAATTAAAACTGGTACACTTCAACAAACGATTTCATAAATATATGAACACTTTAAACGAAAATAATATTATTGCTTTAAAAACATTACAAGTACAACATTGGTATTGAATTATTAAATTTTTAGTAAACATATTGCAATGTTCATTTATTTTTGATCTCGATTGAATTATCTAAGCAACTAAGATATAAAATATTGTATATATCACCGAAAATAACTATTTGGTAAATTTTATAATATAATCCACCAATCAATACATACAAAAATAAATATTGTAAAAAAATGTTTTATGTTTCAATCATAAGAAAATTGTAAGGCTCATGTCACAAGTAAGTTTTGATAACAACTTTCAATGGTCACCTGACTTTATGTAAATACTTCAATATATGACAATCCTGGATTTTTTTATAATTGATACGTAAAAATGTAAATAAGTACATAATTTACTCAAAGTACATCAAATTAAGCAATAATATCACTAGAATTATCATGAACGATATTCTGAAGAGGGCTGTCTAGAGGCTTATTAATGCGAACAACTACTAAGGCAAAATGAATTTAGAAAACGTATTTTTGTGTCTCAAGTATTTTTTGTTTGCTCTGTAATCAAGTTTGTTCGTATTAATAAGTGCCTGTAACTAGTCCCTTCACGATCTTCTTAACCTTTACTGTAAACCATATATCTATGTCAATAATTCGGCTATGTAATTGTATACGTATAGGACTCACATACGTTTCGAATGTAAGTATCGTACCTAATATGCGCCAGAACTTAACTACCTATTGTAAAAGCATGTAATTTTGTACACCGATCGGTAAATTAATTTTACAACACAGAAATCCAATAAAAGGAGTAAAAACTATACAGAAATGTTTTTTTTTCCGTGATCGAAACAACTCTGAAGTTTTTTTCAGTTATATAGGCACAAGAGACAACTTCATCTATTCTAGAGCAGTAGAGAAAAAAGTAAAAAGAGGCAGATGAACTATAGCAGCAGTATTTAGTTAAATTTATATTATTTTTAGTGAACAAAAAGTCGATAAAAATAAGCAAAAGTACATACAAGCAAAATGGCAAAGTAGTGTTAACAAATTAATGTATAGGCACTTTAGATACTTATTTACAACATACAAACTATATAAAGCATTGTTTTCTTGTTGCATTTGCTAATACTTTATTTTATTACTAGTGACATCTATCAGTTCAACCTCGAACTGCAATGATAAGTTGAAGGGAATTACATAATTTGATTATGTCTTAAAAAAGATCGATGTTGCATCACATTTCATTCAAACGCCATCTATATATTCCTACGCTTGGTATCAAAAGCTTTATAAGGCTACAGTGGCAAAACATTGAACTATTTTCTGTAGACGAAACCAGCTATATACACACTTGTTAATCAATTTTGAAATCTTCGTTTGTTTTTGTTTGTCATGACATGTAATTGTTGAATATTATTATTATTTTATTAGATATTAATATTGATATTATTCCATATTGATATGTAATACAAATTAATTGTATTTCATATTGTCATTTTTTAATTTTGAACGTATAATTGAATAATTATCAATAAATGGTTTGTCTTGTTTATCTTTATCTACTTTGACTATTATTCTACTACAAATTACTTTGACTTTGATTTCCAGAACATTCCGTGGAGATCGGTTCAACAGGCTCCGGAGCGTTGCACTTTTTGTAATGAGTTCTCATGTTAGACGACTGGGTGAAGGCTAGGTTACATCGAGGACAAGAGTAGGGTTTGGAACCAGTGTGAAAGTTTATGTGAGACTTTAGATGATGCTTCTTCGTGAAAGACTTCGGGCAGAGCGTGCACGAAAAGGGTTTCACTCCTGAAATATAAAGAAAAATATTTGTAAGTTCTTAAGTAAAGACCTAAATCTTGTTAATCGATATAATCAGGTGAGCCTGTGTAAATAAATGGGTAATCTAGATGATTGTAACGTTTCTGAAGTCATACTCTTCAGAAAAGTTACTCTAATAAAGTTACTATCACTTTTCTTTTACAAGTTCTACATTGAACTAGGAAAATGTTTTGTGTGTGCACTCGTATGAATAAAATCAATTGTAATATTTTGCTGCCACACTCGTAATAAATGGGTTTTAAAAAGGAATTTACATACGCACAATCTTTACCTTTACAATATTAAGGGATCACTTGTCCGTTTTTACCGAATTGATAAATTAAGGGTAAAATGATGAATAAACAAAAAGTCGCCCCTTTTAATTTATCATTTTCTGAACATAGTACAAAGTTCATACATTATTATACGGAGGCGATGCTTTCGTAATATCAAATTTTGAATTCAGTCTATGAATTCGGACGGCAAAACGAACATTAAATATGAATTAGCTACCTGTATGTAGCCTCAGATGTAGGGTCATATTGGATCGGTCAGCAAACCGCTTGTCGCAGTGCGGGCAGGCGTACGGCCGCTCGCCGGAGTGCGTGCGCTGATGCTGCTTCAGCAACATCTTGCGGGAAAACGCCTTGCCGCACTCTGAACACACGTGCGGCTTCACACCTTGAATACGAAAAGAAAAAACCATAAGGTTAAAATAATATTACAGACTTCATTAATAAGATTTATAAATATTCATCTAAAAAAAACCAGTAGCATAATAAAATCTTTGGATAATTCCAAAGATTTAATGTCAATTCGTTATAGTATGATAATATTTTACATTTGTAACTAAGACTTGATTTTACGTTTTTCTACTAGTGCCTCTTCTCCTCTTTAGTCGTATTCCTCATTACTGAGGGTCATGACTTCCCTGCAGAATTCATTCCCTGAGGAAGCTCTGATGGGCAAGACAACGTGGTGGGTCCACGGGTCCTCAACGGAAGACATGTATCCTCGAATTTTGTGGTCCGCAAACATGTCGGTTTCATCGGTAAAGCGAGTGCAAATCAATTATAATCATATTACTTCTTACAAGTCATTGTTGTCAGCAGGAATTGAACCAGGGTTCGTCAGATTTTCAGACGTTTTCCCACTGAGCCTCACTTGTTTTTAGCGCCTCTACTCTATACTACAAATATGAAAACCATTTGTTGATTTTATATTTTGTATATTTATTAGCATGCATATAAAGCGTAAAAGTACCTAAAGCCTAAAGCATAACTTTAACACTTAACTTCAGCTAGGATCTAAAAGATATGTACTGCCGCATTTTATGGTTAAAGGATTGCAAGTCCACAACCAACTGGAATAAAAATGTCTTCTAGAAAATGTATTACTAGCGAATGCACTTACCCGTATGTATGCGAACATGCATATTGTAGGCGACCCGTTGATTAAACGACTTCGGGCATAAAGTGCACTTGTACTCCTTTCTATTCCTGCAAAACGCCAATAGCGCAAAACACTCATCACATTGTCAACAAACGCAAATAGAAATCGATAGTGCAGATAGCTATTCGAATATGGAAATAATAATGGAACCAGATATTGCTTTAAGGAAGTCGATTTTAAATAATATTCTATTTAGACATAGGTATTTACGTACTTACATATATATGTATGCACTAAGTGTTTTAAATCACTCGGCAGTTATGTTGAGAAATTATGGTGATTTTGAGCTTTAGTGGAATAGAGTGAGCCGTACATTTTATATCTAATTTTAAAGCCAAAAAAATTTAATTCATGACCTGTAAGGCGTGCGGTCGCCTTATGTGTTACTCATCATGGATTTAGACCCGGCCAATGAGCTTGGGCTTCGGGTGAAGGAAATGATCGTGAGGAAAGTAGAGTAGAACATATTCTAGACTTTGTCTAGTAATTGTTAATTCCAGCAGCCCTCTTCAGAGCCACTAATACTACACTATACATTAAATATATTCCACCTTCAACCTTCACTGATTCGTGTGGTTCGACAAAATAAATGTTATGAATAAATAGCTGTATTTTATACAAAAAGAACCCTAGAGTAAGATAGCTTTCGTAACTTAATAGATAGAGCATAGATATATCGTACTCTATCTCACCTGTGAATCTTCATATGGCTGCTTAAGTACCCCCTATCGTTAAAGTACTTGCCGCAAACAGTGCAAGTCGCAGCGAACTCTCGTGTGCCCCTATGTATGGACATGTGGTACTTGAAGTTCCTGAGTTGCGAGAAGGTTTTGCCGCATTCGCCGCAAGTATACCGAGCGGTGGTCGAGTGCCGTCGCATATGCACTGAGAGCGACCCGCTGCTTGTGAACACCTGGAGTGGACGAAAATAGCTTTTCATTTAACCTTTCAATACATTGCACAATTGCCGTTTCCATTTCCTATAAGATTGGTTTTGTCAAATATACAAAGTTATAGGCATTCTTGCGAAAGGGGATCAACGCCGTTGTTGAATCAGTACAAAAAATATACAATGGGTTCTCTCTGAAATTGCGCTTGAAGCTTATACGTTTTACCACAGGGCGGTTTTATTTCTGATTAGCAGATCGTCTCGGCTTCACACGGGCTATAAATAATCAGAGTTACAAAGAGAAACAAAATATACCCTATGTTACTCGGGGATAATGTAGCTTCCCAACGGTGAAAGGATTTTCAAATCGGTTCAGTTGTTTCGGAGCCTATTAGCGTCAAACATAAAATCAAACTTTTCCTCTTTATAATATTAGTATAGATACGTACTATTATTTATTTTTCACAATTCCCTGTAACTCTTACATTGTTTTTTCGTTTAGAGCATATTAGATAGATATCAACAAAAATAAATCTTATATATAAAATTTCCGTGTCACAGTGTTTGTTACCGTACTCCTCCGAAACGGCTTGACCGATTTTTTTCAAATTTTATATGCGTATTCAGTAGGTCTGAGAATCGGCTACTGTATATTTAGTTTTTTTTTTTATTATTATTATTATTATTAAGGCAAAACAACGTTTGCCGGGTTAGCTAGTATTGATATAAAGTAAGAAATAGCCCTCTCGGAGGGCTCGATTTGAAACTCGAAACTTACCGTTTTGTACCAATATATAACTAAACATTTATTTATTATTTAACTAACCTGATCACACTGAGTGCATTTAAAACAGTCCGATCCAACGGCCATCTGTATCGGTGAGTTAGCTTCAGGCGTTATTCTAACTTCTAAAGACGGCAACGTTTTCTTAACTAAGTCCTCAACCGTCGTTGTTTGATTATTATTGCTGTCGTTCATAACGGCAACTTTATCTAGCTGAAAAAAACACGCATTTTGTATGTTATTTTTGTGTAAAGTAAAAGAAAAAAAGCCTTTATGCATTACATTTCACAAATTTACATATTTTTATGCAAAAATTACAGCTTGGGCATAGGCCTCCTCCGTTATTTCCCAAATCTCTCTCCCTCGCCTGTCTCATCCATGTTGGTCCGCATATCTTTAGGAATAGTTATTTTTATATAGTACGTTACTAACTACGTTAAGAAAACTCTTACCAATATTTTTTCTGCGCTAGACTTTTCGCATTTCCGCCGTAACGGCCTAAAACTGGTCGGCGTGCGTGAGCTCCACGGGTTTTCTAGCACTTGATTAAATATTACTTTTGAAGAACTGTTAGGAGCCAATGCTTTCCTTTTCTCTGCATTTCCACATTTCCAAGGCAAATTCTGTGCTACTGCATGTTGAGAGTCTTTGAATAAATGACACTTCATAGCGTCCAAGAAGGACTGTTGAAAATTTAAAGGGGACGAACTCAGTTGATAGAAAACATTGTTTTCGCCTAATTGATGCGGTAACAGCGGTACCTCATCACTGGGAAACTCTGAAACAGTTTCACTTTTACCGTGAATTAAAGGCAAATCTTGTAAGTCTGACGGTTTTACGTAAGAAATGTTCATGTTCCCATTTGCATTCGACTGAAGCTTATCACTATAATTGTTTGTACACTGTGTCTGTCCTGAGTGTATTAATGGATATGTATACGACGTCAGTTGAGTTGTTTTTGTACAATATCTGCCGAGCGAGTGTCCGTCGCCGAGATGTTCGCAATTTGCATTCGCTGAGAGCACAGATGCCGGAGAACGATAGTATTCATTTGATATTGCCAGCACGCTTTCCGTCAGACCGTTAACATTACCGTTTCGAGGATATGTCTCGATAAATAAATCACGTAGGAAAGAGTTCCTTTGTCGGTCTCCACACGGCAACTTCAGATTTCCTAAACGAGACCTGCGCGGCTCGCTCTCATTCTGACTTCGTACAGCATTATCGTGGAAATCTATATCTCTTTGAGAATTCTGAAGCAGCACGTTCTGGGCCTCCGTCCTTCGTTTTATATTAATAAATCTTTGATCGTTATCGTCTCCTAAAGTAAAAATTTCTGTTTTCAGTTTACTTGCATCATTACACGAGTGGAATCCAAAATGTCCTTCTTCTGCGACCTCTCTTATTTTTGGCAAGTGTTGGCAGTCTATGTGAATTTGCATGGCTTGTATAATATCTAAAAATAATTCTACTTTATGTCTGTGTAACAGAACTTCTCCATTGTAGATGTAGAATAGAACTGACGACAAAGCTTCCAGATCAAAGTCGGGTAAGACAATAAAGGTGGGGGTTTCGTCAACAGGGCAGGAGAGCAGTATTTTCTGGAAAGAGGAAATTTACAAATAGCTAAGTACATTTTTGTGTTTTCAATTTGTGTATAAATGATTATTAATTTATTACCCTAAGAAATGTGCTGACGCTAGCAAGCACGGCGCGGTGCGCGCTGAAGGACCGGCCGCCGCAGAGAAGCTTCACATCGCACCATTCACCGTGAGAAAGCCATTCGCACATCTGAAACATATTTACTTACGTAAACAGTAGCACCATATTTATACTCAAGTGAATATGACGAATTACACTATATGCTAACAGTCTTAGTGGATACCTAACACTAAATGTAATGCCGATTATTTAACTTTTTAAGACGTTTAAAACGTGACCAAATAGCATGCTTTACACTTTACAGTAAAACAATAATAAAAAGCCCTTTAAATCCATTTATTATACAGAAACAATAACAAACAACATAAAGCATGGTAACTACACCCACTGACATTACCAATTGGTAATAGCATGAGAATACACACCGTTACGAAATGAATTAGAGAAAATAATTTTATAGTTTCTTTCACGCAATTTTCGTGTAATTTGGTCGAGACTTGACTCCTATCCGGTGAGTTTGCTTGGAGTCTGTGTAAACACGCTATGTTTGTGGCATACTTTTAATTCTTAGATACTCGTTCAAACAGTGGATGGCCCACCCGCGCCTGCGGTGTATGCGTGTAGCGCACACTGCGGCTCACACACAGCACGCCAGCAAAACGCAAAATTGACCAAACACACACGACCAGGTCAACGTTTTTAAAGTAGCACCACATGTGAAAGTGCAGAGCAAATAGTTCTGATCAAATAAGACAAAAATTAGAAGCTCCATCTCAACGATCCATCCACTTCCTACACCATTTGTTTACGGAGAGACCTACCTAGTGTAGTTAGCAAGTCTCTGCCGTTTACAGAGCACTGAAACTAACGTATAATACGGAAAATGGGGTTTGTTTTAAGTAAAGCTATCGATGAATCAGTTTTAAAAATACATTTGAAAACCTAGTCCGAATAAATGGATTTGCAAAACGAATACTAATAATTCACGATTGCAAATAATTAAATACAGAAAAGAAAGTTCTAGTCACGTAAATAAAATTTAAAACTAACATTATCAATTATTTCCAGTATTTTGTTTTGGGCAGAACACATGCAGATGTTATTGTAACATTTGTAACGCTTATCGCCGATTTGCTGAACAATTATCTCGTTGAGGTGTAAAATTTAATGCGAAGATATATGAATGGAATAACCCTTTTACTTCCTATTTTATATAGGTACTGGTGATGCTACCAGTAGATACATAGATTATAAAATTAATTTAACACTTACTTCTTACATTAATAGGGTTGTGTTTCAATTCGTACTAAGCTTTTTGCATTAGTCGTGAAAAGCGCATCTCGATAACAGTACCTAGTCCCATTACAAAATTATGTTTTCACTTTACAAAAACATTAATAGTTCTAGAAAGTTACGTTAAGCCTGTTTAGCTATAGATGGGAGATCGGAAGTGTTGCTTAAATAGGAATATATGAACGCTCCATATGAATATAAAGGATCTAAAAATAATGAAGCTCTTGTTGGTTATTTTACTAGGAAGTAGCTACTTACAATATACTGCTATAAATCGCATTTATTTTAAAGCGATTTTATTATAACTTCTTATCATAAAGATAAATTAAGTGATTTAAAAACACAACGTTAGGTGCTTATACTACAAAAGATATACTTTTGCATAGTAACCGAATAGCGTGTTTAACTAAAAATTATAAGCTTTTATAACCCTGCGTATGTATCAGGTACTCATACTTTATGGTAGATGGTGTGAAGCGGAAAATTACAATTTGTTGGATTACTTAGATACGTGTGATCACGGTGGCATATCACAAATCAAAAAGTTAAATTTTACTCGTGAAAGTTTTGTCCTAAGAAAAGTTTGCAGAAATTTTCTGGTGGGTTTAGATTAGATTATCGCGCACTATACAATTGATTTTGATGTACAATATGACACTGTTTCGGTGTTTAGACCCGATTAGCTTCTAGTGTACAGAATTAGGTTCAAAGTCTGAAGTGGACCTATTTCAGAAGATTTAAATTATAAACAAAATGAAACTGTTTCGGTGTATAGACCCGATTAGCTTCTAGCGTACAGAATTAGGTTCACAGTCTGAAGTATTTCGGAAGATTTTAATCCATATATAATATCAAACTGTTTCGGTGTTTAGACCCGATTAGCTTCTAGCGTACAGAATAAGGTTCAAAGTCTGAAGTGGACCTATTTCAGAAGATTTAAATTATAAACTATATGAAACTGTTTCTGTGTATAGACCCGATTAGCTTTTAGCGTACAGAATTAGGTTCACAGTCTGGAGTAGACCTATTCCAGAAGATTTTAATAAACTTGACAAAATAAAGTTTACACACATAAACATAAATTTCATAAAATAGCTTTAAGACTGACCCATATCCGGTGCCAGATTTAGGACTTCCTGTTTCTAGTAGCGCCCTAAGCGAAATTTCCATGGCGCCCCTGAACTGGATCTGATGGATGATCATATAAAAGATCATCATATAGTATTATTTACTGTGGGTTGGAAGACATGTTAAATTGTAGGTTCAAGCTGTTAGATGTACGAGCAATCATTAAATACGCTGAAAATAAATTAGCGCACAGTTCAAAAATGTATTCCTTTTTTATTGGAGAAATTATAAGCTAGTTTAGGCGACTTTTAATCAGCTTGATGCTTAACAACTAGTTTTTTATTTAGCATAACCTCACGAGTTTTCAACTTGAGGGTGGTAGATTGCCAGGCGAGCAATAGAAAACGCACTATGATATGGTTACAGTGTCCTAGATATTAAAAAAAATATCTGATATTTATTCTCGGATTACGGTGAAGGAAAACATCGCGAGGACACATCGTGGGTAATCCGCTAACCCGTCTTGGGCAGCGCGGTGGATTATGGCCTATATCTCTCTCCTTGTGAGAGAAGGCCCCGAGTTCCAGCAGTGTGAGCAAATAATATATGTAGTATGCCCAATATCTGATAAGAAAATTTAAAGGTTTCTAAAAATATCAGCTCTTTAAGATATAATTATTATGTATATAAATTATTTGGGAAAATAGAAGGAGTAATCAGGGAATTCAATTGGAAAAATAGATAATTAAAATGTTGTCAGCTGTGTTATGTAAATACCACATTTTTTCATTTAGTACAAAAACTTATTTAAAAATATGCAGTTGACTTCTTCGATTGAAACAAATAAAAAACAATATTATTATAAATGTAAAATACGAATTTAATTCAATTGATTTTTATTTAGACAATTAGTGAAAAAAATTTGTAATCAAATAATTTATTTGCACCAAAACACTCATAATATAGTAGCAGAGTATTGTAAATTCAACATTTGACCGAATTATTGTAATATTAATCTACAGTCTTTGGACCACACGAAACAAGTGCTGCGGGTCCTAGACCTGAATAGTCTAATACTGGACAGTCCCAAGAACCAACAAAAAAAAACCACGTGCTGAGTGATATACAAAAAAAAAAACACAAATAAAAATTAAAAATTGACTTACCTTGAAATACACAGTGCACCCCAACAGTCCTTATTTGTGAGTGATCCTTTCAGCAGCGTGTCTCGGTTCTCAGCTCGGTACCGCCCCAGCGAGTACTGTGATGCGAATGGCACATCGCATATCACATGTGCTGTGTCCAACTGGAAGGCACCGGTGTGCTCTCGCAGTGGTAGGTACCATTCTAACTAGCGTTATTTGTTCGCACTTTTGATCTCGGCTCGTAGCGTAGACCCAATTTGAGGGCGGGGCGGAGAAAATTCTGTGGAAAACTATTCGTTTCTTTTTAAATATTGTCTCTTTATTTATTTTCATAGCTTACATGTCATTACACATGTCTTAGTCATACACAAGTTATCAATGCCACCTTGATTTTCGCTTGTCAATTATTTATTGTATTTTGGTTTATATACCTAATAACGCACCTACGATTTATTTAGTGAATAACAATGATGATATCAATCAAGAGTAAACAGGTTCGTTTTAGGGTTCTATAGGCAAGCATATCATAGACCATCGCGCAGCTTACCATCAAGCAAGCTGTGTTTTAACACTGGTCTTTACTTTATCTGTATTTATTTATTTATGAAAACTACGTCTGAAGCAATCGCGCAATAAGCTGGGATACTTATTACCAACATAGGTAAGCAAATAAAAAACGAAAAGGTTGTACTTATCTTTCTGGATTTACTAAGGAAAATCCCCGTAAAATAGATAATATTTATGAATGGATAAGTTTATGCATGAGAAAGCATAAATTATGTAAGTATTCATTCAATTCAATCATTTATAATTATGTAAGTATATGCCGAAAACCAAGTGAGTACCTAAACAAAAATATAAATAGAATTTCATTATAGGGTAATTGGTACTTGGCTGATACATACATACAGTGTCATTATTTTATAGTCACGCTTGTATAATTATACACCGTTCTCATTATTACGGCTCACACGATGTTTTGAAGCTATAAAATCTCTCCAAATATGTGTTCTAAGTGTGTAAAAATGTGAACTCGTCGCTTAGTGTGGCTATTAAAAAACTTGA
The DNA here is from genome assembly GCA_035578125.1 of Mellilla xanthometata. Classification (NCBI taxonomy): domain Eukaryota; kingdom Metazoa; phylum Arthropoda; class Insecta; order Lepidoptera; family Geometridae; genus Mellilla; species Mellilla xanthometata. The sequence continues at coordinate 7,740,107 of JAPUBQ010000008.1, forward strand.
AGGCGTTATAAATTCGGAGAAACATGTCGGTTGAGTGATTATGGTTAAGATAATTATCTTAATTAGAAGAACTGTTAATGCCATCGCGGCAGTTTAAAGGTAACTTTGTAACCTAAAAGTATTCTTAAATGTACTTAAGTGGTCACTATAGCAACTTACTTATTATATATTACTTACTTATACAACAGATTTTACCAACCTTGCAATTGCCTGAAATATATTCTTAGTAAAATGGTTGAATATGATTCTTTCTATCACAACAGCAACCTACGAAACGAATGCCTACAACTTTATTTGCAGACCTATACAAATAATTAAATTTATTAACGCAATCAAAATAATTTCACTATTTAAAATACTGATATTTGTCATGTACGAGTATGTGTAGCGCCAGTACCATACGTTACCGCCTCGCTCGCTATTATCACGACGTTCGTTTGCAAACGAAGTTCGTGAACACGCTTACGACCAGTCCAAGCTACAATGCATGACTTAGGTAGGTATGTATCGCAAACGAAAACCTTTGGGCAAGGAACCAGCCCGCGTTCTTGACTCCAGTGACGTCACCCAAATTAAATCATTAACTTAAAAAAACATATTAACCCCACGAGAGTTCTCTAAGCCAGGGCAGTCGAGGGCGTTGCTTAATTTCACCGCTTGACGTCTTCTGCAGCTTCCACCGTTCATCACCGAAACCGCATTATTAATTACCATGATATATGGTTTCCGAGTGGATAATTCCGGAAAATTCGGTAGTTGAAGTTGAATGGCAGTTAGTAGTGCCAGATGAAATGATATAAAATATGAAACAAAAAGTCAACTATACGAAGATGAACCGCAATTTTAGTATAGTCTAAAACACAAGCAGGACGAAAATATAGTTGTTTAGAAAGTAACTGAAATTATGATTTACTAGTTGCACCTGCGACAATCAGGGACATAAAAAAATAATCCGGGATAAAAATTAGCCTATGTGTAATACTTACCTATAGCCTATATATGTCTAACCTAAATCTTCATTGTAAATCTCATCAAAATCGGTCATGCGATGGAGCGTGAAGGAGTAACATAGATTTTGAAGTTATTTGCGTATCCCATGGGAACAGTTATCGGACATCGGTATAAAAATTAAATCTATGTGTTAATCCAAGGTCTAACCTATCTTCACACTAAATTTCATGAAAATCGGTTTAGCCGTTTGAGCATGAAGAAGTAACATACATACACGCACACACAAACTTTCGCATTTATTATATTAGTAGGATAGTAGGATTTTCATTGCAATTATAATAATGTCGCGAAGCTTCCAGTGTAGATTATTCTAGAACACACCTGTACACCTTCGGACTCGCTCTTACATGTATCTGCAATCTCACTCATACAGTATCTGGAACATTCTAGATTCTACTGGGGAATAGTATAGAAAGTACTGGTACTGTTCTTTTTCACTGAAATACGACTTTTAATTTGAGGTAAGTTTGAGATACGGCAACACTTAAATAAAAACAATAAGGGGCTAGTGCAAGTTGCATCCTATATGAGTGCTCAGTCCCTCTCTCAGGGGATCAGTGTGAGGCCTTTGGGGCGCTTACCATCAACACGAACTAATCTTACCCGTACCATAACTGAAGAGATGTTGACGGAGATAAGCTTATATCTGCTAGCACCTTGTTACCATGAAAGCCCATGAAAACCATTCCTGCTGAAATTTTTGCCACATAAACACCCCATGCTTGAACAAATAGCTGGTCTAACATGCAAAGTGGCATCAATCGAAAAACTGTCAGAGTGAATGGTTGGTAAATTGAGGTCGAAAAATTAAGAACATAATTATAATAAGTGTTATTAAAAATAAAAACCTATTCGAAAATAATGTGCGACCATGTGTCAAAAATGCTGATGTTAAAAACACACTCAATTACAATTGAAACTTGTGTTAGGAACCAGCCACGAGGTTTGAATATACATCCTATTATCAGTTAAACATTAAACAACATTATAAAACATATTTCATTTTTATTTCTTTTGAATATCAATCTTCACCAAACAAGAAACAATCCATGAAGTCTGAGGAGTCATTGTCCTTCACGTAGGATGTGAAATAGCTACCATCAGTAGCATTACTGTCATACTTAATACATATACAGTAACCTATACTTTTCCCACAACCTCTACATTTACTAGCATGCTTCAAAGTGATTTCTTCAGCAAAATTACAAGCAACAAAATCACCTAGCCTATGTTCTAACCCCACATCACTTACAAAACCATCTAAAACATTTTCATTTACATACTTATCTACACTATCAAATGTACTCAATGTATTAAATTCATTTTTTTGCTGCTTAGTTAACCACTTATCTAACATAAATACTAAATGGTGATGGTAACATTGGAATGTAATTCTTTCACTGGCCTGATCTTTCAGGTCCATCCACTGTTTCACACAAGGAAGAGGTGTTACGTTGGCACCGCTGAATAGAGCTGGATTAGAGAGCATAGCGCTTGCTGCCATCACTCCTCTACAGTTTACACTATCATACAATTTAGTTGCATCTTCTAATGTCTTGATTCCACCATTTGCTATCACAGGAACAGATACAGAGTTAATTGCTATTTTTAAGGCATCTTCATCTATTTTATCTCCACTCTTCTGTGAAGGAGTCCGCCCATGTATGGTGAGGAAAGTTACTCCACATTTTTCCAACTGTTGGCACAAAGCAATTGTTTTCTTCAAATCTTTTAAAATACGAATTTTTACAGATACACTGAAGTCTTGATGTAAATTGTTTCTAATGCCTTTAACCAGGTCTTGAATAACTTCTGGCTTTGTAAGTAGTGCACAGCCGTAACCATCCTTCATTGCCCATCTCTGGGGACAGCCACAGTTTAGATCCACCCCATCAGCATATGGGAAGACAAGCTGGGAAGCATCTATGAAATCGTCTCGATTATTTGCAGCAAATTGCACAATTAGAGGCGAATCTGTGCTTGTGGTTGAAAATTCGCTTGAGCGAGCCTTGTGATTTTGACAAAATGAATCAGCCAGTATCATAGGAGTGAAACACAAATCTACACCATAACTGGAACAAAGATAATGAATCAAGGAAAACTACTGGCTACAGATAATATACAGAAGTTTGTAGATGGACTGGTTTATAATAATAACTTTAAAAAATCATGGTGCAAACTTACTTTCTGACAAGAGTTCTGAACTGTACTTTACTGTATCTAACCATAGGCGCACATACTTTTAAAAAAGAGTTGTCACATTTTGTTTCATGAAACAAGTCTGAAATATTTGTTTGCTGCTTCATGTTTATTTCTGAGTGTTTCTTTTTTAATGCTGCTTTCTAAATACACTAAATATCTAAAATAAACTTTATAGTTAGATAAACTATTTACATAATTTGGCTAATGTTACGTGAAATGCCTAGTTAGTAGTTAATAGTATTTCCTTAATTTTATAGCATTTCAGGTTATAACATAAAAACATAACCAACAAAGTTGGTTTACGGGATTTAGGTAGTGTGGCCAACCTCTACCGAAGTTTCACCATAAGACCAGTTTCAAATTTCTCAAAAATTAATTATAATACTTTTAATTTTTTTTTATGTATATTCGCCTGAAAGGACATGACTAATATAGTTTGTAATATAAGCATATAATTTATTTACAAATAAATATTACAGAAAAAAGAATTATAATACTATAAGCAAATATAAAGATAACAAGAAAAATCAAAACACTACATTTGTAATTGTGTTGTCTGATGTAGTATAATTAGGGTTCCGTCCGTTCCGTTCTCTCATACAAGAAACGACAAAATTGATACACGCTTGAAATGTTCTTGTTCTTCAAATGAAATAAATATTTGAGTGGGGGCTCCCATATCTTTTACAGAATATAATGGTAACGATTCGCAAACGCAACTCCCACTTGGCCGTAGAAAGAGTGCAGTTTGGCCTTTTCTTTCTGAGATCTTGCTTGTAATTCTACCAGCATAGGGTCCCCTTAACCTAAACAACTATAGTAGTTGGTCTTAGCCTAAGAAATCTGAAGTCTAGGAGCTATTTTAATGGAAAAAATATATGGAGCAATTTGGACTGAGAACATAATTTTAATGTCTCAGTAATCTTCTTTTACTTTTCATAAACATACGATTTATAATCTATAGCCCCAAACCCGACCAAGAAACTAAACTTTTATATACCTATTATTTTAGAGAATTAAGCTGAGTGAATAGCGTAATTATAGTGTTATTAATTCAGAACGTTATTCGTATTTGAGTTTTTCTCTCAAATCGACTATAAATGAAGTTGGTTTTAGGGGGGAAATTCTGTAGGGGCTAGCAGCACTAATTGTATAATGAAAATGAACGATCCATTTGTTTTTTATTTGTACCTATTTTGAAAATATACATTGGTTCAGCTTGCTTCTGGGTGAAACTGAACTCAATTGAAAAAAAAAACAATCTATGTTATCTCGTTAACTATAGCCAATTCTATATAATTACAAGAACTATGAATGAAATAGAGAAAGAAGAGCGACTGCAGAGAATAAAAGGTTTTCTTGCGTTATATTCATTTTCACGATTGTATTGATTTATAGCCAATATTTGAAATGGAATAAAGATTAAGAACTTCGTTTCAGCTGGAGCATTCCTAGCCACAGTAGCAGGAATATCTGCCGTTGTGGGATTCAGCGCAACACTTTCTGCGGCCAAAAAAACTGATCCCAAATACTTTAGTAAAGGTATTTTTTTTTGTATATACAGAATTTTATACATGTGTACAGTGTTGTTCTTAAATAGTTTTATGGTATGTAAAATTCTGTAAATTACACATTTATTCACACAAATTCTAAGTAACCATAAATAACAGTACCTGGTTGATCTATCTTTGCTCAGTATATTAGATTTTTTTTAATATGACATTTCCTAAAAATGATTCCTAGCTAGATCGGTTTATCGCCCCTGAAACCCCCTATATACTAAATTTCATGAAAATCATTGGAGCCGATTCCGAGATTCCAATTATATATACAAAATTTGTTCATTATAAGATAATATAGATAAGCCATACTACATGCATTATTAGGACTACATATATATTTAATTGTCTAGGGCTACATGGCAGTATAGAAATGGCTGATGCTGGAGCCATATTAGCGCTACGAGCACTCGGATGGGGAACTCTTTATGCTGTAGGAGGAACCACATGTCTGTGTTATGGAATCTGGAAATTGTCTGGAGCTAAAGATGTGAGTTGACATAATAATGACCAAAAATTTGAGAAATTATTTTTCTTACATTTTGTTTCATAATTTTTGTACTTAATAATAAGCTCTTTCTTTCAACTTTCAACATATCTGCAACTATTTAATCTTTACCTGTCTAATGTTAACATTAACTTACAGCTCAAAGATTTTAGAGTGAAAATGGGAAACTTACTACCTGTCCTACCTAAGAACAACCCGCCACAATCTAGAACAGAATTTAGTGGATTAAATGACTTGCTCACTTACATTTCTGAAGACTATGGAAAAAAACGAGGGAAGGATTAATGAAACAATTTATTGTATATTTAATATAAGTAGTGTAAATATAAAATAAACTTGTATCAGTTGGATAAATCTTGTTTTATCATGTACTCTAATTTATAAGCAGGGCCTTCATTGCAGCTTTGTTTGCATGTGTATATAGCTAGTACTCCCCAATCTATGCTTTGAAAATCAATACCAACTTCTATAAAGTTTAGTAATTGAGGCATGACCTGAAATTATAAGAAAGTAATTTTATAAATTATTTGACTGACTTATCTGATGACTAAATAAAATGATTAAGAATATTTATTTCATCATCATCATCATCAGCCTGTGTCTTCCCGCTGCTGGGTATACGCCTCCTCTCCAACACACCATATAGTATGGTCTTCAGCCAGTTTCCACCAGCTCTTTCCAGCATGCCTAACAATGTCATCTGACCATCGGGCTGGTGGTCTGCTTTTTATTTACCCCATAAAAATAAAGTTGTATCATTCTGCAGTCTAACCTAACCTAACCTATATCATGTGTACCCAATTTCTAAATTAATTGCACCTAACTAACATACACATGGATAAACTTTTTAGGGTTCCATACCTAAAAAGTACCAATGGAACCCTATTTCTGAGACTCGCTATTGGTCTGTCACCAAGCTCCAACTCATGATTTTTTTTTACGTGAGGAAATGCATTTACGCATGCCCACAACACCTGGGGTGGTGGGTGGGGTATGTCGGGCTCGATGCCGGAAGGGCATCCCTACCAACTAAAACCTCACGATGACCTCCTCACCGGAAAGAGTGGGGTGAGGTTCCGCTAACCTGACTCATTTTTAATATACATACAAGCATGTAGTACCTGAAATTCAAATTGCCTTTCCCCAGAGCAATATTGACAAGGAGGTATAGTAATGAGAGCATTAGCCTGCCCTGTTATCCAAAGAGGTTCACCCTCTCTATCATATCTGAGCACTTGATCAGGGTGCCGCGCCACCCTTTTACTAAATTTCTTGAACACTTTGTCATCAGGTGCTTCTTTTGCATACTGCTCAAGTTCACTCTCACTGACATTATCTAATGTTCCTGCTTTCTTTTCTTGTATCATCTTCTGAAGCTTTTCCATCTCATTATTTATGTCTACTTCTTTAACATCTTCCTGCAAAGAACATAATTTTTGTTTTTAGCTGATGAACATTAAAATATGTCACATCAACAATTCTTCTACTTAATGTGAAAAATATATATAAGTTTCTCATTAGTCATATGATGGTTAGTTAGAATAAATAAGATGGTTGGTTCACAACAGTTGTGTCATTCAGTATTAATATAGCAGTTGTGTATATTGCAACTGATAGCAGTGGCTATTACTATTGGGAGTGACTATAGTAGAAGCCAGTGACTTGAGCACCAGACAGATTTTCACATATTTTTAAAAATAATATTAGTATGGAGTTAAGAGGTTTATAAAAAAAATATGTAGTTTTGATTTCATACCTCATCTTCTTCATCCACTATGAGCTCCCATTCTTTGAATAGAATAGATTTTCCACTTGATGTTACAACAAAGTTGTTAGGTTTCACAGATTCAGCTGTCTGCAAAAATTACAAGTACCTCATCCATAAGACAAGCCTATTCAAAAACTTTATTACCTTCATAATTGGTTAAGTTATAAAATAATAAATACTTGTAACAGAGGACAGCTTTCCTTGTGACCTTTTTGCCAGTCTAGAATTTGATGCTTCCTACTGCAGTAGTAGACCTTTTTGCATTTAGAGCAATGGGAAGGAGCTTTAGCTCCACACAGTACACAAAGTTTTGGCCAGTTATCAGCCATAGGGAAGACCTGCAAATAAATAAATAGGTATTTTCTTCGATATTTTTATAAGACAGTTTGCAATTATAAAATATTATTACATTAAAATGAATTGTGAATTTTGCTCTTACCGTACAAACAGATTTTTTTAACCATACAGAAATCTCTCTGTTTGACGGACTATCTTTCTACATGACACTGGCAGAATCGCAAAGTTAATCCTTTGCTCGAAGCCAACAAATAAAAGTTGAAGTTGAGTTAAATGATTATTGTAAAAACAAAGTATTTAGGACATGATATTCTTAATAATTATGAGTTTTTAACCTTTACATCCTTTAAAATTATGGGTTTGAATCTGTATTCTGATATATCTAATAATAATAATAGTTATAATTTCATTTATTTTACCTCATTTTCTTTTTCTGCATATGGGTTAAATGAATAAAACTCATTTTTTCGTGGCAATTGGCAACGAAGCACTACAAAGTTTTCAGCAGAATTAGTTCTACAACAAGTCCCATTTCTACAAATGAATATAAAAATTGTTCGGTGAAAGCCATGATCAGAAGACTCGTATGGGGCATATATCTGAAATTGAATTTCTTTATTTGCATTTAACATCTGAAGTTATGTATGTGTATCATCAGTAAATTATGTATGTTATTTTACCTGGCAGAGAAATATAAGAGGATCACTACATTGTTTGCACAAAAGTTCTTTACTATCAGGATAGTTTTTAAGATCTAACCATGCTGGCTTCCCACCAACTTTGCTGGGAAAAAATCGGGGATGTAAAAGCCAGCTGCTTTTTTCTTCCAAAACACCAATATCTACCTTGCTGCTCATGGTAATACAAAAGTTATTTTTTGCTCTCACATGGACTTTTCTGTATCAGTTTTATTCGTATGTTTAATTGTATTTTTTTTTTCTGTTTGCTGGATGTATGTATATTTCTATGATCAGCAGTGTGACCGTTTCAAAATTGACGAGTTTGCCAAATCTATAAAAATACACTTCAAATATGTACAATGAGATATTACTATAATAATGCTTCTGCGCTATTACAGCTATTTTAAAATATTTATGAAAAAATTAAGCTTATGAATAAAAAAACTTTATTGTTTTGTATCCATTTTAACCTTAAAATACAAGTTTGTAATATATGTTTTCCAAAGTTTTTAGTTGGATAAAAGAAGACATTATGTTTTGTCTACTTTTTGTGGTGTTATCACAGCTGAACTGAATCATGTATACATAATTTATGGACTGAGTACATGTAAATTAGTTAAAGTTATTCAATCTGCAAAAGGTCGATGACGATTCAAATTATCTAAAGTTTGCCATATTTGTTAATCTGCCACAAGCATATTTTTGTAACGAAATATGCCAAATTGACAAGAATCTGCCACATACGGTTGCACTTGTTACTACACATGGGATTATGTCTGTCACTTCTGTCAGAATCACAGATTTCTACAGATGACTGAAACTGTGACGTCAATGCTCAGCACTCCAAGACCTCTGACGACCGCGCCATTGATAATAGTATTTTTTGTATTAGATGAGACCATGAAGTTGTAGTTAATAAAACTTCATGGATGAGACTAAGTCGGAAGTCTTTCTTATTGTCAGTGGCATCAATTAGGAATGGTCTTTTTTCAGACTCGAGGTGCTGAATCAGTGACACACTCTGTGGTCAGGAACTTCTTACTATAATCTGGCAAAGAAAAGATGAGACTCGAATTATTTGCAAACTTTTTATATGGCAATGCTATAATAATGTCAACGTCAATATCCAAAACAAGATGGCGTGTTATTATGATTTTGTTATACACTATTTACTCAGCGAAATATGAAAAAAATCATCAAAAGTGGACTACGGGAGTTGTTGTTCCGCATGATCTCAAAGTATCATTAAAAACAACAAGAGAAAGACGCCGAATTTCAACCAAAACAAGATTGTTTACATGTGGTGTTGGATTTATTAGGTTAGTATAACGCTACTAAGTTGATACTTTGTTTTTATTCGTATTTACTATTTATCTTTTTGCATAAAGTAGTTCTCTATTTCAATTCACGTTCATTTATCATAAGTCAAAACCTTCCCATCTTCCTAATAATGTGTTATGGTTATTTATCATACCATAAAATGTTACATTATCATTTTAACGCATTATTTTTCTTTAACAGGTTTTTATTTAATCTGGATTCTGCCATTGAGCTGATACAGAGTTTGGGAAAACGCAAAGCGTCAAGTGAAAATTTGCCTGCCTGTGCCTTGTCTGCAGTGGAATTAGAAAAAGTGATTAAAGAGACATTTGGAACCATAACTCCTGAGGAGTGGAAGAATATGACTGATAATGTCATAAACATTGAAAATTTATATAAAGATCGGGATAGGATCACCGAAAATAATTTAGAAAGTTTCATTATTAATGTAGGAAATAGTGATTCTAGTGGCACGGGTGAATCATTTCACATTTAAGTATTAGATTCATATTTTAATTATGATAGTGATTAAAACATTATGGAATACTGCTTTTTTATTCAGATTGATTGTATAATATCTAAAGTATTACTTCCTAAAGTACTTAAAGCATTTTTATACAGGCGAAATAAGATAAATAATTCCTAAGTATCAAATTAGTTTATTCCAGGTATTTCATATTAGTTTTGGGGTTGCTACATTCAGATTTTTTTAATTTGCCGCTCGTTTTCAGCATCTCTCGTTTGCCAGACTATACAAGTGCGTACCACGTTTTTGCCATACTTAGTAGGAGACAGCGTCCTGTGACCAAACGGTTTGGCGAAAACGTAGGTAGCTAATGATATTTTCTTTCTCTATGTAGCTATTTTTAGTAGAAATCATTATCAGTATGGCGAGAAGTACCATTTGCTAGAATACGTGACTTGCCCTGCTGGTAAATTGCGAATATAATAAAGGAGTAGACAAACAAATCAGACTTTACTGAATCTTTTTATTCATCTAAGAAAACTTAACTAGTCAGGAAATAGAGAAACTATGAGTAATAAAATAATGTAAAACCTGTTTCAATTATTTACTGCTGTATATGTTGATTCCCTCAAACATATCTTATTAAGATATGTTGGAGAGATCAATATTCAAACTTTTTAATACAGATGAGAGCAGGATAGACATGAGAGACTGGATATTAATCTCATCTGAGTAACAACATTACTGCCTTTATATAATAATTGTAGTTTCTCTATGTTTTATTTCTTCAAATAAAAATGAAAGATACCATAACACTTTCATATCTTTCGAAAGCTATATCATATGATAAGTTTTTAGAATTTTATTTTTACACTTTTACTTGAACTATAAAATAGGTATTAAATACATACATTGTTTAAAATAATTACTAATATTTACAGTTTAACAAAATCATATTTTTTACAAAATACCAATAGTTTTTTTAATAATAATTTAATAGATAGGGCATTAATATAAGCAGCACAGGCAACCGTTGTTCAGCATTAATTCTTCTTAAACTTTTTACTTGTATCATCTTCAAGTTTGCTGACCCGTCTCGATTTGAGGAACGCAATGCCATCACTATCACTGACAGTTTGCCGAATACAGTTCACACTGGATACACTTTGACTATTTACAATGTTTTTTTTATCACTTAAAGATTTGTTGTTTTTATTTAGTATCAAAGTATTTTGAATGTCTTTAATATCATTAGGGGTGTGTAACTTAATCAGTATTTGATTTTCACTATCACTTTTTTTCATAAAGTCTTGCTTTAGATGGACCATTGACCGATTTTCCCCATCACTGGAAAGCCTTATAGTTTTCCGGACATGTACTGTTTCAGAAGAATCTGGGAAGTTGCGTTTTACAACAATGTCTCTGGTGGGTATATGCTTCAAATACAAGGTTGTCCCTTCTGATTTCTCCGTTTTCTCTTTACTTAAAGTGCTTAAGGTTTTGTCATTTTCAGAATCATCAGGACTGTCTTCATTTTCTACCAGCTTACCTGTAAACAATTTATTTTTAAAAAACTATTAATTTTTTAAATATTTTTAATGAAAATCTCTTTATCTTGGTATTCACAAGTAGTGTACAAACCATTTAAAGTTGGAAATGCAATATCTGGCAGTGTCAAATGCGAGTCTGGGTTGTATTTGTGCATCAATCTCTTCAATAGTATTGAGATTTCTTCCCGTTTTCTTGTCACCACAATTTCATCAAACCAATTTGCCAACTGTTTTATTGGTAAGCTGTAATCTAATACTGGATCCTATAATAGAAAGATATTTATTTCAGATACATCCTGACAAAAAATAGCAATACAAGGTTGTAAACATGAATAATGGTTAATAAAAAATATATATATCAGACAACAATATAAGAAATATCCAAAAACTTACTTTGAAAAACTGCTCTACATACTGCAGTAAATAGAGACCGCAATCTGTAAAGTTGTTTTGCTGAGGAACTTTTGGACAGCTTCCCTTGATATTGTCCTTGTTGAATACTTTGCTTGGCGACACCTGAAAGGCAAACAATTTTATGTAACCATAAAACAGCATAGCTTGGAGAAATGGGAGTGTTACCATGCTCTGCAAATACTTACTTTAGCCTGATATTCGCATGTGAGATAGTCTCTTAATGTTGCAACTACTCTGGATCTTGATGCTCCAGCCAGAGAGTCAAATATTAACACACAGGGTCTGAAAATGAAAAAGTTCTCTTAGTTATATAATAATTAGCATTAAACAAAATAAGTTAAAAATGTGCATTTTTTTAACCATAACATAACAGAAGCCGATATAGTATGAGAGGATGTATGTTTATAAACCATTGTTGCCAATTATCTCCAAAACTACAAGTCAGATTTCATCAAAACAAAAAAAAATAATACACATGATAAGTAGTTTGTATAAGTATTGTGTTTGAAGGTTAAAAAATAAAAAATTACAATTCTCAGGAATGTTGACAAGAGGTTATCTATGAAGAGAAGAAAGTTAAGATTGTACATTATAAAGTTGTATTAAATTGAATTATAAATATACTTAAAAAAGTATAACAAACAACAATATTAACTTACTGTTTGATTGGGTCAGATTTTCTGCCTGATACTTGTAAATCAGCCTTCTTTTCTATTGCTGCTTTTTCCTCTTCTTCATCAGAGTCACATTGCATGTCCAGATCACTTTCCTATTATGAAATAACAGAAAAATATTGATTAATATTTATTTATATCTATATATCTATCTATATAGTGTGTTGCATCTATAGGTCTATATTGTATCTTTAGAATACACAAGTATAAAAATAAAATAAACATAAAAACCCCAATACAATAATGTTTTTTGCTTTTTTATTTCTATAGTATTAACGGTAACAGGTAGACTTAATAGCTTAATATTTTCACAGAATATCAAGTTGCATATTACCTTTCAAAATAACTCATTAAATACAATTATATGAATGGTTTCATCATTCATCAAATGCACCTGCCCCCCTTACATAATTAATGTATACTACTACTGTATACTACTATTGTATAAAAGCAAGTGTGGCTCGGTGGTAATAACATCTGCTTTTCAATCAGACGGCCCCTGGTTTGATCCTGGCCCTACACCAATGACTTATTTTTCAAGTTATGTGTAGATTCGCACTCGTTTTACGGTGAAGGAAAACATCGCGAGGAAACCGGCATGTTTGAGGACCACAATATCCAAAGATGTGTGTCATCTCCATCAGCTATATATATCTTGTTTATATGGTTTGAATAAACAAGCGACAGTGACCCCTATTCAACTAGACAGGCAAGAATATCATAGATAGCAACATCACATTAGGTGAGATGGAGTATGCCATTGAATTCCTTATCTTGAGCCTTTTAAAAATAATAATAAGTAAATCATTTACTTACATCAGCCTCTGCCTCATCCCGCTCACTGAGGTTGTCTGAATCACAAGTCAGTGTGAGCTGTTCTTGTTTTGAGAGAGGTGTGATGGTTGTATTGCCTATGAGCATGGAAGACCGTCGTTCTGTAAAGTAATTATCAGATTATACACTACTCTACTAAAAATTATAATTGAATAAAATTATTACAGCTATCATTGAGGCAAAACATTTACCAACTTTTGGGTTGCTTACCTCTTTTTTTAATCTCTTGTGGAGTAACAGTTCGATTATCAATCATACTTCTACATCCATCTAAACTAGGGAAGCATATAATTGCAACAAACCAATGACAATTTTCATTGATAGGAACAACAATAAAATCTTTGTCAAATATATTGACATTTTTCGTCCATGTCTTTACTCTGGCATGACGCTTTTGTGCTGGAGTTAGTGCATTGTCCCATTCATGTGGATTTGAGTTCTTGTTTACTTTGCTTGGTTTTGTGGTCAGGCGCTTGTAAAAAAATGTGCTGAAAATATGAGTCCTTTCCCTTTGATTGGGTGTTAACACATCATGGACCAAATGTTTCAAATAAAAGTCGATAATAACATCATTTAGAAACTGGTCTTGCGCAAGGCACATAAAGTCTTCAGTGTTTATAGGAATGCCTCCTTTTCCAGGAGGATAGATCAGTATTTGTCTAATTTCAGCAGGATTTACACTGAAAATAAGAAACATTAAATCAATACAAAATTGAATTGCACGGGACAAGTGAGAGCCAGCCCATGCATGAAGAATTCTATAGAATCTATAAAAAATACCAAAATTCATATTTGTTGTATCGGAGCCAACCTTCAAATATTAGTATTTAATATTATAGTGACAATAGAAATACATAATGTGTGAAAATTGCAACTCTCTTCTCATGGTTTATGAGATTCAGCCTAGACAGACACAAATCTTAGCAAAATGGTCCCATTTGCATTGGTTTTGATTTTATACAGAAACACAGAACTTTATTAACCATAAATAACATATTATTATGTTAAAGGCAAGTCACACTACAATAAATAATTACGTAATACTTAAAAATACTAGTAAGATTAAATTAAATAAACTTACAAATTTAACTAGCTGACCCGGCAAACGTTGTTTTGCCTTAATAAAAAAAAACTAAATATACAGTAGCCGATTCTCAGACCTACTGAATACGCATATAAAATTTGAAAAAAATCGGTCAAGCCGTTTCGGAGGAGTACGGTAACAAACACTGTGACACGGAAATTTTATATATAAGATTCAATAAATTTTCTACCCCATTAAATACTACACACAATGCCAAGTGCATTGTGGGTAGTATTTAAATTTAAAATACTACTTTTTACATGTGAATAACGATTCTGCAAGCTCCATATTCATATATTTGCTAATACCAATACCTTTTAATACCAGAAGCTGAAGCAGAGGTACAGGATCTTGTAGTCATTTTTGCTACATTGTTATTCTCTTTGGGGCAAGTTCTTACGAGTATTTCATTAGCTTCCCTGGAGTTCAGTTCATCAATGTGTTTACTAAACAGAGCTTTAAGAGAAACTTTCGCTTCTTCAGTAATTACTTCTGGCAATAAGGTTATCCTTTTGTAAGGGTCATTTCTGGACATTGGATCATAATATGGACCTGCATAAAAGAAATACAAAAAATTACTACTATTAAAAAGATCATAAATAAAAATAAAAAAAGCTCACTAAATATAATAATAACAATATAACTTTATTGCACACATTGAGAAGAAAATAAATATAAAAAATAATAACAACACAAATCACAACAGCTACAACTTAAGAAAATATCTATATGCTATACACATACATAAAGTGAATATTTAAACAGAAATAGAAGACATAAAATTATTTTTTTATTTAATTGAATATGTGGATATTATGTGCTATAATAAATAAAATTGTTATCATTTGTTATGCACAATAGAGCAGAAAATGTTTATCAGTAATTACTTCATCATTATTTTATACTGGCTATGCCTCACAGTCTGTGTAAAAAGCTTGTCTACAAAAGCAGTAAAATAATGTTTTTTTTTTTTTTTTATAATTTCATCTCATTAATTTGAAGAGTACTTAAATAAGATAAACTGATTATTTTACCTGAGTCCTCAACCATATCCAGTGTTCTTCTAATATACGATCCACACCGGCTCATTGTATATAAGAAGATAACTGGTAGACCTTTGCCAAAGTGCACTAAAACTTTGACCACTTCCTTCAACTGAATCTGTAGAGCTACATCTCTGGAATCCTTTCCCAAAGATGGTGCTACAATTTTTATCCCTTTTGCTGATATGTAAACCTAAAACAACAGATGGTCTTAATTCAATATATGATGGGTATAGATAATGTATATTCATTATGAAGTATACAAATGGCAAAACATAATTTAGTCAAATTAGGAATAGCTACCTTCTCTTTAGGAGTATATCGGTATGATCCAATTCTGATGGTACGGCAATTGAGGGAAGTGACAAACCCTTGCATATTACTTGGGTTGATTTCTTCTCTGCTGCCATCTAGAAAAAAAAAAAACAAAGTTTCTTCAAGTTAAGCCTGGTTTACACTTTCATTAGTGCAAGTGCAGGTGATTAGTGCAAGTGTTGGTGTGTAGTGCAAGTAGTATCCAATTAACTGCGAGTGCAGGTAATTAGTGTGAGT
The DNA here is from genome assembly GCA_035578125.1 of Mellilla xanthometata. Lineage (NCBI taxonomy): Eukaryota > Metazoa > Arthropoda > Insecta > Lepidoptera > Geometridae > Mellilla > Mellilla xanthometata. Next base: position 7,756,069 of record JAPUBQ010000008.1, read on the forward strand.
GTACATAGGTGTGTATTGATAGAAGTGTCCAATTCACCGCTAGTGCAGGAGATTAGTGCAAGTGTAGGTGTGTAGTGTGAGTATTATCCAATTTACTGCAAGTGCAGGCACAGAACAATAACTTGTACTTTGTATTCTGGTGCAGGTGACATGTTTAGTGGCAGGCAGGCTGCGAGTGAGGGGGAAGGGAGGCTCCCAGGACTTGACTACTTGCAGTCCACTCGCAAAAAATGGAACACGCTTCTATTCACTTTACTACACAGCCAACTAATACCTTGCACTGATCAGTTGCTTTCCACACCTAGTCATTAAGCACCTGCACTCGCACTAATCAAAGTGTAAACCAGGCTTAAAAACCATCAACATTGAAATCATTGAATGTATTCCCTCAAATATTTGCACTCGGACTGTCGCAAAGAACTTTCGAGGGTACGTATCTGATAGCAGACGTAGTTTTGTCAGCTTCTGATTAATGTAAGGTTGTAACAGTTGAAAACTGCGTAATTATCTAATTCATTATTATTTTAATGTACTATATTAATGATAATGTTGCACATTTTAGATGAAATAATTTCGTTAGTAAAATGTGATGAATTCTGAATGCACGCAGTTTCGATCGGCGATAGCGGGTTGGCAAGAGTACACGCCGCGCGAAGAAATGTCCGGTAAGTACTAATCTAGAGTTATTACTTGATAAACCATTCATATAGTTAAACAGAACATCGATGAGCGTGTGTATTAGTTGGATTTTAAAATAGAGCCCTTAGTTACATTATTTTCGCCATTATTATGCATATGAAACCCCATCTTTGCCTCAGCGAAATACAACGACTTTTATGTTTCTCACGTTCTTGATATATACCTTCACCGACAGAAACCGATTCATTGGACATGTTGGTTCAATTAAGTGTTAATAAGATTGACGATAAATCGTTAAAACTTATGCAAACTCGTCGCATGGTAGATATATAGTCATGTCGGACACCATTTTAACCATAGACAATTTTTATTTTTTCAAGCATGTCTGTCACTGTCAAATATAGAGATGGGAACCAACCATAGAGTAACCAAACGTGATTGATAATTTTATCAAACATTGATAAAGCTGGCTATTCACACGGCAAGAAGTATAATACTAACTGCATTCCACCGTTGATGATAAATATCAAAATGAGCTAATGATTTACTTATGAAATTATGGCAAAAAGCATTTTTTTTGTATCGGACCCCTTTAGATTAAGTATTATTTTTATTTTATAATTTATTCGTAATGTTATTACATAAATAAATATTCTGTAAATGTTTAGAGGTTATTGTTGTTATAAAGATCGAGTTTGTACTCGATCGTTATTAATTGTTTAAAAATTACGTTTGTTGTATGGGGGCTTCCCAGAAATATATATTTTATTACTATTTCGAAGTTACATTTATGTATTCTCTGAAAATTTTAAGCGTCTTCCTGTTGCCGTTATTAATACACAGCTAAAAAAAATATCAAAAAAGCATGATTGTTGTTAAAATGAAAATGATATTATGAAATAATATTTAAATTTGTTTTATTTTAAGTATTTGTTGTTATAGAGGCACGGGAAATACATAACTTGTGAAAATTTCAAGATTTCTAGCTATCACAGTTTCTGAGATACAGCTTGGAGACAGACAGACAGCGAAGGCTTAGTAATAGGGGTCCTGTTATACTTTTTAGGAAAGGAACCCTAAAAAGCACTCAAATACAAAACTCAGCACTCTTCAAGCCGCCCAAGGGCATCAGACATGGCAAATGGTGGATAATCAAAATAATGAATTGTCATCTTTTTGTAATTTAGGAGAAACACTTCGAATTATTATACACTTGAATTTGATACCAAGAAAGTGTTAGCTATATCTGATTGACATACTTCAAATTGAAGCAAATGTAGTCTCTAAAAGGAGTCCTTCAAAGTGCAAATAAAAATAAAATAAATAGCATTGCCTTAAAAGGCTACTTAATAAATAAATATATGTCTCCAAATTATTCATATATGTATTTAAAGTTATTAAAAAAATAATGCATGCATGAATTGTAATGTTAGCTTATTTAATTTTATCGATCTTCAACAAAAGCGTATGAAGTATTGAGACTAGTAGTAGGATACCACTTTTATTAATTTATTTTGCAAACCCTGGTGGTAGGTTTGAGTTAAGAATTCAAAATTAATTCCGTAATAACACACTGATACACAGTATTTTTTTACTATAACTATTTTTAATGTTGTTTTTTGCTGGGAAGAGTATCATATTACCAAAGCAAAGTACAATAAGAAAGATGTTAAGATGGATTACAGATACAAATGATTGGTTATATCAGTATGAGTAAGTACAAAAACACAAATTATATCTCACCAAACAAAAAAAGTTAGGAAATTATAGTGATTTGATGACCTCGTTGGCATAAAGGTTACCATGCCAGACTGCTAATCAGAAGGTTCCGGGTTCGATTCCTGGCCCGGCCAACATCTTTGTACCTAACTAAATTTGTTGGCTGTGGGTCTGGGTGTTAAATATGTTTCTATAATATATATAATATGTTTGTATGTATATGTAGTATATCAGTTGTGTTAGCAACCATAATACGAACTAGAAATGGAACAGTATGGGGCTAACCAGCCGTGTGTGAATTGTGTCCTAATATTTTTCTTTTAAACCTATAGGTTTACGTTTGACCACAGCTTGCCTGGTGTTAAACAATACTATGGCCTACTACTATGTTACACGCTTAAGTAGAAAATACCTATTTACTCTAGACTTGAAGACCCCCACTACTACTAGGTGGTACTTCTCAGGAAACAGAGACTCAGGAAGAGAATTCCAAAGTTTTGCAGTCCTCACAAGAAAGGTAGAAGCGAAGCGGCTTGTGCGAAACTTAGGGATTTCGACTGTATACCCATGTCTCTTCGCTGAGTTTCTGCTCTATATTATTAATATTAGTATATTACAGGAAGTTTTAGAGTAGCTCCAGTGACAGAGAAAGTGAAGAGCGGAAGGTTATCTTGGTATGGGCATGTAATGCGTAGAGAAGAAATGCATGTGACTAGGAGAAATATGGATATGGTTGTACGAGGTAGCGGAAGTAGAGTTCGACCTAGGAAGACGTGGCTGAATTGTGTAAATGAGGATATGAAAGAAAAGGGAGTAAATGTGGATATGACAGCTGACAGAATCGTGTGGAAGAGGAAAACTTGCTGTGCCGACCCCACCTAGTGGGAAAAGATTGAGGAAGAAGATTATTAATATTATGATAATTCTAATAGAGTTGTAAAGTTTCCAAGGAAATATTGACTTACCTTCCATGTCTAAGCTAAGTCCACAGTCTGGGCCTCCTTCAATTTCACTTAAGGATGGCTCCTTGACACTTATGGAACAGTCATTCTAAAACAACAATATATCATATTATTTTATGATGTAAGTTACATAGGAGCACATACATAACTAAATCATTGACATCGCTACTACTTAAATTTCGATTTGAGCAAAATTACTGCATAAGCAATTTCCTTAATATCATTGCTTTGCATAATTGCAATCTCAACCACATTGAGGAGAACGACGAAGTCCTGATAGCAGGGTTCGGTCGTAAGGGTCATGCTGTTGGTGACATTCCCGGAGTCAGATTCAAGGTGGTGAAGGTGGCCAATGTATCACTTCTAGCTTTGTACTAAGAAAAGAAGGAGAGGCCACCATCATAGGCAAACAACTACACTGTGATAAGTGACCTGGAAGGTGTTCTTTTTAAGTTTACATTTACAAAATGTAAGAAAACTTGTACATAATAAAAGTGTACGACCAATTTGAAAACCTACTAACGCCTCTGCTGGTTTTTTACGGGAGAGGCTCGAAACTTCGATGATGTATTTTTTTTATTTTACACAATAAAGAAAAACCTAAATCCCGTGAAAAACTATGCTTTAATTTTAGTTTTTAGTTAGTAGGTTTGCAAATTCAGAGTCTATCATTATCAATCACCAAAATAATGCAGTTTGAGTTTGTTTTAATTATGAAAGTAGAAAACAGTAGATTAAGAAAATGGCCAATGGTGCTCACACATAAAAGGGTTCCATGCCATTACATAAAAACACGGAAAATTAAAACGTTTGTTGTATGGGGGCTCCTCTTAAATATTGATTTTATAGGGTTAACCACCCGGGTCAAGTTTTGATTAAAAAAATAATAATAATAAGGAATACCTGATTGCTCATCATAGAACTGTTAGAGTCTTCTTCGTCAGAGCTGAGAGTCAGTATGACTGGCTCTGGGTCCGGTTGCTTTCCTCGAGGCTTGCGCACTCGCGTCTGCTTTTTATCTTGAGTGGGCTGAAGAAAAATATAGGTATATGTAAGACTGCAAGAGGTACAGTTAGCTATGTATATCTAATTGACTTGATTATGTATACAAGAAACCAATTGAATTTTCATCTCATGTCTATAATAGTAATATAAAGAGTGGAAGGTTGGCGTGGTATAGGCATGTGATGCACAGAGAGGAGATGCATGTTACTAGGAGATCTATGGAAATGGTAGTGCAAGGAAGAAGGGCAAGAGGCCGACTGAAGAAGACATGGATAGAGTGTGTAAATGAGGACATGAGAGAGAAAGGAGTGAGTGTAGAGACAACGGGTGATAGAGGAAACTGGAAGAAGAAAATTGGCTGTGCCGATCCCACCTACTGGGATAAGGCAAAGAAGAAGTCTATAATAGTAATAAAGTATGAATGAGAGTTTTTTTTTTAATCTTCATTATGTGTCTGTTGGAAGCCACCTAAGAACAGATTATTACTATAATAACACTTAATCAAAAGTTTCAAACATGCTTGAGTAAATAAATATAAATGGCTACTGTCATGTCTAGTATTGAATTTCAAAGATACTGGAGTCTCAGACATGGCTGTTTTACTAAAACAAACATAGCTTTAGCCAAGATTTATCAATAAGTCACTTGAGTATATAATTAAAGCTTAAAAAGTTTTTCCAGCAAATGATGTATACTCACTGTCTTATTACTAACTGTCTTCATTGTAGTCTTCAATAAATTTATTTTAATACCTTCACCAAGTTGGCTGAAAAAAATAATAAATATTAGGACAAGTTTCGCAGTAAAATGATGAAGCTGAACACCGACTTCCAAGTATATGTATAAACTTGATACAAATAAACCGATGTTTGGCTTTATAGTATAAAATAACTTTACAGTATAAAGTTTCAGTTGAAAGAGAGAAATATTAATGTGTCAAGTACGACGCAAACTCGCGCATGAAGTGTACTGTACCATTATCTGTAAATAACCAACCAAGGGAATTTGAAGCAACGACAGCGACGACGAGCGTGCGGTCGCCTTTCGTACCGCTGAGCGGGGTTCGATCCCCGCTAAGCTTGAGACTTCGACGAAGGAAAACATGGAGAGGAACATAGCATAGGGCATTTTCTTTATAGCGCTTGCTTCGAAGCTACCGGATTACAAGTTAAAAATCTATCGCCAAGTACATAACGGTGTGCCCCCGCAGCTTCTTTCAAAGCCAGTAATGCCAGACACCGCATGCACCACATTGAGCCAGTGGTGCTGGCTCACGTGGTTAACTATAGAGTTTAAAACAAGCGGCATAAATCACGTTTTTGTGTGAGAGCCCTTCTGAATATGTAACTAAATGTTCTTCAAACATCTACCCTTTGTTATAATATATGTAAGTCAAGCCAAAGAATAAGAAAAATATAATATTTTTTGTATTTGAGCTTCCAAAAACCATATTATTGCTGCTTTTAGTTCGTGTTGTTGTAGCGGCGACCGAACTATATACATTCATCATCCGGCATTCACCTGACCATTCGTCCGTCGGACTGACAATGACATAGACTAACAGTATTTTTTTAGTAATGAAGTCCATGCTCAAACTATTGCATTTATAAAATGAAGAAGGATATATACATATATTGTAAATATAACTTACGTGGGTTTTTCAATAGCCACCCTTTCTGGTTCTTTCTTTTTTTGTTCTATTTTTTTATTAGCTTGGCTTGGTACACCTTTAGGCTCTTCAGTGAATACTCTTTTACACCTGAAAATGGGAATTAAAGTTAACAGTTGTAACTGTTGAACACACTATAATGCAATTTGCTTGTGTTAATTTTTACAATGCAATATTCTTAAAAAATCGTTCACTCGCCGATTTAAGATTGAATTAAATTGAAACTGCCTTTACAAAAGTTCACAATAAAAATAGGAAAACTAAAAAAAAAATATATAAATCTGAACACATTTCAATAAAAAAATATTGTGGGACCATTCGGGACCACTCTGGTAAAAAAAATTATATCGGTTCTAACTTACATAAAAGTATACTTACAGTCTAATTAACAACCACCTTTTTGAAGTCAGTAAAAAATTAGACAATATTATGTGGTCTATCAGAAACTGCAGGTTATTTAAGTCAATGACTCCAGACAATATATGTGGTTAAAACTTTATAACGGTATGCTTATTTTGCAAGTACCGGAAAAAACTTCAGCGTGATAAGCAAAATTCAGTAGTGACGCGCCGAGCATTATGATTCAATACTCAAGGTGCTATTGCAATCGCAATTAGCCAGAAAAATTAAATTGCTTACCATCAGTTTAGCGAGCTATAAATACTATTCATTAAAAGATACCTAAAAAGTGTGCTACTTTGAAAAATCTTACCGTTCGCAGCGGCTAAAGTCAGAGCCGGTATAACCACAACACTTGCATACCGCTAACAGACCGTCAACGTGGCGCGGCGGTGGCGACCGCTGCCCGGGAGATTCTGGACTATTGCTCACTGAAAACAGACGAATAAATAATTTTTAAGCTTGTTTATGTGAGGCGCGTGTTTGGGGTTAGTCACTCGTTTCAATTATTTGGATTAAAATTGACATATATTATTATATCTTAATATATTGCATGTAGTTATTTTGTCTTGGACACATTTGCACTGCCACTGTTGTCCAAAAATAGAGAAACGTAACACTCATGATAAACACTCAAACTGTACATATATTTATTCAAATAAATATTTTGCTTTCGGTTAATGTTAGCCAATCCATATTTTATGCTATGTTGAGTTATCGTTATTAGAAAATCAATCTAGTATCGGTCCTATAAATTATTTATTTACATTTTATGGTCTACGTTTTCGTATGAGCTAAGCTCTGGTGTCGAGTTTTGAATATGCCCGAAGACCGAAGGCTTGGCTTAACGGCTGTTTGTAATAAAACTAACAGCCGGGACGTACAATAAAACGTATCCATCTGACCCACTGTAGACACCAAATTACATCACATTTCTGCTATAGACGAAACGTTTTCCTTTAAATATATATTTTTTATTTTTAGTGGAAAAGCTCTCTACTTAATGGAAAAACTTACCATTTTCAGTGCACTGAGATTTCTCTGGAGTGGACATTTCACTGCTCTGTGATATGGACATTACATTCGGGGAACTTCTACTACTAATTTCTCCCATTAGCATCTGCAATAGACAAACATAAGCATAATTATATAATTGTACTAAAACACAGTACTACACAATTATACAACAGTAAAGATATTTAGATAAACCAACAGTACAGGACACTGTCCTATGGGGTATGTGGGGTGCATATGGGGTAACATTTACAAGAACGCATATTTTAAGCCAATTAAGCGGCTTAAGTTTTTGAATTAAATAGGCATGCGATAAAAGGGGTAAATGATTCTGCCCCTGACCGACCATACAGCCGGGATCTAACTAGTCCGTGGAGTCAGATCAAAACGCAGCCGTGTTCACATCGAGCCACACTCGTCATTTACTATTGTATAAATTCATTGCTAACATTTCGACATGCGCAAAATGCCGCGAGTACCTTCATAATTAGTTGTAATCTTGTTTTCCAACAAAATAAAATATATATAATTATAGATTTAATGAGAAATAAAACTCCTACAATAGTTAGTCATAAGTTTAAATAGGTGATGTTAGCCTGTAAAACATTTTACTTCATAAGATTAAACGTTATAAGTCATAATAACGCTGTGTGAACATACTATGTAATATTGTTTATGTTAATTAAGAATTTTCAAACAAACACTATTGTATAAAAGAGACTAATCTAAAAGACCGACTAAAATAATTTTAGCCACATCATAACATTATACATCTAGGTAGGCCTAGATGTATAATGTTCCGGGGCCTATAATAAAAACAATTATAGGCTGATGATAAAAATATTTCAGCATCAAGAATATTTAGTAAGCATACTTACAGGATGGTTTTCAAGCATGTTTTCAATCCTAGTGGTAGCCCCTACTGACACGAAATAGTCTATTTCACTACTTGTGTGCTGCATACATTGGATTTGAGTATCTTCTGTGAAAGGAACATTGACCTGCGAAAATTACGAAATATGTTATTTATTTTAACAATTCTGTATGTAGCATATAATAATAATATTTTTTATTTATTTACAAAATAATTGTTACATTTTTATACAAAATTTATGTTAAATAAAAGTCTTATTTTAGTGTTGGTTTTAGCTAAATTTTGCATGTTTGGAGTCTCTAGCTTTCTCAGTAGGATTCCCTGAGTTTGTGAAAGCTAGTTTCTCTTCTGGAGTGCAGTAAGAATGACTACTTAGAAAATAATACCGTTTAGATATAGTTTAGAATACCATATAGAGTTTATGGACAGACAACTATGATAAGATACAACTTAAACTTGAACATTTTAGATACCTACATTCAATCTAATATATTCATAGTTTAGTCGAACGTGCAGCTGCCTTATGTCCCGCAGGTCGAGTTCGAACTTTCGGTGAAGGCATACATCGCAAGGAAACTATAGCATGTGGAAGAGCATTTTTTGTGTTTGTCTGGCTAGCAACAACCCTCAAGCTGAAAAATCTGGCACTAAGCAACTAACAGTGTTAAAGTGTATGCAGTGTGTAAAGGAGGATGACGAACATTCTCTTTTAGTCTGTTATTCCAGACTAGGTATGCTGCATCTTAGGCCAGAGTGTCGCTAACTCGTGAAGTTACGCGCTCTGCTCGCCTCTCTACGCGTCATAATGGGTAACAAAAAAAAACACCTAATAACACTCACCTGCTCAAGAACTTCCTTTAACGTACAACTTTCTTTTGGTAATGTAAATGTAATTAATCTTTGTTCTCCATTCTGCAGGAATATTAACATTTTTGCCGACTGCGGTTCTGTCGCTTGCTCGGACGGACCCATTTGAGCCTCGTTGTTGTCTGCAAGTGGAATCGATTCAAAGATTAATACGATTAACATGAGCACAATCTGACATAAATGACTGACGACCTCGTTGGCGTAAAGGTTACCATGCCGGACTGCTAATCAGAAGGTTCTGGGTTCGATTCCCGGCCCGGTCAACATCTTTGTGCTTAACTAAATTTGTTGGCTGTGGTCTGGGTGTTAAATATGTATTATATATGTAATATGTTTGTGTATATGTAGTTGTGTTAGCAACCATGATACGAGCTAGAAATGGTTCAGTATGGGGCTAACCAGCCGTGTGTGAATGTGTCCTAATGTTTATTTATTTATTTATAATCTTGAAATTAACAATATAATCGTTAAATCGTTATAATAACAGTTTAATCGTTATAAAAAGAGTAAATATTTTACCAAAAATATTTACTCTTTTTATAACGATTAAACTGTTATTATAAATAAATAAATATTTTTGGTAAAATATTTACTCTTTTTAATTTATATCGAAAAAACTGTAACTTCATATTTGCCAATGTCTTTGGCTTAGGAAAACACATACATATATTTTTTTCGTTCAGTTAACTATAATTTCGCAGCGTAAATGTAGAAGTACAATAAATGTAGGTCAATTAAGCAAAAATACATATTTTTTATATGATCAAAAAAAATTAAAACTAGGTGCAATTTAATCTAGTTCAAATGTTTTACACGTATTTCTATGAAAATACGATTTCTAATCATCGAAATATACGAGTAGCATGGTACAAGACCCAATGCTAGTTTATGCTTTGAATTAATGTAACGAAAGTAATACACTGACAAGATTACAAAATTTAAAGTATGTATATCATATTTCATTCTAAAACATTTAGTACTTGAAATGATTACCATTTTGAACTATTTGTTGTTGTGCTTGCATTGGTGTTACTCTTTGAACAGGTCTCGGTTCCTTGCTCCTCACTAATGTTTGTCGACCAGTTTCTCTGCAAATGAATGAATATGGTTTTGGAATTAATTAATTCAGAAATAATAGTGCATTGCGGCTGTAGCTTAGTGTAGTGATCCGATCGCGATCAAGTGGGATCTTTCGTTAAGCTAAGTCAGAGGCCTTCAGGCGGCTTGAAAACTCTCGACACTCTTCGAAGCTCAGCCACTTTACTCATACGAAGAAGACAAACAAAAATAATACATCAGAAACATAAAAGGATCTCTTATAGAACTAAAACGTTCTTAGTTTATTCTATATTAAATGTATATAAGACGAAAATGAAACTGAAGAAAATAAATGGAAAGCGAAACTATCACACGCACACATAGTATTTATCAAGAATAAGAATAAAATTAATAGACAACTTCATCAATTACCTTGCTAGCTGTTGGGGTGTCCTGCCGGGTTGCTGTAGCCTCTTATACTCAGCCAAGGACAATGTCTGACCATTGTTCAAAGCTAAGAACTGCCGTTCATCTTCCATGGAGTCAGATTCTAGCAACAACTGAGTGAGGGTTTGCGGATGTTGCTGCATACGGGGCTGTTCGTAGGGCATCTGTTGCTGGTACTGTTGGCCCGAGCAGGTAACCTGTTGATGTTGCTGTTGGGAACCAGTCAGTCGCATTGCAGGATTATGGAACTGAAGGGGCGGAACCGGCAACGTTTCCGGCACTGGTTGTGTTTTTTGCACGATTGCCGCAGTTATACTCTCTTCCAAGTCGTCCATGTCGTTTGCGTTGTTCGGCTGTACCACCACCTGGGAGTAGGGTTGATGATAAAGAATTAAAGTATGGTTTATACCATACAGTATATAAAGTTCAAAAAGTTAATTAATTGATATTCACACGCGACACAATGAAATTATTAATTGATATATTATACTAAAAACAAACATTTACTTGTAGCGCCCCCTGGCGACTATTCACTGTAACAGCTAAGAGCATGCTTCAATCAAACCCTTGCTCATCAATAATTATACTAATCAGAAACAGTATGGACTCTAATTATGTCACACAGGTTCTTGACATAAACAAAGCATTCAAATTGGACTAGTCGTTTTGGAGATGGCAACACTATTTTGCACAAACATCTTTCCCCAAACGCACATATGTTGTTGATTGGAAACTTACTCAAACAATTAATTTCAACTAATATGTAAATTAACTGAATAATTGATTGACCAAGTGCGAGTTGAGCTCGCGGATGAAGGGTTCCGTACCATTATTGTATGGAGAGCCCCTTAATTTTTTTTGTTTTCAGTATTTGTTATTATAGCGGCACGGGAAATACATAGCTTGTGAAAGTTTCAGCTTTCTAGCTGTTACGGTTTCTGAGATACAGACTGGAGACAGACAGACAGACAGTGAAGGCTTAGTGCATAGGGGCCCGTTTATTACCTTTTAGGTACGAAACCCTAAAAACCAAGAATAACAAATTGTGTACTTGGCTACAAACCTTTTTAATCTGCTGTTGAGCTTGTTGTGGGTGCGGCGACGCCCTCTGCTGTATAGTAATAGTTCCTTGTTGCTGTAAAGGTCCATTTTGAGTATTTCCGTGCGGGGTTTGGTTTGGTATGTTCTGCGTAACAATGGTCCCGTGGGCTGTGAGTATTCGAGCGGATGGCGTGTTCATTTGGCCTGTCTGTTGGTTTATAAGCTGTCGAAATACAATAATATTCTATTGATTTTAGGATCCCGTATATACAAACTTAGTTATCTACTTTACTGAATCTTATCATAAACAGAATATATATATCAAATATACAACATAAGCCACGCAGTACTTATATTTATTGTAAGCACTTTTATTTTTATTGACTTATAGGATTTTATATAAGGAACAACGATCCATGTTATGGGACAACGATCCACATACTAGGTCTAGGCCACACTAAAAACAAGTACATAAACAAAAACCTTAAAATATTGTACCTGGTGAGTCGGCAAATGTACGGTCGGTCGGCATTGAACTTGTTGGCTGATGGTATGTTGAGGAATCTGATGTTGTTGCGGGATTTGTTGCTGTTGTTGAACATGCTGCTGTTGTACATGTTGCTGTTGAACATGCTGTTGCTGTTGAACGTGCTGTTGCTGTTGAACGTGCTGTTGCTGTTGACCGTGCTGTTGCTGTTCAACGTGCTGTTGCTGTTGAACGTGCTGTTGCTGTTGAACGTGCTGTTGCTGTTGAACGTGCTGTTGCTGTTGAACGTGCTGTTGCTGTTGCACATGCTGTTGTTGTTGTTGCTGTTAAAACGAGAGATGCAATTTTGGGCTGGCAATATTTCGGAAGCAATATGTGCACTTAGAACATATGGCATTACTGGATTCAAACTCGAGTGTTTATTTATAATTACTATGTATCCATATTTCTGTTGTATGTACTAAGGTCATTTTGATATATCTTAAGCCCAACCCTGATAAAAAAAACATATGTTTTATTCATAAATTGAATATTACGAATGAACCAATTCTTAGGAATGCATTATGAACGGGTAGGTCATGATACATAAAAGTAAATTATTACTAAAAATATTCAAAAACATCCTATTTCTTAGACAATATTTTAGTGAAACGGTTTATCTCATAAACCTTTTTAGTCATGAATTAAATGGTGAAATTTAATTCGTATTTTTCCCGATCTCATATAAATCTCTCCTATAAAAACTTCTTCGACATCAAAGAAGAGATAGAAAAGAACAAAGCAATCAGTTCAATTATACTTAAGTTTTGCGCCTAGCAATTTATTGATAGGTTCACATTCGTATTTATTAAACGATTTAGAAATCTTGGTAGACTTACCAATAATATAATGGTACTAATAACATAAATGCAAAAGTTTGTGTGTAACACTTACACATGTATGTATGTATGTATGTTTGTTACTTCTTTACACTCAAACGACTGAACAGATTTTGATGAAATTTGCTGTGAAGGTAGGTTAGACCTTGGATTAACACATAGGCTACTTTTTATCCCGAAAACAATTGTGGTTCTCGTGGGATACGCAAATAACTTCAAAACCTATTTTACTCCTTCACGCTTCAACAGCTAGACCGTTATTGATGAGTTTTACTATAAGAATAAGTTAGAGCTTGGATTACCACATAGGCAACTTTTTATCCCGGATTAACTTAATTTGTCCCGGGTTAACGCGGGTAGCACCGCGGGGCGCAGCTAGTCTTATATATAAAATTTCCGTGTCACAGTGTTTGTTACCGTACTCCTCCGAAACGGCTTGACTGATCTTTACCAAATTTTATATGCGTATTCAGTAGGTATGAGAATCGGCTACTATCTATTTTTTATACCCCTTAGTGAGGCAAAACAATGTTTGCCGGGTCAGCTAGTAATGTATAAATATAAATTTAATAGTAACCTGTAACTGTGGAATCATGCCAGCAGGAGTACGCGGACGCGGCAGTCGCTGCTGTGCCTGCACAGCTTGCGGGTTTAGCACTCGAGGGCTGCCACGAGCCGGACTCGCGGCCGCGCGCACCGGTGGCGGGGTCCCAGCCTGATGCACACACCGTCTCATTATACATAAACATTATTATAAATAAGTCTTTCAACTAAGTAGAAAAAAATATAGCAAACATCTAAAAGAAAACGTACGTTATGCGGATTGAGTTCATAGTTGTTTCTTGATAACAAAAGTTACACGTCATAATTACATTTTCAAGTAATTATCAAATAATCAAAATGTTTCAATAAATAAATATAAAATAATATTCTTATAATATGTATATAAATAAGTGAAAATAATGGTACAAAATAAGATAAAATGTATCATTTGTCAAATTTATACTGGAATATGAATATATTCCGATACATTGTAGAATGCCTTCTCGACAAGCAATTTTTTTGTTTTAATTTTGAACGCGTGTCTCGAGTAAACCTGCTTCAGCTCGTCAGGCAGGCGGTTAAATGCGTCTGCTGTCATCACCACCACCATCACCAGCTTATTCGCCTTCTCGAGGCGGCGCGCGGGCTCGCGCAGGCCCCGCGGCCGGCGAGGCTCGCGGCCGCGCCCCGCGCCCCACCACACGTCCTGGTGGTCCCACGCGTATAGAACCGCTTCCAGGATGGCCATGGACGGGACGGTCAATATGTTCATCGATCTAAACAGTGGTAGTGCTGACTCGTCCACCGGCACTCTAGTCATAGCTCTAACCGCTCTAATTTGCATCTTTAATACGTGTTCGCAGTCAGCGGACCGCGCCCAGAACTCGACGCCATACTGCAGAAGGGAGTAGACGGAAGCATAATACAACCGATGGCAACCGCCATAACGCGAAGGATGCCCAGCCTACCTTCTCGCACAGAGTGTTCACGTGCTCCTGCCAAGTAAGCGCGCTGTCAATGTGAAAGCCAAGAAAAGTACTTTGGTTTACTTGTTCCATTTATACATTACCAACGGAAACGTTTAACGGTTTCCTACTATGGCCCGACAAGTCAAACTGAATAAAGTGTGTTTTTCCGATGTTTAAGATCAATCCGTTGGTAAAAATCCATTGGTTTAGATCGCACGCGACTTGATTCAGCTTCTCTAGTTGTCTGGGTTGTGAACCGACTGTTAGCAGAACTACTCTATTCAAAGTAATCATTTAATGAAATAAATAATTTTTATTCAATATTTGTAGTTTTCAGTTTTTTTTTATGAACTTACTTGATCAGTGTGAGTAGGCGTTTCTAGCTGAAACTATTTCGGCGGGCATGTTCAGCCACTACGTTTTCACCAGCGACAGTCTTTGTGCGGCTTAGATCAAACATTGTAGATTTGAGGATAACAAGGTAGTATATTACATAAAACTTACAGTATGCGGGTTGACCAGCCTGGCAGGAACCATCGTGGAGCCAATAGCGGCGCGCTGGTTCGGCCGCCGTGGTCGTACGGCTCGCACCGGAGCCCTTACCACGGCCACTGCACTCGGGGTGTTTAGCACTTGGTTTAGTAACCGCGGCGGCGCAGGTCGAGTAATTCCCTGCAGTTCAGTAAAAAGTTATAAGAAAATAAAACCAACTCATAACATTTTCAACAATAACTCAGTTTAAAATGTGAAATTTTCGAATGAACAGCTAAATTGTAACTTCCAATTAAGTCAACTCTGCTCTAAATAGTTTCACTGATTTCAACATTCCAAAAAATCGACTAATATCGGAATAGATATTGATAAAAAACTTGTTTAGGTTGGATTCATAAAATAAAATTATAGAATCAGGCATAACAAAACCACTATTTTGCGATAATGTTAACTTACATTAGAGTTGATATATGTTTGCATAACAACTTGTTGATGCGGCTGATTAATATTAAATTGCTGCGGTTGCATGTGCTGCTGTAGATGTTGTTGCTGAAATGATACAACTTTCTTCAATCGACCCTGAAAAAGTTGTTTCACAACAAGGTTCAATATCTGCCACGTATAAAACCTAATATGAAAACCGTGCATAATACTTGAATATTCGTGATCACTCGCATGCTGAAACCAAATAGAATCTTGGAACCTTCCACCACCACAGATTCTCTGCATCTGTATTCTAAATAAAGAGCATTATTTTTTCGTAAAACAATATCATGCAAACTAACACATAATAGACCATCCTAGGTTCAAATATTTTCACCGATAAAATAATTATGAGTATGAATTATAATTTTATAAGCTTTACATTCTTTGAGAATACATTCTAATAGCAAACGGATGACTTAATTTTACAACTTTGTTGCGAGCTCGAGTTATATATCGCAAGATTTCCATATTTAATGTGGAGTTGGAAATGTGCGTTACCATACACAAACACATTAAAATTAACTTGATATTTCTAAAAATATCATTCATCTTTTCGATTCAGTATGCAACATAAAAATTTACATATTTTAAAAATTGTCAAATCTGTTATAATAAGCTCTATTGCACAGCATAAATATTGTACGTTGACATAATAATTATTTATTTATATAGAATTACTTGTATCGTAACTAAGGCAAAAAATATATTTGAGTGCGCATTTAGATGTTTTAGACACATGGACACACTTTAGTCTCACTATTGGAAATTCGAGAAAAAAAGAGTAAGTTAACAGCAACACTGAATAATAGGCAATAGACACACTTTATGTTAGGTTTAGACGAATCCAGTAGGCGGTGATCTGTTACCGCCAGTGCCAGTAGCCACTATGTAGATGTTTATATAAGAGCAATTACAAGCCAACACTGGTTGCTAGTAATACAAGCAGCGAACACTGGTTTCGTCTAAATTTAGCTTTAATTAAAACAAAAATAATATACCTGCTGCTGAACTTGCTGTTGCTGCAATTGGTGGTGCAACTGTTGTTGTGGTTGCAGTTGTACGTGAATTTGCTGGTGTTGCTGTTGCTGCAAATGATGAATGAGCTGCGGCGACCGCGATATTTGCTGCTGTGGCTGAAATACAAGCTGAAACGTTCGGTATTATGTAACTTTACATATATTATTTTTTGTACTATATCTTAAAACAAATATTCAGTAAAACTCATCACCAGTAGGTGATGATTGTTTGCTGTAGACATAGGAAAACATCACAGTCATTAATTGAAATGGCAAGTTTTAAGGTGGTACATATCCACCAACCCGCACTTGGCCAGCATGGTGGATTATGGCCAATATATGTCTCCTCGTGAGGGAAGGCCCCGAGTTTCAGTAGTGGGAACATATGGTGGGCTACTTATGCTAAGGTGGTATGGGAGCAGTATTTAACTGTATATTTTGATGTTATAGCAAAATCCTGTGTAAAATATAGAGCTACTATTTTATCCACTTTTATTCATTACCACTTTTATTCATTTAAGGTTTTGTAACACGATTACGTAAAATTTACTCCATAGTTTTTTATTAATAGTCGTAGAATCTTTAAAGTTTATAAGTTCGACATTGTCGATTGTTGATTTTATATTAATTTGTTTCGTGACATACCTGATAATGAGGTACAGCCGCGGCGCCGCTTAATTTGTATGGAACAGTTGAACTCGGTAAAACATCGCCCTAAGTTTTTTTTTGGCTATGAGTCAAATACCTTAATTTACAGTAATAATTTGTAATTAAGATATTTGATACAATTACATACCTTTAACCTTCCTTATATTTCTAATAATTAAATCTGTAGTGAAAAAGTGTATTTGGGACTTACAGTGGGTTGGGGGGGCTGTTGTTGTGGTACATGCTGTTGCGGCGTGTGTTGCTGAGGGGGTGGCGGCTGTGGCGGTGGCTGCTGCGCGGGATGTATCACAGTTGGCTGCGACAGCACGTGCCCCGGGCTCACCAGTTGCTGTACACCAATACTTAATATTAATACTCTTTTATATACACACACATTGCCTTCAATTCTAACGATGGCTAATGGTAAAATAACATTTATTACACATTATATTGCTTATAAATCTTTTTGGGAATTATTCCATCAGTAGACAATTTTTACTTAAATTTAAAGCATATAATATAAAATTCAATACTGTCAGATTAACCCCCAAATACAGGTCTTAGTAGGAGCCATAGATAACACATGTGTCGGTGTATATGTGGCTCATACATGTACAAAATTATCTATACTATAAGACTCTTTGTACTGACTCATTCATCTATAGACAACGCAGAGCCCAAACGGCTGGTCCTAGGGTTGTGAAATTTGGAGGGTGTATCTGTATATGTAGACGCGTACAGTAAGAACGGATTTTTGGAAATTCTACCCTTAAGGGGATGAAAGGGGGTAAAACAGTTTGTATAAAACTTCTATATTTTTGAACTTTCTAGCAATGAAATTTGGAATATGTATATTTTATGTAAAATTAAAAATAATGGTATCAATTTTTTTGCCAGGGGTGAACTAAGTGTTTATTTGGAAAATTCTTTGTTTATCAAGTTAAAGTCTTGAAAGTTGTTATGGTTGTAGTTTATATGGTGGTTAAAATAAATTTGTATTAATATTTGCTAGGAGTGCATTAAGGTATGCCATTGGTGTTTAAAGTTCAAAGGGAAAGTTTTGTGTTTTTTGAAATCAAATACTTCTGAATTGGAATTTAAGTATGTGGTTCACTTAGTGGTATGGTTCACGTATTATAATTATTTATATTTAAATAATGGCTTGGAGAAAACGATCTAATATGTCGCATCATCACCAAAGTAGCTAAAAACAGAGGTTAACTAGATCTCAGGAATCGAATGCGGAAAGACAGATGCGGCTCATTTTGATATCGTAGCAATGTAATGTGTATATAAAATTGGCACGGGAATAGGAGACAATAGATGTTTTCCACAGGTTACGCGAAAAGCGACCTACACGCGGGCGGAGCCGCGGGCAACCTCTAGTCATATATAAATTAGACAATCATGAAACAGAAGTCCAGCATCTATTTAACCCTATACAATTATTTACAAGCTATTTTACTACAAATCATAAACATCAGAAACTAAAAGTGTAACTCAGTAAAAAAAAATAAGATAAGTAAAATATATTTCCCATAATAATAAGTAGTCTGTAATTGGTTAAATAACAAGGATTAGTTCGTTTAAAAATTAGGCTGCTGTTTTACAAAAGTGTGTATCTACATAGTTAGATGTTTTAGTTAGCACCTTAACCAATGAACTTAAATCATTTACGCGTATATACATTTTACATATAGAAGGCATTCACTATGTATTTTATAGAATTGGGCAGCAAATTCAAAGCATATTTTGTTTGTTTTTTTTTTAAGCTAATTTTCTTAGTACAACAAGGGCACAAGCCAATAAGTTTGTTGTGTACTAATTAACTACTGATGTACAAATCCATTATAAAAATGGTTGGTTATATTAATGCCAGGAATCAATAGATCGACAAAATAATGTTTGTACAAGAAATCTTCTATTAAGAATATTACATTTAAAAAATTATAATTATTAGAACCCAAATGAAACATTTAGCAAATGTATGGATGATAGTAACATGCCAAGCGGATTATTTATGAGGTAATCTACAACCATGTTCATTCATAGCTTAGAGTGCGTAAATACACATCTAACATACATGTTGCGGTCGTTGTGGGGATGACTGTTGCATCTGTGATGCATCAATGATCTGCTGAGCTTGTTGCAACACAACCTGACCATCCACAGATGAATCGGTGTAAAAAACCTACAAATAAATGTCATATGAGCAAAATACTTAAGCTAAACGATAATCTTTATCAATCTCAATTCAATTATAGCAACATTCATAGATGTTTAAAATTGTATTAGGGCATCAGTATAGTCGCGATAAAATCTTATGAACATTCACAAACCGTATTTCGATTTTCAATAGAAAACTGTACTAGTACCAGATTCTAAGCAAGTTTTATGTAAAGTTATATTGGAACTGACTTGTCTGTGCATAGGTTGTTGTTGTTGCTGCTGATGTTGTTGCTGATGTGGTTGTTGTTGCTGAAACTCAGGCCGCGGTTGTGGAACTTCGTGCTGGATGATATATTGCTGGGGGTATTGCAAACCATCACTTACAACTATCCGTGGTTGCACCCCCTCATTTATTATGTCATTGGGTTGTTCAGCTTGTTGCACAACAACCTATAAACAATACATGCATTAATTTGATGAAATATTGCAAGTTACCTAGTACTTTCTTTTCTTCCCAAGCTGAAGCTGAAGAATTTTTCATGCTCAGTCATTACATTATATGATTGCAACTGTATTATTTACATAAGAAAACACAAGGCTTTTATGCACAGACTTGTAAGGTTTAAATCACAGTTTACAAAATATTTCATTAAAATGAGACACCATGAGATTTTGTCTAGTTTATGAATTTTGTTTATATGAGAACTTGTTTTTACCTGCTGATGTCCATATTGCTGCTCATCTTGATTTACGATAATTGGACAGTATCTTTGTAATTCTTCTATTGTCACACCTTGGCCTTGGACTATATGGTAATATTGAGCCATAGCTGAAGCTTACCCTGTTGAAGATACAATTTATTTGTAGATAATATATTTTATTGAATACAATTTTAATATACAAATTCTATAGAAAGAATTAGTAAGTATTTTGCCTAATCTGAATATGTGTGAAATTATGCTATCTCAGTAGTCATTTCAATAACATAAGTAATTCTGTTTTGTACAAGCTTGCAATCTACAGTCTAAATGACTGTCTAAAAGAGGTTGATCAAGCAAACAAAAGTTTTTTCTTACTAGGATAGTTTTATAGATAGGAGATGTATGAAAATGATATGCAAGGACGAAGGGCAAGAGGCTGACAGAAAAAGCAAATTTGCTGAGTCACCTCACCTACTGGGATAAGGCAAGGAAGAAGGACAGTTTTACAATACTAAATTGGATATTCTATGTTTATTAAAAAAAATAACTATGTTCCTTTGACACTCAATTAGGAAAATGATGTATTTTGTTAAATACATCATTTTAACTTAAGCTTATTATTTAATACATTATTTAATTGGAATTTCAAATCAATAAATTAGAAACCTTTTATAGGTATTTTTCTTTTTATTTTTTGGCAACCTTGTTGGCGTAATGGTTACCATGCCGGACTGCCAATCAGTAGGTTCCGGTTTCAATTCCCGGCATGGCCAACATCTTTGTGCTAAACTAAATTTTTGGCTGTGGGTCTGGGTGTTAAATATGTATCTATATAACATATTTATGTACGTATATGTAGTGTATCAGTTGTGTTAGTTGCCATAACACAAACTAGAAATGGTTCAGTATGGGGTTCGGACACATTTCACACGGACACAGCTGTTAACCAGCTGTGTCCGAATATTTATAATTATTTATTTATTTATTATACTATAAAACAATTTGCTATTAATACTGATATCTATGATTGAGGCACAAATCTGATGGCCAACACATAATTATGATTTATGTTTCATTATACTAACAGGATAATAAGAAATTTTATAAATATTAGGACACATTTCACACACGGCTGGTTGTCACACACATAGATGTCAGGTCACACATTAAAGTATCTTAACTAATATACAATACTAAACTGTTACCATAGCAACTACAACAAGATATTCCCACAGAAATAAATAATTGCCTTATATTAGCAACCTACATTACCAAGTTTACGGACTTAAGCTATGTATTTATTTTCAAAAAAACTATCATACTAAATTTAGAGTGGGTTTCTGTCTTTCTGAATGAATGATTATTAATGTCTTCTAAACAATGATAGATGATTGAAAGACAATGCTTCTCTGTTAGCTTTAAGTAAAATAAATTCTTTCCTAAAAAATTACCAGTAAGCTATTTTTTATCCTAGTATTTTTTCTGTTTTTCAAACTGTTTAATATTCATCAGTATAATACTCAGTGAAAGACAGAAAGAATTAAAAACAAGGAACAAAGTCAAATAATAGTCAATTATTAATTTTCATGTGAACCATGTAAGACTAAGCTTGTTGTTATTATGGCAAGAAATATTCACCATTTGTGAAATTTTTTGCTATCTTTTGGCTTGAGATACAACCTGGTACCTAACAGAGGAACAGTGGATTTTTAGTAAAGGTCTCATTTGTACTTTTTGGATAAAGAACCCTAAAAAGATAATGGTGAATGGCTCCAATAATCTTGTTGTTTTATAGCTAAGAAGTAACTAATTAATTAATAAGGTATTAAAAAGTACATAATATCAATTTCAATAAAATAAAATATATTATCTTACAACATTCCATTTAGTAACTTACTTTACTAATTGGTATAGTTTATCTATGATGAAGTTGTAAACATTCATTCGGTTATTATTTTTAATGGGCACCTAAATCATGAGTAGCAGAACTGAAATAAATGGCTTTTATTGATTTAATATATAAATTTTTAACAGGTGTTAATGTGAGTTTAGTGAATATTTTTTTTAGTATTAGTTTTTTTTGAGAACTTCCAAAGAAGCTTAACAAGTTTTTGTCATCTAGTTGTTTACAATGTTATACAAAAACTTACCAGTAAAATGAAACTGATATTATAGCACTTTTATCAACGTTTACAATAAGCCTAATCAGATGTTTCGAAAACGGCACTATATTATAAAGATGAGGCACATAATCTCCAGGTTTTGGTGACAGCTACGACTTAACACACAGAACGTATGTACGATTCAACAACATCAAGAAATGACTTCTGAGATCGCATGAACACTTCAATTATGGCGACGAAAGAACCTACATCTATAATAGTCGAAATTAGTACACTCAAACACTTTATCACAGCATAATTGAACTATGAAAGTACAGAAAAACATTTTCAATAGTTTACACCAAGAAAACGAAATGGCTTCGATTCTTTTGACAACCTAAATACATTTGGATGCTGATGTTTCAATGTATTTAAAGCAATTTATCACACTTTGTTCTTACCAATATGAACTAGAGACATTTTAAATGCCTTTAATGTACGTTTTATATGAATTATAACATGTAAATCCTAAATTTTCAACTCAAACGCCAAATCTTTAAGCAATTTACATTATGGCGTGTGTGTCACTTTTTAATTTTTTTTGAGAATGTTGCAAGGTTCAAAAATGTATTTTTTATTTATTTATGCCAGTGTAGTGCAATATTCTCGACTATTCACCAGTTTTGTGGTATGAAATCGATATATTTATTCGAATGCTTTTATTGATTTATTGTTTCAAATGTTTCTCAATTTCTCATCCCTATATTAGTTTTTGTGTGCCTGCTGAAATCAAGTCTTTTGGAGTGTTTTGTGAAGTTAATTTTTATTTGTCCTGATTTTGTAGATAGATAGGATTGATCAGTTGGAATAAAGCTAAAAAATACGTGTCATAATATCATTTTG
Source organism: Mellilla xanthometata (assembly GCA_035578125.1). Taxonomy (NCBI): domain Eukaryota; kingdom Metazoa; phylum Arthropoda; class Insecta; order Lepidoptera; family Geometridae; genus Mellilla; species Mellilla xanthometata. The sequence continues at coordinate 7,779,136 of JAPUBQ010000008.1, forward strand.
GCCAAATAAACGAAGTTTCGAAGTTTTATGACATTTTGTTACCTTCCTCTCTCATGCAAATGGATGATACTGTGATTTCGCCAGGTAAAGATTGCAACTGCAAGTTAATATTGCACACTAATAAAAACTTATTTCATGCTAAACAATAAAGTACGACTTTTCTTATAGGAAACAAGATGGGCGACTCGGCTTCCGAAAGTGATTCCAGTTCCTTGGACGGCGGCGCTATGTTGCCTCCCAGTACGATATCTCGTGATCAACTTCAGAAAAGAATTGAATCTCTTCAACAACAAAACAGGTAATTTTGTATAAAAGTATGAAAACCTATCTCGGTTTAATATTAATTACATGTTTTCGACCTAAAACTGAAAATAAAATTGGTTTCAGAGTTCTAAAAGTAGAAGTAGACACATATAAACTCCGCGTAAAAGCACTGCAAGAAGAAAACCGTGCCTTGAGACAAGCATCAGTTTCAATTGTAAGTAATTAAAAACAAATTATCAAGTAGTTACATATACTTTAATATATTTATAAAAGGCAAAGCTGAGTCACTGACTTGTATATTATCCTATACTACTACTGTACTTTATTATTAAAATTTGCTAATGCTTCATAATTTAAGTGAGCACTACAAATGGATTTTTGGATATGAACCCCTGAGGGTGTGAAAAATATATTTCTCATTTCTGTATTTGAAGTATTATACAAGGTCTCAATCAGAAACAATTTATAATTAATGTAACTTGCCTATACCAGTTGTTATTTAGTCATTGCTTAAATAAAAGTATGTACTGCTGAACTATATCCAGTGTGATCCATTGATATGTGTTTTATTACAGCAAGCTAAAGCCGAGCAGGAAGAAGAATTTATATCTAATACATTATTGAAGAAAATCCAGGCATTGAAAAAGGAGAAAGAAACATTAGCACATCATTATGAGAGAGAAGAAGAGTGTCTCACTAATGACTTATCTAGAAAATTGAATCAGGTAAGGTTCACAGAAGTCCCATATGTCTATTTAAACCACTTGTTATATAAAGTCAGTTGCCCAAGGGTGGCAATAACAATATTCTATGTTATTTATACGCCTCTACTTTCATTGTAAGAAACTGAGATTTGGAGATCTTTGCTAGACACCTTCTTCCCTGAACACCCATTTAGTGCTTATAAGGCAAAAGTGAACCAGTTTACTTCTACATTGGATAAATTGTGTGAAAGAGGATATGAAAGAGAAAGGAGTGAATGTAGATATGACGACTGATAGAAGAGTGTGGAAGCAAAAAACGGGCTGTGCCAACATGAAAAGGTGAAGGCAAAGAAGAGCGAACCAGTTTTTTTCTGGGCAACTACACTCCACCTTTGATCACAATATTGTCTACTATCAGGTGAATTGTGAGATATTTAAAAAAAATGGGATTAAGTAAGTAAGCAAAAAGGGTATCACAGACAAAGCCATCAGAATAAGACCCGCCAGGCTAAAGGGTCATTTTTTTTTTATCTAATCTATATTGCCCAATAGTGGGATAATTTAGGTTAAAACAAAAAAAAACAATGCATTAATTTGTGACATTTATCTAAATATGTAGTTAAACAGCTTGATTTTGCACTAACTTGGCATTGAAAATAATTTACTTTGGATTATGTGATAACAATGTGATGATAAGGTTAAAGTTTGGCTGATAATGATATATTTGCACTGCACATGGTTTCCAATGTTGTTTAGCTTAACAATCTATTTGTAAGACTTCCTATATAACAAAGTAATTCTCTTCTCAAATATTGAATCTCTTCAGATATTCCAAGTAACTTGATAAACAAGAACTAAGAATATCCTTGTAATTTAGACTTTAAGGTGTGCTGAAAGAAAGTATTGTTCAAGAACAAACACTTTGTAAGCCATAAAAATTGGTTACTCAATATCATTAATATGGCAATCAAATATTATTGTAATATATATAAAATGTATGTTTGTTTTTATATGCACATAATAGCTTTTTTGCCGTTTGCATGGCATATATATGCTTACTAGCTGACCCGGCAAACATTGTTTTGCCTCAAGTACAGTTAAAAACATTGAACATAAACAAATATCGAGTGGGATTACTAAAATGGTCATATAAAACTAGGGGTTGGTGATAAAAAAGTAAAAATTTAGGGTATGTATTTTTTAATGCTACAATATAACAAAATTAAAACAAAAAATTTCGTCGTTAAATTTAATAAAATTTGAAGGGTGAACAACCCTTATCACTTAGGGGTATGAGAAATAGTTAGTAGCCGATTCTCAGGCCTACTGAATACGCATATAAAATTTGGTAAAAATCAGTCTAGCCGTTTCGGAGCAGTACAATAACTAACATTGTGATATGGAAAATTTATCTTATATATAAAATTTCCGTGTCACAGTGTTTGTTACCGTACTCCTCCGAAACGGCTTGACCTATTTTTTCCAAATTTTATATGCGTATTCAGTAGGTCTGAGAATAGGCTACTGTATGTTTAGAAATAATAATTATGGCAAAACAACGTTTGCCGGGTCAGCTAGTATACATATAAGAAAAAGAGATTGGTCTAAATGCCCATAACCTTAAAGTGTCTATAACTTTCTAGTTGCGTCAAGAAAAATGTAGACTGGAACAGACTTTGGAGCAAGAACAGGAGTGCTTGGTCAACAAATTGATGCGGAAGATAGAGAAACTGGAGGCAGAAACTCTTGCAAAGCAGACCAACTTGGAAAGACTACGTAGAGAAAAGGTTGGTAGTTAGTTAAAGTTAAGTTAAAAAGAGAACATTTAAATTTTTATACATATTTAGCAGTTTCTTATTTTGAAATCTTATACTTTATTGATATGTAAATAAAGAGTAGAATAGTTATTATAATATAATAGTCACCTTTTATGACAATACAAGCTGCTTCCCGCGGTGTTACGCGTTAATCCAGTTAATCCAAGGTTTTACCTACATTCACACCAAATTTCATCAATATTGGTTCTGCTGTTTAAGTGTGATGACGTAACAAAATTTTTGCATTAAATTAGTAGGATTAGTCACTATTATCAAAAAAAACTCCTGTATATTTATTCTTCTTATTTCATATTTCCAGGTAGAATTAGAAAACACATTGGAGCAAGAGCAAGAGGCGTTGGTGAACAGGCTATGGAAGAGGATGGATAAGCTTGAGGCAGAGAAGCGTTCACTGCAGATTCGTCTTGACCAACCTGTATCTGACCCGGCCAGTCCTAGGTGACCATCCGCACAACTTTAAATACCTCTCTACTATCAGTGCTTTGTTTGATCAGATATCTAGTAATCTGAACAACGTATGCATGTAACCAGGCCTGCTTTCGTGCCAGGTTCAAGTAGCACTTGTGTAGTTCTGTTTGTTAGAGCATCTGTGAAAAGCAACTTATTAGAATATACAGCTAGGGCATTTGACAAGCAGGGTGTGTAACCTCACGAGTCTGTGACAGTGTGGCTGATGGTGGAACACACCTAGTTAAGTGGTCTATTAACTGTGTTGTTATGTCGCGTTATCACCGATGTACTCATACATATAAAACTAGTACATTTCCATATTTAAATATAGCAATATGGCTAATATCAGCTTTTTACCTCATATAGTTTTTTTTCTATAAACAAATGATGTCATTCAACAATCAATGAGATTGTTTTGAATTGTTTATTTTTGGATCAAGATCAAAACGAAACGGAAACTAATGTAGTTCTGCGCAATCGCTAAAACTTGTACTAGCCCTTTTTTACTAAGGGACTCTTTTATATTTATATCATCATGTCATAATATTGTAATCTATCAGTGGATTTAAAATTGTATTTAATAGCTTCTTGCTCGGATCACTTGTGTCCTTAGCGATTTGCGTTTTATGAATAACATGAGCTCTTTCCAAATTGATGAGTGTTTATTGTTGCTAGGGACATTAGTAATGGCGACACGGCGTCTAATCTCAGCACTCACATCCAGACGCTGCGCTCCGAAGTCGTCAAACTAAGGTAATATACCAATATATAATTATATTCTTTTTATTATTTGTAGTGAAAATTGACTATAAATAATACATCATTATGTCACTGATGTAAGAAAAAAATCCAAGCCAACAGGTATGCTACTTAATCTTAATCTTTTTAATCTTAATTAAACAATCTACTATATTGAAATCATTACCATTATCGGTTTTAAATAAAAAAAAAACTCATTTTACAAGTAATACACACTTACTTGGTTACTTGGTGATCGGGCCACACATTTTTTTTCATATTAGGACACATTTCACACATGGCTGGTTAACCCCATACTGAACAATTTCTATTTTGTATTATGGTTGCAACACAACTGATATACTACATATACATAAATACCATATTTAACATGCAGACCCACAGCCAACAAATTTAGTTAAGCACAAAGATAAATATATCTTTAGGTATAAGGATTGTTAGCAATAATTTAGATCCTAATTCCTTTTTCAGTGTAGTTGATAACTATACCACAATAATATTATATTGAACTTAGCTACATTTTCACATGTATTTTTTAAGTAGGTTTATTCATCAAATTGCATAGGCTAAAATTTTAATTTATTTCTTCTTTAAAATAACAACAGAAACCAGTTGACGCGCTCCCAGAACGAGAACAAAGAGAAGATGCATCGGTTCGTTCTAGAAGAGAAACACATTCGCGAAGAGAACTTGCGTCTTCAAAAGAAACTTCAACAAGAGGTGGAACGGCGTGAAGCGTTGTGCAGACATCTGTCCGAGAGTGAATCTTCGCTGGAAATGGAAGAAGAGCGCCAGTTCAATGAAGCGTTGAATGTAAGTGCTTGATTGAGCGAGCGAAACTGTTTGTATGGAAGATGACCAATTTTATGCATACAGGTTTTTAATTTTATGTAAGTATTCTAAAGTTAATAGTGTCATCAGTGTTTTTTTACTAGAGCGGCAAGGGTTTCTTATTATAGGGAAGATTGCTTGCTTCGCTACTGGTACCTGCCCAATAATAACAAGGTTATCTAAATATGACAATAATTGTTTAATTTGTTGTGAGAAGTTTATGAATCGAGCGAACTATGTTGCAAAAATTATGTTGATGTCTACCATGTGTTTTTTTTCAATGCTGGATAGGCGCACGTTTTACAACAGCTTGCCTGATGTTAATCTTAACTGTGTTCTAGGATGCAACGCGCTTGTCTAGAAGCAACCTATTTACTCTAGATTTAAACTATGTCATGTTTATTTACCATGTCCAGTTCTGTAAGTAATATGAGTCCATTCATGACGATCGTTGGCGTAAAGGTTACCATGCCGGTCTGCTAATCAGAAGGTTCCGGGTTCGATTCCCGGCCCGGTCAACATCTTTGTGCTTAACTAAATTTGTTGGCTGTGGGTCTGGGTGTTAAATATGTATTTATATATAATATGTATGTATGTATGTATATGTAGTATATCAGTTGTGTTAGCAACCATAATACGAGCTAGAAATGGTTCAGTATGGGGCTAACCAGCCGTGTGTGAATGTGTCCTAATATTTATTTATTTATTCCTGGCAGGCGCGGTCACGCAGCGTGTCGTCGCCAGGGGGTTCGCGGCCGCTGTCCCCTTACGCGACCCCGCTGCTGCCCGGAGCGCCCGGGACCGTGATGCGGAACACTATGCATTTTAACTCTCAGGTTAGTATGCAGTTAGGTGGCAGGAGAAATGTTTAAGACTCCAGCCGGTTTTCTGGATCGTGCATGACTGAGCCCAGTCTACAATAATAATTTAAGTTACCACAGATAGCAGTTTCGTAAAAAAATTGGCCAAGTGTGAGTTGGGTCGCGCATGAAGGGTTCCGTACCATTGTTGTATGTGAGCCCCCCTTAAATATATATTTTTAGATTATTTTATGACTTATTTTTTAATTTAATACATAATTCAATATTCTGTGAATATATAGAGTGTCTACGAAATATCTAAAAACTATTAAAAATTATGTTTAATGGGCCCCCTTGAAATATTTATGATTAAAATTTTGTAATATAATTTGATAGCATATATGTTTTTTGTGGAAATGTTAAGTGTTTAGCGGCTACTGTTATTGATATATAGAAAAAAATACGGTAATTGTATAGGCCTTAATAACCCCTTAATATTTTTATTTTTAGTATTTATTGCTCATAGCGTACAACATATATCGGCACGGGAAATGCATGTCTTGTGAAAGTTTCAGCTTTCTAGCTATTACGGTTTCTGAGATACAGCCTGGAGATAGACAGACAGCGGAGTCTTAGTAATAGGGTCCCGTTCTTACCTATTAGGTACGGAACACTGAAAAGATGTACAAACTACAGAACAGAGCAGGTCTGCATTTTCACCAAGACAACCAACACAAAAACTGATGTAAAATGGTGTTCAAATGCTACGCGGCTTGAGCTGTGAAGTCATTAGTAGTGGTACAATTTGCATAAATATACGTTCAAATATAGTAATATGTTATAATGATAATAATATAATGAATCATTTACAACATAAAAAATATTTTTGCGTATTTGTTTGCAAAATGTACCAAATGTCACTATTGATGTCACGGCCTAGGTCGCGTAGCATTTGAAACAAATTGTAGGTATGTAAAGTGTGAAAGGGCATCTTGGATTATCTTTTGTATAAAGTATCTTGGATCTTTAGAAAATACTTTTGACGTGACAACGACTTAAATTAGGTTGCGGCTGGGAGTCACTTATGAAAAAGTGTAACGCCCGGTAACGTTACGATGAGTCACCGAACGAGAGAGAGGCCCGCCGAATGCCTTGCGTCTCTCTCCCACTCAACTATGATCGGTTCGGATCAGACGTTGTCACGTAAAATCTTCGCCCGTAAAACCGACTTTACAGGCAACCATTTTTTTAATGTCCATGAATTCTATTTGTTACAGACTCGGCGTGCCAGCGACAGATTCGTAAAACCGGCAATTCCAGGTGGAGCCGTGCTGCCGCCGCGACCTGTTCCGGACGCACTGGTCGCGCCGCTCGCACCCCCCATAGCGCCGCAGATGGTCCCACAACCTCCCGTCTTCCCCATGCTACAACCGGCCAGTCCCATGGACACATCCTCTAAGGACTAAACAGGCATCTCCAGGGACCACATATTCAGCTCTTTTCGATCCAATGATCTTATTTTTAACAGACTTCAAAAAAGGAGGAGGTTATATATTCGACTGTATGTATTTTTTTTTTCTGTATGTTCACCGATTTCTCAGCCATTTGTGGATCGATTCTCAAAATTCTTTTTTTAATTGGAACAGTATGGTTCTGAATTGGTCCCATTGTCACCAAAATAGGATCTGATGATGGATTCCTAGGGAAATCGAAGGAAAACCTAAAAAGTTAGGTTATTTTTCGGCCGAAGAGAGATTAACGCTCTTTCGGCTGTACTGATATTCATGAAATTTTAATCTTTAGTTTACAAATGAGATAAGGCTATGGTTTGATCATTTTGGCAGTTGGATTACAGTCTTTCTAGCTCGAGTTACCGTGTGCTCAAAGAGGAACGCTCACAGTCTCTCTTGAACTCACGGTAGACAAATATGGCTAGAGACAAACTGTCACCTGCTAAATAAAAAACTAAGTGAGACATATCATACGTGAAGTTTGACGATCTGATCACTCCTTGTAAATAAGACAAGGCACGAGCATATAAGATTCAGGTTTGGTCCAGTGCAGAAGTTTGGCACAAACAGCCAGCTGTTTGATCCTACTTCTGGGTTTTGAGAATTAGATTATGTAGCGTTCTTGACGTTTGTATGTAGCAATTGTCGTCCGAAGTGTTTTCTTATATGAACATTCGTATCGTGGATTTCTTATATGAAACTTATTGTATGGAGCTTTTTTTTATTGATTAATTGATTAGATTACATATGTAGCTCGCTGAACAGTTTTTTTGAAAAATATTAAATAATTATTTATTATCTTCACGGTTTATAATTAGAGTCATACCTGTACCTTATCTGAATAGATAGTTAAATAACACATTTATTGTATGAAAAGCGAAGTGTTATTGTGAAATATTTATTTAATATTTACGAGATTTTATTCACAAGTGGATGAAAAAATATTAACTACTTATTGAGAAAGCTTAGTCTTAGTCTGCATTTAACGAATTCGCGTTGATTATGCTATTTAGATATATTGAGATTCCACTATTCCACTGCATTTACCTACAATGTCGAGAAAAAACAGATTTTTAATGATTAATGCAGTTTAAATTACATTTTCTTTGTATTTAACAGAAGTCAATTATAGGTGAAACTGCAACATTGAGCTGAATATGTGCGTTCTTACAATATGTCGAACTAGGTACATCATACTGGGAAATATATGCGTAAATTACGGTTATTTTTAATACAGTGTGTTGCACACTGTTACTCAAATTTGCAACATTGGATGTATCAAAATCAGAATATTAAGTATATTAGAAACATCAAAACTATATTGTTAGTAATTGTTGTATATGGAAATATATCAGCTATCTCTTAGGTCGATAGTAACTTTGCCAATGGGAGTTATTTGTCTTGCAGAGCTGCTGGTAATCTATAGCACGAGATGGGAAGTGTGCAACTAGGCTTTATTTATTTTATGATTTGCCATCGTCGTATGACGGATGTAAATAGTTCCCAAAACATGGCACGAAATTAATAATGAATGGAGAAATTCAATACCAGATATACATTTTAAAAAAGTTTATTTCTTGAAAAAGATTTGATTCCTAAACTAAGCTATATACGATCTACTCTAGCTACAACAAGTCACATCTTCAAAATGAATAAAGTCTTTTATTTTCTACTGATATTATACTTAATATGTCTGACATGTCAATCTATACAAATTGCTAAGTTTTATTTAACATTACGCGGTTAACTAATATATTCAAGAGTTTACTTACATGTACTATAATAAAAACTGTAACTTTGATTCTTTTATCAAATAATGTTTGAAGAGTAACGTACCTAGTTACTTACTACAACCGGATTACCGTGTGCGTAAGCGGTTTATATAACATATTTGATAATTGTAATTCGCTCTTGCTGTTGGTCAACCGGGCGGTATTCACTACTTTTCTCCAAGAGCCTATCGTACGTCAATGTTACAATATATGTTTTGCGCTTAGATAAGTCTTTAATTACGAAAAGATAATGTTAAAATTTGCAAAGTTTTCATTTATTTAACGAGCTACTTCTTTTGTTCAAATGTAGATGTCGTGTAAGAAAATATGCATACAGATTCTATTCCTGACATGTACAAAATCGAAATTGGCATAACACTTCATTATGGTTAATGTATTTCTGTATATTTGGCATAACTGTAGTGGTCTATAGTTATGTTTTTTCCTGACGTACCTTATCCGCTTTTTCTGTTATCCATGGTATTGACAAGTTAATTGTTAGAAAGCTTAATGATTCCATTTGAAATGTTTATGTCGATATTTGAAAAATCCGGAACACGATCAGTTGATATGTGACAAGATTGGTAAAAAGTTAAGAACGATCGTAGGGTCTTTTTTTTTAGTTTTAATAACTCCGTTCAGAAAAGTGTAAATGTCACCCGAATTATATGATAGGGTTTGCTGCTCCCAGAGTAAAAAACCCTACTTATTACTGTCGAATCATCTTTTGTATGTTTAGTTGTGAAATATCATAACACCCGGGTGTATTGTACTCTTTTAGGAACGAAGGATGAGTTTAAATCACCGCGTATAGATATGACAGCCCGATGCCCCGTCCAATCAAATGCAGTTATAAAAAACAGCTAGTCCGCTTCTCGCGTTCTTAACCCTAAGTTTATATTATGTAGTAGCTTCGTATCTATGGCCGTTATTTAAGCTCTGCGTTGCTCACTGCCCGATTCAACGAGCATGTTTTCAAACGATTCACGTACCTACAAGAAATAGGAATACAAAAGCATTGTAAAAATATTTCTAGAAACAAGCGACATTTTCCTGTACGCTCGTATTAAAATTTTGATTTATGTTGTTGGGAAATTTAAAGCGTTCTGTGGTATGTGGCAAATTGCTATCATTGCCACAAAGTATCCATGTTGTGTGTATAAGCATCGAAATTGCCTGTGTAAGGGGCAGGCAACCTTGACACTTTCAATTAGGATAGTCATAGCTAGAGTATCGTAAGACTGGTTTACATAGCACCTGAAATTATTGAGAATGTATAACCGCAGATGTAAATTGCCGTCGGGGCTGTGTAAACTAGCTTATTCAAATCACTATTTTATCCAGGCTTGCAATAATGTGGCAGTGGGTTTTGTTTTTATTATGTATAAGGCTGTGTAAAAATCACTTGTGAGTAATGTTTAGTGGGAGGAAATATTTTGTGTAAACTATTTAATTATTAATATCATGGGGGACGTACCGCCCTACTCCATGGACAAGGTCTTGTTTGTTGGTGTGTATGATATTTAGGCGTGTTTTGTTGCCCCCGGGGCAGTGTTTGTTCGGCGTAAACTTGGAGTAGTAGGGCGCGAACGTCTTCTAGACTCAATTATGCAAATTTTCACTTAAACTTTTGTTTTCATGTTATAGTTAAAACAGAAATATACGCATACATATTATTAATTTTGTGTTTCCTTAAAAATGCCTTGCCTTATCGGTACCGCGTACCGGAATGTATAGATAATTATGCTGAGATGAAAGGTTCCTTCTATCATTTTATTTTTATTCACAGAAGCAACAATGTCTATTGATGCAATAAATGGTACAAGGTGTTAAAATCGTGAATCAAATAAATACTTTGAAGTTTAAACCAACTGTTGCACCACTTGATTGTGATGCTTTTTAGGGTTCCTCTGTGATAGAAAAATTATATAATGTTAACCAAAGTTTGAATTCTCAGACTTTTTAATTTATTTCCTCGTTATATGTTTCTATGATGTCGATGAAGCATGGATAGATAGATATATTCCTGATTTTATTTATATAGCTATGTGAAGCAGATTCACTGAAAGGTGAGTAAAAATATATTTTCTTCTGTATTACAATCTCAGATTTGAACTGTATTAATGCCATTCAACCAAGTTATTATTTCAGCTGCTGCCGTTGTTTCGTGGTAGCCGCCGTCGGAGTTGCTTAAACTAAAAGCTGATCGGAATCGACGACTGTCTGATGAAGACATTTTTTATCATTTTCAAAACTGACGAAGACATTGTAAGTACTACACTTTACTTATTTTATTTACCTATTTAACTCAATTTATCGCATTCATTATACAGCTATTGAGAAACCACAAGCTGATTTGCATAACATACCTATTTTGTTAAAAAAAAGGCAATAACAATGAAAATGTCGACAAAGGAGTGTCGCCATTCGGCGTCCTCAATGGGCCGAAAAAATATCGGAATAATCTAATTTTAGAGACGTATCGTAAACCTAAGCAAACCTCAGGATAAGGTGGGTATTTGGCTCAGTCTGGTAGGTACAGGTATAATGATTTGCATTTTACCTCCCACGGTGTATGTTTGACTTATTAAACTATTTTTATGATGGCAAATAAAAGGCGGCAGATCAATAGAAAATATGGATATGTTGTCGTATATTGGTTTCTATTAAGTAAAGTCTGTTGTTTTTATTACTGTGTATACTCAAGTTTTAGTTACAAAGTTGTTTTTTTTTGTTAGTTGTTTACGGATTAAATTATTCTAGCGTAAAAATTGTACAGTGCGGTCTCTTGAACCTCCAATATATTGATAAATTTACAACTTATATGTGCAGCTATTACAAAGTTGTGTAGGTATATTTGACATAGCTTAACTCTTGGTTTTTATTATACATGCACATACACAAAATGTAATCATAATTTTTCTCCCACGAGCCAAGTTCTAGTACATGGAGTTTGGAGATTTTTCAAGCGGCCTGACGACCTAAGATTTTTTCATATTATATTAGGTCGTATGTAGGAGATATAGCTTTCAATATAATTATGATATTTTAATGAATTGAAGTACCTTTATTAATTCGTACCTATTTTATCAACTTGTATAACTTTAGAAGAAGACTTCCAACTGGTTTCCCAACTTAGACTTGGACATGGAATTTTCAAAACGCGTTACACAAAATGTTACTCGAACTTATGTTTGTCGAAATAAACTAAGTTTGAAATTAACATTCAAATAGAAACGCGCCGCGCACCGTTCTCCTCCGCTCATAAATCGTGTTTACAGAGAGACGAATAGTTGTCACAACGTATTGATCCTTCCAATAATTATCGAGCACGTTTCATGTTATGTTTAAGCATGTTTAAACACAAAAGTGGACGAGTATGGCGGATACGGCGAGTCGCTTGTTTGTCAGTTTACGCACGCAATCGAGAGCCAGTAGGTAGAACCAACAGAAACCCAGAGATAGCGAGCAACGGTCGCAAAGCAAACGCTTCGAACGTTGTTTTCTGCTTTGAAAACACGGGTCCAGTATATTGCATATTGTTTCTAAAACGTACTCGCGATACAGCGCCATATGGAAATTAAAAAAAGCCTAACTTTGCATCCCTTTTTTTCAATTTACATCGGGATAATATATAATGTACTTATCTTACTAATAAAAAAACAATAAAACTTAAAAAATCATACCTACGTGAAATAAGAAACGTGAAGAACAAGTCAATGCCTTCGCTACTTTCTAATTACAAAGTCCGAACCGATTTCTCATCACCACCCGCTGCGGATCTCCAATTTTCATCTGTAGTTAACACATGAATACACCTGTGCTGTAAAGAATTCAAAATGGAGTTAGGCAAATGTTGATTTTCTATAGAGTCAATTTGAAACTGCCATCTTTAGCGTTTTGTTAACGTTTCAAATGCCATTAAAATATTTAGTGCAACGTGGTTTGAGTTATACTCGTTACTCTCGTAAGTAAATACTTGTTAGAATGTTCGCAAATTGTGGCCGCGCATGTTTACTTGTTCGTGTAGATAGGCACGTATAATTTACAGAAATACTTTACCAACACATTAAATTACTAGCTGATCACAAGCTTCAATATTGATATTTCTGATGTTTGACATGATCACTTGTTAATACGCTCGCGCATGGTCTAATTCACATAGATTTCTCATCGATAGTTTATGTGCCTGGTTATCAGTATCAATAGTTTTCACCCTGACGCATAATCGACGAGGTGTTATAAGTTCGACGTGTGTATGTGCGTCTTGTGTTTGTTGCATCGTAGCTGCAGAACGGATAAATCGATTTTGATTAAGTTATTTTTGTTTGAAATGTGTTTTAGTTGGGAGCGTTCTTAGCTATGGTTAAGATGGTCGCCTGTGGATTACGTATTTTCAAGAACTCCCTCAATATGGGTATCAAATAAAATAAGACATACGCTTCGATAAATTTCAAATCCATAAAATATTGTCGGGGGTATTTAATTTAAACTTATTGAATGAATAACTGCTAGGTCAGTTTCATGCCACTTAGTAATGAACTCCATACTATATGTTTCTGTGTAGGGTGGAGTTAACAGTTATATAAAGAAGGTTTACTATTCACCACACGTAACTTAAAATTTAAGATGATTGATGTTGTCAATTAAGAGAGTTCTCTCAAAGTACATTAACCAACGATTACTAAAGCGACAAATAGATCATAATCACGGTTTAATCTCATCACTACGAAGTGGTGAACAATAAAAGTGTTTCAGTTAAACTGAAAATCTCAAATTGAAAGTTTGGTAGAGTAATCTTTGTAAATTCAGGCATTTTTATTCAATCTAAGTGCTCTATTTTACCGCAGATCTTATTTGGTATCGTAAAAGTCTGCTGTTACCTTACTATTATAAAAAATACTTCGCGAATAAATCAGTGCAAATCATTAGATCGTGTGAACAGCTACAGAAAAAATACCGTAACTGTGACGACGGCACCGTTAATCTCAAATTCGACGTATAGGTGTCTAATTGCCATTGTAGATAACTCCGTAGATGGTACACGCATCACAACCAATTAAACGCGAAGAATGTGTGATGATCATAAACGCGTCCAATGTCCAAGACATATGGCACGAGCTGCCGAGACTAAATAGTGGGTAAGTATTTACGCCCAGGTGTTAATTTCAGGAGGTTAGAGTAGCGTGAATTTTATTTATATGAAAAGTTAATTCGTGAGCTGGTGGCTGGTGTTTAAACGGCGGAGTTAGCACGGAGCTTCGAACAAACAAGAGACGCTAGCGACGCGACGCGCCCGCTCGACGGCCATTGCGGGCAAATGTTTGCCACTACAGCGTTCAGATTCATCTGGTTTTTAATACACTACGTAAATACAGATTAAATACTCATCAACATCATCATCATCAGCCTATATCTACCCACTGCTGGGTATAGGCCTCCTCTCTCTTATGCCAGTATCTGCGGTCTTGTGCTCCACGGCCCCACAGCGTGCCCTCAATGGATCGGATGTCGTTGATTCATCGGGCTGATGGTCTGCCTATAGGTCGCTTTCTATCCCGTGGAAGCCATTCAGTGGTTATTTGCTCCATCTATTGTCATGACGTAAATACTCACGTATGTGATTTTGTTGTCATAATTATTTTATGGAGTTGGTCTGCATTTTTCCACCACCTCGCCTAACGGAAAGCGATGGAAACCAAGAGTCGTTTGAGTATTTTATTTCTAAAAAGAAGTTTTTGAAAAATGCTCAAGCATGCATATTAAAAATAATTTCTTTGAATCTAAAGGTTTTTCTTGTTTCATTGATATATCCGGTCCATCCACTTCGTTCCTATTCAAACAAGGTGTATATATAAAGAACTTTGGTCCAGTAGTTTCTGAGAAGGGACGAAACTATTTCAAGTTCTTGTGCAACCACAGCCTAGCTGCCAGTGGCTAGAAAAAAAGTTTAGTAAATCAGATTTCTCTTGTGAGATTGCGCTTGATCGTAATTCGCGATGATAAGTAAAGTTGCGGTCTAGGATGGAGCGCGCCGGCCTCGAAGAAATTTTTTTTCGGTTTTCACCTTGAATACGTAACTTAATGGAAACAGGCAGAGTTCTATAGCCCGTTCCCACTACAAATGTGGAATGCTCAGTGCTGTCTCCTTGCTAGTTCGGTAGCCTGGGTAAAAGGTCCCGGGAATTAGCTCGTGAAATTCTTTCGAAAACTCTCAGAAATCCAACATTATAAGCCTAAAACTGTTCTTAAATCCCTAAACCTTGCTTTTAAATGACGATGTGAAAAAAAAAAGTTTCATTTTATACCTAGAAACGCTTTCATTAAGAGCTAATTGGCATTGGCAGAAATGAATCACTTTTCCAAATAAACAACTTGATGAAGTCATAATTCCAAAAAGATGTGTTACTTAGCTAGGTAACTAGCATTTTCTAAAAATGAACATAGCTTACTCTTTGTCTAAATAACCCAGTTCTGAAATCGTTTCAACCTGCAACGAGCAGACGATCGTTCATAACGGTCGGTGAGAGATGTTTAAAAATGAAACATTTCTGTGGAGAGCATTGAGCTCGTTCGTTGTTTGAGGTTTCCTTTATCAATTAGCACATTGGTCGGTCGACGCAGCCGTAACTGGGTGAAGCGAGCGGTGGAATGCTGACTAGGTGTCTACGGTTCCTTGGGAGGTATCGAACAAATAAGTGCAATGAGAAATCTTCACCGCTAAGGCTCTATTTGGAAGCGCTGTAGGTCCAAATGCACAAATAACTTACCTCAGTGCTCATGACATGCAACTCTGGTTTGAGAAAGCGTAGCGTGGCGTGTTGATACGATTTGTGTGTAGATGCAGATAAATATTAGGTACTACGGGGGAAGAACAATAAAAGCGCATATTGCAAAATTGAAATATTTTTAATTTTAGGAAACATATGCTATGAGATTCAATAGTTTATTGACATTGGAGGATTTTTCTGTTCATTCATATACGAACAAAGTATTTTGGCTTATGTTATTGTTTAGTTGCTTTCTCTTTAATTTTTTAATGAAAATTGAATTGTTACAAATTTATTAACAAAAACACTTACAAAACATTGCTACAAAGTATTATAAAAAACCATTATTAACAACGCTAATATAATATAGTTATTTAAACTATTTTAAATATTATGTAAAGTCTGTGATAAAAAAAAATGTCAATCAACTCGTTGTTTCAAATATTTGGAAACATTAATCTTAATATATAGGGGATGGGTGAGTATTTGCGATCCAAGAAAGCTGGCAGCATTTTACCGCTGAAACGCAAGTGAAATCTTTTGAGCTAAGAACCAGCCAGCGTTCTTGATTCCAGTGATCACTTAATTTCGTTTTTATCAAAGCAGGTATTAAGGAAGAAAGAAACTAATGGACTGAAATAAATATAATACATATATCAGTTTTTACGCAATATTTTTACACTAACGCTGGCCTATGGTTATTGATTATGGTTACCCATTTTATTTCATTACTACTACAGGTAGAGTCTTACACATTCGCCTCTGCCGAGTTATATAAACACAATTTCAGTTTAACCTATGGTTACCGTGCGCTTGGGCCGAAGCTGCGCACGATTGTCCCATCCGCGTCTGAAGTCCGCCACCAATCGGTTTATTTGTCCGAAGTCGAGAGGCGTGGCCTCGCTCCAATGCCTGACGTCGAGTTCTCATCGATATTCAATTTAAACTGACTCTTTGATGCTAGCAATAAGACGCAATATCGTTTGTAAACAAACAGAAAGAGCCTCCCAGTTCTCGTGAAGAAAAGCACTCTGTCTGTTGAGGCGTAAGGTTGATTGTGTGTTTTGTAGGTGGAAGGCAATGGGTATGTTATTATGTGTATATGCTAATGAGTGGTAGTGTGGTCGAGTTCGCGGTAGTTGTTCATGCAGTTGGCACGCCACTACTGATTTGTGATTTGTGACAACTGAGGAACTAATTCCTTTTGACGCTAATTACTGCTACTACCATTTTTTGGACAGCTGTTTTGTATAGATAAAAAAATAGTGATCTGTGTATTGGACGCAAGTGTAACGTGAAGTGAACAAAGTGAAGTTTTTATCTATTTTGTTGATGTGGTTTGTTTGAAAGTCAAGATAGTGGACAAAATAGCGGGTGACGACAGGTAAGAATTAATACATTTTACAGCATATTTACCTACTTTAAATGTATTTATCAATATTGGACGTACAATATGTAGAGCGAGCATTATAGGTATATTGCTCTTTTAAAGAAAAAACAAGATGATGTATCTTAGTTTAAACAGTGCTTTTCAGTTTACTAAATTTTCTTCAGTAAATAGACGTTTATTTTATCTATATCGCATACATGTGTAAGTTCTAGAGTTAATCATTTAGTGAAATTCAAAAAAATTGTTACTTACATACTTATCAAGTAATAATTTGATTTATGAATATATTGCATAGGTACACACTATTTCATTCACAAATTATTATAAATGTTAAGTAATTAATCTATGTATTTTTTTAAGACTCGTTGGTGTACCTACTTACGAGTCAATGATGTTCCCATAATGCGGTATTACTTTTTCTTGCAAAACCCGTAAATTGTGTCTTCAAGATGCATTCGTTCCTAGTGTAACCTTTTTCCCTAGCAATGCAAATATTGTACTTATACTACATCTTTTAATATCTCAGTATGGTTAGTATTCTGGCAGTTTTGCTAATCTATAGGCTAAGTCGAAATTAATCTATAAGCGCCATTCCTTGCGTATATACTTTGTAATTATTTACAATCTAATATCACTTTAAATATCAAGGTTTACTTAATTTTTTGGTGCTAAGAAAACAATTCTAGTAACGATCACAAAACTCACCAAGATTAAGTACCTACTAACTTTTTTTTATATTTTAGACAAGCTAAATGTTTCATGGCATGGATGCTGTGATGACTCATTATATTGATTCATGTAAAATATAATTTTATTTTTATTCTAAAGGGTAAGCGTTTGCTTCCTTTTTCTTTGAATATTTCAAATTCTGTGGAGTCTATTCCGTACCTACTCTTTGCAAACATACACATTGAAAGCTTTCTAACTGTACAACTAAGTTAATCGACATCAAAGCTGCTGTCAAATAACAATTAGAAATTTTAAGCTCATTAAAACTTTTATAATTCTTCCAATACTACTAGTATTTAATAAAAGTTCACAGACTCGGAAATAATTAAAGAATTACATATCTCGGAACTTATTAGTTCTTAAGCAAATACCAATTAAAAATCGCATGTTCTAGAGGGTCGTAAAGTCGTAAACAATGTGGTGTATGGCGTCGCTTAGAGCAGATGGCGGGTTGGTGCGCACGCGCATCTCTTGCTTCAACATAGTGACTAGGAACAGTATAGGCGATCACAAAAGCTGCGCCGGCGGCGGCAACGGCGAGGAGCGGAGGTTCCGTCGCCCGCAGGCCTATCGGCGCGTCCGGCTATCCACAAAGCCCTACAATAAAGTTTTACAGCACACATAAAACCCTGACTTTTTAACCCGGGTTATTTGAATTAATATCAATTCGGAGTTTCTCAATGGGCTTTACTCGTCCAACTTTAAAGCTTTACGACGACCACAGAATTGAGGAATAAAATTTAATTGAAATGTAGACCCAAAAAAGTTTGATTGCGGTTATCAGCTTCCGAATTTGAATATTTACACTGAATGCGTATTAAATAAAACAAAAACATCCTCCGGTTCTACGGCCGACATCCATCCCATACTAAATTTATCGACACCTAGGTATATTACTCGGCAATTACAGACGCGCTCCCAGCTGCTCCAATTAATGCGTAAGTCAGTGCGGGTCTATTAGTGACTAATTAGTATTAAATAATACCTCTCAACATTTTCTGTCGTCGTTATATCACTGTTCCAACTATTTTATTGATACGAAAATTAGTTACGCCTTTTAATGCGCCAAAAAGCCAGTTGTTCAAAACTGTTAAGTCCAATTTAACGCATCGATATTTACATTTTATTACATTTACATTCGTAGATATCTTTCGGTTACATCTTTTTAATTGAAATATCAATAACTATAAATACATTTATGTATATGCTTTGTGAATTAAGTATTTTCATAGACACAGGTACCTATATAAGTAGGTATATAACCAACACCCAATCAACATGGTCTAAACTCTGCTTGGAAATACCAAGGTTGAATGATAACATTTTCATGTAGGCAGCCTTTTAATAGAGAAGACAATCAAACATTGTGTCAACAGTTAGTCAATAGCAGGAGAATATATTTTATTTTAAGGTCGAATATTATTGATCGTGTGTTGTGGCTATTTGATTTAAGACTATTGTTTGATTAACATATCAAGGCTGGTGGTTGTATACATGCCAAGTGATAATGAAAATTCAAGTTTGAAACGGCGATGACGCAAGACCATTAAAAATACTCACTAGAGTTTTCGGCATCGTTCCATTTGCGCACCGGTCTCGGCCTTCATTACGCAGCCATTCCGCAAACTTTGAAATTGGAAAAGAAAACACGGGCCGTATTGTTTCAATGGTTTCAATATCGGGTTGGTCGGGCTTGCATTGGATAATTAGCACCTCTCGCCGCGCTTCGTGCGGGCCGCGCCGGGACAATTGCTCGATACCGCCGCGTACATAATGCTTACATTTATCGAAGAGAGCACCATAAACTTCCAATCACTGCGGCTGGGTTCCATTCGAAACAGCCTGCAGAGCCATTCGTCGTTATCTTTGATATTTTATAGGGATCTGTAAAACGCCGGCACTGCAAAGCGATTAAGCGACATTCCTCCGACGCGGACGCATCACTCTCCGAGCTGTCGAAGATACGCGGCGACTGATAAAGGACGTTATTGCACGTAATTAAAACGCGATAAACATGCGTATTGTCTGGCACGCTTTGGAGCCGGAGCGAGCGAGCTTCGTGGAGCGGACTCAGGCCCGAAACCGGGCCGATGCTCGCATGTCATATTTAACCTCGCCATTAAAAAGAAAATGTTCGCAATTCACCTATACGACTTAAGTTTAATATTTATAACTCATGCAGTCGTAAAACGATGAATAATGACGCTCCGGACGAGCGGGCTAGCGCTGTAATTACCTCGTCTTTATACATACATGTTGCTTTCTTGCTGTTAATACTTTAAATGTAGGAATACGATAGGAACCTTCATAGTCTTTCTGCGTCGAGACGTAAAACCAAATTACGAGTACAGTATTGCAAGCAAGTTTTCCAAAGCAAAATAAATAACAGTATTCAATAAAGTAAGTGCTGGCATTCAGTCTGTGTTTATAGCCACGGACCCGTCGACGCTGCTCGTTCCAATTTAAGGATAGCCTTTGCAAATTAGTTTTATGGATACGTTTTACATCTATATTTGAGCTATTTAAAAAAAAAAAACTATAAACAAATATAAGTCGATGTTATCTTTATAAATAAAATCGTAAGGAAACCATATTATGGTGGTAGGGGATTTTCTAGTACTTGCCTAGCTAGAATCTACCGTTCAAGTTGAAAAATCTGTCGTCAAGCACCTAACTGTGTTCCATCCCCTTGTAAGCCAGTTAGAATAGGCACCTTAGGCTGGAGAGTCGCTAATTCGTGTGGTTATGCACGGCTGGTTAAATGACCGATCTATAATGAGTAAAAAAAAATACAACATTTTATAATTAATAATCAAACTAGAAATCACTTATAATCAAACTAGAAATGGTACATCATGGGGCTAACCAGGCTGTGTTAAATTTGTATTAAAGTTAATATTTATTTATTTAATTCTCACACATAAAAATTCAAGATTAATTCGTTCAATCATTCATTCTCATCGAGGTGTCACCCGTCTTAATAGGGGATAAAAATGTGCTTTGATCTAAGAAAATTTAAAAAATATTTCCTTTATTTTTGTCTACCAAAAATATACACAAATACGATTTGGTGAAATATGAATAACTGTAGGAGCGCGTTGATGTCGTTTGTAGATGAAAGTAATGCAAGACATTTATGTAGCTATTTTTTACTTTTTAACGACTGAAAGAATGTATTGATTAGTAGAGTAGAGAACTTGTAGAGTACCAAATGTTTCTCGCAATGTGAGCATAATTGTAACCTGTACGTACCTGTATCTACCAAAATCCAAACATACATAAAATTCAATAATTTAAAAAAAGTTTAATAATACAAATGACTTTTAACTACAATTATATAATATTTCACATTTCTTGTTGATCGACAAGTGAGTTAGTGTAAGTTATACTGTGTATGCTATTTTTTTAACCAATCTGAACGTATTTTGGTATATCTCGGTTTTAAGGTAAAAACGGGACTCTATTAACTAACTACGGGACTAAGCCTCTGCAGTCTGTCTGTCACTATGGTGTATTTCATAAGCCGTAATAGGTTAAATGCTGAAATTTTCACATATTGTGAATTTCCGTTGCCACTATAACAACAAACACTAACAATAAAAAACATCAATGGGCTCCCCATACAGTAACTGTGTATTTTGCTCTATATTAATAACGGCTATAGAAAGACGTTTAAAAAATTCACTGATTAGTTGTATATTATACTTAAAAAAATTAAATAATATAAATATTTAATGTGGCCTCCCATCTTCCATTTTTTACTCGATCTTAATAACGACATTTAGTAGACCCTCTAAACATAGTATTAAATTAAGTTACAAAATTAAAATAAATATTGAAATATTTATTTGGAGGGCTGTCATACAACAAACGTGTTCTTTTCGCATTCTTTTACGATAATGGTACGGAACCCTTCATACGAGAGCTCTTATTGCACTTGGCCAATTAATATTTTACAGTTTATGGATATTTGTCATCAGTTAACTTCAATAATTTTGTGGCGTCTCTGTCGCACTTCATCGCCCGCGACCAATCAGAGCGCTTATCCTGAATCGCGCAAACGGTATTTACAGCGCGCGTACGACGGGTTCAAGCTACAATGCATGACCGTCGGACGGCCGTCTCCGGACACAACATCTGTCCGGGGGGGATATCCCGTCACCATATTGGTGACCCCGACGTGATCCGATTATCCGCTGTTGGTCTCTTGGGTCCCGACTCACTGTGGACACCAGCTCGACTCACTGAGGCATTGGGAGCGCTAGACCTTCACCTCGGAACTCTGATCGGCTCACGTCATACAAAAAACACCTTCAGGATTCCGTTCTCCTTGGGGGAGTGGTGTGGCGTCTCTGTCGCACTTCATCGCCCGCGACCAATCAGAGCGCTTATCCTGAATCGCGCAAACGGTATTTACAGCGCGCGTACGACGGGTTCAAGCTACAATGCATGACCGTCGGACGGCCGTCTCCGGACACAACATCTGTCCGGGGGGATATCCCTTTGCTAGATGGAGGCAGACCGTCGTCGCTCCATAATTTGTAACAGAATATAAAACTAATTTGCAAAACATATTTTGAAATTGGAACGTGCAAAGTCTCATACATGTATACCCATCATTGACTATGCAAAGCCAGTAAACTTATTAATTTTAGGTTAAACTAGTTTATCCCAACGACCATAGGGTAGACCAGTTTGTACTAGTCTTATTTCCTTCTATCGTTTTATCACCAACTTTCAACGGAATCAAAATCGATTTCAGTACCTAATTGTTTTCAAACCCATATTAGCATAGCAACATGGCTTCCCCGAAAATCTAAGAATTGACAAATTGAGAATACCGGGAGGCGTGTTGGGACGTTGAACCTACGTAGCTGGTGATAATAGGTACTATAAACATTGTCGAGACTCGTGGTCGGACCAAACTCACAATAAAATATCCGGCGTATTTGCCATCGCCGTCGGATTCGTGATGCTTCACGTTTGTACAACGTTTGTACTTGTAGGTATTCGATAAAGAAGGTGAGCTCATGTAAATGTATTCGATGTTGCTTTTTAGGGTTCCGTACCTAAAAGGTAAAAACGGGACCCTATTACTAAGACTCCGCTGTCTGTCTCCAGGCTATCTCAGAAACCGCAATATCTAGAAAGCTGAAACTGTCATAAGATATATATTTCTCGTGCCGCCAACAAATACTAAAAAAAAAATAACCCCATACAATAAACGTGTTTTTTTTGTTTTTTTTTTGCTATTTATAAATAGCGGTAGCTGCTAGACACATAAAATTTTCACAAAATATATAAATGTATATTAGCTATCAAATTAAATTATAAAATTTAGTAAAAATAAATAATGTTTGTATAACCGGCTATCACTTACGTTTATAAAAATAAATAGTTAAGGGGGACTCCCATTTTTCTTTTCTAGCTATTACGGTTTCTGGAGACAGACAGACAGCGGTGGCTTAGTAATAGGGTCCCGTTTTTACCTTTTAGGTATGGAATCCTAAAAAGAACTAATTACTACAATAAAGTCACATTTAAATCCATGTTAAATGTATGTCCCGGCTGAAAGTCCTACGGTTGCTAATCCATATTAGACGCTCTTGATACTTCACACACGCACACGGCTGGTAAACCTCATACTGAACCATTTCTAGTACGTGCTATGGTAGCTAACACAACTGATATACTACATATACATACATACACATTTTATATAGATAAATAACACCCAGACCCACAGCCAACAAATTTAGTACAGCACAATATGTTGGCCGGGCCGGGAAACGAACCCGGAACCTTCTGAATGGCAGTCCGGCATGGTAACCATTACGCCAACAAGGTTGTCGCTTAAACACTGGCGACGACCAACCACTGGTCACATGAAGAAAGTATGTATAAGAGGTCACTGTATTAAAGAATACATAAAGAAATGATGTATAAGGTGTTTGTGGTTGTTTCAGGATGGCAGCCTCGCACATCCTCAGTGCGGTGGAGCCTACTGTCGGCGGCAACGCCACGCGGAGCGGCCGCGAGCGGGAAGTCAACGTGGCTCTGGACGACAGAGAGCTCTGGGTTCGCTTCCAGACTCTCACCAACGAAATGATCGTCACTAAGAATGGAAGGTAATACAATAGAATAGTTTTTTTTTTATTCATCATAAGGTACAAATACTATTAATATCAATACGCTTACCTCGGCCAACATATATGCTTGGCGATCCAGCGAGGTAACGCCGCCAGCATTTTAGGCCTAACCTTACCCGCGGACACTGATTTAGATTTTATCTACTATTTATAAGTTTTTGTGTGTGTGTGTTTGGTTAGGTAAATACAGAGATATACGAGTAACATTATTAATTGCCCTAAAAAAATAATATCAGTAACAAGATACAGTATGGATTTGTCAATAAAAAACCCTATGTACAATATATATATGTGAATAAATGAATAAATAGATTAATAAACCTCTCTTAGCAATGAGATCATAATTTTGTTACCTGTTTTAACTTTTTATCACTAATGTACGCAAAACAAAAAGGTAAGCAATACATACTCGTATAATATATGTATACATGTATAATTGACCCACGAGCTCTGCCTTAACTTATTGTGTTATATCTTGATCCTCACGTAGAAGACGTAATTTTGAACCAATCTCGACGATTTATTATTATTTTTTTTAATTTGTATTCTTAACCCCTGACATAATCGGGGACCTTACATACTAGGACACTGCATTGTTACTCTCGACGAAATTTGGTATACAGGTTCAACTATTCAATAGCTTTTTTTGTCTTCAGTGATTTTTCTTTTGATTGATGGTTTCAATAAAAAGGGGAAATTGGTTACAGCGCTTTTTAGTGGTCGATTTTATTTATGTTTGACAGAGTGGTTAAATACCATAGTTTTTTAAAATTTCCTGAATATGTGTAAAATTGCCCAAATAATTTTTGACATGTGATGTTTAGGTTTAGGATTAAAGTGAAAAACCATTTTTCAAAAAATTTCGTTCAAGAGGTCTACTGTTCGAAAAACTACTAGTTACATATTATTATTATAAAACTGTTGTGCCCCACTGCTAGGGAAAAATCTCCCTCCTATCCTTCCTTCGGCTTTGGTATCCCAGTCCTAATAAAACTTGTTAAGATCGTCACGCCACCGTTTCCTAGGTATACCTCAATGTCCAAAATATTTGACTATGCGTATTAAGGCAAAGATTGGGGCAAAATCTTGATTTCACAGCTTTTTCGCAATAAATCATGAACGAAAAAAATATTGAAACAATAGCTTAAAGGTTGTATAAAGAACCACTCTAAGAATATTTATACTTATTTTGGTACCAATCAGACTTATCAATATGAAAAAAAAACTGGTTCAAAAAACTTAATTTTAGAATGTTTGGCTCCTATGTTGCGGAGGCCTTTGCGCAGCGGTCGTCCGCCGCATATGCATAAAATTGTGTAAAATATGCTGACTCTTTTGTGATTTACCATTTGATGACTATGTTGAATATTGGTCACAACATTTGATCTGAAATATTTAGTGAGTGCTCATTTGAGAAAAAACAAAATCTGTGTGTCAGAACATACTCTTAAGTAATTGGGCTTTTGTACTGTATTGAAATAAATAATAATCTGTTTTTTTTCGGAATACATGTATCTTAATACAAAATAACAAACTACTCAAGCTACAAATATAAATTACAGGCTAACGTAACGTAAGCAAATAAAATTGACTATGAAACTAACAAGCCGCGTTAACAACACAAGCTTTGGGTTAATAGCTGATGAACCCTTTGTTATAATGAACTAAAAAATATCTATGAGCAAACGTGGGTCATTAAATGGAACAATACATCTTACAATATTGTTTTATGGCCTGATGTATAGATACCTTGTGTTGTCCTCATAAGAAGAGTCGTAAACGCGCTTATTAAATCACGCTAATCCTCAGACCGTTTATAAGGCCTTTACTTACATAGTATTTTATTAGGCTAGGCGGCATGTAAGCTATTGTGAGCAAATTGTTCATCTGAAGATTCATACATAAGTACAAGTATGGAAATAACAAATGTTTTCGTTTAAAATAAAAGATAAATATAAAACAACCGGAGTAGTTAGTGTATAATTACTAGCTGACCCGGCAAACGTTGTTTTGCCTTACTTAGGGGTATGCAAAATAGATAGTAGCCGATTCTCAGACCTACTGAATACGCATATAAAATTAAGTAAAAATTGGTCAAGCCCTTTCGGAGTAGTACGGTAACTAACATTGTGACATGGAAATTTGATATATAAGATACTGGAATGCCACAGCATACTCAACTTTATCTTGCTTGTGGTAAACAAAATCTAAATCTTACTAATATTATAATATGTAAATGTGAAAGTTTGTGGTTAAGTATTTTAGTATGTATGACAATATTTATGCTTAAACGGCTGAACTAATTTCAAAGAAATGTTGTATGGAAATCATTCAAACCCTGGATTAACACATACACAACTGTTTATCCTAAATTATCACGAAGAGAGGCTTATGCTCTGCAGTGGACAATAACAGGCTGCGGATGATGAAAAAATAAATTTGCAGTCAGTTCAGTCAGTGCCAGATGTTTGAATATGGCTTGCGATCATTCCAAATCACAGGTTGTCTGAACAAGCCATTACCTCCATTTAACACACAAGGATGTGATCAGTGCCTGTACACGTACAGGTCGCAGTGCTAACCACGGCCGGGCGGCTAGTTTTCAACTATTAACGCGGTAGGTCTTACTAATTAACGCAGGGCGGCTAAAAGGTCCTGTCCGCTGTAGCACGGTACCCTACCCTTGAGGCTACGTCCTTGTTTAGTACTGAATATGTAACAACAGGGCTTTGCGTCGACTACGAATATGTACTTGCGATTGCAGATACATTACATTTACTGTAATTAAAACACTTAATTTTACATTTGTCTTTTGTCTTTGAAGACTCTGAATAGATGTAAAAGTTACTACCTAAATTAATACATGTTTAGTACTGAATATGTAACAACAGGGCTTTGTCTTGACTACGAATATGTACTTGCGATTGCAGAAACATTACATTTACTGTAATTAAAACACTTAATTTTACATTTGTCTTTTGTCTTTGAAGACTCTGAATAGATGTAAAAGTTACTACCTAAATTAATACATGTTTAGTACTGAATATGTAACAACAGGGCTTTGCCTCGACTACGAATATGTAGGTACTTACAATTGCAGATACATTACATTTACTGTAATTAAAACACTTAATTTTACATTTGTCTTGTATTGTCTTTGAAGACTCTGAATAGATGTAAAAGTTACTACCTAAATTAATACATAGTTAAACTACGCAGTTCTATTAAAATACTCGCAGTACTCTTTCTTTCTTTCAAACTAAGATCTAATATCCAATGATACGAAGAGAGGGACTGCGGATCAGACAAAAATGTTGTTTTCAATTGCAGATAAATTAATTTTTGAAATATTATCTTTACCACGCTCAAATCAAACAATATTATTGACAGTATCGTCTCCATCCCGGAACTACCTTGCTACTTGTATCAAAAACACACAACTCTAGGTACGTGTTCAGTTACATGTTTATGATTGTTATACAACCGAATATATTTGCCGTCATTGGTTAATTTTCGTTATGTCATGCTGTGACACAGGCTTTACTTACCTATGTACCATAGAACAGCCATATGAATATATTTTTGTAAAATATTACTCCAAAATATTGATCCATCATAATTATAATGCGATTTATTTCCTTAATTTGTTGAGCCACAATTTTATAGTTATAAACATTTCACGTGAGAAAATAACTAACCCAAAGAATACTGTTGATCCCAATTAACCGATGTCGTATTGATAATATTTTGTGAAAATTTGGCAAAAACAATTAATTAATAATTTTATTATGGCTGTTTTTATCGTATTTTAACCTCTGATGCAAAAACAACGGGATGTTATGCGTTTGACGTGTCTTTGTTTGTGCATCCTGGCTCCAGATCACATGTACCGTTAGTTATTTAGTAACATTTAGTTTTTAATGAAACGTGAATTAGTCGGAATTGTTCTTAGCTATGTTTGATGACTTTGATGAAAATCGGTGCAAGATAGCCGCCGTCACAAAATGGCGGATTGGTTACATATTTTTTTGCAACTCTCTCAGTGTTTTATTTTTTGTTTTTGTACTCTGAATAGGTCGGTGCTTGCTCACAATTCTCCTGATGGTAAGTGATATTGAGGTCTACGGTGGATCACGCTTACTTAGAAGGAACCGGTTCACTCTCGCCTTGAAGAGCGCTAGATTGTATAGGGGAACAGGGAATTTGGCAAAGAATCCCAAAATTTGGCGGTTCGGACAACAAAGGTGGAGGTAAAACGCTTAGTGCGTGCCTTACTGACGAGTCCATATTGATGATAGTTATGATAATGTTTTATAATGTAATAATTATTTAACAATATGACAATAAAGACATTCTATTCTATTCTTAGGCACCTCAACCGTAAACCGAAGCCGCCTTGGCGTTTCCGTGCTCGTCCGATAGTGAATGGATCAAACAAAAGGGCTCGACTAGTCGAAGTCAGACAATTTTCAAATCCATGAAGGCTGCTACCACGATTATTTGTGGCGGAGAATTTTTAATAGTGTTTAATTTATATTTGTATTCGACATGCACTTGACCTTTGACATAATATATGAAAACGAATTATATAAATAAAACACATACACACAAAAACCTTACAAATAGTAGATTAAATCTAAGTCAGTGTCCGCGTGTAAGGTACCTAAAATGCTGACGTCATTACCTCGCTGGATTGCCAAGCTTATACGTTGACCGAGTAAGCGCCAGCTCTCCGGTCATTTGTTCTGTCCACCAGCCGTTTGGACAGATCGATAACTAACTTACGGGCGTTGGGGCCCCATGGCTCCAAAGTTTCGACCCCAAAAGGCGAAAATATGTGTCCGTTGCTTAGGCATTCATATGTCCGCCTTTGAGGTTCTCAGCGTGCGAGGCAGCTGCACCCGCCTCCCTGGATTTATACTTGTGGTAATATTGTCGCAGGCGCATGTTCCCGGTGGTGAAGGTTACGGCGAGCGGCCTGGACCCGACGGCCATGTATACGGTGCTGTTAGAGTTTGTGCAAGTCGACTCGCACCGGTGGAAATACGTCAACGGTGAATGGGTATGTGGCTTGCAATTCAATCTTCTTCTTTTGTTTTATTTGAGAACTAGGCTCTTGTCGGTGGAGTTTTGCCAACGTTTTTTTTTCTCTCCATGTCTTTGACCTCCTTGTCGACGATTTTCTGGACTTTTTCAGTACTTTTTTCTGAACTTTTTGCAGCTCAGTACCAACATCAACTTTGTTTCAAGTTATTTACCTCTACAGAGTTATCTTATAATTGCATAATAACAAAATACTGATGAGTTGAATTTAATTTTGTTCAGAAATATATAATGTACAAATTGTAATGAATAATAAAAAAAACTATCAACACTTTCGCGATTCTACGGAATATACGGATAAGAGGGAAAATTAAAACATGCAATAGGAATTTGAGTAAGATTATTAACTTGACATTTACCTATTTGTTTCATTTAAACAAGGGTTTGTAAATGTAGATTGAAATAAATAACAAAAGAGACAATTTATATTCATTACTAATAGACAAGAAATATTTTTTCTGAACTAGATTAAGTAGGTATTTCTAAACATTATATTTTCTAGGTTCCTGGTGGAAAAGCTGAAGTACCGCCGTCGAATGCAATCTATATACATCCAGAGAGTCCAAACTTCGGAGCACATTGGATGAAGGAACCGATTTCTTTCGCTAAAGTCAAGCTCACGAACAAAACTAATGGAAATGGACAGGTAAATTAATTCACTTTCTTTTGTTTTCTTACAACATATTCAGGCATACTTCATGTCATTACAAAAAAACTGTTTCTTTAATAGCTTAAAATTTGTAGCTTTTAATATAAGTTTCGTAGTATTTTCGTAGCACATTTACGAGTACATTTTCTATTATTTTCATAACACCAGAAAGTACTACATACAGGTATGTCATAAGAGTATGTAGTCATACAGTGAGTTCAAATACTTTAAATTAAATGTATTATAAATTTAAATGTAAGATTGGCTACGCACAATAAATTGAATATGCACGGTCTTTTACAACCAGCCCACGCGCTAATTCAAATTTTAGAAGGATTTTCTTCCGTCCACATTCTATATAACAGCATATTTCAAAGAAAATCCCGGAACTCTGTCATTACAACTATTAATTCGAAGCGCTCACTTACAATACAAGAGCTAAGCAGATTACCAAACGTATTTACGGCCGCATCAGATTAAGTCCTGACTGAGCATATTAATTAGTTCACAGTATTGACAGAATATGAATTTATAACAGAAAGCTTTCGAAGGGAGGTGCTATAATGTTACAGTTCCATGCTACCGCTACTTCTTGGAAGACAGTTCTCACGCTCGATGTGGTGCGAATGATATACGAAAGCAAACATCAGATACATCCAGATCCATATGTTGACATCTCGGTGTGAAATCTGTAGCTTTACCAACTGTTTAGCGGCTGACTATACGCACTATCATTTGTAATAATTATTGTCTCTGCGCTATGTTTGCATTACACATATTTTAGTGTATAAGTTAGTTGCCCCCTAGACAGTGTGCTAATATTGACTGCATTATAATAATTAGCTGCTTTTGTTGTCAGTTTATAGCAGACGCTATAATTTCTTTACGTTGGTATAGTAAGCGCGTGGTAGCGGACAATAACGCTTTACAACGTAAATATTCAAGATTCGGATTTAAATAGGAAAAAACTAAATATAATATGCAACTGAGAAGTACCATCCGGGGGTCTTCAAATCTAGAGTTAATAGGTATTTTCTAGGTAAGCGTGTAACATCGTAGACCATAGTATTGTTTAACATCAGGGAAGATGTGGTCAAACGCAAACCTATAAGTTATAAAAAAAACTTTTGTTGAAAGTTCACTAAGTAGATAATTTTTAAGATGATAGAAAAAAATAAATACTACCTAACTTAGTTGCTCCTTTTAAGAACTTTAGTCCAATATAAAAAAAAAATAGGTTACGTACACGTATTACGTATGTATATTTTTTTCACTTAATCCGAATTTTATTTTTCAGATAATGTTAAACAGCCTCCACAAATACGAACCGCGGGTGCATTTAGTGAAAGTAGGTACGGACTTACGCAGGATTATGACATATCCTTTCCCGGAGACACAGTTCATCGCAGTCACTGCGTATCAGAATGAAGAAGTCACGTCTTTGAAGATTAAATACAACCCATTTGCGAAAGCTTTCCTAGATGCAAAGGAAAGGCCGGAAGGTTACTACCAAAGGGATTTCGTTGGAACCCACTACCCTCAACAAAGTTCGTCGCCACATCAATATCCGCAGTGTAAGTGATTTCAATTTTAATGCGATATTTTATAGACTTCTGTGCACCAAGTAAAATGTCATCTCCTCTTTTATCAGTCTCTATAATACAATTAACATTTCCGTTATCTAAAAGTACTTTACGTTAGCGTAATGGTTACCATGCCGGACTGCCAACTGGGTCCCCGGTCCGATTCCTGGCACGGCCAACATCTTTGTGATGAGTTAGTTTGATGGCTGTCGGTCTTTGTGTTCAATATGTATCGATACAAAGTATTTACGTATGTATATTGTGTAGTATATCAGTTGTGTTAGCATCCATAATATGTACATGCTTACTTTAAATGGTTAAGCATGAGGCTAACCAGCCGTGTGTAAAATGTGTCCTTATATTTATTTATTGTTTGTTTAAATGAATACATACGAGTAGTATATCTATTTATCAGACTTGTGCTGTACCCATACTTTATCTATAGCATGAGCAGCCCACTATACGTTCCTACTGCTGGGACTCGGGGCTTTCTCTCACTAGGAGATAGATATAGGCCATTAATTCACAACGCTGGCCAAGTGCGGGTTGGCGGATGACACACGTCTTCGGATATTGTGGTCCATGTGTCGGTTTCCTCACGATGTTTTCCTTCACCGTAAAGCGAGTGCAAATCCATACATAACTTGAGACTACGTAGGGCTGGGTTTGAACCAGGGGCTGTCTGATTGAAAAGCAGACGTTTTTACCACCGAGCCACACTCGCTTATATATAATATATTATAATGGTCTAAAATCCGAGCTCACATCGACTCTCACCGACGTATGTAGATATATATAATATAATAAAAATGGGTTTCCTAAAAAAATCCTGGAAACAATATTTTAATTAAGTGCGCATGCGCGATGCATACACTGTGAAGGGTCAGGTACCTTTACCAAACTGTAAACATTATTTTTAGGCAACCCATTTTATGTTTTCTAATATACTAAATTTATTACGAAATTAATTTTATTCAAATCACGTCGGTGAAGGTCGATATAGTAAAATACCACAGAATATACAATAAAATACCACAGAACATAAGAAATCAAACAAAAGTTATTAACTTCCAAAACCGGCTAAAGACATACCTCACTGCCAAATGCTATTATCAGAAATTTTAGAAGATGACATAAAATAGGCCATATATTGTACAGTTTTTCATTTATTTTAGTATTCAGTATTTTTAGATTTTTAACTAGATATACCTAAGTAAATTAATATGTCTACCAATAATACATAGATTAAGTTAGATGTAGCTACACCCTATGTAATCAATTAGCTCTAAGTTAATGTAATTATCTGTTATGCTATATGAATAAATGGTAGTGCAAGGAAGAAGAGCAAGAGGCCGCCCGAAAAAGACATCCATCCATGTCTTTTTCGGGCGGCCTCTTGCTCTTCTTCCGTGTGTGAATGAAGACATGAGAGAGAAAGGATTGAGTGTGGAGATGACGTCTGATAGAGGAGAGTGGAAGAAGAAGATTTGCTGTGCCGACCTCACCTAAATGGGATAAGGTGAAGAAGAAGAAGAAGAAGAAGATGCTATATGAATAAATAAATAGGCTTGGATCTTCTTCTATAATGTTGTATCATTCCCCAGTCGGCGGCTGGTTCGTGACATCGCAGCCTCTGTACGGCAGCAGCAACTCTGCGTCCCGGAGACCTGCGCCTTACCCGCCGCGGCCGCCTTCAAGACCGCGCACTCTGTCTCCTCCTTGTAAGTGTCCCAGTTGACGACCTCGTTGGCGTAATGGTTACCATGCCGGACTGCCAATCAGAAGGTTCCGGTTTTGTTTCCCGGCACGGCCAACATATTTGTGCTGAACTAAATTTGTTGGCTGTCGGTCTGGGTGTTAAATATGTATCTATATAAAATATGTATGTATAGTAAATAAAAAGTATATCAGTTGTGTTAGCAACCATAACACAAACTAGAAATGGTTCAGTATGGGGTTAACCAGCCGTGTCTGAAATGTGTCCTAATATTTTTTTATATTTATATTTATTTACTGAGTTTTTAACACATTAATTGTGATACACAATAACTGAAAAGAAAGAAAGTAATACCACATCAATACTAAAGAATACTTTTGTGTACTCTATATTAAATAAAATAATAAACACTCTAAATGCCTCACATGTACTTTACCTTCAATTGGTGCTTACTAGCTTAGGCTTTACACTATATATAAAACAAAATATTCAGAAAAAGGTTTTAAGTTAAGGCATAGACACTTTCTGGGGTTCCGTACCTATAAGGTAAAATCGGGACCCTATTACTAAGCCTCCGTTGTCTGTCTGTCTCCAAGCTGTATCTAAGAGACCGTGATAGCTTGATCATTATCTTACAACAAACGTCATTTTTAAGCATTTTTTTACTCCATCTTTATAAGGACATTTGGTATACTCTCTATACATTCACAGAATATGTATTTAGTTAAATATTAACTCTATTAATACTAAATAAATTATTAAATAAAAGTAATATTTGAGGCTCTCTTACAACAATGGTACGGAACCCTTCATGCGCAAGCCCGACTCGCACTTGGCCATTTATTTTTATTTTTTTTGTCTATGGTTAAGGTAAAGAATAAATGAGATAGACGCATTTAGAGTGTAACCTATTTAATATAGAGTACACAAACGTATATTATAATTTTTTCATTCTTTAAATTCATTAGTTAATTTAACCACTAGTTAAATATTTTCTTTGCGTTCTGAAAATCATCAAAATGTAAATACCTAAGCAAAATTAACACTATTTTTCAATGTGTTACAGCAACATACAGCAACTCAGAACGTACGACGACTGCAGCGAACGGCAGCGGTAGCTACACGTGGGCTAGCAGTAGCGGCTACTGGAGTAGTGCACAGGGAGGGAGCTCCCCCCAGCCTAACACCTCCCCCGCGCCGTACCGGACGCCCCCTCACGCGTACCCTGCGCCGTTAGAGTACGCCCCTGCGCCGCCAACAAGCACGGCCCCGTCGTCTGCGCCTGCGCCGCTCTATCCTCTCCAATATGAAACGTCATCGCAGCATCACTCTTACTACCAACATGCGTATGCGCCGTACGCTCATCACGCGATAGAAGATATCTCCTACTGGCCTAATAGGTAAGCAAATAGTTTTAGAATTTGACCTTTCTTAGTTTATTTGTATAGCCTTGCGACTTGACGACATTTTAGTGTGCAGTTACTTAGATGACATTATGATTATATCCGTATGGAACAAGGTTGTAGGTAATAAATGCCTTATGTAGGTACGTTCTCGTACCTTCCTTTATACAAACTGGTAGTTGTTTGAAGGCATTTATTTATATGTAAAACTGTACTAAAAAAAAACCAGATACTACCACTCAAAATTAAATAGGGAATACTACTCTGATTATTGCGTAGGTATAGTAGTAAGGCATGTAATTTTTTTCATTACCTACACGAAAATTCAATACTGGACAATCAGGTTCAGAATAGTTCTCTGATGTCTGGTTCAGAGATGTGCCGAATTCTGTTATACAAAACTGGGAGTGCCACTACAATTGGACTCGGCCAGCGTGAGACAAATCGTGATTATGTATTGTCTGTTACAAGACACGACATTAGCACTATAAGTCTAAGAAAACATATTTTTTAATCGTTACTTTGAAGCAAAGACTACGAAAAACAATTTTTAGGCATTTGACGAGCAGGGCGCGTGACCACACGCGTTAGCTGCCAAGAAAACTGCCGGAACACCACTGTTAGGTGCTTGGCACAGATTTTTCAGCTTCATGGTGGTTGCTAACCAGGCGAGCCTATAAAATGTCCACCATGCTATGGTTTCCTTGCGATTTATTCCTTCACAGAAAGCTCGAGCTCTTTAGCCCAACTGAGCTGTCATAGCATTTAAAAATGAATTTGGTCTGTCAAATGTCTTATTGTGCTACATACGTCGGTATCTCAGTAAGTTTTTTAGTTGTCAATACATCTTGCAAGTGACACTACGTATTTCATTCCTCCCCCGAGATTTTCAAACAAAAAGCAACCTTAACACACCAGAACTAATTAACATTTGTTTCCTTTCCAGTCTAAACACCTACGGCTACCAGCCGTCCGAGTACGTGGGAAGCGAGGTGCCTTACTCAGAAGGCATGTCATTTGGTCCAAGCGGTCCGTCCCTCGAGCCCGCGAGCCACGAGCCTCGCTCCCCGCCCCCCGCGGCCGACCACCCACCCCCCGAGAGGGAGTACAAGTTCAGCACGGAGGAAGAACGACATTCTCCTTGCGAAGAAACTGCACAATCGCGCTCACCTACTCAATGATGTTGAAATTTAATAGTTATACATATGTGGCGCCTCTGTCGCACTTCACCGCCCGGTACCAATCAGAGCACTGGTCCTGAATCACGCAAGCAGTATTTACAACGCACGTACGACTGGTCCTAGCTACAATGCATGACCGTCGGACGGCCGTCTCCGGACACAAAATCTGATCGGAGGATATGCTTGATGGAGGCAGACCGTCGTCGCTCCATACATTAGTACTTAGAGCCAAACTACCATCCTGCTATCTCCGCGCCAGATGCAACTAAGTAGAAATTAAATATACTCGTATTTATTTGCAAAAATAATATGGAATTAATAATCAGCGTGTGGATGAAAAGTTACACACTGAACATATTAATAAAAGATGGCCATAGGTACTGTGCTGTGCATGCAGGCCTGCCCCCAAAGTCAGATAAATAGCCGATGGCAACTTACGTCACTCACATTGGTAATCTTTCTCTCTCTAACTGGAGATGAACTCTTATAAGAATGACGTTAGAGAAAACAATAACAGTTCTGAGCGACGCAGCTAATCTACTTATTGATTACTAGTTGCGCCCCACGGTGTCTCCCGCGTTACAACGACTTTAAAAGTAAATTTCAAATCAGTTCAGCCTTTTGAGTGTAAAGAAGTAAGAAACATACACGCTTATACACGTACAAACTTTCGCATTTATAATTATAGTTTATTCTTATATACGTTTATTATAAAAATCGCATTCAAACCGTACTCTCAAGTTTTGAAGCAGTGCTTAAAGTAAATTTTCATCTGACCTTAACTTAATTTTCCCGTAACCGATTTTGACGAAACAAAGTTTTGTACAATAAAATAAATAATTATATGTAATCCACCTGTAAAAACTGCGTTAAGATCCGTTGAATAATTTCGAAGTGATGACGTACCAGACATACAGACAAAGATTCCAATATTCTGATATACTTTTCTTAAATCGCCTCCTTTAAAGTTTTTGGAAAAATATTGAATGTAGATACTGATTTATTCTTACAGACAGGTTGACATACAGACAGAATAAATGAAATTGTAGACTATCGTCGCGTCACTCAGCCATGTAAATGTTTTTTCTAACGCTATTGGTAATGGAGGTCATTATCAATGGGCATGGCGTCATTTGCCATTGGTGTTTTACTTGACTAAAGGGCTGCCATTTATTTTTGTGAATGGAAATAAATAAATGTGTTCGCTATTTTACTCGTTATTCCGTAAAGATTCAAGATTTGGTATGTAATATTTTACGTTTGTTAAAAAAGGTGCCTTAGACAATATTTGACTAAGTAGTTAGAAACACCGTCATTTAATAAGAACGCTGGAATTAGCGTGATGTTTGGGCATGAGTACGTTCGCGTCACTCGCATACGAAGGTTAAACCAGGATAATTGTTTATTTTAACTAGCTCTCAGTATTTAGTTGGGATAGCACATGTTAAAAGAGAACAAAATCACCTTTAGTGCGGTTTTTTCGTTCTTTCCAGCGTTCTTTTTACGTGCCAGAGAATATAGGTACGTTACAACAAAAGCTTGTGTAAAAATACTTGCTGGTGAATAGAATATCAATTCGTAGGTACCTACCTACATAGTTACTAGTTATATAAATATATAATTTAAGCTAAAAGAAATGCTATGATTATGCTAAATAATATTTGTACATTATTTTCTGTCTTATACTACTTACTACCTAGTAGAAAATGACCTACTTATACATAAACAGTAAGTACCTACTACTTAGAAGTAATTAATTATCTACCTGCTGTACGTAAATAAATTATTTTAATATGTAAAGATAAAATAAATAAACGATAAATTAGACTTCTTATTTTTATTTATTTTAGTAAAATCTACCTGAAATTTTACACTGACAACCACTTTCAGAGTAAAGACCATAGGTTTTTGTATTGCAGTTGTACCAATATGGCACAGCCAGTGCCTTAAGCTCGACTTACTAAGGTGATCTGACGCGATCTTCCAGATTAAGCAACGGTCGATGCGGGACAGTT
Source organism: Mellilla xanthometata (assembly GCA_035578125.1). Lineage (NCBI taxonomy): Eukaryota > Metazoa > Arthropoda > Insecta > Lepidoptera > Geometridae > Mellilla > Mellilla xanthometata. Next base: position 7,816,754 of record JAPUBQ010000008.1, read on the forward strand.
CTTGGAATAGACCATGCACAACACTGTCTTTTAAAAAGTGACATTTTCAACTGGGCGCTACCGTGGGTCAGATGACACGTATATTATAGGTCCAGGTAGTCACCATAAGAGGTTAAAGGTGTTATATAACGAATCCCTACGTGCGCGAGTACAACTCATATTTTGGCCGGGTATTTTTTTATGTTAGTTGTAAGTGTAATTTTCTTAACTTCTGTGTTTAATATTTGTTAAGGTTTCGATATAATAGCTTTATTAGTAAAATTTCGGTTTGCGGCTAGCCTGCCATCTGTTTTAACCCACTCGTCGTTAATGGCTGCAACACACGATACGAAAAAATGTCTCAATCGATAGTATACCTAAACTATACTAGTTTTCATAGTGTTCACATAGGAACATCTCATCTCACAGATTTTACGTTGCAGTTTGAACTGTAACTGTAAATATTTTTCGTAGCCTGTGTAGCGGTCATTAAATATTTTGGTAAGTAGGCAGGTTAAAAGTGTTCTGTGGTAGGTGTTTGATTTTATTTCAGCTAGGTATGTTCTTATTTTACAGCAGAGTGATCGTGAAGCTATAGATCTAACTGGAGATAGCACGCGATATATCTACTAGCACATACCTAAACTATGCTATCTCACTCTCTGTGGTCGGAACTCTCTTCCCAGAAGGTGAAGGTACCTACGGTACATACATAAACACTAAAAGCTCGTGAATTTTGTACCTATGTATTTAGTAATGGGTGCATAGAAAAATCTGATAAGAAAGGTATTCCGTATTTCATACTTTACAACATCATTGCTTTACACAGAGAAATCCAAATCCAAGGCATAGAGTCTGGCAAACGAAAGATGATACTGAAAAAGAGCGGCAAATTTAAAAAATCTGAGTATAGCAACCCCTAAACTAATATGAAATACCTGGAATAAACTAATTTGATACTTTGGAATTCTTTATTTTATTTCGTCCGAATAAAAATGCTTTATGTAATGAAAGTAATACTTTAGATATTATACAATCAATCTGAATAAAAAAAAACAGTATTATATAATGTTTTATTCACTGTCATAATTAAAATGTGCATCAAATACTTAAATGTGAAAAGATTCACCGGTTTAACTAAAATCACTGTTGAAATAAAATAAAATAATTTACTGATCTTGAAACATGTCATCGCATTTCGCAAGTCATTTACATTTAGTTTAAGCACTGTTTCCTACATTAATAATGAAACATTCCAAATTATTTTTTCTTTATATTTATTTCCAATGTTTATGACATGATCAGTCATTTTTTCCACTTCTCTGGAATTTTGTGTTGTAGTTTAAAATGTCTCGCTCACATTCACTAATTCCACCTTAATTGCAGACAGGGCAATATTTTCACTTGCCACTTTCGTTTCGTTCAGTCAAACAAACAACGTCTCCCGCATTCCACTTTTGATGATTTTTGTTTTATTTTTAGCCGTAGACAGAGAAACCAATAGACAGAGTCACATTTCCATCTCTTTTACTCAACAGCGCAACAGCCATATGTAAAAATAACATGCGTGAAAGAGAAAGGCTTATACTGTTTTTCTCTCTGTCGCTGTAACTGTTTGACACCAAGCATTTTTTTCAAATTTGGTGTCAAACATTACTGTGATTCAGAGATTGTTGTGTTTTTTCGAAAAACTATCGTTTAATTCAAGTGTAAGTGTTATCCTCGCGCGGCGAATAGTTTTGGACATCGACAGAATGGTGCAGTGTTGTATTTTGGGTTATTAGAATAGAACAGAACAAGGTTTATGTGATGTTACATTTCAAAGGGTTGGTACTGGCCTTTTTTATATACAACATATCTTCTAAAATCAACCCAAATATTAATTAAAGTGGGTTAATTCAGGTACTACTTATTTGGATGTAAAGTTCTACTTCAAAGTGGCAAAACATGCAAAAGCAAAATAAAAACCTAACCTACAAGAAATTGAATCAGGGCTGCCATAATCTAACTTTCAATTTTCCCCTAGTTTTTCAAAAACGGTTTGCACTGAACATGAGAATTGCTTAAGCAGTCCTTGGTTAACTAATTTAAGCTACTTCCATCGAAATATTCGCTCGCTAATCGTTTTTTTTTACACTAAATGGGTTAGCGCTTAGTCTCAATATTCCTCATGGTAAGCGATATTGTGATCTACGGTAGACCGCGCTCGCCCAGTGAAGTTAAGCCCAGTTATTTCACATGAAGTTACCATATTATATAATTATATATTAAATTTCTTTATATTTTTTTACAGATTTCCATCGAATGCTGAACTTGTAGAGATTTGGATACAAGCATATGGTAGATAATATTTTATGATTGGAAACCAACGCAAAATTCCAGGATTTGTTCCAAGCATTTTATGGGTGACGTTTTTGTGAAGCGTGGAAATAAAGAGTAAGGAATGTGCACAATAAACTGATTTTGTTTAAAAATTAATAAAACGTAGAAATATAATCTGAAGTCTTTTTCTTTATTATGTGTATACCCTAACCCTAATTTCCCTATCTTCAATGAATTTCTACTAAAGTAGCAACATTGTCCGAAAATATCGCTATCTCATGTGCGGTCACACTACGAGAAGAATTTGACAATTTAGCTTCACTCATAGACGTAGACAGTTTCTCTGTCTACGCTAATAGACATTCTAACCTTGCCAGTGTAATTAAAATAAAGTTGCTCTTGTAAACAATACGTATTAGAAAAAAAAAATATTAATACAATATAATATGTATAGTCTGGCAAACGAAACATGAGACTCGAATTATTTGCAAACTTTTTATATGGCAATGCTATAATAATGTCAACGTCAATATCCAAAACAAGATGGCGTGTTGTTATGATTTAGTCAAACACTAATTACTCAGCGAAAAATGAAAAAAATCGACAAAAGTGGAGTACCTACGGGAGTTATTGTTCCGCAAGATCTCAAAGTATCATAAAAAACAACAAGAAAAAGAATTGAAATTCGGCGTAATTTCAACGAAAACAAGATTGTTTACATGTGGTGTTTGATTTCTTAGGTTAGTATGACGCTACTAAGTTGATACTTTGTTTTAATTCGTATTTACCATATATATTTTGCATAAAGTAATTATCTATTTCGATTCACATTCTTTTATCACTAGTCAAAACCTTCCCACCTTCCTAATAATGCATTTTGGTTATTTATCATACCATAAAATGTTACATTGTAATTTTAACACATTTTTTTCTTTAACAGGTTTTTCTTAATCTGGATTCTGCCATTGAGCTGATATGAAGTTTGGGTAAATGCAAAGTGTCAAGTGAAAATATTGCCTTCTCTGTCTTGCGGTGTTGAATCAGAAAAAGTGATTAAAGAGACATTTGGAACCATAACTCCAGAGAAGTGGAAGAATAATATGACTGATAATGTAATATACATTGAAAATTAATATGAAAATAAGATCGGGACAGGATCACCGAAAATAATTTGGAAAGTTTCATTATAGTAGGAAACTAATAAATAAAATAAATAAAACTGTGATTCTAGTGACACCGGTGAATCTTTTCAAATTTAAGTCTATTCACATTTTAATTATGACAGTGAATAAAACATTATAGAATACTGCTTTTTTTATTCAGATTGATTGTATAATTTCTAAAGTATTACTTCCTAAAGTACTTAAAGCATTTATATTCCGACGAAATAAAATAAATAATTTCAAAGTATCAAACTAGTTTATTCCAGGTATTTCATATTAGTTTTGGGGTTGCTATACTCAGATTTTTTAAATTTGCCGCTCTTTTCCAGGGTCATGTTTCGTTTGCCAGACTATAGTAGAAAATACAATCTGAGAAAATGGCAATTTCTGGTTTTATTTCTAATAACACCGGCTGTTTAAAATAAATTCAATACACCACATTTTACGGTAGGCTTAGGCGGTAAGACTAGGTATATAATTTGATAGGTTTTCTACGAATTTTATTTAAAGTGTAAACCTTAAATCAGGATGGAGACAACCACTTCAGTATCTAAGGTAACTTATATCTATCATACTAAGTACAATTACCAGACAGCTTAAATTACTTAGTCATTTTGTTTGTGTGTTAGTTTAAAGTTCTGTTGGAATTTCGTTATTGTTGACTCAGTTTTACACCTTTCGTTTATATTTTCAGGGTGTATTTGTATTCGCAAATGGGTTTAACAAAGATAAGTCACGCAAGAAAAAAACAGGGCCAAATCTATTTGAAGAATTGTTCAGAAAAGATAATTGGCACACAACATATAAAAGAAACTGGGATATAATAGAAAATGGTTTAAAGGTATGTCTCTAAATAAAAGACAAAATTTATATGCTATGAAATATTCCCGTCCATTAGTGTGTGGAGCACATTGGGTAGATTTTATTTTCGCACTAACGGTAGTGCATTGGATACTGCGTAAATTAAAAAGTGATTTCAAGTAGGTAGTTTTAGTAAACTGCTCTTTTATACCTATACATTTCTAGAAAAAGTTTAAATTTAACAGTTTCTAGTTATTCAAAGACTTGTTTGCAACCTCTAAGAATTAAGTTTGAATTTAGTCAGAGCAAAGTGTCAATTACTGAACCAATTGTCTAGAAATATATGTATGTAAAATAAAATGTAAAAAAGGTAAATGTATTTCAGGAAATCCATCAACGAACCTATAGCATGTTGTTGAATGATATATTAGGCTACATAAAACAGTCCTACACAAATAATGAGTTAGTGAGTCTGGAGGGTGTGATCCCGAGCGCTACTCTGCTTACTGGTATCAGTCAACCTGACCATATGTCTCAGTTTTCAGCACTCATTGACATGATCAGGTAAGTTTTGAAAGCCCCATAACACAAGGTCGACATGACAACCTCGTTGGCGTAAAGGTTACCATGCCGGACTGCCAATCAGAAGGTTCCGGGTTAATTCCCGGACCGGCCAACATCTTTGTGCCTAAATTTGTTGGCTGTGGGTCTGGGTGTTAAATATGTATCTATATAAAATATATATGTATGTATCTGTAGTATATCAGTTGTGTTAGCAACCATAATACAAACTAGATATGGTTCAGTGTGTATCATATATATGTATATTATATAGAATGACACCATAGGTAACAAAAGATCTACATAGTGACAATGTCTTTAGTGACAAAATGGCTACCTAGTAAAACACCCTTCTGCATACTACATAATTTTCCATGATAGGAAGACCATCTGATATGTAGCAAGCATTGTTAAGAAACTTTGACTCTGTCTACTCTAGTATTACTTATTATAGGCATCATTTTCTGTCCTTTACCTAACTGCTGTTACAGAACTTTATTTTTTAAAAGGTCTTACAAGGCATTAAAATTGGTAAGTAGTGCATACTTTTTTTCTTATATACTTATACCTGGATCTGAAGCTACAAATAGAAACCCTTATTTTTTTTTTCTTCTACCTTCTTTTTTCAAATAAAGTAAATATAATATATATTTCATTGCATAAAAAAAAGGTTAACTAAACTGCATTAAGTCATATAACATGACATGTCATTTGACTAAAAGGTTACTAAAATAGCTAGCTATAGAAATATAAAGCAAAATAAATTTGCTTGATCGAAGTATCGTTTTTGTCAATCAAATGAAGATATTAGACATTTTAAAATTACTTTTTAACATCATAATATAATTACAACACCTCAGTGTTCTTATTTATTTTTACAGAGAAGAAGTAACATCTCATGTAGCATTGGTGGGCTCACAAGATGCATCCAGTGTTAAACATTTAGTAGAACATGCAGTGTGGCAGCTTATGAAAGGCCAAGATGTTTTGGTAAGGTTTAAATATCTTCAGACTGGCATAAAAAGCAAATACTTACCTGTGAAAAAAATGTTTCATTATTGTAATCAAAGTTAGTTAAATATTTATCAAGATATGATCTGTGAACTGAAGTTTCACCTTTGAACAGAAAATGCCAAAAAAGTTTTGTGATTGTGAGGTACACTGGCCCACATATGCCCAGTTAGATATTTCTTTCAACTGCTTGTAGTAAGTAGGATCAAGACATATTATTATTTATGTTAATTTACATTGTTTTGTTTTCAAGGACACTTCAATGGAAGAGTCTGGCAAGCCAAAGTTAAAGAAAAATCAATGTACAATGAAGGCTCTCAAGAAGTGGTATGATTCCAAATACACAACAGCATCCAGCCAGTCATTGGTCATCATCATGCCAGACTTTGAGAGCTTTAACTGCAATGTTCTTCAGGACTTTGTCATGATAGTAAGGTAAATAAATAATAATCTGAACCATTAATAGCACCAGTAAAAATGTGTATCCACAGGTTAAGAGTTGACCCATCTGGTTTGCAAAAGCTCGAGCACATACGCGGTATTGGTTCAAGGTCTGAACAGGCACACCTTTAAGTCGGAATCTGGCGATTGGCTGCTCCATCGGCCTTTTCCAAGTATGGGCAATAATGGATATGCTTCTGGACGACAACTCTCTTAGAATGGCTGCAAGGTACAAACTTTGACGCGCGGTTTTTGAGCTTCATCGCTGCGTCAGCCGTTCAGCAGTAGAAGCGGTTGAAGCTTTTTAATTCAAGCTGTTTCGATGGCATTTAGCCATGGCAACATCAGGAATTGACTTATTTTTTATTGTTTATTGATCCAATTATTTGTTTTGTATTTCAAACAACAAATTGAAGTTAATGTTGCTTATTTATGAAGATAGCACTCTGTAATCCATGTAGTCATCAGACCACTTTAGAATAAAAGTAAGAAACATAAGATTATTCAGTTATTTAAATAGTTTCAGACCTATTTTGTTTCATATTTTATACACTTTGTATACTATATATGTTTCAGTTCCTATGTGCCATCCCTCCCAATAGTGCTGGTGTTTGGAGTAGCAACATCAGTATCGGCACTGCACAAGTCATTTCCGTACCACGTCTCCTCCAAGCTGCTGATCAAAGTATTTCATACTCACTCCTCTCCTGTTTACATGAACCAGGTCAGTCTAATATTCGTTTTATATCATATATTCCAAACGAAAGTTTCGAAAGAAATCAAGTTCGATGCTAAAAGGGCATCACTACTGACTAAATCCTTACGATGGCATCCTCACAGGAAAGGATGGGATGTGGTTCTGCTTCGTGCAATTAAGCCACGGTGGTACCATCAAGCCACCCCGTCGAGGCTGCCGTAGGCAGGTAGGGTTGGGCATTTTCATACCGATCTTCATCTGGCCCACACCTTCGGCTGCGGTGCCTCCCAAACCACACAGCAAGACTATATACCTATACTAAAATAGTTTCATTTTTGTTTTCAGGTGTTGGAAGACATTTTCTTGACTCATACCTGCCCATTCCATCTGTCCGGAAAGACATTTGAGCTGCTTACAGATGTTTTTCTGTTTTATGACTTCTCTGTCACAGGCCTGATTCAAAGTATCAAGGTAATATTTTAACATTACCTGCATTAAATATTATTACCATGTAACCGTGATTTTACAAGACGATCTGTATACTTATTGAAACATATTATTGCGTAAACTTTGCTTGTTGGTGTGGAGTCACGTCATGTTATTTTTTTAACCTCTACACAAAAAAATCAAAACGAGATTAACGTGTCTCTGTGTTTGTCTGTGGCTCCCGAACGGATGGACCGAATAAAATTTATTTTCTTGAAGAGTGTTACTAGCTATGTTTGATGAAAATCGGTTTAAAAAGGCGCCACTACAAAATGGCGGATGACTCGCAACTGCCCCAATATGGATGAAATCAAATGAAAGGTCTTGACTAGCAGAATATATATATTTTAATTTTTTTATTTTTTTTATCTAACCTATATTGTCCCCAATGATTTCCACGCTGTCATGAGCCAGTACCTTCCAGTTATTGTGGAAGTCCACCAACTCCTTGCGCCATCGAGTTGGCGGCCTGCCTCGTCGTCTTCTGCCCTCTAAGAAGTCCCACTCCATGGAAACCTTTGCCCAACGGTCAGAGTGCATCCTGCACATGTGGCCCGCCCAGTCCCATTTGAGCTTGGCAGCCTTTTTTGCTACGTCAGTAACGCGGGTCATGGAACGCAGCATGGTGTTTCGGATGCGGTCTTGTCTTTTAATGCCAAGAATGCTGCGTTCCATGGCTCTTTGACAAACCTGGAGGATATTATGATAAATTTTAAATCCAAGATGGCCGCCCACGCTAAAAATTCGTCGGAGGATCACAAAATTCTTAATTAAAACTTGTATGCTCGTTTCCTTGTAGTCCAACTGTGTAAACATGCCTGCTGTGATAAATCGAAAGCAAGGAATTGAGAAAATGTACTATGCAAATGTATTCTGACTATAATTGTATTGGTTGAAACTTTGCGCTTAGTCTATTTTATTTGGATTTCAGTACTGCATGATGGAACATTACTATGGGGACAATACAAAGTCCCTGTGCTGCGACATAGACAGGGTAGAAGAGGCTTTAATTAACTTGAGCAGCGATGATCTAGAGAATATTAGACAGCTTAAATCCTTTCGACCGTATCTGGAGAAGCAAGACTGCAGAACTAAGATCAAACTATTTGAAGATGATGATTTTTTCAGAGATGCGTTGCATAAAGAACTTCGCAGGCTCCATGATTATGTGTACAGCATGTATCTATGTGTCAGATTGCTATGTGCATTTGTGAAGGATATGCCTAGGAATTCGTTGGGGAAATCTGTAAGTCAAAAATACACTCTCTAGTTTGTTTTAAATTATTTATTATTTTATTTACAAAATCAAATAATAAATAAATATTGTGTATATAAAATATTATATAAAACACAAACTTGTATAATTTCCTATCAGGTTTACTAAAAATTTCCTCCTACTTTTATTGTTGAAAACATTTCAGGTCCGCGAAATCTACACAAAATGTGCAGTCGAAACCATCACTACAACTCAAGCATTCAAAGAAAGCATGCAGCTACTCGGCTTTCAATCGCAAGTAAAACTGGTTGAAAGCATCAAAAGCGCTTTGAAAGTTATTAATACTTACTTACAAATTGCTTCTCCAGTCAAACCTCTGATAGCGACGCCTACGAAAAATAACACGAGCAACATTCAGCCCGGTGAAGAGTTCGGGGAGAACTTTGTTAAAACGACGAGAGTGCATCTGATGACGTTTTTGAGACAAATAGAGAATGCCAACACGGAAGCTACAGTGGTGACTAGTAGTGCCGAAGTAGATGATGATTTGGAGAATACTCCGGGGAACAGATACAAATTGAAAGAGGTGTGTTGGTAACCCGTGACGCTATCAATACCGCAGGGGATTAAAGGACAATAATCCTAAAACCCCTTGCGCATGGGAACATCTAAGGGGACTTGTGGAATAATCCATTTTTTCTTATCTTATAGAAACTTTTTAAAGCAACGCAAGCAGAAAAAGTCCAGTCAGAGTTCGAGATGGTACGCTCCCGGTTCGTGAGCTATCTTGAAGATATGTTCAGCAAAGGACTTCAGCCGCCGCACACGCAACCATTCTACGAAATACTGTTCTTTAGTGACGTTTCTAGTGTAAAGAAACAGATCGTGGGTTCGCCCCGGGGGGCGCTTCATACGGCCCTAAGCAACCCTGCTCATTACCTTCAGGTGCGTATACTGGGTAACTTGTAACTACATACCCGCCACTTAGGGGCCCACTCAGTACATCTATAACTCGATTCAATAAAGTAAACATTTGAGAGTTCGATTCCTCTTTTTTTATGATGAATAGGCTCACATTTGAACGCAGCTTGCCTGATGTTAAGCTTTGCTTTTCTAGCTGGCTCCTTTACATTTTTTAGACAAATTACAATTTTATTGGTATCATGTATATGCCAATTCGTATATAAGCTGTTACCTAGTTCTAATGAGTTAGACATTATAAAGACAGATAAATACAGTGATACTTGGAGTCAACACCACGACGCAGTACCGTCGAACACTAGTGTCGGCAAAAACTCATTAGGTTATGGCTATGCAAGCGAGACGACAATAACTTGTTAAGATTTTCTTTATTGACACGAGTTAAGAGGAACAAACTTTTATTCGCAAACTGTCCCAATCGTTTAAAAATAAATAAGTTGAAAATGAATGATGAAGCAATTTTTTAGCCTATTTCCAAAATTCGTATAACCAAAATGGTTTCTTGTCTAGATGTATCAAAGCCTTCCTTGAAATATTTTCTGTTAGTTACTAGCTTACCCTGTTATGTACATATTATTGTAAACCTTGCATAATAATAATTGTAAGCCAAACATACAACTATTACAATACACATTTGTACAAATACGTTTATCCAGCGAAATGTACTATGCTCTGACCTTTATACACGAGTAAATTATATTTTGGGCGATTGAATTCATTTCTATACGAGAGGAAGAGAACTAGAGAGAGACTAAACCAGATGCTTTGCAGCTGTATATATATTAACCTGGCAAATCGTATATATAATAGAGGCGTCCGCTATTCGGGAAGTTCGGCTGGCCTAAAGAAATAAGGCTATGCTTTTAGATTGAGCATTGGCTATATTTCTATACTTATCCAGTGTGCCAATAAATAAATAAATAAATATTAGGACACTTTCACACACGGCTGGTTAGCCCCATACTGAACCATTTCTAGCTCGTATTATGGTTGCTAACACAACTGATATACTACATATACATACATACATATTATATATAAATACATATTTAACACCCAGACCCACAGCCAACAAATTTAGTTAAGCACAAAGATGTTGACCGGGCCGGGAATCGAACCCGGAACCTTCTGATTAGCAGACCGGCATGGTAACCTTTACGCCAACGAGGTCGTCATAGGTTTAGATCGTGTTCATACATCTTCATACTCTCTTGAAGAGAAAGATCTGACCCACTGGGCCCAAGCGAAAGAGTAAAGTGGTAAATAAATAATAATATCAATAAATATTAGGTTACGTTTTACATACGGCTGGTTAGCCCCATACTGAACCATTTCTAGTTCGTATTATGGTTGCTAACTACTACATATACATACATACATATTTAACACCCAGACCATCAGCCATCAAATTTAGTTCAGCACAAAGATGTTGGCCGTGCCGGGAATCGAACCCGAAACCTTCTGATTGGCAGTCCGGTATGGTAACCATTACGCCAACGAGGTAATAAACCTCTTTCTTTATTCTTTTTGTATGGCTCATTGTTGATGTTGCAGTGTTCGTGCTGCAAGCTGCCGTCCCCGGACAGTATAGCGGCCTCGCTGCCGGACGTGTGTCTCGCGTACAAGCTGCACCTGGAGTGCGGGAAACACATCAACCTGTTCGACTGGCTGCAAGCGTTCGCCGCCGTCCTGCGCCCAGACGATGAGGAGAGGCAGCACGACCCCTCTGTGCAGTGAGTTTAACACCACTACTATAAACATTGTAAACTGTTCACGTAAGGCATCTTAATATTTTCGCGTAGAAAACGGTCACACTTACTTATTATTAAAAGTTGGAATGAGTCCAACAGTTTCGGTGCTTTCCGAGCACCATCTTCAGGGGCGAGTGTTACACGGACCGCCGCCGACGAGCTCCGCGCGTGCACTGTTAATAATAAGTAAGTGTGACCGTTTTCTACAAGAAAAAAAAAAAAACCACTACTATAGCTTGGATAAACCTGGATTAAGATAAAGAAGACTTGTTTCTAACTTATTGACTCAGGCGTTACTTTGCGGAAATCCATTGTAAATAGAAGACAAAATTAAATATTTAGTGTACTTCCGCTGTGATCCGAAATCCAAATTAAGACAAGTAAACGAAAAATTAACTAAGTTTAATTAACTAAGACTAATTAAGATCAACGTTACCTATCACAATTCGGAAATTCTTAACTCTACACGTGTTTCGCCTAACCACAAGGCATCATCAGGAGATGCTCTTCGAACGACAAGTCGAGAGAAGAAGTTCTATCGTCTTAATTTGGATTTCGGATCACAGCGAAAGTACACTAAATATTTAATTTTGTCTTCAAAGACTTGTTTCTGGAAAAAAGTCTTGCGTATTATAATTTATACTTTTGCCTTGAGCATCGCCGCCTGGTGGCCAGCCTTTCGGTTTTTTATAGGTTACATTTCGGTGAGTCTGCATCGGGATTTCATGATTTGATCCCCCCCCGCCCCATTCCACCATCGGACGAGTAGGGAAACACCAAGGCGGTATCGTTATACTGTGGAGGTGCCTAAGTCGCGTACTAAGCGGTTTGCCTCCACCTTCATTGTGCGTACCGCCAAAGTGTGGAATTCTTTGCCAAATTCCCTGTTCCCCGATAACTATAATCTAGCGGATTTTAAGGCAAGAATGAACCGGTTTCTCCTGGGCAAGCGCGCTCCACCTTAGATTGCAATATCGCTTACCATCAGGTGAATTGCGGTCAAGTGCAAGCTCATTACCAGTAAAAAAATTACAAAAAAATAAAACTATAGGTATGAAAAACTAGATTTATATTGTAGTTTAGTACGCTTAAAGGAGCCCTGCGCCCCGCAGGAAGGCTCGGGAAGCTGCCATCCCGACCAAGTTATGTTACAAATAGCTAGCCCATCCCAGCCTCGCACGGGTAGTATATGTAACCTATGATATTGATACTAACGGTGTTATAAGCATTCATAAAATTGGACCTGAGTGTATTTGTTAGAGAAACATACAATAATTGGCCAAGTACAAGTCGGGCTCGCGCATGAATGGTTCCGTACTGTTTATCTTAAGTTAATATCTTAAATTATTTAATTGTTGTATGGGATCCCTTAAATATTATTTTTATCTTAATTTTATAATTATATTTCTTTAAATAAATATATAGTAAATAATAATTATATATTGTAAGTATAAAATATAATAAATAAATAAAAAAAGTATTTAAGGGCTACCAAAATTAAAAAAAAAATGTATATACATTATATAAGTTTATATCATTAAATATTCTGTGAATATTAAGAGGGTCTACCAAATGTCGTCATAGAAATTAAGTAAAAAACTGCTTCAAAATTACATTTATTATATGGGAGTCCCCTTTAAAAAATATTTTTCAATAAATTATTATATTTAATATATAAAAAAAAATAAGCGTCTACCTGCTACCGTTATTGTTTTATACGAAACAAAATAAATATTTTAAGCTTTCTAGCTACCACCGTTTTTGAGATTTGGTACGGAACCCTAAAAATTAAGATCTTATAATTATGTGATGTTACCCAGGGATAATAATAGCATTCTAGTGGCTTTAAATCGGTTTAATATTTTTGTATTTATTCATTGTTCCGTCTGTAACTCTGCTAACTAAAGTGATCTGACGTGATCATAGAGTTTAAGTTACGGTCGATGCGGACACATTTTAAATTGGTGACCATGCACAAGACATTTTCATATGGGCGCTGCGATGGGTCGTTATGGATGACACGTTAAATTATAAGTCCCGGCTGTTAGCCTTGGTACAAGCCCTTGTCAGCCAAGTCAGAGGCCTGCGGGCAGCTATATTTTTTTTTTTTATTTACATTGTATCAAGAAATATAATATATAGCATAAAGAAACTTAGAAATTAAAACTAAAAAAATGCTCGCTTAAAACTCTTGACACCAGAGCTTGGCCACATAGCTCATTACGAAGTAGATTTATTTATTACAAATAATACAAAATAAAAATATTTACTGTTTATAATACGAGGGTGAATCAAAAAGTTCTTAGAAGTACATATATATGAAACCTTTTTGGATCAAGTTCGATATTCAAATTAAAGAGTGTCTATCACACTATATTTATGCAGACTGTCACTTGTTTTTGTCAGTTCGTTCGCATGTAATATTTTTTTTTGTGCAACGAGTTGCTAAAAAGTTAAAATTATGGATAAAAGTGAGTTACGTGCGGTGATAAAATATCTCAGTTTGAAAAAAATATCTACGAAGGAAATTTTTTTGGACATTCAGCACACATTAGGGGGTGATGCTGTACCCTATTCTACGGTTGCGTACTGGGTGGCTGAATTTAAAAGAGGTAGATCAAGCTGTAAAGATGACCCGCGTTCTGGGCGGCCTTCAACCTCCGTTACAGAAGAAAATGTCAAAAAGGTTGAGAATCTGGTTTTGGAAGACAGAAGAATGACTATAAAACATATAGCTGAGATCCTAAAGATATCTTTTGGTAGCGTTCAACCAATTTTAATTGATTCACTGGGGTTCAAAAAAGTGTCTGCAAGATGGGTGCCACGAATGTTAACCGACGAAAACAAAAAGCGACATTTGGAAATTTCCAAGCGTAATCTCGAAATGTTCCAGCGTGATTCGGATAATTTTTGCCGTCGTCTTGTCACCATGGATGAAACGTGGGTCCAATCTATTTTAATCCTGAAACTAAAAGACAAAGCATGTCTTGGAAACGACCATCCTCTCCATCCATTAAGAAATTTCGAGTTGCTCCTACCGCTGGCAAAGTTATGGCCTCTGTGTTCTGGGATAGTGAAGGAATCCTTTTTATTGATTACATGCCAAAAGGCCAGACGATGACTGGACCCTATTATGCAAATTTGATCCCGAAAGTGCGTGAAGCGATTAAAGAAAAACGTCGTGGAAAACTGTCGTTGGGCGTGTTGTTTCTTCAAGATAACGCTCCTGCTCATCGATCGGTAGTTGCGCTCAACGCAATCCGCTGTGCTGGCTTCAATCTCCTTGACCACCTACCATATTTTCCGGACTTAGCCCCAAGTGATTTTCACTTATTTCCAAAATTAAAAGAGGAAATTCGTGGAACAAAATTTCACGATAATGACGATAGCTGCCGTAGAGGACTTTTTCGAGAGTCAAGAAAATATTTTTTTTCACAAGGAATAAGGAAGTTAGAAACGCGTTATTCTAAATGCATTGCATTGCAGGAGGAGGGAGATTATGTAGAAAAATAAAATATTATTATTTAAATCTTTGCATTTTTTAATATTGATTCCAAGAATTTTTTGATTCACCCTCGTACTATAAGGTTAGGTGTTTATTTCCTTCTGTGCTCCTCTGTGCTTTAGTGAACAGGTAGCTTTATTTCAAGATAACGATTGCATACTGTTTCCAAGATTTTTCTATTAAAAAATTCGCCATTCACATGTTTTGTGCAAATTTTAACAATTAATAATTAAATATCAATTTTATTTTTATTTAATTATTTTCTTCGTCTATATTATATTATGTGACAATTTCAACTGTCTATTTGTCACGATTCAAAAGATGAGATACATGTTATGGATAGACAGATAGACAGAGAGACAAATGGACATAAAAGCCTTAGTAATAGGGTCTTATTGGTACCGACCGCTAAAAACGTAGAAAAAATATTATTCCCAAAAGTGAATCAACACGGGCTGATGTAGTTAATGAATGTAGGTATATGTAAACTTGACCTTAGCACCACCTAGGCTACAAGTCCTTAGGACCTTAAAACGTCCGAAAAATTATTGAGAAACATAACTAAAAAAAAACAAATCATCCAACTTGCTCTTTGACATTTTCTACACTTATGAGATAAACAATTTGGTCTTTATTTTTTAATCATTGGGTCTCAAAAATGCCGACGAGACGAGGCGTGAGGTAATAATATTGACCTCCATACACGTGTTTTAATGATGGTCTGACTTTTGTCAAGTGGAGTAATAAACATCAGTTTTATTTGAGGATCGCTTTTTTTGTTTAAACGTCTGTAGTCAAATATTATTATTGCCATTAAATTATATAATTAAAAGTTAACGTGACATTTAGGAGTTTCAAGTTTTATAGGGTTATACGGGTACCTTACCAATACCATTTTATGGGCGGGTTTGATTGGTAAATATAGATTAGCAACTTTGAATTATAACTTCACGAAAAAATATCAGTTTCTCCATAACGTGATATAAAAGAGTTTGTTCCGCACCAATAATGTATGGAGTAGCTTATTTTGCTTTGCAGATTTTTAAAAGTTAATACAATTATTGTTTGTTTGAATGTACTTACGCTGCCTGTAACACATTTTTGTTTTAGTTAATATTAACCCAGTAAAATTAAAATTGTAACTCTATTCAGGCACGGAAATTGATCTCTGGGAACGCAATTGCCAGTGTACCTCCTAATTTATACTTCCTGCACTTCTTCTTCTTCTTTGTATGAGCTAAGCGGCCAAGCTTAGATGTCGAGTGTTTTCAAGCCACCCGAAAGCCATCTACACAAGATTTATGTAATGATCAACAATACACCTTCCACCGCCAGCTTTAAGACTAGACTCAGGGTTTGGCTATTAGATAAAACTTTGTACAATATAATTTTTATCATCTAAATTTGAAAATTGACATTTGATTCATATCATATACTTTTGTATTGATATTATATTAGATACTAGAATTAGTAGTGAAAATTGTAATTTTGATTAATATTATATACCTACTCTTGTAATGATATTATAGTACTAGAATATAATTGAAAATTGACATGGATACATATCATATATTTTTGTAATGATATCATATTATTTGACTTGTAACTTTGGTGTTATCAATAAATGATTTATTGTATTTTGTACAGATTTTTGCACTTGTCATACGCTCTTGGCGGTTTCCAAAGCTTGATTTAAAGATTTAGCCATGAAGCTTACACGAAAAGATATACAAAAATAAATTTGTGATAAGTATTAATTATTATTTTTTGTTCCAGGCAGAGATTCACGCGAGCGGTTGCTGAACTACAGTTTCTGGGCTTCATCAAGTCGTCTAAGCGAAAGACTGATCACGTTATGCGATTAACTTGGTAAAATTAAAGAAGTTAGAGATATCTTTTGTTAATTATTGCGCTTTGTATTTAGCCGTAAACACATTAAAATTAATATCAAAGAAATGTTTGTTTTGTTTAACGCTTGTGGTTGTAGTTTTGGGTGGTTTATTTAGAATATGTTTAGTGGTGCGTATTATAATGTAGTTGAACTTTATGTGCCATTCTACCTAGTGGGAAAAGGAGCAGACAAAAAACTTTTTATGTTTTTGAGTATTATGCTATTTCGTTTTTAGACTTCCGTACCTAAAAGGTAAAAACGGGATCCTATTGCTAAGCCTCCTTCAGTCTGCCTGTCACCAGGCTGTATCTCAAAAACCGTAATAGCCAGAAAGCTGAATATTTCACATAATATGTATTTCCCTTGCCGCTATAGCAACAAACTACAAAACTGAAAATATAAAGGTATACAGTAAACGTGTTTATTTTCGTACTTTTTTTGCTTTATATCAATAACGGTAGCCGTAACACTTCAAATGTTGACAGTATAATTGATAAAATAATTATTGGCCACTATTCTTTTTCTGTAACTTTTCTATAGATATTTACATCCATCACAGATTATATATTTTTTTAGCTACATCCCGTCAGTAATTTATAAAAATAAATAAATCACAAATTTATTTATTTATTAGGCACTCAAACAAATATATATAAAAAAAAACAGTTTAAATGAATTCTAAATATGTACCACGGTTATAAGATTTAGCCTGATGACAGATACACAGCAGAGCCTTAGTAATAGGATCCCGATTTGACCTTGAAGTTACGTAACCCTAAAAATATGTACGTATAAGTACCAATAGGCTATCTCCACGCTAAGATTCATCTCATTAACGATTCAGTAGCTTATAGTAGCAAGGTAAAATATACTCATATACTTACATGTAGGTACAATAGTTTTTATACCTATAATATCGACACCTCACTCGTTGACCCGTGAGAGATGTCATACGAGTATGTCATAGAACCAAAGACGATCCTCAGAGGCCTCGGCGTTTAATTAGTAGATAATAAAACTCAACATTACACATCCACCTACTTGCCGCCGAAAAACACTGAACACAAAAACACTACTCACTGTAAAAACTAGACGGCCTTGAATTATAATTTCAGTAAAGTATGGACCTCTGACCTCTAGAGAGGTTAAGAGCACATCACTTTTATTTGTGTCTTACATACCAACCTAGGACAAGTTCCATAGCCCAACCGTCGTTGATTTTTTGTCCTTGAACGATATGCTAAGTGGCGAACATCTATTTCTACTGCATGGCCCTCTGACCTTTACTTTGTAAGTACGTGCCTCTTGGATCTAGAGTTTGCCTGAGCAAATGAAGCGAGCGAAGCGGCCCAGACAATGTTTTTTATCTGTCTGTATGTTGGCAACATTAGACCTTGCGGGCTTGTGGAATATTATTTGCAAGCAATAAAGTTATAGTTTGACTTCTTGAAGCG
Organism: Mellilla xanthometata; assembly: GCA_035578125.1. NCBI lineage: Eukaryota > Metazoa > Arthropoda > Insecta > Lepidoptera > Geometridae > Mellilla > Mellilla xanthometata. The sequence goes on from JAPUBQ010000008.1 coordinate 7,835,013, forward strand.
TTCTATGTTCTAGAGTTCACATGTTCTAGACTGTTACATCAATTTTGCTCATGCCTTATAAAATTATATACGATACTTTGTTTCAATAAATTAATTAAAATCGTTTGGTAAATAACATCGCTGCAAACGTGTTACCTTGGCGACAAGTACATGGGTCCGAATTTTTATAAACCTTAACTTGGAGAAGTTATGTGATTAACACATTAATACAAATGTACATATCATATTATGTATTTTATTTACTCTCTCGTTCTCGTTTTTTAGGGTTGCGTACCTTAAAGGTAAAAACGGGACCCTATTAGGTACTAAGCCTCCGCTGTCTGTCTGACAGACCAGGACGTATATCAAACAGTAATAGCTAGAAAGCTGAAAATTTCACAAGTTATGTTCTTCTTGTGCCGCTATAACAACAAATAATAAAAATAAACAAAATGAAAATATTAAGAAGGATGAAAGTTTTTTTTGGGAATTCCCCCATTTTCCAATAAGCTGAATTACATCTCCCCACACCTGTTCTTAGTTCAATGTCAATAACTTGATACTCGTATATGTAACAATGCTGTTAATAGTTGCGCCGTATGCATACAAATCAGACATCATAGCTAGATGAATAAGAGAATAATTTGGCTTACAAATCTCGTATGCTTCAAACAAAATGTACGCTGGGCGAAAAACAGAACTAGTGTTAACTGTTTACTACCTATTATTGGCGATGGTGTGGAGTTCAGCCGCCATATACATATTTTTCAGCCGCTATATACATTTTTTTGAGGGAAGTGCCAGAAGCGCGGTAGCGTCAAAGGTATTTCACGAAATAAATTCATATAAAATTAACAATTACATAACAATATTGATGCTATACGCTCTTACGTTTCTAGATAAAGGTTCAGAAGAACAACAATTTTTTTTTCAGAAAATAAAACTATCGGGCGAATTTAGCGTAATTGTGTTTTGAAACTCTAACTCTGATTCTTGATTTTGAATTAAGGATAATAAATTTGGATAATCGTAGGCATTTTCGAAGAATTTTATATAAAGGATTTTTCAAAATGTGGTATTATGCTCCCATACCGCCTTAAGGTCTCCGTTTTAAGAAATTTCGGGGTATGCCACATTTTGTGGTGATTTTAACAATTTAATGACATAATTTATCTTATATAACGCCATACCTGTCCTAAGCTTTATGTTAGTTACCAGTCTTCGACTATATAAAGAAAGCTCCTCATTTGAATGAAAACTATATTAATTTACCCATTTTTTGTTTCATATAAATGTGTCTTTGGCTAATTTTAAAATAATATATTCATAAACTTGTATCTTGTTAAGAGCGTGATGCATTATTTATTTAAATCACTTGGTTCATTTAAATTTTTTGCACACTGACTTGATTACAAACGAAATAAGGTTCATACTATGCAAAGTACGAAATTGAAGGAATTGAGAATCTGTTGGGATGCTCAGACAAGATTGAAGTAGAAGAATTATCATTTGTATAGTTTAAATTAAGCTATACACAATCGTTCATACATAGGTATAGAGATAGTAATGAGATTTTCAAACATTACCCGCGCGTTATCAATATTGGTCCAGCAATCTCCAAAACCTTGACACGGAAAGCACAGTCGTCATAATGCTGTACTTGTTCGAGGATTTGTGACAACTGATTATCGGGCAAATATTCTTATTTGTGAGAATAAAACCTTCGAGCAGGTGTAGTGCCGGCGGCCGCGAGCGCGCGACCACGAGCACTCGTTGCTGCATACAAGCAAATGATCACATACTTCTACACGATTACTGAATCCGGAATATCGAAATCGTTTATTTGTCATTACGTTAGATCATGGGTGCCATTGTATAAAAGATTTTGACCAGGAGTTCGAGTCATCAGTCGCTCATTTGGCAGCAACCGAATCAAACCAAAACATTCAAAATGAAAATGGTACGTTGATTTGCTTTCGTCGTGACTACAAATATTTTTTATTTATATTGAATAACAATAACGTGTTTTTATTTGTAGCTGGTAGTCGTCTCCCTGGCGCTCGTGGCCGCGGTCGCAGCAGCCCCCGCGGAAGTCCCCGCCGGCACCGTTGAACCTATTAAGACATTGCGTTCTTCTTACGAACAATCTCCTGACGGCAATTTTGAAAGCAGGTAAATATACATCATAATATAATATCATCAAATATATATTGCGTCGACCTTGGAACTCACTACTTGAGTCTCTGTTTCCTGAGAGGTATCATCCGGGGGCCTTCTAGGTAAGCGCGTCACACCGTAGACTGCAGCGCAGCTTAACATCAGGCTATCTGTAGTCAAACGCTAACCTATCAAGAATAAAAAAAAAGTCTCATCTTTGAGTTTTCCTGACGGTTTAGCATTGGTGTCGAAAGTTTTTAGTCTGCCTGCACAGCCGGCACTGTAGTTCAACGCGTCATTCTTGCCACGAAAGCGCTTAGTTGTTTGAATCGTTGCTTAAAAGGGACAATAGCGTCGGATCACTTTTGTCGTCTTCAGCTGCTTCATTGATTAATTACACGCTAATATTTTATTGCCGTTCATTCGTGCAATAAGTAGAACAAGTAAAAATACCCGACAAAATACCATTAAAATAATTCAGCTCAAGGTCTTTGAAAGCTTAAATTTTGATTAATAATTATAGGTTTCAGGGCTTACCGCTCATTTAACACTTCCAGACCAATACACTTTTTGTAGCGTTAATTTCGCCTCATTTTCTTTTTCTACTTGCTGCGGTCAGCTGCTAGAGTAACAATGCGTGCCTACTCGTTTTAATCCGCGATAAAATTGCGCTTGAGTTAATCCAGGGTCTAAACTATCTCCACACAAAATTTCATAGAAATCGGTCCGTTTGAGCATTAAGAAGTAACATCACACAACTCCCACTTTCGCATTAATAATAAGTAGGATATTTTCAATTATGGTGCTAAAACTACCTCGATTTTGAGGGTTCCGTACCTAAAGGGTAAAAACGGGACCCTATTACTAAGCCACTACAACAATAAATATTTAAAATTAAAAAAAACAGAAGGGCCCCATACAATAAACATGTTTTTTTGCTATACATATATCAATAAAAGTAGTCGCTAAACACTTAAAATTTTCACAAAATGTATAAATGTATATTAACTGTCAAATTAAATTATAAAAATAAATAAAACAAATATTAGAGGGTTGGGAGCTCTTCTCAAATATTAAGTACATTTGGTTGACCCTCTATATATTCACAGAACATGAATTATGAATTAAATAAAAAAATTATAAATTATAAAAAAATTATATATGAAAAGGGGGCTCCCATACAACAATGGTACTTACTTACTATTACTTACATTATTATTATTTTTCTGTATTTACAGCTTCGAAACTGAGAACGGCATCAAATCTCAAGTGGTAGGTGAACTCAAGGTTCTCCTCGACGAGGATAAAAAGGAAGTCAAGGTGGTGGTACAACGCGGTAGCTACTCTTACCCTGGCGAGGACGGCAAGCCCGTACTCGTTCAATATATTGCTGACGAGAACGGCTTCCAGCCTGAAGGTGACTCCATCCCCAAGCTCGCCGCCAGCAGACGATAAGCCCCGCGCCGGGGCCGGTCGCTCGCCGGCGAGGCGTCGACCACTCGGCGACTGGCCGTCGTCTCGCCAGCCCCACACGACTCTTCTTACAGAACATTCAAAGGACATGAGATTACCTCGCTAGAGCGCCAGACCATCAGGACAGCTTTAGCGTTATTAGTATTACTTGGAGCTCACTGCCATATTTTTTTTACGTTTATATTTGTTTTGTTTAATGACGTGACTTGATAGTGAAATATAGTTGATATTTCTTGGCAATGCTGTTGTTTTCATTACCTATACATATAGTTGTCACGATAAGAATAATGTTTTTTTAGGACATAAAGGCCTTGCTGAAACCCCTTTCGCCCCGAAGAGCCCCGGACTCCATTGGATTATAATTCATTCCTCGTGGCGTAAATAACTATTTCATGTCTTCCCAATAATTTATATGCAAGGTCTAACAACTATTAAAATTGCAAAACAGATCACGTATCAGTGATACATGTAGATGCATTTATAGCTTTATTTGGGCTATCTATATTATACATATGTTTCCGTATTACACAGTTTTACTGGTAATTATAATGCTGCGGCACGGTAAGGTGAGAGATACTAAATTAACCAGCCTGTTCGAGTCAGATTCGCGCACGAAGGGCTTAGGTTTGGGTTGGTTTAGTACCAATTATTTTAACAATGAAAACGACAAAAACATGTTTGTTGTTTGAGGGTTGATTTAGGTTTCCCTACCATAAACTAAAAGAATGGAAAAAACATGTTGTATAAGAGCCTTACCCCCTTAAATAAACAAGGAAAGAAATTAAACAAATACTTATTAAATTTAAATTTTATAATTTATTTTTAAAGTCTATACTTCGATCTTCGATAAGGTGATGTCTCCAAAAACGACAAGGGAAATAAGACCACAAGTAAAAGTGTGTTCTTATTTGAGTTTGAGGAATTTAAGCGTTATGTGTACAGAGATACAGTTGAATTTGCTAATGCTCACTGCGTACGGTCATAAAATTTTACGAGCACCAGCGGTTATCGCAGAGCAAGATAGATTATCAACCTTGAGGTGCAGCGGTAAGGTTGACTCGAATTTTAATACTTTTTGTGACGTAGTCATATTTTGTATTTCTGTGTATATTGTAATAGATTCATTAGTATAGTAAACTCATGCCATTTTTTGGGCTGTGTCTGTATGCAACACTGAATCTGGTATATTATACTTATTTGATCGAAGAGTTTATATTATGTAATGAAATATTCTATTAATGTTTTGAGGGTCTACCAAATGTCGCTGTAAAGAGGAAGTAAAAATAAATACGATTGTTTGGTGTAGCCCCCTTTAATATTTAGGTACTTTTTTGAAAGGTTTTTTTTTTACAAATGATAGGTTTGCGTTTGACCACAGCTTGTCTGGTGTAATCCGTGTAATATACCTACTATTTAATACTCTGTGCAAATTTACTTGTTACCGTCTCATATTATTTCGTAGGTAAATAATACATAGATACATAAATAAACGTAACATATAACTGATGCTGCCTCTCAGCTTCGGGCCGCACGCCACTTCACTTGTACAAAAATCATCATCAGCCTAAAATGACTTGCGGCAAGGCCAAGGGCCGAATATCATACTTGCTGTCCAAAATTATCATCTATTCAGCCTAAAATGACTTCATACAATTATATTTTTTTCTATTCAATCTAATTCGACCGAATTAGATTTATTGTTGGCATTTCGACTACCATTACAATTATTAATTCTTACTACTTACTACTACCAGGCACTAACTTGTAAGTTATTTGTGTGTAGTTCTTCTCTGTAATTTTATTTTATTGTGAGTGTTTTAATTGAGTTTTTATATATCTATACAGTAATACCCCGGACTTACGCTATAGGTGGGACCGAGCGCTATCCGCGTAAGTCGAATTCGCGTAAGTCGGGGTACAATTTTGCATACACATACCTATAAAGTCATACAAAGTATGTTTAATTGGGACCAGAGACTATAATTTAGGAAATATAAAACAATAATTTAGGAAATAAATTTTAATTTAATTCTAGATAATATGACAAACTTCTTCTTCTTCTTCTTCCTTGCCTTATCCCACTAGGTGGGGTCGGCACAGCAAATTTTCCTCTTCCACTCTCCTCTATCAGCCGTCGTCTCTACACTCACTCCTTTCACTCTCATGTCCTCATTCACACACTCCATCCACGTCTTCTTTGGTCGGCCTCTTGCCCTTCTTCCTTGCACTTCCATTTCCATACATCTCCTACTAACATGCATCTCCTCTCTACGCATCACATGCCCATACCACGCTAACCTCCCACTCTTCAGTTTCTCACTCACTGGTGCTACTTTCAAACTTCCTCTAATATACTCATTCCTTATTTTGTCCATTCTTGTCACTCCACACATCCATCTCAACATTCGCATCTCAGCCGCATGCACTCCTCTTACATGCCCTACTCTTGTTCCCCAACACTCAGATCCATACAATACGACAGGTCTAATGATCGTCTTGTAAATTTTCCCCTTAAGTTTAAGGGGCATATTTCGATCGCACGTCGTTCCTGAGACCTGTCGCCATTTCATCCACCCAGCGTTTATTCGGTTCGCTACGTCACGGTCAATATCGCCGTCGTTTTGGAGAATAGAGCCGAGATACTTGAAGTCAGAGCAGACTGGCAGGGATACACCATCTAAGGCAATTGGTGTGAAATCTGAAGATCCGCCAAAATCACAAAACATGTGTTCTGTTTTCGTTCGACTGATCTTCAGACCCACATTCTCCAATCTTCCCTGCCATTGCTCCAATCTCCTCTGTACCTCATGCCCTTCCTCTCCAACGAGTACAATGTCGTCGGCAAACAGCATACACCAAGGCGCCTGCTCCTGTATGTCCGATGTTAAGGCATCCATTATCAAGATGAACAGGTAGGGGCTTAACGCAGACCCTTGGTGCAAGCCTACAGCCACATTGAACTCGTTGGTTTCGCCAGCTGCGGAGCGTACATAAGTACTGGCTCGACCGTACATTGCCCGAACAAGCCGCTGGTATTTCCCTGGCACTCCTTTCACATTCATACTCCACCACAGAACCTCGCGGGGCACCCTATCGTACGCTTTCTCTAGGTCAACGAACACCATGTGCAAGTTTTTGTGTGCACTGCGGTACTTTTCGCATAATTGGCGAAGTGCAAAAATGGCATCCGTTGTACTGCGTCCCGGCATAAACCCAAACTGGTTCTGTGATACCTCACTTTCCTCTCTCAATCGTCTCGCTATGACTTTCTCCCACGCTTTCATACTATGTGACATGAGCTTTATTCCCCTGTAATTGTTGCATACCTGTACATCACCCTTGTTTTTGAAAACAGGTACGAGTGAGCTTTTGCACCACTCGTCAGGTATGACCTCTTCTTGCAACAATTTATTGAAGAATAAAGTCAGCCACGTCCATCCATCCGCTTTCAAAAACTTCCACACCTCTATTGGAATCCCATCTGGTCCAGTAGATTTTCCATTCTTCATATCTTGTACCGCCTTTCTTACTTCTTCCATACTTACTTCCCTTACTACACCAGTGTTAGTTGGCACACTTTGTAAGTCACCACTCCAGTCATTCTCTTCATTCATCAATCTTTCAAAGTATCCCTTCCATCTCTCTTTTATTTCTCCATTCTTAGTTAAGACTCTCCCAGAACTATCTTTCACGCATTTGATGTGGCTAACATCTCTTCCATCCTTCTCTCTTGCCTTTGCTATTTTGTACAGCTTTTTTTGTCCCTCAGGGCTTTCCAGTGTGTTGTACAAAACATTTTGTGCATTAGCCCTGGCAATAGCAACTGCTTTTTTAGCTTTCTTTTTACTCTCGTTGTATGCTGTTTTCATCCTGTCTTTTGCACTTAAGTCGCTGGGGTCTATGCTCTGAAGTTCCTTGAAGATCTTTTTCTTTTCTTTAATAGCGAGTTGTACATCATTGCACCACCACCAGGTCTCTTTATCCTTAATTTTCTTCCCCGTTGACATTCCAAACTCACTCTTAGCCACATCTCTTATACACTTAGCCATTTCATTCCAACATTCATTCACTGTCATTCCACTCAAATCATTCATTTCAATCATTCTATCCACTACCTTTCCCCTAAACTTCTCTCCATATTCTGCCTTGTCCATCATGTGCCACTTTATTTTTGGGATATGTTTTGGTTTGTTTGGGCTATTGCGTATAAATTCCTTGATTTCTAAAACCAGCAGGCGGTGTTGGGGAGCTAAGGCTTCTCCCGGAATTATTTTACAATCTTTTACAGTGTTTATCTTGTGTCTTCTAATGAGGAAATAGTCTACTTGTGTCTTGTTATTACCGCTTTTGTATGTTATGAGATGCTGATTTCGCTTAGTAAAGTATGTATTAACTATTGCAAGGTCAAAGGCCAAGGCAGCTTCAAGAAGTGTTTCGCCGTCATCATTCCTGCATCCAAACCCAAATCCTCCATGTACCCTTTCATACCTATCACTCTTTTCTCCTACATGCCCATTAAAATCTGCCCCTACATACACTTCTTCCGAATCTGGGATCTGCATCATCAACTGATCAAATTCCATCCAAAAACTCTCTTTCATTCTTCTATCACACCCAGATTGTGGCGCATACGCACTGATAATATTTAACACTAAATCATCTTTCATTAACTTAACTAAAATCAGTCTATCATTCACTCGTCTTACATCCGTCACACATTCTTTCATTTCACAATCTAACACAATTCCTACTCCATTTTTTCTTCCATCACTTCCACTGTAGTAGAACTTATATCCTTCTCCAATTTCTCGGGCTCTTGTTCCTTTCCACTTTGTCTCTTGCAAGCATACCACATTTATCCTTCGTTTCTTACATACGTCCGCTATTTCTCTTGCCCTTCCAGTCATCGTTCCTACATTCCAACTAGCATACCTCATTCTTACTTCACGGACTTGCTTCTTACGCCGCACCCGTCCCTGATGCGGCAACCCTAGTCCATTTCCCACAGGTGCCGGGTGCTGCACCTGCGCGTCGCCTGTGGGGTACGCCCTAGCCCTATCGCCCTTATCAAATGTCCTTCTGTCCATTGCTGTGAAAGGTAGTGGCTGAGTTTTGTGACCGGCCGCCTGCCTGACGTCAACCCTCCTTGGGAATGCATCGTTGGTGGGTATCCCGCCACCTAGTCGGGTTAGGCACTGGGTGTTAAGGCCTAAATCCCCTGGTCGATTTTTACGCCTCCCTGGGACGATAAGGGAGCGGACACATTCTAAGCCGGGTCCGCACGGCAAATATGACAAACTATATTAATAAAATGTATAAACACAATCTGAAGTGCGCGGCTTTCAAACAAAAAACGTTAAAATAGACGAGAAAATTAAATCGCGTAACTCCGAATTCGCGTAAGTCGAGGTAGCGTAAGTCGGGGTATTACTGTATACTACTACTACTGCTTTTGATGTTGGTAGTGACAGTATTTAAAATATCATTATTATTTATTATTTTGGTGCAGTATGTCATCAGCCTGTAACATATTGCACCAAATAATAGATTTTTATACAACTCAATGAGATTTTTTATGACATTACCTACTATTCCTGCTTTGGGTGTTGGTAGTTGTACAAATATTCAAACATCATCCTCATCAGCTTATATTGTACTGCATTCATAGATACGAGGATAACCTCCTTAAAACAACTGAATGGGAATTATTGTTGGCACTTAGCATTTTAAATGCCTCATCAACTCTCTACTTTTCTGCGTTGAATGTTGATAGTAACAGCATTTTATTAATCATCATCATCAGCCCATTTTCGATTGAACTAAAGGTTTTTTACCTACTTATATTTTACTTATGTAATCTGTTATGTGTCTGTGTGTTTATGTGTCTGTATTTTACCTTGCCTGTAATATAGGTCCTTACATATGAAATTGGCGTTTTTCGTACTGGCCACTTTAATCACAAATTTCTGCTCTTTGGTAAGGAATTCCAAATTCAAATTTGAACAGCTATAGACTCATGTATTTGTGCTTCGATGATCGTCATTCTTTTGTTTTTTTTCTTCTGTTTTTTTCTGTTTGCGTCACTAATTTTACAAAAACTTACAAATATCGCATTATTTACGAGTACGAGTTCCGCCGTGGCACTAGTGCTGCGGAAACAACTCGAAGGGTGAATGATGTGTATGGCGGTCGGGTTGCAAAAGAAAACACAGTTCGTTTTTGGTTCCAACGTTTTCGTTCTGGAAATTTCGACCTGCAGAACAAGCCCCGTGGACGGCCTGAGACTCAAGTTGATAATGAAGAGTTGAAGGCTATTGTGGAAGCGGATCCATCGCAAACCACGTCTGAGTAAGCTCCAGGCTGCGATGTTAGTGATAAAATTGTTTTAATTCACTTGAAGCAAATTGGGAAGATTAAAAAGCTTGAAAGGTGGGTAACTCACGAATTGACAGAAGCAAACCAGCAAACGCGCGTCGACTGCTGCGTTACATTACTAAACCGGCACAATAATGAAGGTATTTTAAACCGAATCATTATCTGTGATGAAAAATGGGTTCTTCACGATAATCGGAAGCGCTCAGCGCAATGGTTGGATCCTGGCCAGCCAGCCAAATCCTGCCCCAAGCGAAAATTAACCACAAAAAAGTTACTTGTAAGCGTTTGGTGGACTAGTGCCGGTATTGTTCATTACAGTTTTCTCAAATCTGGCCAGACTATTACGGCTGATATCTATTGTCAGCAATTGCAAACCATGATGGAAAAACTAGCGGCTGAAAAACCTAGGCTGGTCAATCGCTCCACGCCACTGCTGCTTCACGACAACGCTAGACCACACACTGCGCAACAGACGGCTACTAAATTAGAAGAGCTTCAATTGGAAAGTCTAAGACGTCCTTCGTACTCCACGGACCTTGCTCCAACAGATTACCATTTTTTTCGAAATTTGGATAACTTCTTGCAAGGGAAAAAATTCAACTCCGATGGGGCAGTCCAAATCGTCTTCAAAGATTTTATTGATTCCCGTCCGACTAGTTTTTTTATTAAAGTGATCAATGAACTACCTATGAGATGGCAAAAGTGCATAGAAAATAATGGTTCATGCTTTGATTAATTAAATATATTATATTAAAATATATTCGACTTTTTGTTCCTCCCATACAAAACGCCAATTTCATATGTAAGGACCTTATACTGCATTCAAGCGTATTTTACTTTTTTTAGTGAACTCATTGGGATTTATTGTTTGCATTTCTCTGTCTTTTCTGGGTTTTGGTATCATTATCAGCAGCTTAAATTTTATTGCGTATATAGATATAACCCCTCTTAAATGACTGAATGGGAATTATTTTTGTCGTTTCGAATACCATATTTTGAAGTTTTGCTTCTACACTACTGCTTTGTATGTTTATAGTCACAGAATTTTGTTAATCATCATCGGCCATGTATGCATATACGAGGGTGAATCAAAAAATTCTTGGAATCAATATTAAAAAATGCAAAGATATAAATAATAATATTTTATTTTTCTACATAATCTCCCTGCAATGCAATGCATTTAGAATAACGCGTTTCTAACTTCCTTATTCCTTGTGAAAAAAAATATTTTCTTGACTCTCGAAAAAGTCCTCTACGGCAGCTATAACCGCGTCATTATCGTGAAAGTTTGTTCCACGAATTTCCTCTTTTAATTTTGGAAATAAGTGAAAATCACTTGGGGCTAAATCCGGAGAATATGGTGGGTGGTGAAGGAGATTGAAGCCAGCACAGCGGATTGCGTTGAGCGCAACTTTTTGAGACGTTTTTCTTTAATCGCTTCACGCACTTTCGGGATTAAATTTGCATAATAGGGTCCAGTAATTGTCTGGCCTTTTGGCATGTAATCAATAAAAAGGATTCCTCCACTATCCCAGAACACAGAGGCCATATCTTTGCCAGCGGTAGGAGCAACTCGAAATTTCTTAAAGGATGGAGAGGATGGTCGTTTCCAAGACATGCTTTGTCTTTAAGTTTCAGGATTAAGATGGATTGGACCCACGTTTCATCCATGGTGACAAGACGACGGCAAAAATTATCCGAATCACGCTGGAACATTTCGAGATTACGCTTGGAAATTTCCAAATGTCGCTTTTTGTTTTCGTCGGCACCCATCTTGCAGACACTTTTTTGAACCCCAGTGAATCAATTAAAATTGGTTGAACGCTACCAAAAGATATCTTTAGGATCTCAGCTATATGTTTTATAGTCATTCTTCTGTCTTCCAAAACCAGATTCTCAACCTTTTTGACATTTTCTTCTGTAACGGAGGTTGCAGGCCGCCCAGAACGCGGGTCATCTTTACAGCTTGATCTACCTCTTTTAAATTCAGCCACCCAGTACGCAACCGTAGAATAGGGTACAGCATCACCCCCTAATGTCTGCTGAATGTCCAAAAAAATTTCCTTCGTAGACATTTTTTTCAAACTGAGATATTTTATCACCGCACGTAACTCACTTTTATCCATAATTTTAACTTTTTAGCAACTCGTTGCACAAAAAAAAATATTACATGCGAACGAACTGACAAAAACAAGTGACAGTCTGCATAAATATAGTGTGATAGACACTCTTTAATTTGAATATCGAACTTGATCCAAAAAGGTTTCATATATATGCACTTCTAAGAACTTTTTGATTCACCCTCGTATATAATTATACAAAGGGACCAGAATTCCCTTTATATTATCTTATATATAAAATTGTCACAGTGTTAGTCACCGTTCTTCTCTGAAACGGCTCGACCGATTTTTACTAAATTTTATATGTGTATTCAGTAGGTCTTAAAATCGGCTACTATCTATTTTTCATACTCCTTAGTGAGGCAAAACAACGTTTGCCGGGTCAGCTAGTTATATATATGCATAAGTGCTAAATAATTGGCCAAGTGCGGCTCGGGCTCAAGAATCTTCTCTTTTCTTCTTTAACTAAATATTCTGTAAATGTTTAGAGTCTTTCTACCAAATGTACCAAACGTAATAAAGATGAAGAAAAAAAAAAATCACAAATTAAGTTTGTTGTATGAGATAGTATGAAAAAATATTATTTAATTAAATTATTTTTCAAAGGGATATATATACATCTATGTATTCTGTAAAAAATATGTGTATACCTGATACCTTTATTGATATATAGCAGTGCTTAGATAAGTAAGTTTTGTTGCGTTATTTAGTATAGGTTTTGAGGTACTGTTACCTACCCTAATTCCAGATTAATCTGTACCAGTGATATATAAATCCATAACATCTATACCAAGTATTAGAAAGTGGAAATATCTGTTTTTTTGTGTATCTTTGTTAGTGTGCATCGACTGGGTTCTAAAACTTCTGGAGCGTTTTGGAATTAATTTACAGTTAGGAAGTTACATTATCTCCAGAAGCCATTCATAAATTATATTTACTTTTAGCCTATTGTTTCCTACTGCTGGGACAAAGCCTCTCGTCCCTCTTGCCAGACAGCTCGGTTTTCAGCTTTGGTGGCCCAGTCATGTTTATCTAGATCATGACGCCACCCTTGTCTCAGTACATACGTCAGTACAAAGGTTATAATATTACAGCCTTAAGTAGTATTAATTAATAAGAACATAGTTACGTACGCTATTATTTTTATTATTACTATCAACACAAAATAATTATTTATTTACACTGTATCGGATATACAAACAAAAATAAAAAAGCGGGGCAGTTCGGTTTACATGATCTAAATTATGTGAATAATGTAGACAGGCCTGTTCTGTAAATCAAAATGCCGCACTAGTTACATGGCACATATTTCCAGAGTCCATTCGTCGAGTCGTGTATTATTTGGTTAAATAATCGTGTGCTGCTTATTGTTTTACGAGCGGAGCGACTTCAGGTGCAACAGGGATAGATTTTCCTACAGGATGGAAGCCTGTTTCGTTTGCAACGTATTCGACGGTTTCCTCTTGGCCATCCGGATTGACGTAAGTGTAGGATCCGCGAACTTCATACACTTCATGAGGTATCTGATCTTCATCTAACACTTGTTTCAGTTGAGCTTCTTCCTTGCGTTCAGTACCGTCAGATGTCTTGAAGCTGTTTAAAAAGATGAGGTTATCTATTTAGCGATCTTAAACGCAATCAATGTACTAATAACTAAATGTATAAGGCAAGAGTAATAATAACGGTATCATGTATTATAACTTTAGAACTTGTTTTTACGTTTATGATCATAATCATAATCATCTTTATTGGTAAATACGGTTATTGTCTGTGGGTCTGGGTGTTAACTATGTACACATTATTTATGTATGTATATGTAGTATATCAGTTGTGTGAGAAATCTTAATACAAATTATAAATGTTTTAGTATGGGGCTATACAGCCGTGTGTGAAATGGGTCTTTATAATATTTATATATATATACAAGTAAAATAAATTGCTATAACCATATGAGGCATGTAAAAATCAAAATATCAGTAATATACTCTAGTTGCAGCTACACAAGATTACGCTTAACAAAATTCGTTTTCCTTTATGCCGCGCGTCGACAATTTTGTTGTATGGAACAGCTGTTTTCTTCGAGTTCGTTCGTTTCCAAAGTTCATATAATAAAAGTAGTTTGTCAAGACCTACTTAAACTGCTCTTGAAAGAATTTTCGATAGTGGTACTACACCAGTAACTCTGTATAACATTGACAATTCTTTTCAAATTCTGTAGGACTACAACACTGACAGTTCTTGAAACTGTGAGTCCAAGGTGCGGAACCGATTTAGATGGAAATTTGTGTGAAGAAAAGTTTAAACTCTTAAAGAAGCGGATACAACAACGGTAATTATATAAAAATGCTGATTGATAACAGCGATAAAGAAATATTATGTGGTGCAAATGTATCTTACCCGAAATTGTATGTTTTTTCAGATCGATCATATATGTATTTCTCAATCGTGGGAAGTTCCTGTGTAGCCGGGGCGGCGGCGGCTACTGCCACAAGGGCGAGGGCAACAGCTACCATCTGAAAACAAATATAAGTTAGCAACACTTTGGAAGTATTCTCGTTCTACCCATCTATACTAATATTTATACATTCTACACTGTCTATATTATCTTTACTTCTATTAGTCTAAGAGCCCGTGAAGATCGTCCTTCACCGATCTGATAACGAATTATGTGTGGATTTGCATTCGCTTTACGGTGAAGGAAAACATCGTGAGGAAACCGGCATGTTTGAGGACCACAATACCCGAAGACGTGTGTCATCCGCCACCCCACACTTGACCAGCGTGGTGGATTATGGCCTATATCTCTCCTCTCTCCTCGTGAGAAAAGGCCCCGAGTCCCAGCAGTGGGAACGTATAGTTGGCTGCTTATGCTTATGCTATATGTATACTGAATAACCCTTGGCGCAAAAACGACGGGGTGTTATAAGTTTGCCGTGTCTGTGTAGGTGTCTGTGTGTGTGTGTGTGTGTGTCTCTGTCTGTGATATCGTAGCTGCTGAACGAATGACCCGATTTTAATTTAGTTATTTATGATTGGAAGGTGTCTTTGTCGGGAGCGTATTTAGCTATGTTTGATGAAAAGCGATACAATATGGCCGCGTCCACAAAACGGCGCCTTGCATATTTTTTCACAAATCACTGGGTATGGGTATCAAATAAAAGGGTTTGAATAGCAAAATAGATACACTATAATACATTTCAAAACCAAGATGGTAACAACCTTAAAATGTTATGCCGGGAGTTTTGACTCTTTTTTTGGCGCGTTTTTTTTTGTTCCTTAAAAAACGATTCACAAAAATGGTCTGATATCGTTTTTTCGTAAAATGTTAAAAAAGAAGTTATATCGAAAAATATTTTTATTTTCTCGAATTTCTGAACATTTTCTGTTATAACTTTTTTATTGATAGTTTTACGACAAAAAGTTACTAAAGTTATAGAGAATTTAATTTGCAACAAAAAACGTTGGCAATTTTTTTATCAGACAAATAGTTTAAGAGATATATCGTAAAAACCATTTCAACCCCTGTTTTCAAGAAGGCGGCCGTGGGACAAGGGTGGCGACTCCACAAACTTGATTTTAGCTTTATACTTACATTATACACATAAAAAAAATTAATTGCGTCCTCTAAGAAACGCAACCCCAAATGTAACTTTTCAATGGACTTCTAGGGAGGTCGAACGGGCGGACTGACAAAGTAAAAGTATAAGAGTAGGACGTAATAAAGTAAAATGAACGTACCATTTTCATTTTATCTGTATTGATTGACTTGACGCCAAAAACTCGACTGATACTAAGTAACTGGTGACAAAACGTTTTATACTCTCCAGCATAATATAAAAAAAACTATGCATAGTAACGATCTGCTTATACCGGATTTTATCTACGAATGTTAACTAATTTTCACATGATTTGATAGAGTGGTAATAGTAATAAGAACGTATTTAGTCTGGGGCAATAAGTAGGATGAACAACACACTCGTTGAATTCCTGACTAAAAATTATGACAAATTATTTAATTAACATTTAATTAAATTATCGGCCAAGTGCGCCATTATCAATAAAAAATTAGTTTGTTGTATCCCATACAACAATTTCATTTTATAGCACCACTTAAATAAGTATTCATTTTGAAAATGTACTATAATAAAATAATAATAATTTGTTTCTATTTTATTACGTTATATATTTCTTAAATCCTACTAATATTACAAATGTGGCAATTTGTGTGTAAGTATCTAAGTGTGTAAATGTGTATGCTACTTCTTCACGCTCAAACGACTTAATCGATTTCGATGAGATTTAGTATGGAGAGAGGTAAGGCCCTGGATTAAAACAAAGACTACTTTTTATCCCGAATTAAAGCGTAACACCGTGGAGCGCAGCTAGTGTATAATAAAGTGTTCTGTGAATATTTCAAGCGTCTACAAATTGTCGTTCGAAAGTTAGAGAAAAAAGTTTCTAACTACAACGAAAAATATTTCACTTTTATATGTATTTCTAAATATTTATTTTATATAATTAAAACATCTGTATCTAAAATATCTATTTTATTTTAACTATTTATTTAAAAGCATTTTAAATCAAAATTATAGATACTTAGGTCTTTAGACCATGTCTTAGGAAGTCTACTGTAGGTACTCTATACATTTGATAAGCCAAGATGTGCTGTGGAGGATGCTGTGGTGAGTGTTGGTGCCCCTGCATAACCATCTACACGTGCTGCACGAACATCTGCTAATCTCGCGCGTCACCAAGCCTGCCGAGTCTGGAGGCGAAGACTCACAGCATTGTGAAGCGTAATTTATCCGAGCCGTTATGTGCTATAATAAATTGTTATCTTTTTTATTACATAGACGTCGATATTGTCAATACATATTAATATTTAAATTTGTAGAATTTATTATAATTAGTCACCTACACACACACAAACTTTCGCATTTATAATATTAGTGTGATGGAATGGAATACTTATGGCGCATATGCTTGTATTGTAATGAAACTCCATGCTATGACACGATACACACAGATGTGACCGGCAATTACAGCTCTCGTTGCGAACATTCCGATTGTGTGTGCATTATCTCCTGGGATTAAATCAAAGGGTTTAGTTTTCTTTCCTAATCTGCAATTAAGACAGTGCAAGTGGCTAACAAGCCAATTCTGAAGCGGAGATCACGTGCCGGCAAGCGTTGCTTGGGATGCCAACCGGTCAGGTATCTCATGAACCGTGATAGCTAGAGAGTTTTATTATTTTTGCCAACGAATTATTTCTGTTGCTGATATAGCAACAAATAAAAAAAAACAATAAATACAGTGTTGTATGGGGCCCCCATACAACACAAAGACAAAGATGGAAAATGAAATTAAGTAGTTTTAGTAGACCTGTGCTTTGATGGTGTATCAGCATTATGATGTTATTTAATATAAATAGACGTTTTGATTATTGCAAGTATATTACTCAGGTAAACATTTAAACATTCAATCTTTAGGAAGTGGTTTAGTACTTTATCAAAGGATTACAATAACAACTACATAGTAATAGTTTGAATATCTGTATTGTACTTTAAATTTCACTTAGTCTAAGTTATACTATATATAACAATACTGTACTTACATATATAAAAAATATGTAAAAACTGTGTGGTACTTTGTAAACTAATTATGACATATTCATAGAGCACGTGATTGTTAATTTATTTGAGTATGTATGGCACTTTCGACATCCGTTGTCCATTAGCTAATATAAAACGTCGTTTTGGAGATAGCGGAGACCAACCTATCACACCTGTGTATAAAAGGTTTATCGCCTGGCAGGTTTGGGGAAAGCGCGGAACCCATTCTCGTCGGCTTCGTATGTGACGGAATGAGTGACGCCTTCGTTGTCGACGTAAGAGTATTGGCCGCGCACTGCCACCACGTCTTGGGGTTTATTATCCTTGTCCACGACCTGCTTTAATTCACCCAACTCCTGTCTTTGGATGCCGTTACTAGTCTCAAAGCTGTAAAAAAAGTAATAAATAATAACATCACTTGTCCTTTATTACAAATACTTCCATGTATCTTATATTATTCCCTAATCTTTGAGGTAGGTAATTTTTAAAATTTAATTCAACATAATATGTTGAATATATTATAGTCACTGAGTGCGAAAAGTCGGCATGAAAAAATATTGAAACGTTGTGGTACGTGAATATAAACATAATACTTAGGTAGTTGTCGAGATATGAGTTCATGAAATACCGATATCGGATGAACAAAGTTTTGAAAGTTGAATTGTTCACAGAACTTTGTTCTTGATCATATAATATATGGAAGTAAATGAGATACTGGGATATTTTATCTTAAAAATATATAAAATTTTAAGAAAACTAACACTACTATCGTACAGGATTGACACATGTTATAATATTAGAATTAGTTTAATCTACGCTCAATGCTGATTAAACCAATCTGGATAAATGCGGTTAATTCTTCTTCTTCTTAGTATGAGCTTTTGAAAACTTTTCAAGCCGCCTCTGAGTTGGCTTAACGACTGCTTGTACTAAGACTCACAGCCGGGACCTACAATTTAACGTTTCAACCTACGGAGCGCCCAGGTGAAAATACCCAATACCCAGTTTAAAAACCAGTGTTGTGCATGGTCACCCTACAAACACCGTCCGCATCGACCGTTGCTGAGCATCGATGATCGCGTCAGATCACCTTAGCTATCCGAGCTACAGGCGCTATGGTACAGAACTACCATCATGTTGGCGTTATGTAAAGGCCACTAATGATCAATTACATGCCTAAACAACTCACCTGAAGTCGTAACCTTTGGCAGGGTCACTTTCATACGCTGCCCGCACGATTTCTGCGACCTCATTGGCAACAGGAGGGGCGGCAATGGCCACAGCGAAGAGGGCGAAAGCTACCACGATCTGTAGACACAATCATTTATTAATCACCAACAATTCAGTAGATTGCAGAAAACAAAATTCTTCTTATTTATAGTTTGCAACGTACCATTTTCATTTTGAATGAGTTTTTGTTTGATGCTATCGCTACCAAATGAGAGACTGATACATTAGAAGCGATCGCAATATCTTTTATATATTGCGAACAGTGATGCAGCGCTCTATAAAAAAAGGTGCATCGTAATGTCAAAAGTGACCTAATCTGTATAACCAGATATGTTATTCTTCACACACTTGGAGATAAATTAATTAATACTAAAATTGGCGAAGTGTGAGTCGGGCTCGCACATGAAGGGTTTCGTACCATTGTCTTAAAAATATGTCAAAAAAACACGCTTTGTATGGGAAATTTTTATATAAATATTTATAATATATTCTAATTTTATATTTTTTTAAAGGTTAGCTAGCTAGCATACATTAACTAGCAGTTGCCCGCGGCTCTACCCGCGTGTAGGTCGCTTTTCGCGAAAACTGTGGAAAAAAATATATTGTATCCCATTCGCATCTGTCTTTCCGCATTCGATTCCTGAGATCTAGTTAACTTCTGTTTTTAGTTTTTCAAATTTCATACCTCTTGATTTCAAAAACACTAAACTTTCATTTTGAACTTTTCATCCTCAATGGCATCTCCCTTAATGCACCCGTGGCAAAAGTTTTCATAATTTTGTAACCATTTAATAAACCATAATAATTTTCAAAGTATTATCTTGATAAAGAAAAAAAATGAAACAAACTTTCACCCCCTTTACAAACCTTTAGTTCACCCGTGGCAAAAAACTTGATACCAATTTTTTTAATTTGAATAAACTATACATATTCCAAATCTTATTGCTGGAAGTTCAAAAACAAAAGTAGTTTCATACAAACCCTGTTATACCCCTTCACCCCTTTAGGGGTGGAATTTCCAAAAATCCGTTCTTAGTACTCGTCTACGTATTAAAACAAATATACCCTCTAAATTTCATACCCCTAAGACCAGCCGTTTAGACTCTATGTTATAGATGAATGAGAGAGGACAAAGAGTCTTCTTGTATAGATATACCATACCATATATATATACCAAAATGTCAACAATATCTAATATTCGGCATAAAACTTCTAGACAATGTAAACATGTAATTAAGCAGTACCTCCTTTCACTTAGTTATTCTGATACCGAATCAATACTTAAAATTATTAGTTAGCAAACATCATCCATTTTATCAAAATTTCTTAATAGTTTTTGTTTCAATTCGTCTGGCTACTTTTGATTCACCGCAACGCCCTCTATGTTAATTTGATTAAAGCAGTGCCCAAAATGAGCGCCTGCGATTCAAGATCACTCTTAATGCAGGGCTCGCTGGAACTCTATCCTACCTTATCTTATTAATTTAATTTTATAAATTATTCTGTAAAAAATGTATGCATCTGTTACCGTTATTAATATTGAGCAATAAAATGCGAAAAAAGCACATTGGTAGTATGACCCCTCATACAACAAGCGTGTTTTATTCGTATTTTATTGCTCAATATTGATAAAAAAAATATTGAGGGCCCCTCAATAATTTATTTTTAGTATTTGTTGTTATATGGAAACAGAAATTTTTGAACGTTTTTGAACGGTTTTTAGTATATTTAAGATTCTGAGATACAACCTTGTGACAGATAGAATTATAGCCAGCGGAGGTTAGCAATAGTGGTCCGTTTTCTACCTTAAAGGTACGGAACCCTAAAAACTGATATTTTACTTTCGGTCATTGTATATTATTATGTAAATTATTAAAAATTATTCTTTTATTTACTTATTTGTAACCCATAAAGTTATTGCGGCTTCAAACATTAACGTCCGTGTTTACTCGTTTCATTAAAGTGTTTTATTTGTAACGATTTTCTGTCATTGTATCTAGAGTCTGGATTGGGTTTCATGTTTCCTCTTTGACTCGTTACTCCACCAGAGGTCGCAGCGCTCGCCCGGCAAGGTCGTATCAACTTGTTCTCCTCTTCTGGCGTTGAATAACAAAACCTCTATTTTATTATTAGCCTCTATTTTATGTTTTTTATTTTTCTTATAAATAAATGTTGCTACCGATGTGTGGTTGTTTTTGATGATATGTATAAGCTATATAAAGCTCTTCTCTCAGCATATTGTCACGAGTCCTACATTGGGTTTCGACGACATTTAATCAATTTACTTTTTTCAAAATGAAATTGGTTAGTTAATTAGATTTAATAATACATATTATAGGTGTATTTTAAAACTGCTGAAATAGTGAAATAAATTTAATTGAAAAGTTGAAAATCGGTCTACCATCATGCCTGGACAGGGTCTTCATGAGATAGAAGTAAATGACACATGCGAGAGGGAGACGGAGGCCTATACACCGCAGTGGGATAAAACAGGCTGTAGATTTTTTTTTTTTCACTCACGGCTTCACTCCTAGCTGGTAGATGATGATAGTAAAAGTTATCCTGATGATATTTATAAATTTTTCGCATTATATTCGTACATCTATTCTCTTTCGAATTTTTATGTAAGTATTTCAATATTTTGTAATTTTTTTTCAGATAATTGTAGTAGCCCTGGCGCTGGTGGCAGTTTCCTGCGCTACCGATTCTCCTAAGACCCTTCGTTCGGAGTACAACCAGGACCCAGAAGGCAGTTATAGATATGGGTATGTTAACTATTTAATATTATAAAATAGAGGTTCTATGTCTTGTATTTTAATGTCACCACTTGGAGCTTTAGACGCTGGATTTTAAGACGCAATGGTTATTATTTTTATATTTTTTTATGTATGGTAGTCTTGTGGAGGTATTTTTAATATGGGCTTAGTACCTTTTATAAATATATAATTATTATTACTCCAGATATGAAACCGACAACGGCTTAAAAGTAGAAGAATCTGGAGTGCTGAAACAAACCGTAGATGAAGACAAGAAACCTGTGACAGTCTTGACTAAAACCGGATCATACAGCTATACAAACTCCGAAGGCAAAGAGGAAACCATCCATTATACGGCTGATGAAGATGGTTTCCGCCCTGAAGGAAGTTCTATTCCCGTACCGCCCTCAGTCCGGCGATAAATACCTCTTCTGTACTAACAAACACCTATCGACCACTGGCTTGTCCGATTCAAATGTTACCAAAGCGCAGGGATGCATCACACCCTGTTCTCATCTCAACTCTTAAACCTTGCAACTACCAATTTATTTGTTACACGTTTTTGTATTTATACTAGTAAGATTTGATGTATTGTGTAAATATTAAATTTATCGAATGTAAGTAGTAAAATAAATGGTTCAACTTTGAATTTGTTTTTAAGACATTACGGCTACCACGAAATATTCTCTCATACCAGGACAAAATTTATGATTATATTCATAATAATCATAATCATAATCATCATTTATTGGTAAAAATGTTTTACAAGTCAATTCAATTCATATTTGGCAATTAACGCCAACCTAAGTATTGTTAGCAATACTTAGGTTGTCGTTAATTGCCAAATATTATTATTAAGTATTGTTAGCAATACTTAGGTTGTCGTTCTTCGAAAAGTAGACCTCGCGAACACTATTTCACGGAACATAATCCGTACCGAAGCTTTATGACTGGCATACCTCAACACTATTATTTCATTAAATACTCGTATATAAACGCACTACCAAATATAATTAAAATTGACCAGTTAGTAGTACTGAAGCAAATTTCTCCGTTGTTTGGGAGAACCAGGCCCCAATAAATAATTGCCGACGACTTAAAGTTCTGTTTGTGATTAGAAGTAGTAGGTACCTGTGTGCCAAGTTTCGCCACGATTGGTTTAAAACGATTTCTACGCGAAAATTAACATACAAACAGAAGAAAGCACAACTGACCAGATAATGCAGTAACTAACATTTAATGACCTCTCGCTCGGTCAATAAATGCATTTTCATACATTATTACATATATGTATTTATAATAAAACAGTAAAAATGAGTGTCTGTATATTAAATACTTTTTTAAAAACTGATACGGGGCGATTAGAGAAGTGTTATAGAAACATGCACTATTGCACCTTTATTTTTATTTACCCACAAATATTATTTACTATATTAAAGTAATAATCTATTCCAATCAATCAAAATAAAAAAATAAATCAAATCTTTAAGCGTTACAACAATCATGTTACCAACACATAATTTTAAGTTATAAGATTTTTTATTAATTTATTTTAGCAGTAACACTCCCCAGAGATCAGTGATCAATACTCAAAGTAGTAGTGTAGTAGTTATATCAAAGTGGCAGTCAAAATGCAAACAACAATTCTCATTCAGTTGTTAAAATAGGTACCGTTTTTGTAATATTAAGTAAGGATAAAAGCTATGCAATTGAACCTTGTACTTTTATACTAATTGACTATATAAATAACGGAATATATAGTCAATTAGTATTTCGTTATTAGCTACATTTAATTCAAAGTCTGAAGTAACACTTCGAGATAAGCCATGCGCCCTAGCACTTCGCTTGGATCAATGTGGTGGGGCCATAACCAGATTCAATACGTGAATGTCTATTTTTGGCTTATCAGAGTAATCAATCAACAGTTTTTCTAGACCTATTTAAAGCTACTTTATGCATACAAGTAATTATATTCTTGATAAACAGGTAACATCATCGTTTACCAACCCATTTATGAAATATTATAGACAAGTTTTATTCAAAAGTTCCAAATAACAATCGCTACTTGAAAATATGATGCAATCGAGGCACTAATTAATGGTAGATGAGATAAAAATCTCCATGTTAATTTTAATTGAAACAACTTAATTGGCCTTGTTTGAATTAATGGATGGGAACGGTTTATTGCTTCGTCTATGTGTGCAGAAAAATACTGTGTGGAGTACAACCCAAAGAATTCACGCCTTTGGCAATACGTACCTTGATGACTTTGGATTGAAATGTTACAATTTTACTCCTCTATTGTTAAGGATAGCTTATTGTACCTATGCGATTCTAAAATTGTAGCTAATAGACAACCTACGGGTATTTGTGCAATGTAATTGAGTGGATAATCAGTTGAGGTAGAACGACTCCTACCATTTACCATAATTTTGGTTCGAAATTGGTAAATGATTTCGAGTCGATGTTCGTGTTTTTAGCGAATAGCTGCAAGTGTATCTCGGATAATAACAGCTGCCGGGTAAGAGACGTGTGTGAGACTCACGTTTGTATGATGGCAACACAAAAAATATCAGTACAAAGCAACCCTGCTAACTATAAATGGAATATTCGGATCCCACGCCTCAGTACCACCTGTGCACTCGGTTTTGACGAACAAAAAGGTAAAAACAAATTTAACTGGTAAATGTTACAATAAGATATGTTAGAATCATCTTGAGCAGTGTTGAGGAGAGTTAGCATTGGAGAAGAGAAGTAAGAGACAATCGCATATGTTAATTTTCAGAATGTCGCGACTTCTATCATTCGTGATGCTCCTATGTGTGCTGTCTTTAGGACAACCATACCCTTATGCCGCCGCCCCATTACCGGTGGTACCTCCCGTAGTCCCACCAGTGGTGTCACCAGTTGCTCCGTTGATCCCTACTGCATACCCTTATGCGCAAACAGTGAGACCTGTTATACCCGGAGTCCCAGGATATAATAACGCTCTTGTCCCCGGAGTGCCTGGGTATAGAAATCCACTAGTTCCAGGAGTACCAGGGTACACTAACCCACTGATCCCTGGAGCAGCAGGGTACAACAACCCATATTACAACCAGTACCGAGCTCCTGGAGCTGCTGTTCCAATTCTGACGTATTCCAGTGAACATATCGGTGATGGAACTTACTCGTTCAGGTTAGTTTGTACATTATTTATATAGCTAAAATGTACATCATATATTTTTATTGTGATCAATTCCAATATGAATATTTTATTTATAGCTGAACTTTACTGAGTGTGTTCAAAGAACGAACTATACATAATATATTGGTAGTATATTCATAGCTTAAATAAATGACAAAGTGGCTTTTATAAATTGTTAAATAACTTGTTTTGTGTAAAAAACTTCTTAAGTTACATACCATTTATCAACTATTTTAGTTTTACCACAATTTTAATAGTTTTTACATAGTTTTTTATATTATTTCATTTTGAACTTAATTTTTATAGAGCTAATGACAATTATAATTCAGATAAAATATATATTTTTATTCTATAACTATTACATACTTAACTATTCGTATATCTATTTTAGTTTTACTACTGCGGATGGTAAGCAAGCACAAGAAGCTGGTTACTTGAAAGATGCTTATATCGATAATTCTGGAGAGCCCCAAGGAACTCAGGTAAGTTATTCTTAAGTACTATATTTAAAGAGGTTGCTTACTTCTGAACTTGCAAAACAGGTGGGCTAGTTAAAAATATTTTTTTGTGAGCGTTTCTGCACGTTATGACAAATCCATCGATTTTTTATTGGTCTGTTCTCGTAGGTTTAGTATGTCTGAAATGCACCCTCCATCAATTCTATAACAGGATTTTAAAGTTTTTATTTGATGGCACTATTATCAATAAAATATATGTCTTAGTAACTTTTCCTACTGACCATTTTATTCATTTTGTAGGTAATCCAAGGAAGTTATGCCTATATATCTCCGGAAGGTACTCCTATTCAAGTAAGCTACATAGCTGATGAGAATGGTACGTTTTCAAATTTACTTCTTACTGTTTTTTATCAGTTTTTAAATGAATAACGTTTTTGATAAAATAATTAATTTCAATTCGTTTATTTTGTTTGATACACATATATGTATGCAATTCTTGGCCGATTACGTCATAGGCAGTGATGGTGTGCGTTGAATATACTAGTAGTCATATTAGTTTGTTAAATGATTTCTTTGAACCCAGGATATATTAATATTAAATTAATTTTCCAGTACACAAATAAGTTTATAGGCATTATTGTTTTTTTTGGTTTTTAGAAAATATTGGCGTTAATATCTTTACGATAAATGCTAGCTTCCTAAGATATAGCAAATTAGTTGTATACTGAAGTAATTTTACTTTGTACCGCATGTAGCTCGGCTAACAAAGGTGATTTTCATCATTTTCATCAGGTGTTACCATGAGTCGGATTACACGTTAATTTGTGGGTCCTGTCCAATACTCTTAGAGGTAGCAGTCGTTGAAAAGTCAGAGGCCTTGAAAACGCTCTACACTATAGCTTGGTCACTTAGCTCATACGAAGAATAAGAAGACTTAATTTTACGTAAAAATTTATATTATTTTCTTCACCATTTTACAGGTTTCAGGCCTTCTGGAGTTCATATCCCCGCCGACGGAAAAGCTGTAGTACCTCTGCTTGGTGACAAAGAGAAGCAAATTATAGACCCGTTGTACAACCGGTATGATCCTTTATACCGTAGCCGCTACAACGGTTTGACTCCCTTCAACCGGGCCCCATACGACCCTCGAAACCCGTACAACGCAGCCCGTTACAACTTGAGTAACCAATACCTAGCTCCAACTATTGACACAAACGCTAAAGAGACTAAAAAAAGCACTTAGACGACGTCATTATAAAAAAGGACATACTGATACATTTGTCACTGAAATAATTGCACTAAAGATGTAAACTTTTTAAGTTTCTTATTCCTTAAGTAAGTACAATACTTCTTAGTGGCTTGACCTTTTTGCTGTATAAGTATATATGCTTGTTAAACAATTATAATGTAAATATTGGTATAAGGCTTTATTTTTAAGTTGTCTAAATATTTGTAATTTTTGATGCATAATAAATAATGTGATATCACAGAGTATATTATTAATAGGTAATTACGTTTGCCCACCCCTGTAGCGTTTCTATTATTTTAACAATAAAGTATAATGCAATACAAATATACAAAATAGTAATATTGTATTTCCATTGCCTTGCTTTAATCGTATAGCAAAATCTTTCCAGTTTTTTATGAGAGACGCGTAACTAATGTGCCTATTCATTATAGGTATTTAGCCTAATAAACTTACTGTAGTGTAAAATGTGTTTTGTACTAAGTAATGGACAAATATCTGTTTTTTTTTTACTATTCGTAACTATAATATAATATTTTAATATCTCAAAAAGTATCAGCTAAGTTTGTTGTAGATAAATCACGTCGTATTATTACACGTTATTTCAACCGTGCAAAGGTTAGCTTCTGTAAATATGAAGACGCAATTAGACGTATAGTGTAAGAGCCAATTTTTAATTTCTATCAGATTTATACTATCAGAATTTGCTCCTCAGTTAATATATTTTGTCAAAAAATAATCGACACTCGTGTACGAAACTTGTTACTAATTTAAATCAAAAACATTGGATATCAGTGACCTGTCATGAAATTAATGTAATTTTTTTTACACATTCACTCACGGCTGGTTAGCCCCAATAATTGGATTGTTTGAAAAAAAATATAATGATACACGTTTATAAATATGTAATGCATATTATTAAATGTGTCATCAAAGTGCAAGTCGAACTCGCGCATAAATGGTTCTGTCCCATTGATTATCTATGACAAACGTAAAAAAGAAAGTTGTTGTATGGCATCCTCCCTTAACTTTTTTATTTTATTCTAATTTTAGTATTTCTTTTAAGTAGCAATAGGAATACAGTGTCTGTGACAACTTCAACAGTCTAGCTTTATAGTTAATAAGATTCAGTCTGTGCCAGACGGTTAGCGAAGTTATAATATGTTGGTACCATTTGCGTACGGTACCTGAGTACAATAAATTAAAAGACCGCTGGCTCTCTGTTAAAAGTGAGCACTGTTAGCACAATCATTTCTTTTCACGTTCCTTGCAGATTTTGTGAGTAGGCATTGTAACGCAGATTGCCTCACTCCGAACTTTTGTTTATAAATGATTACGCAAAGGGTTCTTACGACTTTTGTATAATACCATATCTTGTCTAGACAAAATACTTATTTATTGTATTTTATTTGGCTTATCTTCTTGTATCACATCTGTTTTTTATAACACAAAGTGAGTTATACACAGGGACACGGCGGAGTTTTAATATCAACATAAACTTAATTTAAAAGGTCCGTGTTTAAAGTAACATTGTAGTATCCAAAAAACAATTGCCTCAACGTGCATTGTATTTAAATACTTATATATGTAAACTATATCACAAACTTGTAACCGAGTGGTGGCCAAGGCTAGGGAAGAAGAGCGTTGGTCGTCCAGCCGTAATATGGGTCGACGACATTACAGCTGTCGCGGGTCGAACCTGGACTAGATTGGCACAGGACCGAGACATATGGCATGATGATGGAGAGAGGCCTATACCCAGCAGTGGGATAGAATCGGCTGTGGATGATGATGATATCACAAATATTAATTAGTAGTCAACTAGATTAGCCCCGCTCATTAAATAAGTATATTAGCAGAGCAAGAGTTGCACAAAATTAAATATTCATGCAGCTATTTCGATAGGGTAAGTGACACACATTACAGTTATTACTATGTATTTTAGAAAAATTTCCTTTAAGCTATCGATTGGCTAAATATTAGTTTTCTGTCACTAGAAAAAGTATGCGGAGATATGTACCTAGATAAGTTTCTAAGTTGAGAAAATAAGATATTTTATGTACCCACTACTTATTAATAATAATAATAAATATTAGAAAAAAATTTCACACACGGCTGGTTAACCCCATACTGAACCATTTCTAGTTCGTATTATGGTTGCTTACACAACTGATATAGTACATAAACATACATAAATATTTTATATAGATACATATTTAACACCCTGACCGACAGCCAACAATTTTAGTTCAGCACAAAGATGTTGGCCGTGCCAGGAATCGAACCCGGAACCTTCTGATTGGCAGTCCGGCATGGTAACTATTACGCCAACGAGGTCGTCACTTATTGTACAAAACATAAATTCATCAAAAAGTCAAGCGCATCTCTTTTTTAAACTGCCAGTGACAAAACCGCTGTATGCATATACTTACCACCTGAAATGGATTTATATTGATAAACCATTTAGTTAAAGTATATCATAAAATCGAATGTGCTTGGAATAGTCACCGCTGGCACTTTGAGAATTTTAAGTTAATGTCACACTACCTTGCAATAAAACTCATCTGTTACTAAAGTTATAATACTATTTTCCCATTATTTTAATCTATATTTTATTAAATGTATACAATAAATCATAAAAATAGTGAGTGAGACTACAGATAATAATAATTTATGAATATACAATTCCGTATTCTTTCAAGACTAGATAATATATAAAGCCACTTATATTCAGCAACTTATTGTGGATCACAGGCTTTAAAGTAATTGTGGTAGTAGCAATCGCGTGAGCAGGTTTTCTTAATTAATTTTATTGTAATTGACATATTTACGAATAAATGTACAATGTCTTCGGAATCAGGGTGTAGTTTTACCTAGATGTTAATATGCAAGGTGATTAATTCAACAAAAGCCATTTTTATTTCAATAGTATTTATTGTAATAAGGTAGATTTTAAATATATATTTTTTTTCTTTGTATATATACATCATATGTAGTATTTATTTCTGTATAAATGGGATCAAAGGTCGGAGAGATATAAATAAATAAATTAGGACACTTTTCACACACGGCTAATTAGCCACATATTAAACCATTTCTAGTTTGTTTTATTGTTGCTAACACAACTGATATACTGTATACCTATACATAGATACTTTATATCGATACATATACGCGCCGGAAATCGAACCCGGGGCCTGGTTAGCAGTCCGGCATGGTAATCATTACGCCAACGAGGTCGTCAGGATATGGCAGAAATGTGTAAGGAGCTTTAGTTAGTAATTGAAGTCGGTTAAAACAGAAGATACTTACTCTTACAGGTGTACTAAATCTCAGATGTTATAAATATAAACATGCTTCAGGTATCAAAAAAACCTTGGCGTATGTCACAAGCGGATGCTTTCATGTCTGTAGCTAAAATTGATGATCCTACATACAAATATTTATGATCATTGAGGATTGCGTCATTTGTTACAAGATTTACTGAATGCATCTTTATATTCTTAAGAGCTACGATGTGAATAAGGAAAAATTATGTATGTATAAATTTGTTGTTTATGAATTAAATTGATTTAGGTTTGGGTAAGCTAGATAGGAGCTAAACATTCACTAAGTATATAAAAAAATATGTTTCCTTGTTGTAGTGTTGCATAATAGCAATTTACGAGTATGTAGGGCTTGATTCGCCTTCCAGTTAATTTTGCTTGTTTCATTTACCAGATTAGCTCTCTAAAAGACACCAATCTTATTGATAAACTGATTACAACTTTGCACTGATTCTTTATGATTATTAGTGGGGGCATTACAAACTACTATTTTGACATTGATGCCATTCCATAGAGGCGTTACATTAATGTGTACGTATGTTGTTTATTAGGTATAATGAATGAATGACTAAGATCAAAATAACATAGTTAAAGATAAGCATCTTGGCAATAAATTAACAGATACACGATCCACCCAAAATCTCATTTTAATAATTTAATAACTTCTGATTTTTATTTGTGCCTACCATCCTACTGTTTGTAGCTTTTCTAATGTCGGATAAACAACCGTATTCACTGACTAAGAGAGTACAATTCTGCATGTTCTTATGAAAATTTCGCCGGTGACAATAAGCAAGGGACAACTGTCCTTCATTTTGAGCATACCCATAAAGTATGTGGAGAATTCTCTGCGATGTGTAATTGCAATGAAATTTTCATATAAATACAGGGGGTGGATCCGAAACGCATCATTACACATACTGCAATCTCCCATCTTCAACATGAAGTGCATTGTGAGTTTAAAAAAGATTTTAATAATCAGTGTTCATGAGAATTTAAGTTTTTATTTTGTGTGATATATCGTACAAGTTTGCAGCATGTTTATAGAATTGGGTTGCCTTAAATGGTTATGGTTTGCAGGTGTTTCTAGTGGCCATCATCAGCAGTGCCTTGGCTGATGTCAGCAGCTTCCAGCACTTCCAGCAAACTCCTAATTTCCTGATACAGCCTCAACAACCGCAGCAACAGCAGCAGTATACCACGGAGCCAATCCCCATCATCAGGCAAGAACAAATTATCAACCCCGATGGATCGTACAAATGGAAGTTAGTACTGTTTTATTTTAATACAAATATTATTTTTTTATTTTGCATCACTCATTACAATTTACAAGTACCTAAAGTACAGAGAACATGAACTACCTATTACAAAAAAAAAACAATTATTTCCGTTATATTTCCAATTAGCTAATTTTAGCTGCGCCTGCGGTACTATCCGCGTTAATCTGTGATAAAATGTAGCCTCTATGTTAATCTAAGTTTTAAACTTATGTCCTTACCAAGTTCCATTGCAAATAGTTCAGCCATAAAGAAGTAACAAACATACACACACAAACACGTTTATAATATTAGTAATATTAGTTTAACTCTTGGTTAATACCCTTATACAAAAGGAAACCTTTCGATCAAATGTGAAAATCCTTTTTTTAGTTATGAAACTGGAAATGGAATAGCGGCTGAAGAGCAAGGTTACGTGAAGAACCAGGGAATACCCGAGCAGGAGGCTCAGGTTGCTCAGGGCCAGTACTCCTACACCGCACCTGATGGACAGGTAAATAACATATACTTTGCTGTCTACTATGAAACCCAAAATGTATCTTACTTATTTCAGTAGAAACGACTAAATATTGGCACGAAAAAAAATGGGTCTAACTGCGTCGAAAGCCGTTTTTAAGTAAGTGTGACCGTTTTTTTCATGCAAATATAATTAGGCCTTACGAGAACAATTAAAAAAGCTTAAACTAGACTTGTAAAGCTCTAAAGAAAAAAAAGCTTATTACATTTATACATAATATACTAGACTTGTTTGTAGATTTCTTTATTACCTCTTATTTTCTAAACGACTGGATATCAAATAAGAGAGTTCCTAAATCAAATTATGATCAATCATTCCAATAACACTTACTAATAAGGATGAGATGAAATATAATTTCTCTCTCTCTCTCTCATATAAATAATTTCATTTCCTTTGGGTGGATTACCATTTGGTTTAAAAAATCTATGTACTTGTTGATGCTGTTTTCCCTGTTTGAAAAACAGCGATTTTTAAACGCATTTTACACATTTGTAACATTTTACATACACATTGCTGAACCACTATTAGGAACCACACCTAAAATAACGATCTTCCATGTATTAAGTAATATGAAATACATTTTACGAGTACCAATAAGGTTATCCTTAAGTTTCAATACTTATAAATATAATATATAGTTTTATAGTATATCAACACTTATTCTCCGCTAAAAGTCTTAAAACCAGTTCCATCTTCGCCTTTAGAATTTCCTAGAATTTGTATTATAATAAAATAAAAATAGCTAGTAGACGAGAGTTTTATTGGAAAATACGAACATTATGCTAATAGCTACACAAAGATAGAAGAAACGTGTCGCGTGTTTTTTTTGTTTTTCCTGAGTAAAACGCAATACTAACCGGATAGAGACGAGATTCCCGTAGCTTTATTTAATGTGACTTATTATCTAATATTGCACGTCTGCGTCTGCGGTTGATGTATATTACCATATATTATAATAATAAATAATATATATATCATAGATATGGTAATTACCTCATATATACGAGTATTACATATGAATTTGTCTGTAAAATTACACTTGTTTTTGTGTATTTCATTCGGAGTATTTGATGTTAATTAACATTAAGCATCACCTTAAAGCTGCACTTTCTAAATTGAAACACTTCACTACTTTATTTGGCAAGTTACCAGAAATTATTTCAATTTTAAGATGCCTAATTATTATTGTTTATTGTCCTCAGCAAATCCATCTGCAGTATATAGCCGATGAAAATGGGTTCCAACCTCAAGGTGCTCACTTGCCGACCCCTCCGCCGGTCCCGGAGGATATTCAGAAGGCTGTTGACTACCTTGCCACGTTACCTCCACCAGTCCAGGAACCTGCTTATATTAGACGTCCATAGATTTCACATTGTAACTCAGACTTCTGATATAATTTAACGAAGTATAAAGTTTACTTTATTGTTGTCAGTTATAAAAATAGATATTATTGTATTAAGACATTTTATAAATTTAGAAAGTTTTTTCATCAAATTATTTAAGAATCTAACATTAATTACTTAGATAAAATACATGTTGTTATAATGTTTAAGTATTATTACTGTATCTTTATTTTTTTTGTCCTACTGTTAAATGTGATAATGTAAAGTTTTAGCAGCTATCCAAGACAGTTTTTAGTTACTTGCTTGTATGTTAAATTGAAATAAAATATTTTATTCTAAATAATTGTTTTTTGGTGACTAATGTAACTAAAAGAAAAACCATCAACCCCTACGCGTGGCAGCAATGAAGAGTTTTAAATAACACTTTAATAAATAATAGTTATTTGGTTAGTTAATAGTTACAATACTACATTATAAGGTCTTTTCCAAAATTACATTGTAAGAATATGTTGTAAACATTACCCAGAAAACAAATAACACACATTCAAATTAGCGCAGTTAGCAAACCTTCCAAACAAAACGCAAATCACTTATAGATAATAACATGTTACTATAATAACGGCTTACTTGAAAGCCTTAATTTCGTTCCACATCAAATTGACTACACCTATGTATATGGTAATTATCTTCGATCATATATAACAATAAAGAGCGTTACGTTAAATTTAATTGCTGCGTATAAATGTGTACCTATAGATTGTAGAACGAGAGACGATTTTCGATGAAGCTCGAGCGTCTGTGGAGTCTCAGCGACCCGGCTTGAGCAATAACCGGTCTGTTCACTTTCCCCACTCTCGTGTCAAGGTCGACTCTTCATACATTCGATGAAAATGAAATGAGCAATTACCAGCTTCAGCTCTAACGAAAAAATACCGATTTGTCACGGCCATCTCGAAGGTCGAAGCCGTCTGGCTATAAATCACTAAATCATTTTATAATATGCGTGATGCGCTGCTTGCCGAAAGTCAACTCAGCCACTTCTTTCGATGTTACATAAAAAACCGTGGTCATCTATTTTAAATTCATTGGTACAGAAACTAGAATTTGCTCTGACATTGAACTTGACTGTATTAATAAAGCTTTTATGAATTTTATATGTAGTTAGATACATATACTTATGGCTATGACTATGGATTCTTAGTTTTCTAGAAATAGTGCTAACTTCGATTGATTTTAAATATTTTATTTTATATTAAATCGTTGTTCATCTTGTTGAAGTATTTGTGAAGTCTATGTATATCTTACATTAGTGTGCGTTAATAGCTGAAGGTCGAAAACTAAACATATTGGCGTAACTCGATGACCCAGACGCACTTGAAATTCGTTGTTTTTGGTATTTGTTTTGGGCAAATTAAGTTTCATCTTATTTGTTCCACTATATTGCATAGCCACGAGTATGTTCAGCTGAGCTTTTGCTAAGCAAGTTTATTTCACTATAGTAATGGATGTAATTTTATATGTTATATTTTTTGTAGATAATAATTTACTTTTATTCGAAATTTATTTTTGAGGAAAAATATTTAATTTACAGACACTCGATTTTTACTGTCTTATCACCAACTTTTCATTGCTGCCACGCGTAGGGATTAAGGCATTTTTTTTTAGTTACAGCAATCACTAAAAATGTAGTATTACAGTTATTATTATATTTTTTTTATTTCAATTAGTCATACAAGCGTGTAACTAAAAGCTGTCTAAGATAGTTTCTTCTAAGTCAATATAAATTAAAAGGAAATCAATATGCTAAAATTTTACATTATAACTTTGAAAAATAAGACTTAATAAGGAAAGATACCATTATAATACTTATACAAACATAGTTAAAATAAATATTTTATCTATGTAATGATTGTTAGATTTACCAACAGTAAGTACATGGATTACGAGATAAATTCTTAATAATGTGATAAAAAACTTTCCAAATTTTATAAAATGTAATTATGTACTCGTATATGTATTGATAATTACCTAGTTCTATTCATTTCAAAACAAACTATTATTTCCCAGGAATTATTAATAGGGAAAATAGCAGCTTACTTGAAAGTAGTTCATCATATTATACTTAAGATCTAAGGATCCAGGCTTTATTGATTTTATATAGAATGTATTAAAATCGCCTACTCTACGAAATTGTAAATTTATCTTTTATATAAAATTTCCATGTCACAATGTTAGTTACTGTACTCCTCCGAAACGACTTGACCAATTTTTACCAAATTTTATATGCGTATTCAGTATGAGAATCGGCTACTATCTATTTCTTATAATCCTAAGTGAGACAAAACAATGATTGCCGGGTCAGCTAGTTTTTTTTATAAAACTTATACATAGAACTGAAAGAAAGAAAGAAAGAAATTTGTTTATTTACCAAAATACATAAGCTCATACATATTTGTTTATACAGGTGAATTATTTACTTACACATAGTTTGTATAACAAAAGGATTTATTACTTTAATTATATATATATATGGTCTATAGTATGTACGCTTAGTATGTATGCAGTTAGATAATACATCGGGTCCCAAACTCGGCTGGTGCCTGTAACTTGGATTACCCAGAACTAACATAGTAATTAACTCTACACGGATTTATTTAGCGATGAACTGGCGTTCATCATTCGTTTAACTAACATTTAAAATGTCATATGACTTCATCACATTATCATAAAATAACAGGTAAGATTTTACATAAATGCCACTCCCAAAAATTGACGCGAGTGCAGCAACACTAAGCCTAAAGACATTCTATTGATCCTGTGTACAATACAGTTTACATAAGATATATCAGAGAAATCCTTTGTTGTCTGAATACCTATTCATAAACGTCTGTTATACACGTGTTGCATAATTTGATGGGCATGAATCGATTAAGTACTTATTTGTGAGTCTGATGTGGTTGACTGACTAGCAGAGTCAAGCTACATGACTCCCACTCTTCTTCTGCATGTTTTCGTTCAGTCTTAAGCCTCGTCAGAAACTCAATTTATTTCAAAAACAATATATTACATTAGAGTGTAGTAAAGTAGTATAGTAGAGTGAAGTTAAAAGTAGTATACTGTATAAAGTAGTTACTGGCCGAGCGAATGAAGCGCCTCGCACTAATTAGCTTTCACAGTACAGGTTTTGTTGGTTAATATTTTTTCCTGTCGTTGGCGAATTTGATTAAGCGGTGATTCACAGAAGAATAGGGAAACTTGTCTTTTAGTCATCAGTCTGTTTGATGATTTCTAGCTGAACGATTAATTACCATATTCTAAAAAAAAATACGTTTTTTTTCTAGAGTTCACATAATAAGTGACCAAATAAAAAAAAACTCACCAAGCTTCTTACGGCGTGCTGTCTTGTTGGTAGCTAGATATTCCAGACAAGGCATGCCACTACCACTGTCAGAATCGTGTGATGCGCTCTGCTGGCCAAATGCTTAACTGTATTGTGTAGAAAATATATATTTTGTGAGTATGAATTGAGTTGGCCTAGCAGATGTTGCAGTCTGAGGATATAAAGGTTCCGTACTAACAATGTGCTAAGGAACTGTGTTTGATAACTAGTTGGTAAGTTGTAGTGCCATATGTTTACCAGCTTTCCAGGAAAATTCTCTGAGTTCTAGTATTCAGGGTTATTCCAAGATGTGTACATGAAATTTTCCGCTCACGCTTTTTGTGCCAATAAAGTTGATTTATCTTATGTCTGTAGCTTCGATCAAATATATACCAGATTCAGTGTTGCATACAAACACAACACTAAAATGACACGAGTTTACTATACTATTGTTTCTATAGCCATATACTACGTCTGAAAAAAATCTATTCAAGTTAACATTATCAATGTATCTTAAGGTTGATTTTTGACTAGTGCCGTAATAAACATAAACTATCTTGCTCTGCAATAACAGCTATAAAATTGTATGACCGTACGCAGTGAGCGTTAGAAAATTCAACTGTATTACTATACTAATAACGCTTAAATAAGACCACACTTTTACTTGTGGTCTTATTTTCCTTGATGTTTTTAGAGACATCACCTTAAATCTAGTACATTTTTGATCGAAGGTTTGTATAAACTTGTAGTAATATTTTTTTTCAAAGTTATTGTTTTCTTTTCTTTAAAATTTCTACCACTTTGGATTTTATCGCTTCCGTATTAAAATCGCAGACAACTGTGTTAAACATCGTCTCACCTTTTGCCCGACGCTGACTAGCAAACCTAATGTAATAAATTCTTCATTTTCAAATGACGTAATCGAGTATCCAAAAATAACAACCAATGTTTTTTAAGTTTTTGGCCTGAAGATCATGTTGTAATAATCATATAGATTAGTATCCGACGTTTTGAACTTAAGATCTGGTAGGGAACGAATAAAGAAGAGTAACAGAAACCAAAGAAACAATTTTTGGTATTTTTGTCTGTTTGGTACGCTATAACTTGGAAACGACTCAACGGATTTAAACGCAGTTTTCACAGGTTGATAACATACAAGAGCTTTGTCAAAGTTTTTTTGTGCCAAAATCGGTTAAGGGAAAAAGAAGATTTTAGATGTAGTAGATTTTCAACTGACCATGACTTTTGTGTGTGTGTGTTTGTTATTTCTTCACGATCAAACGGCTGAACTGATTTCTATGTAATTTAGTACTGGCATTGTTTAGACTCTAGAAAAACGCATATTCTTTTATACTCGTAAAACGCGGGTGACACCGCAGGTCGCAACTAGTCATTAATATTCGATCTGATAAGTGTAAAAATGCATAGGAGTTGTGATGTTTAATCAACATACATATATCGAGAGTTTAGGTTTAAGATGGTTTAATTTATAATTCATTTTGAGTCTTTTTAACTTCCCAGAAATAAATCACTCATTCAAGAGTACGTTTAAGTTCGTTAAAGTTCACCAGATTGTACTTGAGACGTCGAGGCGGGTATCACGCGACTTGAATAGATAAGTGGATAATGCTTTACATCACTCTATCATATGCTGTGATAAAGAATTCGAACTTCACCTTCAAATTGCCTCATTTTACGGCATCGTTGTACTGATGTTTACATAGGGAGCGAATTTTATTAATATATATCATTTGTACAAAATAATATACATATTTCTTAAAAAATCCATTCTCAACATACTTATAACTACGAGTATATAGGCATAGCGCACGTAGCTCGGCTAGTTAAGTTGATCCGGCGCGATCATTGAGTTCTTTGCGGACAGTCCTCGGAAAAGTGGCCAGGTAAAAAGTGTCATTTTCATCAGAG
This sequence comes from Mellilla xanthometata, assembly GCA_035578125.1. Taxonomy (NCBI): domain Eukaryota; kingdom Metazoa; phylum Arthropoda; class Insecta; order Lepidoptera; family Geometridae; genus Mellilla; species Mellilla xanthometata. The sequence continues at coordinate 7,873,377 of JAPUBQ010000008.1, forward strand.
CGCTACCGTGGGCCGGATGACAAATGACGTAAAATTGTTGGTCCTAGCTGTTAATCTTAGTACTAGTATTCGTTAAGTCAAGTCAGAGGCCTTTCGGCGGCTGGAAATTCACGACACCAGAGCTAGGCCACTTATCTTATACGAAGAAGAAGACTACATTGACATAAAAATTTAAAACCTCGTTTAAATACCACATGTCAATTGATATAACGTAGTCTAAAAACTTCAAATCAATCTTTATAAGAATTATGTTTGTATAACCGGCTGTCATTTACGTTTATTTTGTCTTTTTCATGAGAATAGTACATATAAATATAATATGTGTATATAATATATAATAAATTCAGTTAGTTATACTAACTACCGCCTGTTTTTGTAAGTTTTGGATAGAGGGCGACCAGGAAACAGACTCAGCTTAGTCTGGGGTCCGTCGCACATCAAATGGTAACTGTTAAATTTAACTAAAATATCTATCTACCTATGTATCTATGTAAAGTACTTAAACAGTGTTTAAGAAATAAACTATTTTATTATTATTATACATTATACTTTATTTAAATTACTTTGACAATTTAGGTTTGGTTGTCTATTTACTAGAAAGTGTTATAGGATTCCGAAAAATCAGTGTTTGTGGGTAAGTAAATAATAAGCACCGGAGACAGCCAGACAGTAAACGAAATGGTTACGGTCAGTGGGCAGGTGCAAATTCAACTTGATAAAAATTGTATGTGCAAATACTATCTAGTGTCTGCGGTGAGGCCACTACTGGACAAATGAAATTTCCGTTAGGTTTATTGACAAGCATTACGTCGCCCCCGCCAAGTTGACATACAAGGGGCCGAGGTAATGCATCCAATGTTTACTTATCTCATAGATTTTTGCGACATAGCATTCAATTGTGAAATTTAGGAATGTAGGGTGGTGGCCGGATGGTGCTAACTATAAAAAGACAAATTTTCAGGATGAATGCCATCAGTCGACTCTCAGTCTTCATCTGATCCACAAACAACCACCCAAGCCTAACAAAATGAAATCTATTGTAAGTGTTACACCAAGTGTCATCTAAAACATAGATCCTTTTGTGTTGCAATAAACACGTGGTTCAAATGACAAGGTTCAGTGACATGACAGGAAAAGTGATGTTCTTGATAAAAGTATTGTTAATGCGGCAAAGCCGCTCTATAAATGGAAAGGCCAATGTGAACTGGATCTCGATCATATAATTATGTAAATCAAATTAGCGTCGTCAAATGCTATCTCTACACGAGTATCATACGACTAGTTTATGTTTTAATTTTTGAGTAATAGTATCTTATTATTCCAGGTGCTAGTATCCGTGCTGGTAGCCGTGGCGCTGGGCGCTCCTCAAGCCGCGCAGGCACCCACCGAGCCCATCCCTATCGTGAAAGACGATAGCCAGATCAACGGTGACGGGTCCTATCAGTTTGCGTACGAAACCGGCAACGGTATTAGCGCGGACGAGAAGGGAGAGCTGAAGAAGGTGGGCGATGTCGACGCCATCTCAGTGCAGGGCGAGTACAAATACCCCGGTGAGAACGGTGAGACCATCTCCATCAGCTACATCGCTGACGAGAACGGCTTCCAGCCGCAGGGCGCGCACCTGCCCACCGCTCCCCCGGTGCCCGAGGCCATCCAGAAGTCCCTAGCGTACCTGGCCACCGCCCCTCCCCAGCCGGACTCCGCCGCCCAGCCTGGCGCCCCTAGCCAATAGATTGCTCATTTTGTGATTTTATAATACTCATTGTTATGTTTAGTCTCTGTTATTGATTATACTTTTTTACCGAAAGATTTTTTTTACTATTTATTCAACTACTCTACACACCTTTAGATCCTACTAATTCATTAGTTGTGCCTGTAGGTGTTGCAGGTCAAACGCGACTTTAAGACAAATTGTTTTAATAGGCCAAACAAGCTTATATATAGAAAATTGCAGAATATCCAACATATTCTGTAAATTTTCTTAAAAATACGTTGAACCTCTCTAAAGGAACATGAATCTGATTTATAATAATATATCAGGTTGACTGTGCGCATTATTTATTCTTATTTCAATATTTTGGTCGGTAATCTTGGCAAAATGTCTAACTTCTTAGTTTTGAATAGCACTAATGTCAATTTGATTATAGTTTTATGGCTTGTTTTGCTTTAGTTTAGTTAATCCCCAGCAATAATAATGAAATTCAAAAGTTTCCATAAGTAAGGGAAGTAGGTAGATAGGTACTACTTAAACAAAAGACTTTCAGTGACAAATTTCAAAGTTCACAAAGAAATTGTATATTAATACTTGTTTGACCAACTACTTGTTTTGTATTTTAAGCTCTCCTAAAACGGAAGTATAATTAAGTTATTTTTTGTCCCTCTAGCCAGAAACATTTATTGTTAAGAAAGCACAACTTATAATTAGAATGCATAGAAAGGCACAATTTATTTCGCAAATAAAATTGACACATTGATAAATAATATTTTTTCTTAATAGGATGCTCTGTGCAAATTTGAGTTAAAGGCTTAGGTTAAATGTTACATAAACAGCAGAAGTGTATATAATAGTAAGCATGACATAGCAATTGTTAAGCTTCTCGTTTATATTAGACAAAGTCGGCGAACAAGCGAAGTCTCTGCTGGTCAATTTTGCTTTCGCCTGTATGTATGTTTGTATGTTGGTTGCCGTAATTTCTAATCAAATTTCACAAAACTCGATACATAGGTAAATCTTTTAAGAATAATATGGCATTTAATCGCTCTACAAAAATATAAATATTAGGACACATTTCACACACGGCTGGTTAGCCCCACACTGAACCATTTCTAGTTCGTATTATGGTTGCTAACACAACTAATATGCTACATATACATACATATTATATATAAATACATACATATTTAACACCCAGACCCACAGCCAATAAATTTAGTTAAGCACAAAGATGTTGACCGGGCCGGGAATCGAACCCGGAACCTTCTGATTAGCAGTCCGGCATGGTAACCTTTACAAGGTCGTCAAACCAACCAGTAATTATTATCGCTGCAACAAATTTTATCTTTGTGAAAACAATCCTCCCAATCATAAATCGCCAATGAGTAATAGTTACGCCTAGTTTCGTCGAGATCGGTTCAAAGTAACGACCTCTACACGAGAAATATCTACACAGAAAGTCGAAAGAAAAATCAGCCAGTTAATACAAAAAGTTTGCTCGCTTGATCAATTATCGAAGCAGGAGCGCTACACTAGAGCATCGTCTGACAACAACTAAGTGAAAGTTTTTATTTTATTTTATTGCTTAAAGAACTGTATACGAAAATTAAAATTTGAATCTACTTTCTTTCCTTCAACAGCCAAACAAGTCTTTGCTAAACTCCAGTATATTTTCAATATGGCAAAGATCTGCATTTTAGCAGTAGTTTGGAAATGCTAGATCCCTCTTTACTTCCCGAGTCAAAACAATTTTGAAGTCCGATCATTATTTGTCCATCGTACGTTTAAAAATCTATAACGTAACCATGCTTTTATTTCCCACGATAGATATGAAAAAAAAACTAAAAAGAGCTCTAATCAGAGTCACCCCTAAGGGTATAATATTTTAATTCTTCATATAATAAATATTTATATGATTGTATGAAACCCTTACTAACATCTGGTATATACATATATGTATGTACTCGTAACTAGGCCAAATTTCATAGATTTATATGCAGAATAGAAGCTAGCCATAATTATAACAGACTGACGAACAAACGGCTGGGTAGAACTAAAATATATGATTCTCTTGTAGGACAACGGACCCCGAAAAATTATATGATTGTCATTTAAAACAATGTAATAAGCCTTCGTGTGTCGTCGCCATTGAAATACTATGGGTGTAATATTAAAATTATTTGGTAACAATGCATAAAATTATCGTTCAAATAAATATTTTCTGGTAAAGCACGTTTTATAGAATGTCTTTAATTATTATTCTGTCTGAGGCCAGGTTTGGCATCCTTAATTGAGGTAAAATAATACGAAAGCATTCAAGGATACCGTCCAAATCGTTAAACGACTTTTGTGCTTGTTTTTTTTGACCAAATGGGAAAAATCAACCTTCATGTATATTTTCCATTTGATGGGTTTGAGTTTGATGATAATTCAACTGTTTGTATGTACGTATGTATATTCCAGTATGTCTCTAGAGCTGTCTCAGACGTGAAGGTATGTGAGTATTTGCACTCGCAAACGGTTACGGTGAAGGAAAAAAAATGGTTGCCTGTAAAGTCGGTTTTACGGGCGAAGATTTTACGTGACAACGTCTGCCGCGTGCTGCGCGCGCGGCAGACCGATCATAGTTGAGTGGGAGAGAGACGCAAGGCATTCGGCGGGCCTCTCTCTCGTTCGGTGACTCATCGTAACGTTACCGGGCGTTACACTTTTTCATAAGTGACTCCCAGCCGCAACCCAATTTAAGACGTTGTCACGTCAAAAACGTGAGAAAACCCAAATGTTTGAGGACTACACAATACGAGAACATGTGCTTGCCGTGAAAGGATCCGAGCACCTACCATGATGTACTTGCCCAAGAAAACTTCTGCGAGGGTATCACGAACCTCAGTTATAAGATCCAAAATTTTATTGTACGTAATGAGTACTATCAGAACATAATAATTATAATAAGACAGTAAAATCGAGTGTCTGTGGAGACTAAATATTTTTCCAAAAAACAAAGAAAAAATCCATACAATTGTCTGGAAATTTGTCTTTCTGTCTGTCTGATACGTTCTCACTTGGAAACTACTCAACTGATTAGAACGCGCTTCAGGGGATTACTCATATAATTAGGAACGTTGTCAAAACTTTGTTTCTACAAAATCAATTAATGGATAAAGAAGTAATGGTGTGTGTGTGTGTATGTTTGTTTTTTCTTCACGCACAAATGGCTCCACTGATTTCGAAGAAATTCTGAACAGACACAGTTTGGACTCTAGATCAACACATAGGCTACTTTTAACTTCGGAGTAATGCAGATACCGTGGCGAGCAGCTAGTAATAAATATATTCTAGCAACATGTTGATTGTTATGATGACTGCTCCCGCGGTCCACGCTGATGCAAACTACTAACTGCTTGAAGTGGCAAAAACAAAATTAAATTATCGGGCACCCCGCGATGTAACCATATGAATGTACATGCATAGACAAAGTATATTAAAGTATTTTTAGTAACTTTAATATACTTTGTCTATGGTACATGTGAATCTGAGATGAAAGTAGACTATGTATTGATACAGAGTCTAAGCTATTTCTACACCTAATATCTTAGCAATTTTTCCAGCCGTGATTGTGAGAGGATAACCAACATACATACGACCATCAATCTCCACACACTTTCGCATATACATTATTCATAAAAAAAATCTAACAATGATTTTGTAAATAAGCACGTAGTGTGGACACAAAAACTGAAGGAAACGTATGCCTTTTATAATAATTCTGTATTTTAACGGATTTAGTCTTAGTTAAATTAAAAAAATAAAAATCTTTAATGTCAGTAATAAAAAGTCGGGTTGCATATTTTCAATAAAATACAGGGAGTGCACATGTTTTTTTTTAATATATATCTCACGACTGCTAGTAAAAAACTCAAGGACCCTACATTTTATTTCAAAGCTCAATATTGCTAAGCATTTAAGTAAATTCGCTAATTACCAAACTCGAATAGAAGAGATGTGAATGTGTGTGTGCATGACCCTATAGCTACGAGTACCTTGGGCTCACATATACATATTTTGTCGATTTTATTGTGACGTGCCATGTTGTGCAATAACGTCCAGAGGTGGTAGGCTCATATTGACCCGTGCGTATATATACCGATATACAGTCTTAGATCAACATTGTCTAGTGCCTTCACCGACATTCTAACACAAACATGAAGACCATTGTAAGTGTCAGTGATAGTAGTTTAATATTATAAACCTACATATATAAAACATACCGTGTCGTGATTGTGATGCTATCGTGGAAATTATAAACATTATTTTTGATGATGACCGTACATAATGTATTGTTTGGATAAAAAATCAAAGTGCAATAGTGTTACATGTGGCCTATCCAAAAGAGAACGGTATATTTTGATAATACATTTATTGATATTAAATAACCTTGTTATCGTTACAGGTTTTCTTGGGACTCTTGGCCGCGGCTTGCGCTGCTCCTCAAGCTCAAACGGAGCCCATACCGATTCTGAGACAGAATAGCGAAGTCAACCCTGATGGCTCCTACCAGTTCGCATACGAAACTGGCAATGGTATTGTGGCTGAAGAGAAGGGATCACTGAAAAGTGTGCCTGGAGCTGAACAGCCTTCCCTGGATGTCCAAGGGCAGTTCCAGTACCCGGGCGATGATGGAAGCAACATCCAGCTGAGCTACGTGGCCGATGAGAATGGCTACCGGCCCGTGGGCTCTCACCTTCCCACCCCTCCCCCCATTCCTGAAGCCATCCAACGAGCACTGGCGTACCTCGCCACAGCCCCGCCACTGCCTGAAAACAGGCGTTAAGCCCGTATTGAACTCTTAAACTAATTTATATAACAATATAGCCCCTATGAGACTTTCTTAATGTTAATAATAATAATAACCGAAATAATGAAATGTGTCTCTCCATACAAATGTTGCTACTTGTAAATGTATCATAATAAGATTTTATACTTTTGTACTTAGTGTTAAGTGCTGAATTTATAAAAAAATAAATTGTACAAAACTTATTTGGCCTAAATATTTTTCAATCTACAACGAGGTTTTAAATATGGTAGGTATATATAGGTAGTAATGTAATTTGATTATTAGTTGCTTAATGAATTAATTATCTATTATATGACAATATCACAAGTATGTTCATACGTACATACAAGTACCTATAGCTGAATTCCAGAAAATAAGGATAAATATTTTTGGGACTGACATAGTACTCCATCTAGTAGAATATGAACGACGATGCTTCGTAATTCTATAAACTTGTCAATTTTATAATATATTTTTAGTAAGGTTGAATATCAGATAATATTCTATTAAGATCCAAACTTGCAACTAATAGTTATCTCGAGGTTTAAGTAAATTGTAAGAGATGGCGTTGTTTTAAATTGCAGTAAAGTTATGCAATACTGTTGGGAAAAATACACAGATAACAAATAAAAAAATAAATAGTTGCAAAATACAATCTTAATGATGATTATTTAATTTGAATTGGAATAATTAATATAAAAATGTGTTTATTATTTTAATGCTTTATGATATACAGTATTCTTAGTAAAAAAAAATCCGTCGTAAGAACCTTCTCCTGACAGTAACAAACACAACAATACAAAAGTAAAATCGGCCCAGCCAAGGGCTTTAGGGATACATTTTAAATAGAAGATATGACCATAATAAATAAATTAATAAGGAAAAAAAAATATGTAAATATATACAAATCATTTCATGTTTTGGTAAAAATATGATATGATTGATATATTTAAAATAATATTTTATCACAAATATTTTACGACCAACACGTCAAATTAAGAAAAAAAATACTATAAATGTTATACCCAAAGTTGTATATGATTATTTATTTTAAGCACTTTGAGTAACATTTTCTTTCTTATTTTTTGTCTATTGAATGGCTCGTGCTGATAAGACAAAGAATATAATTTATTCTATAGAAAAGTACTTCAAAATTGAAAATTAGATTGATTTTATGAATAACGTTTACAAAATAATATGTATTTGTATCTACTATAGAATATAAACTATGATGTCTTTATATAATAATTGAATTTATTATCGTTATAATGCTAAAGACATTTACCAGTAAGAAAATATGCAGTTTACATTTAAATTTTGTTCCCATAAATACAAAATAAATAAAGTGATGTAAAAAGTACAGTAACATTTTTCCTACCTATTCCTCGCTTTACTAATGCTATGTTTTAAATTGGATCCAAAAATCTTATTGATAAAGACCTACTTCGCTCCACTATGGTACAATCAGCTATTGTTGTGTCTTTTAACGGTTACACATGAATTTATTTTAAAAAAACTGCTTGGTGAACTGCATGGTGCAAATAATATAAAAGTACTTAATTTGCATGATTAAGGATATAGACAAATAATCTAATGAAATAACAATATAGGTATTTTTTTATTAAGTTTGTACCCCGTACATACTACAAAAAAAAAAAACAAATATCATTACCTTTTGACACATATATTCAATTCTACTCTTTTTCTTCATCAGTTTGATATAAAAATGAAGCGATATGATGAGACGAGGAGCAGAATCACGCCTACAATAAATTGTATTGCGTGATAGGCGTCTCCGAACGTTTGACCTTTGTGACCTGCCGAGGCAGCGATAATAATACTAGTTGACATTTAATACAAAACTAGTTTGGTATCCCAAGATGATCTCCGATAGATGTTTTTGAAGGGAAGCTAATAGCATGATTTCCAAAATTAATACTTGTCTTTCGAAGGCCAACGAGGATTGTCTCTTATAGTTTACTCGTTAACATGACGTTGCTCGGAAATATTCAACCTGATTTTGGGGTTCGCGTTAAATTATTTAAACTTCAGTCTATTACCTTATCCTTATTAATATTATTATAATTGGCCAAGTGCCAGTTGGGCTCGCTTTTGGCCTATTTCATTTAAATTGTATAATTTAATTTGATAGTTATTATACATTTATACATTATGTGTAAATTTTAAGTGTCTAGCAGCTGCCATACCATGATATATAGCAAACAAAATAATAAAAAAAACACGGTTATTGTATGGGGACCCCATTAATATTTTCATACTTTTTATTTTTGTAATTTTATTATCACGCATGGGCAATATATATCTTGTGTAAGTTTCAGCTTTCTAGCTATTACGATTTGAGATACAGCCTGGAAACATACAGCGGAGGCTTAGTAATAGGATCCCGTTTGTACCTTTTAGATACAGACTCCTAAAAACGAGTGTAACTTTGTTTGTGTGTCTGTTTGCTACCTTGTCACGGCTAAACGAAATATCGGATCGGGCAAAAATTTTACAATATCTTGAAACCCAATAATGGACAATGGCTATAACTTGTAAAAGCAAAATGATTTTAAAACATATTTTTATAGGATATATCTACAAAAATATGAAAAGCGATCAAAGAGTAAGAGCATAGACAAAGTAATATACTTTGTCTATGGTAAAAGAAAGTGATCTCTGTGATTTGAAACATTGTAAGTATGAGACTAAACTCAGAAAAGAGATTTTAAGGAGTACAAAAATACATGTACAATATAAAAACTTTTTCTTTTCTTTTGATTCTAATCAAACTTCTTTGGAACGTCCTGACACTCAAAAATAAGTTTTTAATTTTAGATTTAGTAAAAAACATATAATTGTTTAAAGCAAGTAAATAAAAACATTCAATTATTAAGAACTTTTTGTATATAAGTGCTTATAACCTATCCTTATAACATTATAATTATATTTTTAGAATGACTGAGAACAAATAGTACGTTATTTTTCATATGCAAAAATCATCACCAATGTCTGCCTAAAAACGTACTGCATTCGAGGATGTTGACAATTTTTAAGACTGTTTGAGAATTATATTTAGCATTTTAACTGCCACTTCTAGTACACTATAGTTTTGAGTATTGGTAGCCAACTTCTATTAGTAGAATTAAAAGTATTTTGTAGCAACATAATTTTGATATTTTTTTTTTAATATGGATACAACGTATGCGGGTCACGTGGCTCAATTCAAAGCGAATATTTGTATACGCGTACCTAAATTTTTAGCTCCTAATGCATAAAACAACGAGTTGTTATAAGTTTGACATATCAGTATCAATCTGTCTCTAGCTTAGTTTTTTCGAAAGTGTATTAGCTACGTTTAATGAAAATAGATCTTAGATGGTGGCCGCCAATAACTGGTGGATGACATGTTTATCCACTACTGCCTCAATATGGGTATTAATTGAATGTGCTTGATTAGTAGAATACAAACACAGTAATATATTTTAAATCCATTACTACAAAATGCTGAGTCTGGGGAGTTTTCTAAATTTATAATTTACACACTTGTGGTATAAATTATCATTTAAGACTTATTATTATTATTGTAAAAATCTGGGGATTGTACTTTTTTCCGAATAATATGTAAGATGTACTTTTTTATTTATGTAGGTTATTAAAAAGCGAAAAAACTTGTAATATATTCGAGTAGGTGTAATTTTTATAGAATATAATTATAAAGATTAGAATACAGTTACGATTATTACAAAGTACTTATTCAATATTTTATACGGAACCATGGAACAAAAAGTTTAAGCTAAAAACTATAAACGGAGTAGTAAACGGACAAACAATACCTATTCCACGTTTGAACTTTATTTGACGACATATAATATGCCATCGTCGAAAATTAGTTAAAATCTTTCGAGGTCACCATTTCAGGTCATTTGCCTCAGATTTAAATTTTTTGCACGCATCTAATCCTAATATATAAGGATATGAAACTATTGAACAGGTACCTGTTGTAGCTGGTTATCGAACACAGACAGATCTCAGCAAAATGAAATTCTTGGTAAGGGTTCCGGTTGCATCCGTTGGGACTAAAGTAGGGGAGAAATATAGTCCCATGACGTATTCATTTTGTGATATCTATCTACATCCTTCAAAATAAATAAAAAAATAATTTTGTGCACATAGGCTTATTTTATAGTAATAAAAAAAATGTATTTATGTATTTTTTTTGTGTGCACAACAAATAATTTTCTTTCTTTCTTTCTTTTCTTTCTAATATTTGGAACAGAATCGTTTCTTAACCATCTGATAATTTGATACAGCCGTGTAATAAAAAAACTTAATAATTTTGCCCTGTTTAGTGCTCTTGGAGGGCTTGTTTATTCTCGTCATCATAATGGAGAAATAAAAAAGGAAAAACTAATAACACGTTTCTTTTTTGTCAGGTACTTGCTCTGTGCGCGTGCGCCGCTAGCGCTGCGTCTATCACCCCCTTTAGCAGGCAGCCGTACGAGCCCCTGAGGGCTGACGCTTTTGTAGCTCCTGTCAACACCGCCTACACTGCCCAGGTCGTTACCGATGCCCCCGTTCTTGCCGCTAAGACTATCTACACTGCCGTCAAACCAGCGTATGACACTGACAAAGCAGCCAATGCTGGTATCGTCCGCTCCGCCTCCGATGTTTCTCCTGACAGTTTCAACTTCTAGTAAGTCGAATTTTGATTCTTGATTGATTTGTTGTGCCTTTTATAAGTAAACGAAAATAATGGCCCTATTACGTTATAACATAAACCTCAAACATCGAAATCATTAAATGTCAATTATTATTATTCTTATCCATTTCATTCTTCACTTCATTAATAAAAGTTAATTTTCTACATAAGATTAGCTTGAAATCTTAATCTGCATGGAATTAAAGTTTCTTGTGAATCTCAAAGAGATTTAAACCTTGAAATTCACCAGTGAATTACTTTCAAATATATTTGTTGTGTTTGTAGGTTAAACTGGTGTCTAATTCGTAGTTATATACTAACATTTTGACATTTTATTACAGCTATGAAACCAGCAACGGAATTGCCGCCCAGGCCACCGGTGCTCTCAAGAAAGTTGGCAACGAGAATGCTCTCGTAAGTATTATTCAGTTCAATGATGTAAATTGTTGGTTAAAATAAAACAAAGATAAACTTATATCATATAACTCGATTACAATTAATGTAAACGTAAAATGACTTCTTAATTTACAGTGTATCTAGAATTTAATGTTTATCCTTTTAAAGACGGCTTAAGTACCCTTGAGACAAACAATTGTGGTTCTATTTGAAAATTCGCGAAAACAGGATTTTTTCACACCAAAAGTTTTTCAACGCACAGCTTAATTTATGGAGACGTGAAATTACATATATTCCTGCAACTTTCCGTTCCGGTTTACAATTAACCCGTAACAGTCAAGAATACATAAACTATAATTATTAATAGATGACTAGATTATTAATCTGTACTGTGTTATACTTTTAAATGTAAAATTTTTCCTTTCCTAGTAAATAGATGATCAAAGTTAAACGTTTTATCGTTACAGGGTATCGAGGGTTCTTACAAATACGTAGTTGACGGCAAGGAAGTCGTAGTGACCTACGTAGCTGATGAGAATGGATTCCAGCCCCAGGTAAACATTTTATAAATATTGAACAGTAGTCAGTTTTAATTTATAATATTGTTTTTTGTACTACAGTTTACTATTTAGCACTCTACTGACCTTACTATGTTTTAAATGCATATGTGGGTGTTTACATTTACTTCCAAATGATGCTGTAGACGATTAACTATTTAATAACTTAAGGTATTATAATATGTAAGAGATGGTCAGTAAACACTTTAAGTAGCTAAATCATCTAAAGTAAGTGGTTTTCAATTGTTTTCAGAGTGACATTCTGCCTGTGGCTCCTGCTATTCCCGAAGCTATCCTCAGGTCTCTGGAGTATATCCGCACCCACCCCCAAGTTGACGCTGCAAAACAATACTAATTATTCTGTAAACTTTGAAACCACGATGAATTATTTTGATGAAAACAAGCTATGGAAAGGAATATTTTGAATAAAAAAATGATTAAACAAAATAAATGAAATTGTGCCATACCGTAGTTCCTTTTCTTTCAAACTAATCTGTCTATACCTATATCCATAAAAACCTTTGTCTCAAACTGCGGATCAATGCGCTGCCTAAACTGCTGATTTAAATCTTGAAGGGTGTTTTTTATGATGTAGGCATGACCCGAATTTCCCTTTTAAGCGGGTGAAAAAATGGGCCAAAGCTTGTCAGTTTCTTTGGGCAAGTTGGTTAAACGTAATTCGTTGGGTCAATCAACATTAAAATTTGCATTAGCCAATATTCTTCGCCAGAATTGATGAAAGTCGTAACTCAAATTTTACAGTAAAACTCGGCGGTGTTAAAACAGTTATTGTGAAATTAACTGTAATTGTAAGAGGCAACGTGATAGTCCTTAGTTTAGTCCGCTAATGTACGAGTATTAAGCGGTTAGAGCCCACCTTCATTCTGCGAACCGCCAAGCCTAGTAAAATTTTCTGCGGAATGCCCTGGTTCCCCAAAACTATAATTTCAGACAAGAGTAAACCAGTTTTTACTGGGTAAGCAAGAAAATATAAACATATTTCGAATGGTGTTTTAACCGTGACATCCTTATACTGTAGTGAAGATTTGTGGAGTATCGATGATATCAATCAAATATAAAAAAATTTAGGCCGTTTATATTCCATGCGATTTTATTAATAATCCTTTTTTTCCTTGTTATTACATTCCACCTACTCGAAAAGGTCTGTGTAATACTTTGGACAGAAAAAGAAGGATAGAAATAGATAGATATTCAGAAAATTGAGTAGGATTAGGTTTCATAGCGAGAAGAATAATCAAAGCTTCTTTCCATAGCACCAGGAAACTGGTAGTAGCAATGGTGTGATTTAGGATGTGTTGAATAACGACAACAATTCTCAATATAATAAAATAATTGAATAATGGGGACAGAATCATTCTTAGACTGATACTGTCAACACCCACTGCATTAGATATGATCGATTGTATGATCTTCTATGTCAAAAACGTCTGATTCAATCAGACGGTCCCTGGTTCGATCCCGGCCCTACACAATGTCTTATTTTTCAAGTTATGTGTGGATTTGCACTCGCTTTATATTGAAGGAAAGCATCGTGAAATAAACGACGCGTTTGAGGACTGCAATATCTAAAAGACGTGTGTCATCCGCCAACCTGCAGCGTGGTGGATTACGGCCTATATCTCTCTCCTAGTGGGAGAAAGCCCCGAGTCCCAGTAGTGGGAACGTTTAGGGGGCTGTTTATGCTTATGCTATGTATGCTCTTCTTGATACCACAAGCGGAAATTGACTAACTCATAAGGATCCGTGTCGGGAGCAACAATGGAAGAAGGATGATGTAAAATAGTAGGCTTAACTGTTTATTATTATAAGAATATACAAGTAATATACTTTCATCAATTTCAATGATGTCAATTTGATTTTGTTTATTACTATAATTTATATAACAGGAATCAAATTATTTTTATAAAATTTATCATTCAAATTTAAGCTAATTACTTATCTTAAGCTACTCGTAACTACACATACAGAAAATTCCCCAAACCTGAATTCAAAAAGATTATACAAATAAATTTTTCATATCCGGTAGTGTGCCCAAAATGCTGGCTGCATGTTTTATATCGATACTTATTTTTGGGCATAGTATGAGCCAGTATTTTGGTCACTAGTTCATACAACCCGACAGATCCCTATAAAAATCCATCTCCCCATGTTCCTATAGTTTCTACCCCAAACGGCACATATAAGTAACTCGTGTCGAGAGTTACATACCGCTGCCGAAGCTGCATCACTTGCTTGTTTATTAATGAAGGGTAGATGTGACAGCGTATCGACGCATGTGGTATCCCACACTAGGGCCGCCTCATCTTCCACGGGATGAGAGTCATTCCATCGGGTCTCTTGCCGTCATCGCGCATTAAACCAATAGGTTCCAAAAATGTTACGGGCGATGTTAGCCATTCTGAAGGCCCAACGGATGACATCATTTAAGACCACATGCGAGCAGCGCTTCTTATACAGGAGAATAAGTAAAAAAAAAACATTAATATAAATTTATTTATTTTTATTTATTTACGACAATTTCTACTTAAACATAGTTTATATAATATGATCTAGCTGATCGTCCCGGCTTCGCACGGGATATAAAATAATTTAAGTTGCAAAAAAAAAACTAAATATAGCTTAAGTTTCTCAGGGATAATGTAGCTTCCCAACGGTGAAAGAATTTTTCAAATGGGTCCGATAGTTTCGGAGCATATTTGCGTCAAACAAACAAAAAATCTAATTTCTCCTCTTTACATATTGGTATAGAAAATACGAAATTTTAATGACTTAATAGTCAAAGATAATTCGTTCCTGATGTAAGACCTAAGTCTTAAGAATTTCAAAGTCTCGCTCTCTAACGGTTTCAGGATCTGCAAAAAGCAAAGAATATACGTTAGAGTGTTAACGCACACGCGCTCGTTTGCTATAAGATTTGAAGAAGGCAAAAACATTTATAATGCAGCAAAGAAGGCAAAAACTCTGGCATTGTCGGTAAAGTAGATCATTTTATTTATAAAAGAGCTCTGTGTAGACCACGATGTTAAAGATATGTTAGATCTAAAACTTACTAAATACAGTAAAACTTCATAGTTCAGTACCAGTCACCATTAAAGGGCCTTCAAACGTAATAGGAAGTATATACCTAAATTCATAAATCGAACGCCTGCTAAATTTCCATTTAATCTAATAAGTAGTTCTATGTACTTTGCGTATAGTTATTTTACAGTGAGACTGGAAAATTAGATTTTTATTTTTTAGTTTCTTTGTCCACTTGTAGGTATCAAATATTTTGAAATTTCAGCAACTCGATTCTTGCCAAAGAGCTTCTTTTTTCTAAATGAAAAATATTTTCTTGACGTTTTGCATATTGTGCTTAATTTTTTGCATTTTATTAACAATTAGCACTCATTTGCTAAATTGAAGCTGACCGACCATAAATAGATAACCTTTTTTGTAGGTAATTTAAGTAAAACTTGTAATTGGATTCGAGTTACATATTTCACCGCAATAAAAATAAGTTTTGCAATATTATGTACTTAGAAGTATTTAACGTTATTAATATATTTCTTCTCATTTTATTCTTTACGAAATTGTTAATAACTTGACTATTTTATTATGATAATCTTAAATTAATTGAAATAAAAATGTACTGGTATCCAAACGCCATATTTTTAAATTCAAAAATTAAAATATCATTTCATTACGGACTCACCAATAATATTCGTACTAGCTGCGCCCCGCGGTTGCACCCGCTTTACGAAGCAGTGCTTGAAGTAAATTTTCAACTGACTGTTTTCCCTTAACCGATTTTAACGAATGAAGTTTTAAGGACCTACGAGTAATTATAGTAGTTCACCTGTGACAACAGCATTCAAAACTATTGAGTACTTTCGAAGTTACTAACGTACCAGATAGATAGACAGACAGACGAAAATACCAAAACCTGAATTTTTGCTTTCTTTTACTCTCCCTGTCCCATAGCAGTTTTTTTGAAAAAAAAAAAAAGTAATACACAGACACTCGATTTTTACTGTCTGATTATATGTATTGATTAAAAATGTTCCTCCGAAGGTCAACAACAAACTTTGATAGGTTCTATTAACAGGTCATCACACTTATGAGACAGAATATCCTTTAGGGTTCAGTGGTCATACAACGTAAGAAAAGGAAACCCTGGAATACTGTTTAGAATTATGTATATTTACACGCTTTTTATTACCTTCACCTGTATGTTTGTTTGAAACCGACTTCTTTGGGTGCGATTTTGACCCAATTTAAACGGCCAGATTTCGTTCAAACTTAGTAGATTTATTGAGGACCGATGACAACAGGTACACTAATTTGATTTTGATAAAATTATTCCATTTTTTTGTATTTTTGTTTGTATGTTTGCTTGTAACTGACTTCTTTGGGCGCGATTTCGACCCACATAAAACGGCCAGATAAGCGTATTTTTTAGTTTTTTTTTTAACTATTATTATGTTATATTCTGAATCATCACTTGTGAGTGTCACTTATGAGTTTATACAATATAGTTAATAAAAATACGTTGTTACAACTTAAATATGTATAGGTAGTATAGACAATGTAAAAAGTCGTACATGCTCAAATACGAGATGAAAAACCTTATGCGACGGAATTGCATGATTTGATTTTTGTTTGTATGTTTGCTTCCCCGCGCCCCATTCCACTATATCGGACGAGCAGGGAAACACCAAAGCGACATCGTTATACCGTGGAGGTTCCAAAGGCGCGTTCTAAGCGTTATCCCTCCACCTTCATAGTGCGAACTGCGAAGGTGTCGAATTCTTTGCCATGTGCCCTGTTCCCTGAGAGCTACAATCTGTCGGTTTTTAAAGCAAGAGTGAACCGGTTTTTTCTGGGTAAGCGCGCTCTACCTTAGATCATAATGTCACTTGCCATCAGGTGAATTGTAATCAAGCGCAAGCCCATTAAATGTATTTAAAAAAATGTTAAATAATTTTAATTTTACACTAGACTAAACTAATAAAACAGAAATCGTTTTGGCCGTTTGAGCATGTGCACACGCATACACACACACTCGCACACATACACACACACACAGACACACACACACACACACATACACACACACATTGACCACACAAACCTAATTAAAAATATTCCAGTATTTTTAATGACGTAAAAGAAAAGAGGCATATGCTCAGCAGTGAGTGATTACGGGCAATGACAATGATGAATGATTCAAGATAAAAGCTTATAAAAATATCCATCTTTAAATAAAATTTATTAAAATGTTGTTTGACAGAACACTTAAATAAATAACACAATAAAGTGAATAATTAGCCGAGTGCAAGTCGAGCACGCGCATGAAGGGTTCCGCACCAGTAATTATAACAAATTGCAAAAACGTATGTTGTATGGGAGGTCCTCTTAATTTTGTAATTTATATTTATATACTACTTAATTTATGTGGAACTATTGTAAAAAAAATAAGTGGCCTCTCATAATTTTATTTTATTTTCTAGTTTATATTAAAGGTATACATTACTTTAATTCCTAGGGTAATATTATGTGAACATTTTAAGCGTCTACCTGGTACTGTTACCAATATTGAGAAAAAAAAATACGTATCTATTATAATATTTTTTATTTTTTGTTAATCTAGTCATAACGGCAACGGAAATACAACAATACAAATTAGTGAGAATTTCAGATTTCTAGCAATCATGGTTTATGATTTACAGCCTGGTGACAGACAGATATACAGACAGACAGCAAAGTCTTTGTAACGATTCCATTCCAATCCAATCCAATTCCATTCATTGGTACCATTCGGATATGGAACCCTACTAAAAGAAATTGGTCTTAAAAAAACACCAAATCCGATGACATAATATAGTTAAAATGTCGTGTAACTGCAGCAAATAGAAGATTTCCAAGGCCACTATCGCGAGTCCAATGCCCCCATGATTTATGATATAAGATTATTGGCCGAAATCAAAATACATACGCACCTATATAAGGATAGCTAATCCATGGGAGCTTATCTTTTGCTGCTGGACATTGGACAGGCACAGATCTCAAAATGAAATACTTGGTAAGTTTATACGAAGGTACATACAAAAAATAATTGTTGTGTGTTAATTTCATTGTCATTATTTCAATTTTACTAACTTCATTTTTGATACAAACGCTGTTCTTATTTAAATATCGTAATATATATTGACATTCTAATTTATGAATTTCTACTATACATTAAAAAAATAGTAAAACAGTGTGCATGTAGGTATCTAATTTCCTTTGTGTTTTCCAGGTGCTTACCCTATGCGTGTGCGTTGCCAGCGCTGCGACCATCGACTACAAGCCCTTCGGCATTTACAAGCCTGTCCAGTCGGGGCAGTACCAACCCCAGGTGCCCGTCCTCGTTGGCGCCAAGTCTGCCTATACCCAGGGCAAATATGTAGCTAGCACTCCTTTCACCACCAAACCCGTTTACAATCCCGGGCAGTACGTACCCCGCACACCTGTCGCCATCCCCACCTACAACAAGATAGTAGCTGCTGTTCCCGTAGTCCCAGCCAAGAAGACTTACAGCAATGTAGAAGTTGTTCCTGAGACCCCTGTGGTGAACACCAAGACTTACGAAGCTGTTGAGGTGGTTGCCCCCGTCACCGTGGACCTCGCTACACCTGTGTTGGAAGCTGCCCAGGTGGTAGCTGCTGCCCCCGTCGTTGCTGAGCCCGTATACAAAGCAGTGCCTGTAGTTACCAAGCCTGTCTACTCTGCTCCCAAGACCGTGTACAACACTGCCAATGAAGTCAACACTGTCATCCTTCGCTCTGAAAACAAAGTTGACGGTGACGGTTACCAATACGGGTAAGATTTTTTGTCTTACGATTGTCCTCTCTATCTTTTCTTCAGTTTGCTTGAAATTAATGTTTGTCAAGTTGTTATATTCAGTGCACAGGTGTTTGACCAGTAAGGCACGTTTCTAATACTACACAGGCTCTCAAGGAAGCTGCTATTAGGCATTGAAGAAAGTGCTCTACAAGCGTGCTATATATGATTACTCAATGTTGAGGATCGGATTCAACTCAAGGAGAGAAAAACAACCCCACGCATGACTGAACTGTCGTTCGTTGCAATGAAATAAAATTATTCAATTGACATTGTTAATGTATTTGACCACTCTATCTGTATTACCATAGACAAATATTAAATATTCTTCGTCTATGGTATTAATAACTACTTTGAGACTTTTACCTTTTGATTAAGTAAGGAAATTACTCAAAGCATTTCGAGTCAGTAAAAAATTATTTGGCTTTTTTCAGATATGAAACCTCCAACGGCATTACAGCCCAAGCCTACGGAAGCTTGAAGAATGTTGATAACACCAACGTTTTGGTAAATATTAATTTATTTTCATTTACATGAGTGCTTATTTGTGTGTTCTTCGCTACTAAGTGATAACTATTTACTTTCTCAGGTCTCTGAAGGATTTTACCAGTACCCCGCAGCTGACGGTACCCTCGTGAAGGTTTCTTACATTGCTGACGAGAATGGATACCAACCCAGGGTAACAAATACTTGTTTCTTACTCATTTACTATAGCTAAGGTTATCTAATGCGATCATAGAAGCTAAGCAACGGTCGATGCGGACAGTGTTTGGATGGGTGACCATGCACAAGATTGTGGTTTCTCAAGTGGCATTTTCATCTGGGCGCTACCGTGGGTCGAATATCACGTTCAATTGTAGGTCCCGACTGTTAGTTTTAAGTACAAGTAGTCGTTAAGCTAAGTCAAGAGGCATTCGGATGGTTTGAAAACTCTCGACACCAGAGCTTGGCCACTTAGTTCATACGACGAAGAGTACTATATTTTTAATAAGTGAAAGCATAAATATGCTCTACTAAAATGATATAATATTTTTTTGCAGTGAGCACATTCATAAAATGAATACACTTAAGAGTTACAATGCCTTAGATACATAAGGGTAAAAAAACTATCGCTCATAAAATGTGTAAAGACGAAAGGAAACGAGTTACTATTTCTTTTTCATCTTGCTCAAACAGATAAACCGACTCGACTTATTTTGGCACGTAGAGGCATAATAAGCATAAGCAGCCCACTATACGTTCCTACTGCTGAGACTCGGGGCCTTCCCTCACGCGGAGAGAGATATAGGCTATAATCCACCACGCTGGCCGAGTGCGGGTTGGCAGATGTATGTAGAGGATTTGATGAAAATTAACGTATGCGGTACTTACTATTTATCCGATTTTAGCTCAAGAACTCATCTGGCCTTAGCGTTGTTTTTAGAATGTTTAAAATAATTATGTGTTTCAGAGTGACCTCCTGCCCGTGGCCCCTCCGATACCTGAAGCTATCCTCCGAAGTCTGGAGTACATCCGCACTCACCCAGCAAAACCCGAAAACTACTAAAGAAATATAATACGCTTATTAGTTATAACCTGTTGAAGGCTGATAAAATGACGAAACAAAATAAGATTGTAGTAATATAATTGCCCAATAGAGCAAAAGATCATTGAATAAAGAAATTTTAATCTCAAACTAAATCTGTTCTTTTCTTGTTTGATATAAATCGCAAGCATTTTTAGGCCACCTGTCATGGTTTAGAGTTGATGGTATAGAGCCTGCTCCGAATTTTATAGCTTGACATTTGATCACATTGCTAAATAATTTTAATCAGGTAGTTTGCTATAATATTTAAAATAATTATAAGCAATGTTTGAAACATCGTTAATTTAAATGGTTGAAAAAAAAGCAGATATTGGATAACTTTTAAATTCCTTGCCAAATTCCTTGTTCCTCACTCTCGCCTTGAAAATCGCTAGATTTCCGGTTCCTTGTAGGTAAGCGCGCTCCACCGTAGACCCCAATATCACTTACCATCAGATGAATGGTCAAGGGCTGACCTATGCAAAGTAAAAAAATATATTATATTTTTAGAGCATGAATTTTATCGTATTATGCGTAAACCAGACGTTTATTTTGCCGACCTCGTTGCCGTAATGGTTACCATGCCATACCAGAGAGTCCCGGGTTCGATTCCCGGCACGCCTAACTTCAGTATGGGGTTAACCAGTCGTGTATGAAATGTGTTCTAAAAATGTTTTGAAAGTTTTCATACTGTTTGAGCCCAGTGGCCCCATTTGAGTACAGCATTTTTTTTCTATCAAAATAGAAAAAAAAAACATTTCTATTTTTAAGTTTTTTTACTTCATTATCTCAGATTCTATTTTTACGGCTCAGTTTGGTTTGAGTCTAAATGGGTTAATACTGATATTCTAAAAGCGAAAGTTTGTATGCCCTTATGTGTGTGTGTTTCTTCTACTTCACGCTCAAACGGTGAACTGATTTGGATACATTTTGTCCCGGAATAACACTGCGGGGCGCGGCTAGCTCATAAGAATTTAGAGCTAAATGTCATTATTTTCTTTGTATGTCAACTGTTTTGGATTATAAAATGCCAACTACAATGCCAACACCTGAATATGTAAAATGTTAGTTATGCTTACGCTTATGCTTAATTTATGCTTATCTATCTTAATATATATAAATCTCGTGTCACAATGTTTGTCCTCAATGGACTCCTAAACCACTTAACCGATTATAATAAAATTCGCACACCATGTGCAGTTCGATCCAACTTGAGAGATAGGATAGTTTAAATCTCAAATTATAGTCGCAATTTTAATTTATTGCTAATTATTGTCTGATATTATTTGACAGTCACAATTATCTGTTAACTCCAAATGATTCTAACAGATGTCGTTATTTTCGACTGGGTAAGTAATCAATAGATGGCGCTGTACCTCTAAGTGAGGCAAAACAACGTTTGCCGGGTCAGCTAGTACAATATATGTCAGAAGAGCACAATTCCACTAATATCATAAAGTCGATGTTTTTTTTTTTTTTTTTTTATTTGTTTGTTCCACCTTTTATCTCCCTTAACACTGAGTCAAGGATGTTGTTTTGGTTGAACAATTGCTTACGCATTTTCTCTATTTGTTTGGATCGGTCAATTATATACCTCATGCGAAATAGTATGATACAAAATAGTAATAAAAAATATATAACAAATATGTAAAGTCGATGTTTGTAGGACGAGTATGTTTGTATGCTTACTACTTCTCGTTCTACCGGACAAACCGTTTGTGATGAGTTTTTGTACGGAGTGAGCTTAGAACTTGGATCAACAGAATAGCTACATTATATTGTATCCCGTATAAACACTCTTATAACTCGAATAAATAAGGAAACAATTTTAAAGTTCGCTTTATCTTCCCCCTCATACTCTTTAAGTTGAACTACATACAATAATCTTACAGTTTTTAAGGCGAGAGTGAATCGGATTTTCTTAGCAAGCGCGATCCAACCTAGATTGCATTAGGTGAGTTGTGTCAAACGCAAGCTTATCATGCATTAAATTGTAATTGTATACATTTTGTATGTTTTTTATTTATTTATAAATTTATTATTACTACACACCACACAGTGCAATAAAGAGTTTTTGTATTGTATTGTAAATTAAAGTTATGCAATTGAGAGGACAAGTGAGAATTTTCTAAATGTTTTCTTTATTGACTCGACGTTTAACACACAGTGGGATGTAGCTTGAGAATAATCATAATAAGTATATGCATGTTCAATATACATTCAATTATCGTCTAAATCGTTATAATATGAATAATGTATTATCAGTTTGTGGTTTTATGACTTTATCAAATGTTAAAATACGAGTAGAGTGAATCTGTCATATTTTACCTACCTATATACGCTACGAATCACATGATATTATTATTTCAGACTCGAACTATTGACAAATATAATTTTAGTGTGAATCTTATTTGAGTAAATACCACAATATTATGTAGGTACGTCATTTTTTTGTGTGTATACCAAAGTAAAGTAGGTCATGTAACATTCAAAATCACAAAAAATACGTCATAGTGGTTATATCAATTTTAAATACAAACTGCTTCAAAATAGAGGTTGTGAATAGAATAATATGTATTTGGAAATATTATTGTGATACCTATACAAATACTATTTTCAATCTAGCATGCAATAAATGCATAGATGTTTATTTTAAAATTACTTCAAGGGCCTAATTTTCTGAAGCGATTATTGAATTTATGCCTGATCCGTTCTTATATATTTTAGTAAGTTTCACGCGATCTACCAAAATAAAAGTTAGAGATACAATAATAGTAGGTCAATATTTGCAAAATGTACAATTGCGCAACCAAAAAGTGACCGTTCTACTTGTGGAATTATCTGAACAATCAGGCAGGTGCCGCTTTAATGACCTCTGATATAAACTACCAAATTCTTCATTGAATTTATTTAAATATCGTTATAATAAATAAATAAATGATAGAAAGAAAAAAAATCGTCTATGACTCATTTTAAAAATATTAGAGGTGTTGTCTACGCCCACTCAATCAATAGGATTACTAGGACTATCACAGTCATTTATTATCTGAGTATTATGCTGAAGATGTCACACAGCATATATACCTATGATGTCGAAGCGAGTTACAAATAGCCCACTTAGACCTGTCAATTGGACATTTGCTCTCGAGGATGTCTACAGTCTTGGCCTATAAACATAAGGTGTTAATTTGTTTCGATTTAAAATTACCATATTACTTCTGAAGGCTGTAATCGTAAAAATGATGTTTTATTCTTAAATAATAATTCAGTCGTAATGAAGACAAGTGCTTATTAATAAAATATCCATATATGATGTTGTAGTACTTAAATAGCTCGAGTAATCTGATCATGAACTTTTATACATATAATATGTATGTACTGGTCACATATGCTATATAATGGTACATATTTGTTAAATACATCATAATCCTATTTAGCTTTTTCCACTAGAAGGGTCTAGAGGGGGATACTTTAATTTAATTTTAGTATAATTGGTTAAATATATAATCGAATAGATAGAAACAATTAACTATTACCGTGCACAAGCATATAAGATGTAGAGCTTAAAAAAAAAAAAAATACATTTCACACACGGCTGGTTAAATCCATACTGAACCATTTATAGTTTGTGTTATGGTAGCTAACTCAACTAATATACTACATATACATACATACATATTTCATATAGATACATATTTAACACCCAGTCCCACAACCAACAAATTTTATTAAGCACAAAGATGTTGGCCGTGCAAGGACTCGAACTTGGAACCTTCTGATTGGCAGTCCGGCATGGTAACCTTTACGCCAACGAGGTCGTCTCAACCTTGCTTAATACGAGTACATGACGTTAGCAGTACACTATACCGTAACTGGTGCTTAGTTTTATTGTCCATTGAATAAAATGATACTAACAAAAAAAAGCAATTTTGAAAAGTACAGTCGTCTACCGTTTAAATTCTGTCAATACAAAGTACGAGTAAATTTATAAAATAAAAAAGTCAACTGTCGGCTTTGTAAGGGATACAGAATATTGAGCCATAAATATAAATGTATTTCCTTGAAAGGCGGATCTTCTTAGCAATCTTTATTTAATTTAAATATCTTATTAATTATACAATGTCGTAATAAGTAGGTGATATTAATGGACTAGAAAAATTAATATTCATACAGCTGTGGTGTGATGGTACGTCAATTTAGAGATGAAGATCTTTTTATTTCTCTTATCTATTCTTCTAGTTTTAGAGCTTAACTTTTTTCGGTGGCATCATTAAATAAATAATAAATAAATATTAGGACACATTTCACACACGGCTGGCTAGCCTCATAGTAACCATTTCTAGTTTGTATTATGGTTGCTAACACAGCTGATATACTACATATTATTATGTTTAACACCCAGAGCGACAGCCAACAAATTCGGCACATCACGAAGAAAGAAAAGAAAGAAAGAAATTTATTATGTATTTTAGTATTATGTATACGTTTGCAAAAATCGGTATGTGTGTTTGTTTGTTACGCCATCACGGCTAAACGCAGGATCGGATCAGCCTAAAACTTTACAACAGCCTACTTTGAAGCTCTTTTTACTCTCGATGGGTCTAAGGTAAGCGACATTATGATCTAAGGTGGAACGCGTTTACTCAGAAGAAATTTATTTCTTTATATTTATTTATTTATTTTAAACCTTACTAACATTCAAAACACGCCTGCAACTCTGTCTGTGTGTCTGTTACCTCATCACGATTGAACAACAGACTTGACTAACCTAAACCTCACAACAGTATATACCTTAGGGTACGGAACCTTAAAATACAATCTGACAACTCATTAGGAGTCTGAGATTCAGACTCCTTGTTATTATTATTTTACGACAATTTTGTGAATATAGTTCAGTAGATTATCTATCTTCACCGCAAAGATCACTTGAATATATGCTGATGTATGCATTAATTACTGAGACAGATGAGAATCTCAAACTTTTAATTTTATTAGTATATAAAAATTTGCTAAATACAATATAATGCCTAAAAAGTGGCAACTTGAATTTGCTGAAATAACAGAGATGATACTGTGGTCATGATGATAAAATGTAAATAACAAACATTTATAGTATCAGTATCCTGAGGGATAGATTTATTCGGGTAGTCGTCGATGGCGGCTCGTCTGATCAATATGAAAATCAAATATGAAAGTAAAAATATGTTTATTGGATTTTGTATTACAATGTAATGAGTTACTCCACTTCTCACGCATTTTTTATATATACTACATAATATACACATAAATAATTAAAATAGATCAAACACAAAACTTGTAAATGTATTTTTACACGGGTTAGGCTCGTTTTATCGTATTTAGATGGTAATGGTAGCTACGGTAACATAGTCTGGCAGATGGTTATATACGGTCGAGCCCGCGACATTTGTTTGCTTATGTTACATGTATTAAGTAAATACTGGTGATCAAAATGACAATTACTTAGTACAGACACATGGTATGTATCAAGACAAAAAAAATGCAAAAAAAAATTAAACAAAATTTAGTTTGTTTAGATAATGTTACGAAGTTCATGGTACAATATTTTAATTTATCAGACGTGATGTCAAAATGTAACGTGATCAATTTATCAACGGAATCAAGATTGGGAAACGCCGTCCGTAGTAACGTCAAAGCACATATTATAAATGTGAAGATCCTCGCTGAGGAACATTGTAAAATTAGTTTAAAAAGGTATAAATAGGCATGGATCAGTAGGTGACCAGTATTCATGTTGTAATCCGCGCTTGATAACAACGGAAATGCGGCTTCTTTTGGTAAGTCAAGTTAAAGATCGTCTCTAATGCAGTTAGTGTCAACATCATTTCAAATCGGACACAATATAATGCAGTGCTATTTCATTAAATTTTATAACTTTTAATGAGCAATTCTTGTAACCATACATATATTATTGGAATCTCGGAATCGGCTCCAACGATTTTCATGAAATTTAGTATATAGGGGGTTTCGGGGGCGATAAATCGATCTAGCTAGGAATCATTTTTAGAAAATGTCATATTAAAAAAATAAACCGAGCAAAGCTCGGTCAACCAGGTACTAAGCGCTTAAATGATTTATGGACTTTTGATGCGGTTGAGTGGATAATTACAATGTTAAGCGGTTTTTATGTAAATATAAATAGCTAAGTGATAAATATTAAAATGTTTATTGGTTCTACATTTTTCAGGTAGCGTGTCTGTCTCTGACAGTGGCCCTTGCGGCTGAAACTGGATCGTGAGTACTAAAGCTTTTTTAGTTTTCTGAAGTTTACCAAACTTTTGGAAAATTGCAATTTGTGAAGAATGGTAATCCCGTAATATGATAGTTTAAAATTTCTCTGTCTTCGTATATGTTTAGTTGAAATGTTTGTTTAACTTTTTAACTTACTATTTATCTGTACATGTACGTATACCGTACATGTATAGGTAGAAAAGAATTATTATGTATTAATGTATATATAGCATAACTATGTATATATAGTATAAGCAGCCCACTACAACTGAGATTCGGGCCTTCTCTCACTAGGAGAAAGATATAGGCCATAATCCACCACGCTGGCCAAGTGCGGGTTGGTGAATGACACACATCTTCGGATTTTGTAGTCCTCAAACATGTCGGTTTCCTCACGATCTTTTCCTTCACCGTAAATCGAGTGCAAATCCACACATAACTTAAAAAACGAATCGGGTGTAGGGCCGGGATCGAATAAACGTCTGATTTTCAAACATACCTACGTGTATCGAGCACCAAGCTACACTCGCTTTTTTATATTTATATATACGTACTATATTTTTTTAATACAGTATATTATGATTTCACCACATAAATATTATGAGTATTTTACATTATACATTTTGTTGACACCGTTTCATGAATCTATAGTAATCTAGGTTTTTTCAAACATACGTGTATCGAGCACCGAACCACACTCGCTTTTTTATATTTATATATGTATATGTACTATAATTTCTTAATACAGTATATTCTGATTTCATCACATAAATAATATGAGTATTTGTATCTACATTATACACTATATTGACACTAATCCGTTTCATGAATCTATAGTATTCTAGGTTCTGTTTACACTAGAAAAATCAATATATCCTGCAGAGCTGACGAGATATTTAAATATTTTCCAGGTACAAACCTTTCACATTCGCTCCCGTGCGGTCCACTACCCTGCCTCCTTTCCGCTCCACGACCGTGTACCCTCGCTACCAACCTCCCCGCTACGACCCTGCTCGTTACGACCCCAGTCGTTACGACCCTGGGCGCTACAACCCTGCCGCTGATAACTCTGGCCGTTACGTCCCTGATGACTCTGGCCGTTACAAGTAAGTTGGCTAGTTGAAGACCTCGTTGGCGTAATGGTTACCATGCCGGACTTCTAATCAGAAGGGTCCGGGTTCGAATCCCGGCCCGGTCAACATCTTTGTGCTTTGTGCCGTCTGGGTATTAAATATGTATTTATATACAATATGAATGTATATGTAGTATATCAGATGTGTTAGCAACCATAATACGAACTAGAAATGGTTCAGTATGGGGCTAACCAGCCGTGTGTGAAATGTGTCCTATTTTTTTTTATTATTTACTAATATCTGCGCCCCGAGTGTATCCGGCATAAAAAGTAACCTATGTGTTAATCCAAGGTCTAACCTATCGTAGTAAATCTCATCAAAAACGGTCCAGCCGTTGAAGCGTGAAGGAGTAACATAGATTTTGTAGTTATTTGCGTATCCTACGGGAACCACAATTGTTTTCGTGATAAAAAGTAGTCTATCTGTTTAATTAATGGTTTGAAATAAAAAAAGGTACCTATTGCTGACAGTTATAAGATTTCAGATATTATTACACGGAAGATATCATTGTAAAATGTTACATTTTATGAGCAAATTATGTTAATTTCCATAGATAAAATACATAATTAGGTCAGGTGAAGCGCTACTCTAAGTGTCAAGGATGCAATTAATATTTCCTGCAAAACTGGTTATATTACCTATTTAAAGAACTAAATGTCACTCAGCTACAATACAAAAGTAAATTATAAATATGTGTCAATCTATAGTATGTGCCACAACCTACTATACTTATATCAATTATTTCATTTAAGATATTAATATCGTTTTAAAAATCATAATATTTAGTTAATTGATCAAAATAGATGTTTGAATATTATTTTAACACTCTGGACATACTCATTGTTAATTTATACCTAAAAGATATAGCCGGGTCCCATCTTCACCAGTAACTATAGTCTAGTGGTTTTCAAAGCGAGATTGAACCGGTTTCTACCAAGTAAGCGCAATCTATAATAGCGTAGGCTGAAATAGGCACCACTTACCACCAAGTAAAATTTGAGATATTGCAAACTTATACCGTTTAAAAATAAAGACATACATTTAAAAGGTTTAATCCAATGTCATATTGTCTATACTTCCGCCAAATTCGATGTGAACTAAATGTAAACAAACAAAAAAAAATACAATTTTAGGGTTGTCACTTCAAGAAAGTGCTACGGATATCAGAATTTCTATATTTTGTCATAAAAGTCGTCCAAACTTTTTGTAATTTCAATCGAAAAGTCATATTTACTGTATTTAAAGATCAATAGCAATAACAAATTGCCAAGAAGTTAGTTTTAAAAGAAATCAGAATATTCAGTAATTACTTACTTTGGAGTTTGCATCAACCCTAGCAATTTTTTCGTTTGAGTGCAGGAATCTCAAACCATTGGCCACTTTTCTATTATTCTTCCAAATAAAATACTTAAACCTTTAAAAATAAAACCCTTACAAATTCCAATTAACAAGTAAATTTTTATTTAGTCGCTTTATTGACCTTATATATGATGTTTCGTTGTACGCTTTATTTTAGTAAGATGCAATTTCAACAAATATTTTTATTTAAGGGAAATAGTAATTTCTAATCACTAAAAATAACAGTTTTAGTATACATTTCAATAACAAGTTTCTTATAAAATCTACTTCATACTTAAGTACTATTTTAGGGAGAATACAATGTGAAGATGTCTTGTAACCTATCAATAGTGTAAAACAAAACATGCTAAAATAAATCGTAAACAAACATCTCAAACATGGCCGCTCCTTCAACACTTGTTTGCCGACATTCGTTTTGTATTTCAAGTATTTCTATATTGAACATTAGAAAAAAAGTTCCTTACCACTGCAGTCAGTGGTTGCTAGGCAACGCTTTGTTGGTTAACATTTCACATCGAATTTGGCGGAAGTATAGGTAATCTACTCTTCATTTTGGTACTAAAAACATCTATAGTCCAAGCATGTAAATATTTTAAAATATCATCAAAATTAAGGCTAATTTAAGACATTAAAATATAATTTATGAGTCCATCTTCTCAATTCCTGTTTAACCGCTTAATTTATTAATGATTCGAATGTTGAATATTTAGACAAACGCGTGGGTAGCAAGCCATAATGATTAGATTAAATTAAATTATGAAACAGATTAAGAAGCAATATTCTGGTTATATGAGCATGTTGTACATACTCGTACTTAAAATTAAACATCAATCGAGTAAAGGGTTACAAATTTAATCTCGATTAATTTCGTGTCACTATACCAACAGTATATCAGTCTTCTCTGTCTTCATTTGTTAAATTTTATTTATTAACCGGATTCAAATCGAAAAAAAAATAAACGAGATAAGTTTCTACAGGACTATAGTTAATTAACTGTTACTTTGCTATGAAAGAATTTAACTCTTTACTTTAAGAGCTTAAATTTTTCAATAATGGTTTGAAAACTAAAATATGCCCTTTTTATATTTTCTTTCAAACTATAAAGAAACTCTACAACTTCCTCAACTAAGGAGCTACTTGACAGTCAAACAAAAGACACTAACAGATGCTCCATTACGCAAATAGTGGAAAAGTTTAATTTCTGGATTCCATTTAAATAACGAGACACTTCAGTTTGTTCTTCTATTTACCTGGTCGAGGTAGATGTTATTAGGAAACCTAGTAGGTTTAAAACATCTAAATAACCTACTAGGTTTCCTAATAACATATAAAACATCTAAATAACCTACTAGGTTTCCTAATAACATCTAAAACATCTAAATAACCTACTAGGTTTCCTAATAACATCTACCTCGACCAGGTAAATAGAAGACAAAATTAAATATCTAGTGTACTTCCGCTGTGATCCGAAATCCAAATTAAGACAAGTAAAGGAAAAATTAATCTTAGTTAATTTTTCCTAAACACGTGTTTCGCCTAACTACAAGGCATCATCAGGAGATGCTGACTCTTAGAGTTAAGAATTTCCGAATTGTGATAGGTAACGTTAATCTTAATTAATCTTAGTTAAGTAATCCTAGTTAATTAATCTTAGTTAATTTTTCCTTTACTTGTCTTAATTTGGATTTCGGATCACAGCGGAAGTACACTAGATATTTAATTTTGTCTTCTATTTACAATGGATTTCCGCAAAGTAACGCCTGAGTCAATAAGTTATTTCGACCAGGTAACATAGTAAACGGTTATTTCCTTTTATTGGAGTAACAAACAAGACAAGCGCTGATTGCCTGCAATCAGCGCAAGCTGAATATGTCTATGTTTCTTATGGTTATTCTTTTGTTTTTGTTTTTTCCATGTCAATGAATGTTGACGACCTCGTTGGCGTAAAGGTTACCATGCCGGACTGCAAATCAGAAGGTTCCGGGTTCGATTCCCGGCACGGCCAACATCTTTGTGGTGAACTTAATTTGTTGGCTGTCGGTCTGGGTGTTATATACGTATCTATATATAAAATGTATGTATATGTAGTATATCAGTTGTGTTAGCAACCATAATACGAACTAGAAATGGTTCAGTATGGGGTTAACAAGCCGTGTGCGAAATGTGTCCTAATATTTATTTGTTTATTTTTCTTTCTTTCTTTTCTTTCATTCTTTCTTTCTTACAAATGTGATAAATTATTACTCGTGCATTTCAGCGGCGACCGTGGAGACCGCGGCGGTGCTGGAGGTTTCTACACCGGGTCAGGCACCCGCGGTGGTCCTGGCGGTCCTGGCGGTCCTGGCAGTGGGTACACGCCTGAAGCCAACGACGCCGGCAAATACAAGCCCGACGGCAGTGGATCTCCTCCGTTAGTAACCCACTTGCTATTAGAACTCAATCTACCTAATCTAACTCCATATTTGTTTAAGTGGCTTTGGTTGGCGGTATAACCACTTGCAAAAGATGCTGCTATGCACCTAATTATGATAATACAAGCCCGACGGCAGTGGATCTCCTCCGCTAGTAACCCACTTGCTATTAGAACTCAATCTACCTATTTAACTCCATCAGGTCTATTTGTTTAAGTGGCTTTGGTTGGCGGTATAACCACTTGAAAAAGTTGCTGCTAAGCATCTAATTATGATAATTATTAACAAATGCCCGTTAGTAACCCACTTGCTATTAGAACTCAATCTACCTATCTAACTCCATCAGGTGTATTTGTTTAAGTGGCTTTGGTTGGCGATATAACCAATTGAAAAAGGTGCTGCTATGCATCTAATTATGATAATTATTAACAAATGCCCGTTAGTAACCCACTTGCTATTAGAACTCAATCTACCTATCTAACTCCATCAGGTCTATTTGTTTAAGTGGCTTTGGTTGGCGATATAACCACTTGAAAAAGGTGCTGCTATGCACCTAATTATGATAATTATTAACAAATGCGAATGCAAATTTTGTAAGCCCCCGTCACAACATTTTGGTGGCGGCCGTATTGGATTTGAAAGTTATCATAGTGTATATTTTAATGTATTCTACTAATGAAGCCCTTTCATTTAATATCGATATTGAGGCAGCTGAGAAAAAAATGACATTCGTCATTTTGTGCCGGCGGCCATCTTAGGTCTATTATTCAAACATAGCTAAGAACACTCTCGAAGGATACATTTCAAACGAAAAAGAAAAGACAAAACCACAAACTAGACACATACGAGTACACATAGACGCGTCATACTTATAACATCCCGTCGTTTTTTCGACAGGGAATAAAAATTGCGATCAAGTATTCTGTGAGTATCTTCGTTTACGTGATACTCACAGAACACAGTAGTTTCGTGTACATATAAATTTACTATTAAAAATGGCCTCG
Source organism: Mellilla xanthometata (assembly GCA_035578125.1). Classification (NCBI taxonomy): domain Eukaryota; kingdom Metazoa; phylum Arthropoda; class Insecta; order Lepidoptera; family Geometridae; genus Mellilla; species Mellilla xanthometata. The sequence continues at coordinate 7,906,206 of JAPUBQ010000008.1, forward strand.
TTATCAGGTAAAGCTCCATCTATATCAAATGCGTTGAACTTTATCCTAATCAGTATTCTATTGCCAATGAAACTTACTGAATATAAAGCTTTGTAATATCAATTTAGTTCAAGTTTCGAATATATTTTCATTGCCATCTACCGGAATTCTTTTAAACAAATTGTAACACGTTTATACAACCATTTAGATCACTATTAAGGATCCACAGCATAGATGGCGCATGTTTCATACTAAGTTCATGTGTGTACATAGATGAAAATATATTAATTCTAATTATAAGTCTGCAAAAATTACTATGTTAATTTAATATAATAATAATATAATATTAATTTAATATAATGTTAATTTAATATTTAAAAATAATATTTTATTGTTATTATAGTGGTAACCTTGGCGCCGGCGCTGGTGGTCTGTACACCGGAAACAAGGGCTCCGGAAGCGTTCTGACTGGCTTGAGCTCTACCGCCGGTCTTCCCGCCCCCACTAAATATCCTACTACCACTTTGACCAAAGGCAACCCTGGCGACTACCAGTACAAATTTGGTCTGATCCGTTACGATAACGAAGTCCAACCCGATGGGTATCATTATCTCTACGAGACCGAGAACAAGATCCTCGCCGAGGAGACTGGCAAGGTTGAGAGGATTGACAACGAAAACGATGGCATTAGAGTCCGAGGATTCTACGAGTTCGTTGCTCCCGACGGTATCACCTACAGAGTAGACTATATTGCCGACGAGAACGGTTTCCAACCCTCAGGCGCCCATTTACCTCAATAAGTTCAAAGAAAATCTAGTCTAGTGATGATCTACACATGTACCTTATTAATTGTTAAGTTAAATAAAGAAGTTACCTATTCGTCAATTGATTTATTTGTGTTCACCGTAATATTTTCTAACATATTGTTATCAAATTACATTAAGGGCAAAAGTTTGTGAGTGATGTTCAGTGCCAAGTCAGCCCAGTGGTGTTTGAAACTGTAATCCTAAACCTATCCTCTACGAGACAAAGCGTATGCTTCGGCCGAAGAATGTTGTATATTTTTAGCAATAGGCAATTAGTTAACTTCACCTTTTTATTAATTTATCAAAGCTATTATGGCACCGTGGTGTTAATTTGGGACAAAAGGAGCCTACACAAGATCGCAGAGCCCAAACGGCTGGTCCTAGGGGTATTAAATCTGGAGGGTGTATTTGTTTTAGTCCGTAGACGTGTACTAAGAACGGACTTTAGGAAATTCCACCCCTAAGGGAGTAGAAAGTTTGTATGAAACTCCTGGTTTTTGAGTTTCTAGCGATGATATTTGGTATAAATATAGTTTATTTAAAATAAAAATGATGTTATCAACATTATTTGCCAGGGGTGAATTAAGGGTTTGTAATGAGGATGAAAGTTTATAAGGAATGTTCTTCATTTATCAAGTTAAAATCTTGATAGCTATTATAGTAGTAGTTTATTAAATGTTTAAAATAAAATTATGAAAACATTCTCCAGGGGTGCGTTAAGGGATGCCATTAGGATTAAAATATCAAGCTGAAAATTTGTATTTTTGAAATAAAATACTTCAAAATTGATATTTAAGTAGTCCACTAAATGGTAGGGGCAAAATTATGTTATTTTGTTGCTGGAGATGCATTACTAATTAAATAAAAATAGACCTAATAATCAGCTAAGCAGTTCAGTAGCATGAACATTTGGTCGTGCCGTAATGTTTTCTAATTAGTTAAATTAAAGTAACCCTAGAAGAAAACGGTAAAAACCTTGAGGTCTAATCTGCTGCATCATTCCAGAATAGCTAAAAGTAGAAGGAATCTAATATGGAAATATATATGTATAAGACTCAGTGAAGATCGGAAACGCCATGTAGGTCTACTCTTTTAGAGACAAAGATGTGATAGTATGTATTTTTTAGTTTGATATCTTAGATAATACGAACAAGAAATGGTACAGTATGGGGTTAACCAGCCGTGTATGAAACGTGTCCTAGTAAAATATATAAATATATAAAATCTTAGCAATTTATAATGATATAAAATTGCCACGGGAATAGAATACTATAGAATTAACCATAGATCTATTATAGGTCTGGATAAATGTAGTTCCCTCAGGTTACGCGAAAAGCGACCTACACGGGGGCGGAGCTGCGCGTAACACTTGTGTAAGCGATTGACGACCTCGTTGGCGTAAAGGTTAACATGCCGGCCTGCTAATCAGAAGGTTCCGGGTTCGATTCCCGGCCCGGTCAACATCTTTGTGCTTATCCAAATTTGTTGGCTGTGGGTCTGGGTGTTAAATATGTATTTGTATATAATATTATGTATGTATGTATATGTAGTATATCAGTTGTGTTAGCAACCATAATACGAACTAGAAATGGTTCAGTATGGGGCTAACCAGCCGTGTGTGAAAGTGGAAAAAAAAAAACTGGCCTCAAGTGGAGCATGCCTTGTCTGGAATAATATAAGAAGGCTGTCAGAACACACTGTTAGGTGTTTGACGACAGATTTTTTTACGTTACTAAATTATACGCCCACATTTAATGTGTTATTTTATAAAAACTCAATAACGACTGTAGTGAATTTTTGTCCCTATTGATATACATACATACTATATATAAAACAAATTCGTAATACTATTTTTTCGTTTGTCAGCTTTGTGCTATTTTTAACGTAGAACGTATTAACGTTTTATTACGTTAATGTAAAGAGGTTATGGTCAGTTGAAAATTTACTTCAATTTTTAATTGACCATAACTTCTTTTCCCTTAACCGATTTTGGTTAAACAAAGTTTTGATAAACAATAGACATCCAAATGGATGTCTATTGTTTATCAAAACTTTGTTTATGTTCTATTTTTTTGTTTATGTTCTATGACATCTTTTTTATAAAAAAAAAAAAATAAAGTGTAGAAACTCGATTTTTACTCTCTTATTATATGTATTGATTATTATTTTATAGAGCAGATACACAGCGAAGAGACAAAGTTTCATTGTTGAAATTCCAAGGATTGGCAAAAAGCGTTTTGGTTCGACCTTCATTATGAGTACTCACAATGAAGCTTTGGAACTATTTTTTTATTATTATTTTGAGCTAGGCTTTTGTATAGTAAGGTGTGTAACCACGAGTAAGCGACGCTCCGGCGTAAGATGGAACATGTCTAATCCGGTAGTATAATATTTTAGGTTGTATATAACCAAAAGCTTTGGACAAAACTGTAACAACTTTTTAAGTACTGGACTAGCAGTGCTTAATAAGTTTTGGAGTTGGTTATGTTACCCTGTTATCATGGAGCTGTTCACTATAATTTACTTTTATAAGGAGGAAGGGAGAAGACATTGGCTTCCAATATACAGTTCTTACAACTAGTTTGGAAGCCTTTGGATTCCATAAAATTTTATTGATTTATATTTACTTACCATGTCAAATAAAGATTTTGTTTGTTTGTTTTGTTTGTATATCTTCAAGGCGCGGTTCACACAATGTTTTATTCACATGCGGAAATTTGAGAAGTTGGTGGTCATTCTAGGCAGTAGCTTCATTCGTTAGTTTTGTATTTAAGTTAAGCAAATTGATTGATGCTTAAATGAGTCATTATGAATATAAAAATAAACACCTAGATATCCACCTATTGTGACCTATTCGATTTTTGTTCTTCTTCGCATCATAATTTACATTTAAATATTCGAATAATATTTGTTCACTGGTATAATTTTAACATTATATTCTTATCATTGAATTCGCCCACATTCCAATTTAAAAACAGGATATTGCCAAACAAGTATGAAAAGTAACTATTGGTGTTTTCCCTCGATGAAACAAAAAAAGAACCAACCATTTATGGATACGCCCACTAGTACTTATAAATGTGTTTAAAAGGGTTCCGTATTTTTACAACCCTTCTGTTTCGGAAAACTTTTGTTATTTTGGAGATAAATTAGGGAAATTAGGTTTTACTATACGTGCATTGCTTGTAGGCATCATATAAAACAATATAAGTCAGTTCCTCAGTTAAAAACCTAAAAAACAACTTATTCTCATGAGAGGCCAAAAAAACTTTCAAGGTATTCCGAAATTAAAATTAAAACTTTTAATACCTTTTAAATGTGTAGTTAAGAATACTAATCTAACTATTATTTAAATATTTTGTTGACTAGCTTTGAAAACAAACGAGCCAATGTTTGTAATTTTTGTGTGTTTACTCGTTTTCAAAGTCATACTTTACAGGTTACTTTCAAATGCACTGAAAACGATCGAGGCTTTAGTATTTATTTATATTAGTTATACTTGATGCAAAGTCAACTTACTTGTTATTGTTGTAGCAGTGCGTTGTAGGAGCTCTGTGCCCTGCAGAACCTGTAAATCTCTTACGAACCTGTGTCACAGGGCATCGAAATTCCCGCTCAGCTTAAATATCAGTGCGCTTTAAAATAAAAATATAATAAAAAGTGATAAGATAAAGAATATTAACCACTTAACTAACCAAAAAAAGTAACGAACAAAGAACATACTATTAAAATACGATCGGTATTACCAAGTGTAAAATAAAATAGTACCTAATAACGAGTATCTATTCTAATCATTTATTCTATTCAAAGTACAAGTTATTAAAAAACGAAATGAGGCTCTTACACTTTTGTTTTACTTGCATTACTCTTAAATTAGAGAAAATCTACTATAGTAAGTATAAATAAAATTCAATAGATAATAGATAGGCAAGTTACATTTCTTTGTTGATAAATTATGCCAACTACATATTTAGAAACAGGAAAAATATATCTTTTTTGTGTATCTGAACAGTTTTTTGTAAGTTTAACTATATTCTACCAATAACTGGGGTACTTTACTTAAACTTCTATAATACGTATTATTTATAACAAAGATCTTCTGTATATAACTAAAAAACATCGAAAAAAGTCTGATCCAACTTAAATATTTACTATTAAAACTTAAGTCCACTATATTGAAACCACACTTACATTTTTTGTTTATTACCAAAGTTCCAGCAAGCTTGAACCTCAGTTATGAGGGTATAAAAAAGCAAGGAAGCACATCAAAAGGTAGTTAGTGCCCATGCATCTTACTTGGCTTTATTCTGGCCTGCACCAGGACGAGCCCCCGCAGTACGGTGCCCTCAGATTCTTATCATATTTGTTTAAAACTTGGCATACAGGATAATGGCCAAATATAACGTAATACCAATTTCTGGAAACTTGATTATTATTGCAGTTACACTCAGCGTCCAAACTAAACAGAATCAGCTTTGATTCACGCTCTAATACCTTAAATTGATTGGTCGTCAGAATCAAAGGAGATTCCTGAGGAATGTGTCATTTATCCCTTTATTGTTTCCTTCAGTGGTATAAAACCGTAAAAACCGTAATCGAGCTAACATACCAAACGGGTCGAGTGAAGAGGCGAGTGGCCATATTAGGAGAAAATTGCAAGGTGCCCTTCATGCCCAATACTGGTCACCGACCTCGTTGCACGAATCGTAGCTAAGTTGCAGCATAAAATAAGGTACTTATAATTTTTATTATTCTTCTTATATTGGATGTCTTTGGAAAAAAAGTTATTAGGAAGCAAACTGAGTAAATATTTTCTTTGATGTTTTGTTCAATTTGCGTGTTACTGATCAGGCGCCTAAATAAAATAACTTGTGTTGGTAGGTAAGTAAATCCAAAGTCACTTTTCTTATAAACTAATAAATTATATTTTACAGTAAAGAGATTTGGTGATAAAATATACTCCGAACAATTTATTTTGTACTTTTTAATAAGTGAATCTAGTGTTTAAATGTATGCGCATTGCTTGATTAGTTTTATTTGCTGATGATATTTTTTTTCGGTACTATTTGCTCTCCATACTTTTAAAGTGCAACCTGTTATAATTGGCCAAGAGCAAGTCAGGCTCGCGTATATAAGGATCCGTAAAAATTGGTGCAAAAAGCACTTTGTTGTGAGCCTCCCTTAAATATTAGTTTTATTTTGTAAGGTAACTAACTAAACTCAATGTTTTTAAGCGTTTACTTGTTACTGTTATTGATAAACAGAAAAAAACCGTTTATTTTAACGTCAGTGGTCTCCCGTTTATATATTTTTTTCGTACTCGTTGTTATAGCGACAACGGATACAAATAATTTGTAAAAATAAACAGATTTCTAGCTACCATGGTTTATATGATACTGCCTGGTGAACAACAGACAGACAGAAAAGGCTTAGTAAGAGGGTCTCGTTTTTAGCTTTTAAGTACGGAATCCTAAAAATATACTTCATAGCTATGAAATATATTTTTAAAATTAAATATATAGTTACATATATTAAATTTCAAACCTTTATAAATTATTTCTAATATTGCGAATTCTTTGTTCACAATTTTTTTTTTCTTAAAAATTTGATTCCATTTCATTGTTATAACAGTTGTTACAAAAACATACATATATGTTTTAGCTACTAGAAATTTAACTGCGTATATTTATTCACATTTTGATAGCCATTAATCGTGTTCTAAGAATGTTTCTCTATAAACCAAAACATGCTATGGAATAGTTGGGATAGATACAAAAGTAAATATGTGCATGCCTCAGTCATTGAAACCGGAGCTTCTAAATTATGGTTGTAATTATACAATTTACGATTTTGCATATTAAGAGATTATTGGTTCGCGTTGACCAGTCAGTTGATTAATTTTATGTGTGATTTATTAATTTTGCATAATCTAAATGGGATGAGCAACCACGTAACATTTAAATTAATTAAAAAGTTTAAATAACTTGCGTAGAGTATCCTTGTGGCTATTAGTTATAATATCGAATAAGGCCAGAGTAGCTTCGCTGTATAGAGCGTGTTTTTATAAGCTGTGAGTGTGTGTTAGAACAACGGCTATACATATACCTACATACATATTAGCTATTATCATAGACAAAATATTATCAACATATCTATTTACATATAAATTCAATCAAATATAAAGACTAGAAGAAAATCATTGGTACACCCTTATAACTTAATCCCTCACAGTTTAATGTAACATTAATATGTTTTTATTTCAATGTTATTGACTACGCCCATTTAATAGTGAAATACTTGAGTATAAAATAATGTAAAGAATGGTTTTTATCTAAATTTTAATAAATAGCAAAACGTTACAATAGCTATAAATAATATCGAGACGTATAAACGTAATATTTTTGTCGAAATTACCTTAAAATAATAATAATCAATCTTAAAACAATAAGGCCATATAAACTTGCTTGCAAAATCTTCAGATAGATAAATGTGACGGAATATCGTGTGGTAATGCTAACTAACTAACTAAAAAAAAAGAAAGACAGAAAAGTACTAACTTTTGTTTAAACCTTATTCTTATTTTTCTTCAGTGTAACCATATTTTACAAACTGATTTAAAAAAAGTTTAACATATCACACATCGCCACCGGTATTTAATAGATAGGAATTATCTGAATATTATTTATATTTTCGTGGAATCTCTTTACAGTGGCTAACTATCCTTATTTTGTTTGATACATATGAGGTAATCTTCGTGACATTTATTTATATTTCTAGCGCATCTACTGCATTTAAAAATCTTTAAAATGTATTAAATCCATAATGGCCGCATATTTTGCGAAACAGTCATGCTTGAATTTAAATAATCTAGACTAGAATAGGTGTTTTGACACCTACAAACAGAGGAGTATATCTGTATGTCACCCAAGTCAGGTAAACCGACAATCTAGATGTAAATGGAATAAGATTCTCAGAATGCAGTGGGCATATAATATTGTTGCATTTTAATCATTTTTGTTTTATGCAAATCGACGTGTGAAGTGGATCTTCAAACATTCCCTAAGATAATTACGGCTCTCTTGCAAGTCGGTCGTCTCGATACTACTACAGTATTGCACGCATCAACTTTTTAAATCAATACAAAAAACTCTAAAATTAGACTTGCAGTGAATAATTAAGCGATAGCAACGGAACTATTAAATATTATAAGCTATGCTAATCCATCTGCCTGACCTCGCCTCGCCTTGATTTAAGGATTCTGTTCCACTTTTTGGTGTGTTTAAATAAAATTTATTAGAGTTTTAAATGTTAATTAAATGTCAGAGAAGAATAAAATGATATTGATGGTCCTTATCTGTTTCCCAAACGCAATAAGCTAGCCTGTGTTTTGATCTAGTTTCAGATCACAAACTAAATTTGTGGCGACAACAGGGTGCTAGGCCGTTCACGTGGCACTCGCTGGTAACAAATATCTGGAAAAATGTTACGGTTCCTGAAATTTGTGAGTATTTTTTGTGATTTCTACATTGTTACTTTAAATTATGTAAATGAGAGTTCCTGTTTGAATATGTTTGGACAAGTATAACGGGCGATAAAACTGTGTGCAATGCTCGTCCGATAAAATGGTAATAGGTTTATATGCGTTAAATAGGTGCCAGTTTTGTGAGTGGTGACACTGCTCGTCCGGAATGTAGTCAGATATCTTGCACAGGCGAACTGTTTATAGTGTATATAGTGATGACTTGTTTACATTATATATTTTTGAAAGTAAAACTAAAATACCTACTTTTATTACATAATAAGACTAATTCAATATTTGACTATTATGGCTTCAAATACCTACTATTATTACTTTTGTAATAATAGCAGGTATTTTAAGTCTGATTATTAAGACTAATCCAATATTTTACTGTGGCTTTATAGGTGCTATTTTGCATTTCAATGTCTTAATTAAATGAAAATTATAAAATATTCTATTATTCCAGGTTGTGCTGGTGTCATTTTTATCTTTGATACAATGCTCCCCATATGACGATGGCAAGTATAATCCAAAAAAATATAAAGTCTACGATGATGGCAAATATTACAGACCACTGACGGAAGGGAAGTATGTACCTGGGGATGAAGGCAAATATACGTACATATATCAACAAGGCCTGTATCCTGACGACGACGGTGACTACCGGTACATCCACCAGGTTGGACCTAACGGAGGGTTTGGTGGAAACGGAGGTTTTGGAGGAAATGGAGGGTTTGGGGGAAACGGAGGATATGGTGGAAACGGTGGAGATGGGCCAGAGGGTCCTAACGGCCCAAATGGCCCTAACGGCCCTAATGGACCACCTGGCCCTCCTGGACCTCCTGGCCCCCCTGGACCCAATCCACCAATCAAGAATAGCAAATATATTGGCAAACAGATATATGCCAAGCGCTACCCTTACATTCACAAAGTAATCTCCTCACTGGTCGACAAATACGTGTCTTTGGACAACTTCGGCGAGAACTTCGAGAGTAGCGTCAACCATTACAAAAAATTGTACGCTGATAAAGATATCGCTGTTAAGTGCAAATATTTAATGCCAAATAACACTAAGCCAGAGTTTGTAACGCAGTAAGTATCTTAATTATCTATGTAACTCATTGTAAACCAGAACTACTTTAAAGCAAAATAACAACAATATATTAAATATGTTATGAAAACCCTAATTAATTTATATTTTTTTTATTAATAATAACTACATATCTAATGTCTTAAAATATGAAAAGTCAATTATGTATAATCGTATCTTCTTAGATTGTTCAAGAATTAAAATATATTTTATCTCTTACAGATATCCACCGACGGTAAACATCCCTGACGGTGAGAACTTTGGTACCTACTACAGCTTTAGAGGAAGCAAAGTGTTATCAGATTCCATCACAAAGAAACTGAAGCTTGAATACGAAGTCTTCGTTAGAGTGGTAGAAGTCGATACTGGTTCGCAATAATTATGGATTAAGTCCTATTTCTCAGCCACGCGTGTCTAACATATTATTATGGTCGGTCAAGCAGGCATGGTACAGTCGTACAAAGATGTTTACAGCACTTCAGGGTATAAACAAGCGTCTACTGCTTTGAATTGCATAATATACTAACTATTGATCATATGTAAAAATGTTCAATTGTGTACTACTGTACACATAAAGTAAAGCAATATCCAAACTATATGTAGGGACCTAATTGCGGTGGGCGTTTAACACAAGTATTTACTTGATTAGTATTTAATTATTCTTGTTATTTTTTAATTCACTATATACTCGTATGGTTTAAAAAATATATAAAAATATTTAAACACCCTCAGGTGTTTACCGGCTAGATCACAATCGTTGGGAGGAGCTTGTGAACCATATGTGACGATTCAGAAATTCTAGCTCATCTTTGTTAAAATCAGTATATTTTTTAAATTTATGATTATAAATTCTGGGTTCCAAATTTAGTACTGAAAGATAAAAATTGATTAAGTTCACTAAAATTGTCTAGTTCTCGATATACTTTCGTTTGCTTGTCGTCTCTAAGTACATATAATGAACTTAAATTCCTTATAAAAGAAATTGACGCAAAATATTACTTTAATTTCCGAAAAAGGATGAGTAAAGGAAGGTCTGGCGCCTCGTAGTGAAATCGAGAAGTCCATTAATATAAAAGTCAACCTTCTCGCGACTTTGAGGTTGTTTCCAAGTCCACCTCCGGTTCTGTTACCTGACCCAAGAACCCGAGATTTAATCGCGTGCAAAATTGGAGAAGAATTATTTGGCAATGTATATTATGTAATAAGAATTTATGGTGCGTAAGAACGCGTTGGCGTACTTGAACACATGTGTTGCGAAAAATGATCGTATCATTGAAACTAATGTCAAATGAGACGCTGTGGTGCTTTCATAAAATATGGCAAATCTATTTTTATTCAAAAGTCAGCGAATTAGAAAATGTAAATTAAAATACTAGTTTTAAGTTACCAGAGATAAAGAAAATAATAATTTTAAATATTGAAATAGTTATATTGTAAAATATAACACTATATTATAATTAGTTTAGAAATCCAAAAAGTCAATATATTGTATTTATTTTTAATATTATTATACACTTTTCAAGTCAACGAATCTGTTTCATTTCATTCCCAAAAGATAATATTGCAAAGTCACTGACACTTCGATCGATTTAAAATGTATCATCATTATCCTTTCTTTGAACCCTTCGATTGAACTCCATAAACATGGTAATTTGATGAATCATGAGGTTCATGAGACCTTCATGTTATTTTAGGCCTTTGAAAATATTTTAGGTTCAAGGTGTACTCTGTTATAAAACTCTTAATATTTGATTAAGGTAAAGCGAAAAATATTTTTAGATGTCATTAAGAATGTCATGTGTGAGTAAGTTGATTATAATTTATCCATAATATATATAGTAAACAAAATAAAATGCTCTTGAACTTTTACAGTTTTGCAAAATGTTGTGTAAGTATGACTAGTAATTACGTAGGCGCTGGCAAGCTGTGGACAAAAGTATATCAACATAGTATAGTAAAAGTATATCATATACAAGTAAAAATATATCTTCAAACAGTAGACTTATGTAATCTTCAAAACATAATTTTAACTTGATCAGATTCTTCATATTCACTAGCCCTAATAATATTTTTCAAGAATGAAATCCTAGGAAAGTAATAAAAAATATTAAATAATTCTAGTTATTTTTATTTGAAATATAACATACTGATATCTAGCCATAATTTCCGTAATTTCCAAATTTGTATCATTTTCAAAGCTGAAGCTTTGGCCGGTAATGATGCCGGTCACCATATAACAAATAATCAACCAAAACTCGCCACACTCTGGCAAGTTTTAGTTGTACATAAAAAAAGTAAAAAATTAAATTGTAGTGTTTTGATTTTTATTGTTATCTTCAAGTTTGTAAATAAGTACATTTTATAGTAAAAATATATGTATATAATACTTGAGTATTATTTTTTGCATGGTGGTAAGCTGTTTTGTAATGCTTGTCTGGTTAGCGGCCACTATCAAGTAGTAAAATCTGTCACCAAGCACCTATCAGTATATTCTGGCAGCTCCTTAAGAGTCAGGTTATCCAGCCTAAGCATGCTCCTAAGGCACCTAAGGCCAAAGAGTAGCTAACTTATATGGTTTCGTGTCCTGCTGGTCAAATGCCTCGCTGTATGGAATAAAAAAATAGTGTCAAATCAAATCAAATCATTTATTACTTGCAAATGTGGTAGAAGAGCCTCGCAGGCTAGCCGAGGTGGGCGGGATGGTGGATTAATGCAAGGAGCGTAACCTCATCCCGCCCTTTCCGGTGAGGAGGTCATCGTGAGGTTTTAGTCGGTAGTGATGTCCTTCTGGCATCGATCCCGACATACCCCACCCACCTCCCCGGGTGTGGTGGGTTTGCGTAAATGCATTTCAGAACGTAAAAAAAGGTACTAATGTGGTGTTATTTTTAAAAGTTGACTTTCTATTCTTACCGTCAGGCATGCAAGATTACAATTATCAGGTTTAGAATTTAAAATGTCTTATTCAAAGCTCTAGTCCAATCATTAAATTTCAACAACACACAGTGTTATTTTTTTTTAAGCAGCCTACATATAGCAGCCTATATGTTTCCACTGCTGAGACTCGGGGCTTTCTCTAGCGAGGAGAGAGTTATAGGCCATAATCCGCCACGCTGGCCAAGTGCGAGTTGGCGAATGACACACGTCTTCGGATATTGTGCTCCTCAAACATGCCGGTTTCCTCACGATGTTTTCCTTCGCCGTAAAGCGAGAGTAAATCCACACATAACTTGAATAACAAGTCTTTGGTGTAGGGCCATGATCGAACCAGAGGCCGTCTGATTGAAAAGCAGACGTTATTACCACCGAGCCACACTCGTTTTTAGTGTTAATATATATATATACTCAATATTTACATACCCATAATACATAAAACATAATACGATATCAACATTAAATAAGCTAAATAGTTGGTATATATCACCTCCTACCTGCTAAGTTATGGCAATCAAGGAATATCGATTAATCAAGGTGTATCGAATTCAAGTGGGAGTAGTAGCAGCTTCTTTTCCAAAAACGTCTACAGATACAAGGATGGTCTTTGACAGGCGAAGTATTATATCACTCGGGCGTCCAAATAAGTCGCAACCAAGGCAACCACAACAAGTAAAATTAGCATTTGCTGCGAGACAGATTATATTGTATTGTTGCAATAAATACTCCATTTTAGATGTTGATGGCGGTATAAAAAGAAACGTTGGGCGTTGGGCCTATCATTATATTATTAGATTTTGTTAGGTTTAGTTATAGGTTAAAGAAACCATGAAAACGATATCGGTGAGTGGCTAAATGAAATGTTTTATATAAATCTTGCTAATATAATAAATACGAAAGTATGTGTCTGTGTGTGTATGTGTATGTTTGTTACTTCTTCACGCTCAAACGGCTAAACCGATCCTGAAATTTGGTGTGGTAATAGGTTAGACATTGGAATAACACATAGCCTACTTTTAATTCCGAAAACAACCGTGGTTCCTGTAGGATACGCAAATCAAAATCTATGTTACTCCTTTACGCTCCAATGGCTAGACTGATTTTGATGAGATGTACTATGAAGATAAATTAGACCGTCGATTAATACATAGTCTACTTCGTATCTCGAATTAACGCGAGTAATAAACCACGGGGCGTTGCTTGTGTGATAATAATTTCCTGTGCCTATAATAAAATTAAAAAGCTGGAAAAGTTTTCAAGTAAAACAGCAAATTTTAAAGCCTTTTGTAATAGTGTGAAATGGATTTAGTTTTGAACTACAGGTATTCTATTTGAATGTTTTAGATTGCCGTCCTGCTTTTAGCAGTAGCGGTTTCCTCGTACGCCGTGGACGATGGTAGTTACCGTCCTCAGGTTCACGGTGGAAACGACGGCAAATATCGGCCCGACTACGAATCGCCACTTAACGGCGCATACCACAGCCTGACGCAAAGAAATAGCAAATACGGCTCCATCTACGATACTAAAGTACAGGCGATCAACAGAGATCTGCTAGCACCGTTTGTCACTTACGGAGACAGGTAGGAACAGTATTTTACACATTAAATTACTTTTTTATTACTTTGATTATGTTTTATGGAAAAAAGTATACTGACAGGCTATATTACAAATAGTGTTTCAATAAAAGTTCTCAACAAACCGAGGAAATAATTCACTCATATTTATAAAATTATAAATAATAATTATCATTTTTTTGTTGAAATGTCATCGCTTGTAACGATATTATATAGTTACTAGTTTAAAGTGGTTAAACTTGAGGAAAATACGCTAACGCCTTTCAAAATACTTTCCGGTTGTCCCAAGAAGCGTAAGGTGGTTTTGCTCTTTTTGTCATGTTATGATTCAGATAATTTTTGATTTCATGTCAATAACATCTCACGTCTTAAATAATAAACATAATATATTTGCTTTTAACCGTTGGAAAATAAATAATATAAGCCTTCGAACATACAATATTATGGATTCATATAATTAATTTTCACAAAGAAGAAAACAGAACAAGGACTTAAAACTAAATTGTTTTTTAATTTTTTTTTTAGTGTCAACATAGCCCCAGCAGCATCAGCACAGTCTGTAACGTATCGTCCATACTCTACCACATACCGCTCTATTCCCCTCGTGTACTCTACACCGACACCGACAGTTTACTCCACCACTGTGAGGCCGTACGTGTACTCCACGCAAGCACCAGCCGTGGTAGCGAGAACCATTTACAACTCCGATAAGGTGGCCAACATCGTCCGCCAAGAAAATGACGCTAATTTAAACAGCTACCACTTCGCATACCAAACTGATAACGGTATAGCAGCGGAAGAGCAAGGAGCTGTAGAACCATCCGCCACCGGGGCTGGCACAAGAGTCCGAGGCTTCTACGAGTACGTAGGACCTGATGGAGTTACGTACAGAGTGGACTACACTGCCGACGAAAACGGATTCCGCCCAGTCGGACGACACTTGCCTGTTCTTGGCGCCAAATAAATAAACTCTCATCATTCTGGATCAAGAAACCGAATCATAATTTAAGCTTGCGTAGGTGCCAGAGTCGTAAAGCTTTAAGTCGACAAGGTCAATCTGAATAAAGTATATACCAAGTCTTGCGAGTTATTTAATTCCGTTCATCCGTTGTGAGGTCAATCTTGTGCGGAATTTTATTACCTTTTTACCTTTTTGTGCAACACTCCGGAGCCAAGACTAAGCCCAACTTTGTACCTATATCCTGTTCTGAGTCACTTAAGAATAATCAGATAAAGCTTCATCCACAGCATATTATTTTTGTAAGATACTCGTATTATTATTACATACTATCAAGTTTTTTTTTTTACAATTTTAAGTTGTATATGATGTATAGTTACTATACATTATAGTATGTATGTCTAGTTACCATAATGTATAGATGTACCTATCATTTAGAATATTACAAAGAAATAAAAGTCGTATAGGGAGATCGAGGATTACTCGTAGGTCGGAGATAGGTAAAAACTCCATGAACAAGAGCCCAACTCTTAAATATTGATTTGATTTAACATTATATAAATGATAATAAGACTTCTCTTAGAAACTATGACTGCTCAGTTGGGCGTGCGGCCACCTTACGTCCGGCAGGTCCTAGGTTTATTCCCCGCCAATGAGCTCAAGCTTTCGGTGAAAGAAAACAGTGTGTTAGTGTGTTTTCTAGTACTTGCAAGGCTAGCATCCACCCTCAAGTTAAAAAATCTTTTGCCAAGCACATTACGATATGTTCCGGCAAATTGACAAATTCCTTAGGAGCCAGCTTCTAGACTATGTATACTATATATGAGATCCTAGTTGTTGTGGATTGTAATTGTTTGACGACCTCGTTGGCGTAAAGGTTACCATGCCGGACTGCCAATCAGAAGGTTCCGGGTTTGATTCCCGGCACGGCCAACATCTTTGTGCCGAACTAAATTGCTGGCTGTCGGTCTGGGTGTTATATATGTATCTATATAAAATATGTACATGTCGCGGATTCAATTAGATTATAATCAGCGTGGTCGTCGTCGTCGTCCGCCATTATAATTGAATTGTTTGTCAGTGCGCACAAGTGGCGCAGGCGCTGTATCGTGGCAGACTGAAGCACATTCAAGTCAAACCGCGAGTGAACGCACTACTGACAAATAGGAACAACTTCATTCGTACATTCACAATCGTTCCTTCAATCAGCACAGATAACAAACTCTTGCGTTCACAGTGCTGCCATTCGATAGGATGGAACTACTAATCGAATAAATTAAAATAAAACATTCCTCTAACACGGCCATTCTGCCACTCAACGCGTTCTCGCGTTGTTTTACAATTATAAGCAACTTAACAGGAAGCAATCAACAACACCGGCAAAGCGTTAACTCCGTCCGAAGCTTTCAGCCGCAACTAATTTCAAAGAGGTTTTGTTATTTAAATGACAAACGCAAAGCGTAGAGCTTTCAACGTAACACACGAGTCTTCCACTCAACTTGGCGCAATGCATCGTGAACTTTCGGCAACAAGAATTCAGTACGAGCAACCGTATAAACTCATAAAGCGTGGTAGTTTTCAACGATACCCTTGGACAACGCGACAAAGCTTTCAATCCGTACTTTTGGACAAAGTGACAAAGCTTTCCATCCGAAACTCCAGCTAAGCGTAACAGCTTACAGCAACCGTTCAAACTCGTAAAGCGTGGTAGCTTTCAACGACACTTGCGGACAAAGCGACAAAGCTTTCAATCCGAAACTTCAGCTAAGCGTAATAGCTTACAGCAATCGTAAAAACTCGTAAAGCGTGACAGCTTTCAACGACAAATGTACGCGAAGCGCATGGCGTTACGTTAGAAACATAACAATACGAATTATACGAAACACGGAGTTCCAATTTACGGCAACGGAGCCACATGAAGCGCGAAACTTCTAACGCACTACAACTGAAATGTATGAAGCACTTAGCCGCCAATGCACTATAATAGCGTTACACGAAGCGCATAGATTACAGTCTACTACAACAGTGGTATACGAAGCGTGTAGCTTCTGGTGTACTACAATAGTGTTACACGAAGCGCGTTAATTAAAGACGCTAATTACAATTCAAGGCAAGGTCTGATGGCAGAACTCTGCATCTTCAGTTCCGTCACCAGGACTTTTGTCTAATTCAGAAGATAAATCTAGTAAACCTGAAAGGTATCTACGTAATTTTTCGTGACGAACATACTGAACACGTCCTCCGGATATAGACCCCACATTATACCTTTCATTGTCACAAACCTCGACAATCTTACACGGATTCGAGAACTTTTCGCCTGATTTAGTGTTTACTCTCGGGTTCTTTTCAACCAATACAATATCACCGACAACGAACGGACGCATTTTTGCCTTGCCCTAGTCATATCGAATTTTGTCATGTCGAGCTCGCTCGTTTATCCTGACCTTAGCCTGAGCTCTAACATCAAGGAGATCAAGTTTCTCGTACTCGTGAAAACATACGGAGTGGGCTTTTATTACAACCCATTAACTGCTATGACGGACACTTTCCAGTTCTTTGCGATACTGTACAATTAACAGCCAATTAGTTCCCACCCAGAACAGACTTACACGATTTACGCTCGTGGTTTTCTGCGAACGTTAAACAATTCGTGAGAACTGATATAAACCTTTCAACCTGCTTATTGGCCCTTAGATAAACCGCTGCAGCCTCACCACAAAGCCCAAATGGCATTTTTACGAACCATATGCACCATCCGGTGTAGAAAATGCAGTTTCTTTTTATCGATTCTGATTTCTCAGATATAAGGAATAAATAAAACCCGGACGCCATATCTAGTGTAGTAAAAACAGTGGGCTGTCCTAGCGTATCTAACTGTTCTGATATCAACCGCAAAGGATAATTGTCACTAACCGTATTATACGGTTAAAACCGTATTAGATTTTGTTAGAACTTTTAAGTTTTATTTCCACTTCGTCAGTCTTGAACACCGATTAAGAATTTCCTTTAGCAAATTTATCTCCGTAGCTTTCAATAATGGACCGCAATCGAGTAACGTCATTACGGCCTGTCAGCTCAGTATAGAGTTTTGCTACGATATACTCGTAGCAAAACTTACGGTACTTAATAAAGCATAAACTTTTAAACGTCACGTCCTATGAGGGCGTCATAAAGCAAAACGTGAGAATCTACTATAACTAAGGTGGTTTTTATGTGCAAGTCTTTGACTCGTATTGGCCGCGAAAAAATAAGCGGGGGCCGAGCCGATACCCACAAGACGCGTAAACTCAGAGTGCTGCGCTATTAATCTCATCAGCAACATGCTTGAAAATTAAAGAACAATCAGTGCCGCTGGCAAAAGAGCTTGTAACTTAAACTCGTCAAAGTTTATTTAAATAAGCAGGGCTTCGCATTGTGAGCACACATTGGTGGTGGCTCGGCGACACACATTTTAGTTTAGTTTTCACTAAAATAAGTTTAGTCCTGTCAAACTAGGCTTTGGTATTCGGGTGGATACACGATAAAACTAATTTTTAAGTCGAGTCAACTAAATCGATTTTATTTATTCAATCCGGTTAAAGCGCATTCAGCGGCCCACATTTTAGAGTGTTTTCTGTCCAAAATCCAACTGTCAAATTAGTCGTCACCAAAACATCGCGATTAAAATTAGTTCAAGAAGTTTACATGATTTTGTAATGGATTATATCATCGATTTTCGTAAATAATCAAGAAATATGAAATAATTTGTTGTAGCAGCCGTCGATTCATTGGAAGGGTATGTGAAGAATCAAAATTCCGTTTCTTCTCCACAAAACAAGTTTGGGCCTGCATGCGTGGTTCAGCCCCCAATGCAGCGGTATAATCCGAATCCTTTTTTTTTTTAATTTTAGACATCATCAAAGAGACTCCGTTTAAGAAACACCAGGAAGGCACCAGATCCATTTCAGATAAAAGAGCAAAAGTTCAAAAAGCTGTTTCAAGTTCCAAAGTCAGGAGCTCAACAGTTAACGGAAGTTCCCAATGTAGGAAGCACATCTCAAGAAGGTATCCCAAAACATGTAAAGCTCGCTTTTTATAATTTCTCCGCCTTTTTTTTTCATTTTTCAAACAAAAGTTTTATCAAAGCAAAATAAAACCATTGAATTTTGATGGATTGTTCGAAATAATTAGTGTTGCCAAAATATTTCACCCAAAGTTACAATAATAGCCCTATTTTGCATTATACTACGCATAAATTGCGCATTCTGTGTACACACATAAAACACACATAGACGCCATCTCACACACAAGTGAGTTCAAGCCAAGTCTGAAACCTAAATATTCGTTTCGCTCGTTTGTTTCCCTTTGGGGGATAACGACACTATTTCAAATGCACGTCATAAAACCAAACATTGAAAAATAAAAACACAACTGTTACCCCTTTATCAACACGGCAATTAGTTAGGAGAGGTCATAGATAAAATAAGACAAAAAGAATAATATTTTGCGCCATCTATTGGCGACACCTTGATCTAACATTGCTACTCAGCACTAGACGGCGTAGGCTCCACTTAATTTGGCTCAATATATCTCACGACCAAAATCAATTCAAATTTAGTTCGAAGAAAACACCGAATAAATAGCCTTTGACTAGTTTTGCACCAAACCACAAAATTAAGTGCGAGCAATTTTAGTTTAGTGCGAATTGTCACCATTAACAGACTTTGTCGCTTGTTTGTTTTAAGCGTCTCATGGTTTGGTGAAACAGACTTGCTCTGTATGGCCTATTTTATAATAATAGCTACATTGAACATTTTTCTCTATAGTCACTGACCAGGAAGCATCTTCGCTAGTAGAGGTATGCGCCTGGGCCTTAGATTTACAATTACGCATGTAATGTCAGACTTTACCACAATTATGACACAAAATGTTACTACGATCGGTAGAATATACTCTACGCCTTTTCTGTTCACTTAATGCAAAGTGCTTGCACAGTTTAAGATTTTTACGTTACATAAAGTACCAAGGTGTCTGTCCAAAGCCATAAAATCCGTAGGCGTATCATTTCTTATAACAAATCGAAACGTACCTGGTCATCGACGATACCTGAGATGACAACCTCTATCTTATTCGCCACACTCTAGCCCGATTCCAGCCGGTCGATCATCACCAGTTTGTTCGTGGAATACTCCACGTAAGTCACCGCCTTGTCACTCGTGTACTGCACCGTATCCCGGAACAGATTGTAGAATCTCTTCCTAGCAGCAAACTAACGCGAGAGTCTTTCCTTAGCTTCGTACACACAGAGTTACACACATAGTTCCCACACACAGAGGATAAGACTTCGATGTCCATTTGCGAGCACGCCTGTGTAGATGCGTAAGCGCGGCATTCCGCGTTTCATAGTCGGTCCACTCGTTTTGCGTTTTATCGTGATCAATTTCTTCACACAACTGAGATACCGTGAATTCATAATTATCAGGATCAAAAAGTTTCATTTTCTTCATAACCACCTTCGGTGTCGTACTTCTGGTTTCATTAACACGAAAACTTTCCAACATGCCACGAAAAAACGATGCCCCCACAGCCGTAGGAAGATTGGGTAGGTTGCTTTCCATAGGAGGCATGTTATTTTCGTTACCGTGGTGCGTGGTTTGTTCTTCGCGATTGATTTCGAATCAATCAGATTCTCGATTAGATCGAAAATTTTCTTGTGCCGGATCAGACGTTGGATCGTTGAAATATGCCTCGCAGGTGGTAGCCGTAGGTCGGTAGAGTACGCTGGAGACGCGTTGTATCGATCCCACCGCTGCTGTCGCGGATTCAATTAGATTATAATCAGCGTGGTCGTCGTCGTCGTCCGCCATTATAATTGAATTGTTTGTCAGTGCGCACAAGTGGCGCAGGCGCTGTATCGTGGCAGACTGAAGCACATTCAAGTCAAACCGCGAGTGAACGCACTACTGACAAATAGGAACAACTTCATTCGTACATTCACAATCGTTCCTTCAATCAGCACAGATAACAAACTCTTGCGTTCACAGTGCTGCCATTCGATAGGATGGAACTACTAATCGAATAAATTAAAATAAAACATTCCTCTAACATACATATGTATGTATATGTAGTATATCAGTTGTAGCAACCATAAAACGAACTAGAGATGGTTCAGTATGAAGTTAACCAGTCGTGTGTGAAATGTGTCCTAATATTTATTTTACAATACAATACAATACAATACAAAAACTTTTTATTGCACACCAAAACACAGTTATAATAAATTTATACATAAATAAAAGATACAAAATGTTGCACAATAGGCGGCCTTATCGCCTATAGCGATTTATTTATTATTTAATCTTTAAAAAGTTTTTCATGTGATATTATTATGTAGCTGACCGATCGATCATACATATTTAACTAACAAATTGGTAATAATATTACCATAATTTGCATTAAATTAAATACACGTAATATAGATTGGTAGTTTTTAGGGCTCGAACACATTCAAATCTTTGCATTTTGTGAGTGCCATGAGATCCATGGCCACTAAAAGATTGTTTTAAAGTTCTCAAGAGATCTATACAAAGTAAGTAAATGCCTAAAAATATCTATATAACGATCCATAAATTAAAAGAATTCACGACCTTAAAAAGACATAAAAACACCATTACGATTCAAAATTAATGGCATTTTTACGAAACTTTGAGTTTTATTATTGATTTACGTAAGTCGATCACTTACGGAACGAGATACGCACGTTTTTGTGCAATTTCGTTTTAGAATTATAAGAATTTGGCATTTTATTAATTTATCAAAAAATATTTGAATAGTTTAACAGGTATATCAGATGAATTATTAATTAATATACAGAGATGTAAATGGATGACAATATCAATGCCGTATTGCGTAAAAACAATCGGTGGATCAGTATAAAAGTAAATACAATATCTCAGAAGAGCATCATTTGTCAAACGGCCAAACTACAGTTAAAATGAAATCATTTGTGAGTAAAGACTGCAGTATAGAATTATATTTTACTGGTTTTATGTAATTTCGTTGTTTTTACTGTAACTTTCTGTTAAGGTGGTGATCGCGGCGGTATTGGCTGTTGCCTCAGCCCAATTCAACCCGTTTTCAACGCCGTTGCCGGGCCGCTACCAGCCTCAGCAGTACCAGCCCTTCCGGCCGCCACAACCCACTCGGCTGCCCATAGTCTCCCCCTCGCTGCCCCCGGTCCCCGCGCCCCTACCGCCTCGCCCTTCCGCCGTACCCCTCGTCAACCGTGGCACCAACGAACAAGCTGCCAACATTGTCAGCTTCGAAAATGTCATCAACCCCGAAGGCAGCTTCAGATATGCGTAAGATTTTTAAAGTACTTCACAAAAGAGAAAAAACTAATCTGTCCTAGCATAATTGTTTGTAGCATGAGAATGATATCCATAATTATTAAGAATATCAATAGACTTATGACATTATAAATGTATGTTGAATTTTTTAGAAACGTATAATTTGAATCATTTTTATTTATAGTTACCAAACTGACAACGGAATTGCTGCTGAGGCTGAGGGTACTCCTCGTGAGTTTGCAGGCAACCCGCCAGTGCGCCCTGATGTGATCCAAGGAAGATACTCCTTCACCACGCCCGAGGGTCAAGTGGTTACCGTCACTTACATCGCTGACGAGAACGGATACCGTGCTGAGGTGAAATAGCTAACCTTTTATCAAGCCTGAGTAACTATATCAGTAAATTGGCTAGACACAACTTGTATGATTTGTGTAAATTTTAAGCTGCTAAGGATACTCAGCTCAGCTCAGCTATAATTTGTCTAGTAATTTATTTCACATGTATTTGTAAAATCTACAAATTTAACCAAAATATATGCCTTCGTCGACATTTGAACCAATCCGAGTCAAAACATTGATACACCGCTAATTTGGAGAGATTAAAAACCTCTACACAGATATACAGTACAGGATACAGTTGCATTGTATTGTTTGTTGGACATCCCGTCATTCGCTCATTGTTTATTTATTTATTTCCAGGGTGATGCCATCCCCACTCCCCCCCCCATTCCTGAGTACATCTTGAGGTCTCTGGACTACATCGCGAAGTACGCTCCCACACAACAACAGCAGAAGAAGTGAAGAAAATTACCAAGGACATAAAATATCCTGTTACAAATTTGACACCTGTAATTAATGATTCATATACCCAACATTATTTATTATTAAAGGAATCGATAATATAATATTTCTTTTTATTTTAACTATATGTATATAAGCCATTAGAAAGTAGCAATTAAAATATACAGCGTGACTAAAACACAAATTTTGTTAAAAATATTTAACTCTTTGGATAACATGAAAATATATAAAAGACTGGTAACTAAAACTTACCTATAACTAAACCTAAAAAGACCAGAAGCAAAGGTGCCAAAAATCTAAGCAGGATATAACATTGGAAAATAGCTAAAGGGTTTCGGGTGTCCAAAATGCTGGCTTTTATTTCGGTCATAGGAAAATATAATAATATATCGTATAATAGAGTAATAGTATATATCGTATACTAGCTGACCCGGCAAACATGGTTTTGCCTTAAAAAATAGATAGTAGCTGATTCTCAGACCTACCGTAATTAAATTAGGTAAAAATCGGTCAAGCCGTTTCAGAGGAGTACGGTAACTAACATAATGTCATGGAAATTTTATATATTAGGCTAGATATTTAATTTAAATGATCTGAAAGGAGTAAACATATATTTACAACCATAAAAACAACAACGATTTAATATAATAGATAACTATTAACAACATAGATATTAATATGATAATAATAATAATTGGATGAAGGGTCCGATATTGAAAGCAGTGTCATGCTCGACACGGCGCGCATTGTCCGGAGGTTGTCTCTGTAGTCCCTACCGCCGGTAGCTTGGGCCTTGCCTCGCTGCCTGCAGTGGCACGTTAGCTCTTAGGTTAGGTTTTTTTTATAATAAATATTTTTGTATTTTATTTAATTTATTATAAAAAACTTAAAAGTTAGGGCAATAAATAATTGTATCTTACTTTAAAACATATTTTTAAGTCTTCAAAGACTATAATTTCATTTCTTGGAAAATGTATATAATTGTGTTTCTACATGGTCTTTACTACTAGCTGCATCACGCGGTGTTACCCACGTGAATGCGGGATAAAAAGTAGCGTATGTGTTTATTAATCAAGATATAAGCTGCTTCAAACCAAATTTTAGCCGAATCGGTTCAGCCGTGTGAGCATGATGGAATTACAAACATACACCATTTTAAAATTAATTCATGTTTTAATAATTAAGCAAAAAAAATAATAGGTGGAAGTAACTCAGTAAGTATGTGCTATTTATTGGTGTAAGTCTGGTAACTAACTGCATTTATTCAAGTATCACATTTCTTGAAATAGTTACCAGTCTCCTTTGAGTTTTTCTTATCTTGTTGTTTTTCCGTAAATTAAATAATTTTAGTAATATTAATAGCACAGCTGTGCCCCGCGATGATACCCGCGTCAGTACGAGGTAAAAAGTGCCTTTGTGTTAATCCATGGTCTTCGAACCTACCTCCTCACCAAATTTCTTCTAAATCAGTTTTGCCGTTTGAGCGTAAAGAAGTGACAAACATACACACTAAACCACACACACATACAAACAAAAACGTTCGCATTTATAATATTAGTAGGATTGAGTTGGTAACTGAATAAGTTCATTTTTTAATGTCATTGTATGCTAATCTTAGGTGTGGTCGAGGAATTCTGCTTCTGTGGTCAATCTTACGAAATATTTGTTCTGAATATTTATTTACGAATTATAAAATTAGATCACATTTTTAAGACCATAAAACCGAACAACGACATCCAAGTGAAGATTATTGGTAATAAAATAAAACAGAACATTTAAATTAGGTCCATAAAACTTAAGATGCCTATACATTATCTCCTATTTACGCTGCGCGGCAAAATGAGAACGGTTAGTTCTTACTTAATTTTTAAACATTACTCATATCGATACCCGGTAATTTGCAAACCTACTAACTCCTCTGCAGATTTTTTATGGGAGAGTCTCAAAACGTCATTGTATTTTATTTAGATAAATAAAAAGTAATATAACTTTATTTTTATTATAATAATAAAAATAAAACATAGTCTTTCACGGGATTTCGTTTCTTCTTTATTGCGTAAAATAAAAAATACAATGATTTTTCGAGCCTCTTCCGTAAAAAACCCGCAGAGGAGTTAGTAGGTTTTCAAATTAGGGTATCGATATAATAATTTCTCAATGTTCTGATATCAAAGTTCTATTTACTTGTACTGATCCTTTCAGTGACTATAATAATGATAAAATACTCAATAGTTCTATTACTAACATTGTTATAAGTTGAAAATGTGCAACTCTTACAGGGTTTAAGAGCACCAGTGTTTTAAGGAGCAAGGTACTCTTTATGAGTTCTTCAGATGTTTTATATTTATAACCCTTTTACTAAATGACCTGTATTTTTTTTTTGCTAAAAACGCAAACATGTATGCAAGCACTATTAGAAAATACATTATAACTCTTGGTGATGAAGATTCTATTAGAAGGCGATTACATTAACTAAAGATTGTTTCACCATTAAATAGATTATTACAATATTTTCATTGCTGATCGCTATTGAAGAAAAAAAAACACGTTTTTTTATACAACTTATAGGTTTGCGTTTGACCACAGCTTGTCTAGTGTTAGTTTTAATAATTTTACGGTCTACGATGTTACACGCTTATCTACAAAATGAATGTATTATGATTGTATAAATGCTAAAAATAAGGATATACAAAAACTTAATCTTAATTAAATCGTAATTTGCTTATTAAGTTTACTTGATAGGCAATTCAAACATGACAAATGTATTAGTTTTTACTATTAGCATTTAAATATATTATCTATTCTCATCGTCATTTTCCAAAGAATATGATAATTGGTGTAACAATTTTAAAATTCACACCAGTATATGCGAGGCACAAGGATTTCAACAGTAAGCCGCTGACATTTTTAGGATCGGAATTATAAATAATTAAAATACGAGTTGATATTTCGAGTTCTGGGATTCACAATTGACAGAACGTTCTAATTTAATATTTGTGAATCTATAATTTTGGTAGACAGGCTTAGATCAATATTGTGTCGGTAAATTCATAATTGAGTAGAGTACTTACTGACTAGTTTCAATTAGTACTTTTTAATTACAGAAAAAGAGCTAATTTACCATTCTTTGGTGTCATAAGCTGCCCACTATACGTTCCCACTACCGGGACTCGAGGCCTTCTCTCACTAGGAGATATAGGCCGTAATCCACCACACTGGCCAAGTGCGGGTTGGATAACAAACGTCTTCGGATAATGCAGTCCTCAAACGTGTCGGTTTCCTCACGATGTTTTCCTTCACCGTAAAGCGAGTGCAAATCCACACATAACTTGAAAAACAAGTCATTGGTGTATAGCCGGGGTCGAACCAGGGACCGCGTGATTGAAAAAGCAGTCGTTCTTTACCACCGAGCTATACTTGCTTTACTTCGTGTCAAACTGTTTCAATTCAAGAAAAAGCCTTTTAGTGTTAGAAATGTAGTACCAATGTATCTAATAGTATCTACTAGAAATCGGAAACGTCCAGATGTAAATGCTCCCATCTTTACCCTTTAACATAGTCTATTTCTAACTGTATGCTGGTATGTGGCCATACAATACTAGTAACTATCTCAAAACTGTATTTTTTACCTCTAGAGTGGCTCTAGTTTTAGCGTAATAAGTCACATAATAACACCTGCATTCAAACTGTGTTTTTTGTTATAATTCATAATATTATTCAATTCATTTATAAGACCTGTATTCAAACTGTAATTTTTCTTGTTATAATTCACAAACAAGTTAAAGATTTTTTGTAGCTTTAGTTGCTTTGGACTTCAAAAGATTCGATATTCGATACAAAAAAGGTCGTGTTCAATGGTACAAATAAATTAATGTACGAGTATTGCACATTTCATGCAATTTCGTATTTAAATAGATCAATTTATTAGACGTGTTTAGTAAATACAATTTTTACAAAAGTAATATTTGATCACTTTTGTTTCCTCTGTAATAAAGAAAACTTAAATATTACTTATATACGCGCGCATAGGAAAACAGTATATTTTTCCGCCATTGCGAAAAGTTTATGTATTATTTTCTTCACGAGTGTGTTGAAAAACGTATCAAGACGTGTGTATTGATGATAACCGTCCTCAGCTTTCTTAAGACCCTCACCCATACGCGGGTCTGAATGGCGACTCGGTATCACAAACCTTACATTGCACACTTGTACCATACTATTGTCGCATTTTTCATTTACACAATATAATTTCTAGTTGTTTTTTCCAAGTGTAGGTACTAAAATCGCACTCAAAATTAATAAGTGACCAGTTAAATTGGTCAAACTGTAAAAATACCAGCGAGTTGGACTTGCAAACCAAAGTTCTCGAACCATTTCATTCTCATATAATGTGCACATACATACTTATATAATACTAGCTGACCCGGCAAACGTTGTATTGCCTTAATAAAAAAAAAAAAAAAAAACAAACTAAATATACAGTAGCCGATTCTCAGACCTACTGAATACGCATATAAAATTTGAAAAAAATCGGTCAAGCCGTTTCGGAGGAGTACGGTAACAAACACTGTGACACGGAAATTTTATATATAAGAAGATAAAGTCACCTAGCCAGTCACTTGTTTCAGTTTGTACTGTCATAAAATTGGCTGCCTTAAAAAGATCGCATTCAGCGACAGGGTCGCCAGATAAGGCACTAGCTTTAAAGTTTATTGTGTTTATTTTATTTTTGTCCCTGTGAGCGTTTTAATTCGTAATTATATACACACCTGTATGTATACATACAATTACGAACAAACACATCGATAGTTATTGATAAAGTCATGTAAACGAAAAATTAGAATTTTCAAGAAAATTGGCACAAACGCCAACTATGATAGGATAAATAAACCTCGTTTATGTACGTATGATTTTCCTAAGAGTATAAGCAATAATGGGAAACTACTTGATCGATTTTAAAAATGAAAAATTCTTTCACCTTTGGGTATCTACATTATCCCTGAGTAACATAGGCTATATTTTTCTCTTTGCGACTGAGATTATACCATAGCCTGTGCGAAGCCGGAACGATCTGCTAGTACTAAATAAAAATAAATATGAAGGGTCCTATACAATACACCTGCGTCTACCCCTTAGGCTAGACGCTTAATTTAAGAATATTAAGTATATTGTTACAATAAAAATAGAGTTAATATACATACAATTAAAAATAGAGTAAATATTGAATTTAATTAATGGAGGGCTCCAATAAAACCAACGCAATTTTTAAGTAGGTAGTTTTTTATAACGACATTAAGTAGACACCCTCTGAAGTGAAAGAATTGTTTTTACTATATGTACCCAAAAATAAAATTAAACAAATAATTAAGGGGGGGCTTACATATTTATTTAATAATATTTTATAATTTTTCTTATCTTGGTAATACTATTAACTAATATCTAAGAATGGATGCCTGCAGTTTGGCATATTATTATGTGCTGCATTTTTGTTTTACAGTATTTTAAATGTATACTACTAGCAATTGAACATCTTGAAAAACTACAGTATAATTATATATTTCCAAATTTGCTCAATGATAATCTGAGAATGACCTTACAAAGCTTTACAACCATCACGGATGGATAGCTCAAGTGTTATTAATAAAACAATTTCTAGTCTCGAGTCAAATTATTTAAATATTATTGCAGTTTGGGCAGTTTGACACGTTAAGTGGGTGGTTCCTCGAGTGATATATATAAGCATGCGCGGATTTGTTACCCACATTCAAACTAGACCAACGGAGCTAGGTTTACAAAAATGAAATTCGCAGTGAGTAAATAATTAATCACAAAAAATCACTTAATACTACTCAATCGACAAATTAAAAAAAATATATATATATTGAGTGATATAATTGTTCGTTTATTTGGTGCAGGTGGTAATTTTGACCGTGGTGGCTGCCGCTAGCGCGCAGTTCCCCTTCCCCCGTTACACCCCCGGACAATACAACCCCGGACAATACAACCCCGGACAGTACAACCCCGCACAGTACTTCACCAGGAAGCCGTACACTGCCCCCGCCACCTACCGCCCATTCGTAACCTCTACCCCGGCTCCTTTCGCTCCTACCACCTTTGCTCCCATCGCCCCCACTTACGCTCCTGTCGTCCCTGTCGTATACAAGAGTGACGCCAGCACCGCCGGCATTCTGCGTGACGAGAAAGATATCAGGCCTGACGGCAGCTACAACTACGCGTAAGTACCTAAGACTTAAGATTGAGCGCGTTAAGTCATCATAATCATTCAAAGCCGATTCTATCCAACTGTTATGTGTCTAGGACGCTCTCCTGTCATGACCCTGGGTCCTGTGCCAATCTAGTCCAGGTTCGCCCCGCGACAGCTGTAATGTCGTCGATCCATCTTGCCGTTGGATGACAAACGTTACGACCAATATGATACAAAAAAAAATACAAATACAAAAATTCTTTATTTGTGACACAAGTACATACAAGATACAAATATAAAATATGAGTCCAAAGGCTTTCGAACTAGTTCACAGAACTGTAACTCGAAAGCCAATGACTTCTCCCATGATGTAACATAATAAATACTTAATACGACCAACGCATCGAATATTACGTATTTAATGTTATAAGTATCGTAGGGTGAAATCTAAACGACATTTTTTTTCAGCTACGAGACTGCTAACGGGATCGCAGCCCAGGAGACTGGCGTTCCCAAGCCTGTAGGCCCCAATGAGGTTGCTGAGGAGGTGACCGGCTCTTACAGCTACACTTCCCCTGAGGGTGTTTTAGTTGTAATTAGCTACGTAGCCAATGAGAATGGATTCCAACCTAGTGTAAGTTATATTTTCAGTTTTACCAACCCGACCGAGTCAAAAGTCAAAATGAATTGTCTTATTGGTTAACTTAACTTAACTGTGGTAAAATTTAGTGATATTTTTGTTCCAGGGTGACTCCATCCCCCAGCCGCCCCCAGTGCCTGAGGCCATCCTTCGCTCCCTGGAGTACATCGCGAAAAACGCCCCCAAGGCGATCTAAGCTACCAGAGACCTATCATCTATCCGCGTAATACAACGTACTCTGAACATTAGTCAAATAGTTTCATAACATTGTAATATAAAAAATGTGATATAAAATATTACTTCTTCAATGCTGCCTTTTAGTGATATTTATATGCAAATGTAAATAAATTTACTGTACAAAACAACAAAAATTTTATCATTTTATAATGCGTCCCATAAATTAGGAACTTGATTAAGTGCATCTCATTTATGAGTAAAAAATAGTTAAACGTAATCTTAAGACCTGGCTATCACCTAACTCTTAGTGCAGCTGTCTTATAAAAATACTGGATTATAATTCTTTGGTTCCTTAATTATAATTTCTAGCACTGAGCGTCATCTACATAAATGACTCTTTATGAGTTTAAAATAATTAAGATACATTAAAAAAAATATTATATTATTATGATAGCATACTCTTTAACCAACATACTGATATAAATCACTTTAGTTATTAATTTTCATATTTTTATTTAATCTGGAAATGTCAAATGTTTCTAATCATGTACTTACGTTGCAACAGCGCCGAAGTACAAGTAATTATTCTGTGACAGCGCTAAATCCTTCAGAAGAATTTCCCATCTGTGTTACAAGTTACCTTGTACTCAAGTTAAAGGCGCCAGCCGAGTTTGGGACCCGATGCTATATTTAACCGCATACATGCCTATGTACTAAACACAATATATGTACCAAAATTTGATTTGATGAAGTATTTAATAATATTGTTAGACAAACTATGATGAATGAAACCAGCTCAAAGTAATAGAGAAAAATAAAAAAGTCACCAATTCATTCTTATGAAAATACCTACTCTTTTTGGTGTGTCTCTTTTTAATATCAATTTTTAAATCTAAAATTAATGACCCGGAAATCTATGATAAGTAGGTACTACTGAAATGACGGAATGCGGATTATCAGACAGTGACATCACTGAAGGACCCGAGCTATTTTAATAATACAACTGTTTTTATTTTTTGACCGAACAAAATAGCAGATTTAAATTAGGAACTACGAGAGTGATCAGATTCATGTAATTAGCTCAACATACGAGTATGTTATCGAATAACCTATAATGATATCAAACATAATGAAGTAACAATATTGGATTTTAAAATGTGCTATAAAGTTTGAATTGGCATACTGGTCAATGTCTATAAATCAAAGTTGTGTCGATCGCAATGGTGTTGTGAGGAGTGCCCGCCCTTGGGTTTTATAGGTGTCACATTGGTTCACGGTGGACGCCGCAGCCATATGAAACCAGTGATTGCACGCCGATCATCTGTCTCATCATTACGCAATCCACCAAAATTTGAACCCAACTGGTTTACAAGATAAATCTTCATTCTGACCTTAGAAGATTCATTAAATAGATATTTGTAAACTGATTTTAAAATCCGCTCTTGTTTATTGACTCGTAGCCTCATGTGAACTTTATTACAGACAATTTATATTCTGCCAAGATTTATTCTTTATCTAAGGTTGCTTCGTTAATACCAACTCTATGATTGAAAGATGATTTAATTCATAATTTATTACATTCTATGGGTATAGATATATTTAAATGGTCTGACATTTGATATAGTTACGTAGTACTAGTTATTATTCTGTGGTTACGTTGAGATGCTCCACTGCCTACGTGTCGTATTGTCCGCATAAATAAAGGAAGTAAAAACTAGGCGACATGTTAAATAATAGTATAATATCTACATCCAAATCAAATATGTTTTAAAATAATTCGTTTAATCGTGAAGGAATTATTAAAATTTATATAATTATGTACTCACTCACAAACTTTTGTTTAAGCCTTTATTAAAATAGCTTGCTTAAGGATCTTGTCCTAATAGAAAAATCAAGTTTTCAACAAGTTTGCTTCCGCTTTAAATATTGAAAATCATCAATTTTAATTTTTCGATAGTTATCATATTTTAAAATAAATAATGTGGAGCAATTTATTTAATTTATTGCAATAGATTTAAAATATAAACGTAGTACCCTGCTTTAATTGAATTACATTTATTAAAGTTATTTATGGAACGAATCTTAACCGATGTTGTAGTGTTGCGTTCTCCGCGACGAAGCGCGCTTATCTCAAAGATACCAGTTTTCTCTCGCCTTGACTAAGAGAGATTACACCTTAAGATATATGAGTACTGTACTCGCTAAACATTTTTACTAGCACGCGTTTTAAGAGAGTTGCAACATTTTCTTTTTCATAAGTAGTCCAAGATATCAGACATACGCTAGGTAATAGTAGACATAAGCTAGGTCCTACACCCTCTTACAATCAAATCGCGGGCGATTACTCATAGCGAAAAATTGTTAAGGGTAGCCTACGGCCTTTTGTTCTATGATTTTGTAAGGCCAGGACAAAGATTTAAATATTATATATATTAAAAGAGTATATTAACGTCACACCAAAATAACTTATTTTGAAAAATCCTACGTAAATGATAGGGTTACTACGGTTTTCTAGTATTATTATATCTATAATTAATTTAGTGTTAAGTTTCTATTTCCGCGCGTCAGGCGCTTGGTGGTTGGTGGTACACCCCCTAAAATTATATTTTATATAAATTTTATAATATCTCTTAAAATTAATGTACATTTATGTGTTTTGTGAAAATTGTAAGTGACTACCAGCTACCGTTATTAATTTATAGCAAAATACGAAAAATACGCGTTTATTGTTTGAGGTAGGATAAATACATTTCTTGTGAAAGTTTTTCTAGCTATTTTTCTGAGATAAAGCCTGGTGACAGACAGACAAACAGCGGAGGCTTAGTAATAGGGTCCTGTTTTTACCTTTTAGGTACGGAACCTTAAAAAGTCCAATATTTGGTAGCAAAGTCAATAATGGTGAGGACAAGCTTCCTGGTACTAAGCTATACATACATACATGTATATATTTAAGCACGTGTTGTGTATAAACAGAGGGCCATGGTGTGATCGGGTCGGCTGCGGCGGGTGCGATCTTCACCTCTTGGATGCATCGTGATGCTATGCAGTCCGTCGACCTTAGCATTTGACGCACTACCTCAGCCTGCCGTTTGTAGCGTACACACTTCTAAACAGTACATAATGTCTCACGAAGTAGATAATTGTCGAATTTAATGCCGATAGTCTTCAAGTCTGGCAAACGATTTTTAATTGTATTTAGAGCGACACGGAACTAATACAGCTTCATATGTGAAGTGCAAAACTTATTGATTTGTATTTATTACTCGTATTTGTTATTATAATTCAATGCTCTTACCTGCAGTCCATAATATTAAATTGTTTTAAACTTATAGATATTAGATAGCTCAATCAAATATCATCGAAATTGGCGAATAAATACGTCAAAAATGTCTCGATTTATTATGGCTCAAAAAATACTAAAATTGAAAAATGTTCTAGTATATTAATTATGTAATGAATCTCGAGTATTTTTATAACATACAATACTATTTTATCAAAATAATAACTGATTGATAACTTAATAATTTATTATCTTTATCACGCAGCGGCAGCCTGGATAGTGAGCTTACTTTAATTTAAATTGCAGTGTTTTGATATCTTAAAGTTTGTACATAGTATTTTAATACTTATTAAGGTAGATATTTATGAATAGTAATGTTAGATTATATTGATATTTGGCAGAATGATTATCTAATCTATATAAATAATAAAAATATAATGATAAAATATTTTCATATTATGAATAATTATATAATAAATTGAGTAAAACCGAAGTAAAAAAATCTAATTGTAATGTAAGTTGTTGTAAACCTGGACTTAATGGGCCAATCCATTAAATGTCAACATATGAGGTTATACGTAGGTTGTTATGATATCAGATAAACATTGTTTTAAAAAACCGAGTGGTGTACTGTTCGGTGAACTACTAGTAAATATTTAAAAGTACTTGAACGAGTTGCTTCGTACCACAAGCAGTATATTAGATATATTATAAGGGAAGTTTGAGTACTGATTATAACCGCTTTGAACTCACCCGCAATGAATAATGGGTCTTACGTGGCCTTAAGCTTAGCCTGAAGAATTTAAAGGTCCGTTAATTGTCTGAGTATCTTTAACCCTTAACACCTTAGTTTAATAATATTTTTGGTAACTTATTTGATCTTTTTTCTACAATTTATTGTTCAAATGTAGGCCAAGACCTGTTGACGTTTTTTTGCCTCTATCTGTAAATTGAAAAGAATAGAAACTGACTGAATAAGTAACAAATAGTACATTGCTACCCTAAGGGTGAAAGTTACTTATTTTGTCTTATTTTCTAATTTCTAACGGGTCGAACGACTATATAAGTCTTTGACCCGAGGGAAAAACTGTGCTTTTCATTACAAAAACAAAGAAGTAAAAATAAAAGTTTAGTCTTCAAATTAAAATGATAAATGAAGATCAATATGCTGCTTTCCCGCCTATTTTGTTTGTTTTTCTGTGGCCGGCCAGCTATTCAGCCATTATTTTTTATTTTCGTAATAGAAAAAAAGTTAAATATTTTTTAATAAAATTAATGAAACAAAATTCACTTTCACATTCACACACGGCTGTTTAGTCCCATAAAGTTATTATAAAGTTATTTAAAAATATATATTCTTTAATCAATACTTAACTTTAATGTTACTTCAATTTTACATCGTGGCTGTATAGGAAGTTGGCACATGGTTCAATAGAATGTGAAAAAGAACTGTTTTTTTTTTTATAATTAGACAGCTGTCAGTTAAAAGCGAGTCTCCCTAGAAAAATATTACTTTCATCGCGCTCCTCAGGCAACTTCAGACCTACAGAGTATGAGCAATTAAAAATTAATTACATCAACCGGATGTCGTTTAAAATCTAATCTATTACGAAAACTCGAAAATAAAACTTTAAAAGGTCAGATCACGTTAAAGGTTATATTTGAAGATAATACAGAAAAAGGTTTTCCTACAACTGGTTACACTATCAGCTGCTAAAAAATCTGGTTAAGATTAGGCTAATTTATTCCTAATACAAAACTAGACGTCGTAGATTAACTTTATTATCACGGATAGGAGCGACACGTCAAGTGATATTGTAAAATTATGTATAAAATGACCGTAAGACCTATTTATAGTGGAAAAGCCAAAGTTCGAAGTCAATCATGTTTCTACTGACTGACACTATCATATTTGTTTGATAGGCTAAGATCAGATCAGATTACCTACACAAAGATGGCAAATTGCGAAGCTGACCTTGGCTTACCAACATTTGCCTTATTGGGTGGAATTTACATTATGAGATGAGTTGTAGCCATCATTCCAGTATACGAACAACATTTATAATATTAAATACCAACTTAAACAATGCGAGTGTCAAGTTTCTAATCGATACTAATTTGTAGTCGTAGACAAAAAAATACTTTGTTAATAATATTCTGTAGGTGATTTGTAGTGATTAATACAACGCAATTCATTATCAACAACAGTCATAAATACCATTCAAATATTATAATGTACTGATTTCAAATTAAATTAATTCCTATATAATATGCGTGTTTATACAGATTACACATTGTCTTGTGCCTGTCTAAGAAAAAAAATAGTTAAGTTGTATAATCGGCTTTGACCACATATATATACCTCATGATTTTTTACCTTAAAGCTTTAACCCCTTATCCTAAGTCTTATTTCTCGTTTCTGAGGATCGTGACTCACGCAGAATTTATTAATTGGGGGAGTTGTTTTGGGCAAGTTCAACGTGGTGGACGCCCGGATCCTTCCACAGATTGTATCCCTTATGGTCCTTTACCTCACATAGTTTAAATGATATTTATGTGTTTTATTAGCATATTCAATCGATCGTTAGCAAAATAGAATCCTTGACAAATATTAGTACGTATTTTTTATCAAATAAGCTTGCGGTTGTTCTAGGAATTTTTGAAATCTACATCTGCATTTGCAGGGCTGGATCGCTCTAAATTTGACTTAAAATGATATTTTCCAGACCTATCAAATACCATATTTTTAAAACATCTTGTGTATATAAAACCATTTGCCAAGTAATTGATGATGGTGAAACTTTATAATTTCATATCTTTAGTATGAATATCTTTTATATCAATATTCTATAGGTAAGTAAAGTAGTTCATAAAGCCTCGCAAACACGTTTTCTCGGAACATTGTTTGTACCGAAACTTTGTTATTTCATATTAAAGATATACATATTATATATATTTTTAATATGAAATATATATTAGTACAAACGATGTTCCGAGAAAACGTGTTTCCGAGGCCTTATGAACTACTTTACTTACCTTTAGAATATTGATATATGGACCAACTGTTGGATGTAAACGTACCTTATATAATTAATGCCTTTTATTATATGTTGTTAACATTTTTTTACAATGTTGTTTGATAAGATTTTAAACTATTTTATCTCACCTAAAAATATTATTCTTTAGCTAAGTGATATGTCAGAAGGCGAGGTAAATTATGAATTATTATATGTTAACCTACTTACTCAAACATTTTTATCAAAAAAGTTGCCTATCACGTTTTGACATTTTAATCATTTATCAATACATTTACAAAACCTGGCTAGTGTAAAACAAGAAGTCAAGAAATCTTGTAATCGATGCGTTTAAAAATACCACACAACCTATTGAAGAGTGAATTTAAAATCAATGATTGCGTCTGCGCATAAATCAAGTATAGATATCAAGGTCGCCCACGGATTAGTGTCTTCTTCCTAACACGTTTATATACGACACGTTCTTTGTTCACATACTCGTACTATGGTACGAGATTAATTAAGTAAAATAAATTTTAGTTGGTTTATGTGCTGATTCAAAGTTTAAAACTAAACTGTTTAATACCTACAAAAATTGACAGATAATCGCTGGTGATTTGTGCTAGAGTGGCACATTTAGGGTCCACCAGTTTGAATTATAGGGTCTATACAAAATCATGTCCTATTTGTGTTTCTCTTATTCATGCGTAGACTACCCTTATAAGACTGTAAAAGGTATGGTTTAAAGAAGCACCTTTCTACGGGAACTCAGTCAAAGATCAGAGTTCAGTTTTATCCCACATGTATTTTGCCACTTTATTAAATTCACCGAGAATACTCAGAAATCTAAGTTCGGTTGCACAAAACTATTCGTAGATGTCTCCATGTATATTAATAGATGTCCTTATGTAGGTAATTTGTATGCCACAAGACCGGTGAATAAAGTAACTATTGGATGGTACAAGTAATTATCAAATGCCAGCGTTGAACAACGTACGTGTGAGCTACACGAATGAAATATAACATGTCAAACTGAAATTAATACGTGTTAGAGTAAACGGTAGCCTATTAATATTACAGACGGAATGTTAACCTAGAACTACAAGATTGAAATGTCAAGAAAAATGGAATTTATTGTATGTATGTGCTGACCGCAGTTATGTACATATGTCCTTAACAAGTGACGGGCAGTAAGCGGTGCGTGCGCATCAGAAATGCGTGACAACATACAACTTCAAAATCTTTACACATCCTTCCTTAACTTACCTTATCTCTATCTTTTTGACAGAGAGCTTTATCGAAAGACAAAGCAGCCATTTAGAATCAAAAAATATTTTTCAATGAAACTTGTAATTGGACTATTAGATTTTTATAATACAACCTGATCTTTACTAACCATTATTTCTTCAAAAAGCAAATACATAATTACACAAACACGATGAAGTACTGAATTTAAATTAATAACTTATTTTCGATTTTATTATTTTATCGGAATTTTACACCGTCATGTCTCGACAACTAATTCATTTTGCATGTATACACATTCATACAAATTGTCTAAATAACACATTCCATCAAAATTGGTCCAAAGCTGCATTGATGAAAAATATGGATTGATGAAAAATACCAATGCATAGGAGCTTCGATTACCTCACTCGGGCATTCATTAATATAAGGAATTTGATAAGTCAAGACACATTTTTTACTACCCACTTGATCTACTCATTTTATAACTAGAAACAGGAAAATGACATAGCCTCTGATAAACTAAATCATCTTTTTTACGACGAACGTTTGCAATAATAGCCAAAAAGTGAACTAATCGATGGCTGATTAGATCAGGCTGAAGTTGATACAAATTACTTAGACTTCTTACATTACTAAGTGATATTTCATATTGAAAATGTAAAAAAAATCATGTGCCTTATCTCTACTTGATAATTTGTATTATACATATATTAGTGTAATCATTAAACCAAGTTTCGCTTATAATTCTCTTATACGTAATTTATAATTGCTGAAAAAGTGTCTGGTTGTCTTACACAGAAAATATTCAGTGACTAGGATATAATAATCATTCAGAATGAGTAAATGTAGTTCATCACTAAAATGTTGGCCGTGCCGGTAATCGAACCCGGAACTTTCTGGTTGGCAGCCCGGCATGGTAACCATAACGCCAACGAGGTCTACAAATATTGACATACTTGTAGAAATATAGAAGTTAAAAATCACATTTTGAATACATCAGTATTTCATATCCCATGCTTATCTTGAATAGATTTAATTTTTTTGCCAGCTGTCGTGTCAACAACTATTCTGTTTGATTACCCGCGTGCTAATGGTGAATTGATTGAATAGACCTCGTAAAAACACCGATGTCTGATGTTACTATATAATTAGATTGCATAGATTAGGTTTTGTCATTTTCATCTCGGCAATAATTAATTTCTTGCAAATCAATGCCAACAGGAAATTTCATTAATGAGTGCCGTTTAGTACTATTGTGTTGTTTTCAGTGGACTCCATGATATGTACAATTAAAGGTTACGGTTATTTGGCTCGGTCATACTGAAAACCTTTGGTTGGCCTGCTAACTGACTCGAAAGGAAAAAAGCATCATATTAATTAAAAAAAAACAAATAGATTATTAGTGTAAGGTCACGTTATCACTTCATATAATTCTTCTTCTTCTTCTTTACCTTATCCCACTTCATGAGGGGTCGGTACAGTATGTACGCTTCTTCCATACATCTCTGTCATTCGTCATCTCTGTATTCACACCCCTCCTGGTCATATCGTCATTCACACAATCCATCGTTACTTTCTTAGGCCGCCCCCTTCCTATCTGTCCGTCCACACTCATACTCATTGTCTTCCTCGTGATATGTCTTCCTCACGTCGCATATAATTATCACTTCATATTATTATCCTACCTAAATAATTTATTTTATTGGCTTAAGACAAAGATAATTTGGATAAAAATTCAAAACGAAATGCTTTATAAAAATGCATTTTTCGAAAATTTGTAGTTAATTTTCAGTCTACTTAAAACATATCTCTCGAGTATGTGAGGTGTGAGACCAACCCACAAAAGATCCTTCTAAAACGTCTAATCGCAAATCTAGTAATGCAATGAGATTATGCTCTGAAGGTGTTCGCTTAATAATGGGCTTTTGTGTTCGAAGACAATACAGTAATAGTTTTGCGTATAGATCTTTTATCTCGCGTTGG
This sequence comes from Mellilla xanthometata, assembly GCA_035578125.1. Classification (NCBI taxonomy): domain Eukaryota; kingdom Metazoa; phylum Arthropoda; class Insecta; order Lepidoptera; family Geometridae; genus Mellilla; species Mellilla xanthometata. The sequence goes on from JAPUBQ010000008.1 coordinate 7,945,741, forward strand.
TTCAATGGCTTGATTCATTCAGCTGTTTACTCTATTGGAGTAAAGTTAACAACCAATGAAACCTAACTATGGCAGCAGTGCACTTGTAATAAATCTAAACGATGTTTAGGAGCAACTATGGACAACCTTTAGAGTGTTACGCGCCAATAAACTTTAAAATATTAGCGCACTCGTTTAAGTGTCTAGCACCATAAAAAATACGAAAAAACTCGTTTATTGTATGGGAACCCCCTTACTATTTTTTATTTTATTTTTAGTATTTGTTGTTATAGCGGGACGGGAAATACATAAATTGTGAAAGTTTCAGCTTTCTAGCTATTACGTTTTCTGAGATACAGCCTGGAGACAGACAGAGAGATAGACAGACAGCGGAGGCTTAGGTATAGGGTCCCATTTTTACCTTTTAGGTACGGAACCCTAAAAATAATGTATATTCATTAGGTTACTTTTGGGTTGATTTTAGTTTAATCGCCGCAATATTTGATACTGAATTTCGCTAACTAATTTATGAATGTCCACTAGTACGGAAGCGTAAGGTGTTTTTCAGATTTTTATCTATGAGGCACGTACGGCAGGCTACAGCAGTTATGCTTTTTTGCTGATAAGTTTCACAATATCTCCTGAGCTATATTAAACATCGAAGTGGCACTCAAACTAGACATTACCGTATATATGTGATCTAAAGTCAAGAGGTAGCAAATCTTTTAAACTATCAAGTGTAGTCTCCTACATCATTTGATTAAGCACACACTAGTAAAGAACGATTGAACCTAATTTATGGAAATGCTTTTTAGATACTACATCCAAGTCTAATTAGTTTGCTTTCATTGTAAAATATTTTTCTCAGCCACTGATTCCACTTAATTATGATATTCTGGTTAGTACCTTCCTAAAGTTGTAATTCTATAGTCTTTCATCACTAACAAATCACTGCATATTTACTTTTATCAAAATTTCTACAGAAAAATGAAACACTATATACACACAACTACAAAGTGTGTTAATATTTGGGTATTTCAAGTTCAATCGCCCACGTAAACACCATATTATGAGGCATTTATTTCTTAATGTATTATTATTTTTAATTAGACAGAAACATAGGTGTTACTATTGTTCAATTAGCACTTAGAATAGCGATAAAAATATACATAAATTAACAACGTATATAAAATCTTTATGCTTTATCTATAGGCCACCAGCTGGTTTATTTTCTTCAAACACATCTACGAGTAAGAACGCTCTCGACTGACAATGTTTTTTGTATTTATTTTTCAAACTTATACCAGCCCGTAAATTTTGCACTGGGAGTTAAAATAATAGTAACAGCCGTACCTTGGACAAACGAGTTTCCGTACCAAGTAATATGTGTACAGTATAAGGACAGTTAGTGCCACTGCCAATAAAATTGTAAAATGTCAGCGAACCATCGTTTCAAGTTTGCATTGCATTTGACATAAAGCGTGCGTACCATTTAAGTATTAGGTATGGCTTTACGATGCTTGATAGTTATATTCCTTTGTCCTGCAGTAAAGATTATGTTGCAAAGAAGCGGCGTATCTAGTATGCATTTTCACCTATTCGTACACTAAATACAATATCAACTTTACTTGCAATCACAGAAACACAAAAAATGCAAGTCATTTGATTTGAATTTAGGGCATATAGGTCGGAAGTACCTCGCATAAGCCTTACGGTGGTTTCTCTAAATAATTACTAATAACTAATACAAACTAGAAATGGTTCAGTATGGGGTTAACCAGACGTGTGTGAAATGTGTAAAAATAAAAAAAAATTGTAGCCCGATTTCATTGTAATACGCAACATTTGTTTTTTTCTAACTTTATCAATTTGCAATGGTCAAATTGGTCATGTGGTGGTAAAGCCCATATTAAAAAAGACATGAAAGTCTATGCACATGCATACACACAAAATGTAACTTAACACATGTTAAGTTACATTTTGTCAAAACCACGGCAAATTATTCAACAGATATCTAGAAGTATCAAGACCTAAGTCCGGCCCTGTGCCCTAGGCAGTACAGGCTCCCCCTGCCGTATGCAATGTCTAGACAAATCCGCGTCTCTATAAAAGGGACAGGTGATTATACAGCTAAGTACACTCCGGTGCAAACGCCGCTACGCTACATGGAAATCTGTTGAATTATATTCTACCACTGAAAAAAGTTTGTGCAAAAAAGCGGGAATATGGTGAGTACAACAGATTTGAGTGCAATATTGTATCTATTGGTATTTTTGGGATTCGACACATTCGAGAATCTTTGAAGACACTTTTTAATGGGTATAATGTAACTATTTTTAGGGTTCCGTGCCCATAGGGTACCAACTTTATTACTAAACCTTCGCTAACCATCTGACTATCTGTTCATTTGTCACCGGGCTGTATCTCATGAACCGTGATAGTTAAAGAGTTGAAATTTATACATAACAGTTGATGTAATTCTTTGGTCGCTATAAAAAAATTCCAGGGCTCCCATACACCAAATTTGTATTTTTTTTATGAATTTAACAACGACATATGCAGACGATTGAAATATTTACAGAATATTTAGTTATACCTTTATGCCTTTGAAATATCTAATAATTAATTTAAATAAAATACTAAATAAGGGGGCTCCTATACAACAGATGTGTTTGTTTCACTTACTTATAGATTGATACCGAACCTCTCATGAGTGAGTCTGACTTGGACTTGGCCAATAATTTTATGGATATATTTAATATTTTTTTCATAAAATTACTGTTTATCTTACGATTAAGGTAATATTTATAAACCTTATAAACATAACGCTAATAAGAAGAGTTAGGAGTTAGTAACACGCGGCTAATTCATACTTAGTTACAAATGTCGATTCTATTAGCATTATTAAATAGGCCAGGGCGCGAGGATGCGCCGGCGCATGTGACTAAGCAAACAGCGTAGATGCGGCAAAGGTTAGCTCGATGCAAGATGCGCAAACATTGCATAAGGGACTGTGGCCTATGAGCCTGGTTCGGAGACGCCCTTAAAACAAGTAGAGAAATCAGAAAACTCCTTTAATCTAATTTGCATTACCACTGCTTTAATTAGCGCTTCTCTCTTCTATTTAAAGTCAGCATAATTGACGCTGATTTACAGTTTACATATGTTTATACAAATAAATTGTAATAAACTAAATAAAAAAGTAACGATAATGATAATAAATACTTTTATTTAAAAAATATTACACGTATACAGTACACCATTTTCAGTCATTTTGTTTGCCTATTTTTTAGTTATTTGACCCCGTTGTATCAAGTAATACAATATATCTAGATGATCAAAACCATTTTACTCTGTCAAGTAATTTCATCATAATTCTTAAAATGAATATCTTGAAACTGTAAAATTATCCTGGGGTATAATAAAGTATTCATAATTTTGACGAAAATGTTTAGCAAATGGTACGCTTAATATTAGAATGTATCAATATATCTCTTCCTTTTTCTTAAATTTAAAAACACTGTTCGATGTTAGCGAATCTGCTGCATCGACGTAGTTTTGTTCTTGGTCGGGCAAAATTAATAAAATACCATAGATTCGAATTAAAAATCTCCACCTTTTTCTTAGAAAAAGGTGCTATATTTATTTGAAGTATAGTCACATGGAAAATCAGTAAAAAAGTATGCTTTCAACAACACAACACTTCGTCTAAGTAAGATATGTCGTTTTGAAGTTATGAGGACGAACTTTAAATGTATTCAATAAATGTACTTACACTTACATACAAAATGTAGGCCTTCTTTTTGCGTGGTCGGATAAAAATAGACACAATCTGGAAGTACCAGTGCCTAAAGCAACACCGCAGTAGGTGGCAGAAGGGTCAGCTAAAAGTGATGATATTAACATAATGTAGGCATTAGATGACGAGGTCAAACTGGTTGCACATTTAGTGTTTTGTGACGCTTTTAATGTTTTAAATAACAACCTAACTAGAACTTGACATAGACAATTTGTCATTTCAATAATAATAATAATATATTTATTTTCTATAAACCTTGAGCTATACACATTAATTTTCAAATTGTTACATATGTTAGATCAACTTATCTTAAGTAATACCTAACTAAAGCTTACATTCAAGTTTGGATATACCAGAGCTTGTGTTAGTCGCTGTGAGTGTTCAATGGACCCCAACCTAGGCGTGAGCCTGTATCTTGGCGGTCCGTTTTACCTTTGTTACATGGTATGAAGTTCGCGCTAATTTACTCGTAGTTAGTTACAATTATATAATTCAAAATAAATATAAATATTTATTTGACACTTTATTTGCTACATCGGATTTATAAGTAAAAAAAGGAATTTCCTCAGTTACATTTTAATTAATTGCTTTGAAAAGGAAATTATTTCTACGTATAAATATTTGCTTTATAAGTATTTAATTCTCAGTGCTGTATCTTGAATCCATCCCTGGTCGTAAAACGCGTGCGAGAGGCTAATTAAGCGCGCACCTTTTGTTTTTGCACGTAGTACATTGTTTCCGAGGCAGCTCTCAAATTCTATGACATATTCCCACAACACCAGTCCACTTACAAAATAACTGCCGACATCTGCATACCGAACGTGCCAACGGTGCTGCTAAAAATACCTAGGTACTTAGCATATGGGCCAAGTAACTATTGCTATGGGACACACAGAACACTATTGTGTTGCGGAAAACCGCAAACGATAACCTCTTTGTGGCTGCGTTTGAAAGCTTTGGACATGAAAATGTTTTAAATATAAACAAGTTGGTTTAAAGCTTTTTGCGGTTGGCAATAAAAAAGAAATACTTTTATAATCCCAGATGCAATAGCGGCAGGGTGTTTTATAAGTCCGTCTGTCGCATTTTTTGTTACTTGGTTGTGTTTAGTCAGGAGTGCTCTTAGCTGTTTTTCTAATTCCTTCTATCTGCAATCGGCGATGCCATGAGCAGAATTGTTTTAAGAGTGGTCGGGGTTAGCTATGTTTGATGACAGTAGATCTAAGATGGCGGCTATCACAATATGGCGAAAGACATATTTTTCACAATTGCCTCAAAGGCAGTGAGAAGGCTTCATCAGTACAACATGAATTATGGATACATTTCAAATTCGAGATGGTCCCGCCACAAAATGTATGATAGACATTTTTAATTTACAATTGCTTTTATCAAAGTAATATATTTTATTTAATTATTGGGGAGGAGAGACACATAAGAGAGACAAGCGGCAAGTTTTGCATGAAAATGTATAAATAAAAATATGTAATTCTTATAAAATGCAATGCAATAGAACAAAAGCTGTTTTACTGTTACTATTTAATTATTACACTAAAAAAATAGATCATTATAATATTTTTACAATTAAATAATCTTAATTACTAATTTAAATATTAATTTGTAACTACTGCTTCCCTTGCTAAAAATATGTGATAAATTTTCCACCGTTTTTATGCTTGAAAATTTTACGACCCATTAGAGACATTGGACGCTGACATTTATTATAAATTAATTATCTTTTTATTAAAATACTCAACGCATCAAGTTGTCAATGGTCTCATTTAATGTGGGTAAATATAATTTATTGTTTACATATTGTAGTAATTGAAGCATATCGACCTTTGTAATCTAAGATATCCTTGCCTTGGCGCATTGATGGACGTTTGCACTCCGTCCTAACGTCATTCTGCAGTGATGCATTTTGAATGAACCAATTACCGAGGACTTTATTTTATTTTACGGTCATTCCATTGGCTCATTTATATGCATCATTACATACATGGATTATTAGTATTTTTGTATTTTAGTAGTTTTATTATTTTTATATCCCCAAACGTTAGAGTTCATTACGCTAATAATACCATTAACGTTGTCATTTTCTCAAAACAACGTAATAAATTATTGGAATTATACTCGTTATTGAGGAGTAATGCATACTTTATTATGACAATGAAAAGCATAAACAACGTTTTAAAATATTTTTTATTAGAATAAAATAATAAGTATGAGGACACAATTCACACACGGCTTGTTAATCTTATTAAACAAACCATTTTATAGATATGGTTTCTAACACAACTGATATACTACATAATTTTATATATACATAAATACTTTAGATACATTGATACCAAATTATTGAATAAATATTTTAGAATATATTGAGCTCGTAGTTGGTCTGATTGCGTTATAAGAAAGAAGTTTCGTTTGAAAAAAGCTTATGAAAAGTGTGACAAAATCAACGATCGCAGATAGCTAGTAGAAGAAGGCTCAATCTGAAATGATTTCTCAAATCATCTCTAAAATTATTTATTTCTAGTTCCGCCCCACGGTGTTACCCGCGTTTATCCGGGACAAAAAGAAGTTAGTCCGGGATAAAAATTTGCCTATGTGTAAGTCCAAGGTCTAACCTATCTCCATTGTAAATCTCATTAAAATCGGTCCAGCTGTTGGTGCGTGAAGGAGTAACATAGATTTTGTAGTTATTTTGCGTATCCCACGGGAACCACAACGGTTTTCGGGATATTGGGTATATGTGTTAATCCAAGGTTTATTTTCACAACAAATTTCACCAAAAAAGGTTCAGCCGTTTGAGTGTGAAGAAAAAATAAACATACACACACAGACACACAAACTTTCGCATTTATTGTATTAGTAGGATAAAAAGTGACATATTAACCCAGAGCGTGATTGCACTGCGTGATTGTCTTGCGAAGGCTGCTTGCCATGAGCTATGGATTCTCTGGCACTGCTATCTGTTCATTGTACTTATTTGAGCTCATGGATAAAAAAGTGGCTCGATTGTATTGAACTAAGATTAACGGTGTAATGAACATGACACTAATTAGGTTGGTAGATCTTTTATTTGCTCAAAATTTGAGTTCGATTTTTGACATTGACATTTATAAATTTCAAAATATGTAAGTAGGTCTAAAATAGTTTACAATAAATCAAAATATACTCGGACTTATGGTGGATATTTATTAAAGTGCCTGATTAAAAACTAACATGAAACTTAGGTGTTAATGGAAGCTTTTATCAAAATATTTCTAGGGGCGTTTAACCACAACTCGCCTGATGTTAATCAAAGATTGTCACGTCATATTAAAAAGAAACACACAAGCAGGGAGAGCGTTCCACTTATAAAGTGTTTTTATCATGTTTTGCTTTTATGCTCATTAATATTGAGAAAAAGTAACTTTTGGTCTCATTAATATTGTGAAACGTAACTCTTACGAGTAAAGACTAACTCATTTGATAGTTTTGTATCCGTGTACGAATTTCACTAATTACTATGATTTCTGCACTACATTATAGCTATCAAGATTAGCCATCTAGTTTATATTAAAATGTTTGATGCCAACTAGTACTAAGGTAATAATATTATCTTTATTGTGTCTTTTCTCGCAGTTATGGTCTTTTTCAATTCGTTCATCTATTAATTGCATTTATGCGATAAGATAATATGAATACAGAATCTTTCTATGACCATGGTTTTACAGGATCTTGCCAACTTATTTCTTTCTTTTACCGTATTTTGTTATTTAGATTGTTTCGTAGAACTTTGTAAAGAAACTATTACTTTTACTTTTTAAATAATACTAGCAAGGTACTTCTATGTAGTTGGTACTCAGAAATTAACAGGCGTTTGTCGTAACTTACAACAAGTTTCCAGGACCGCGATTCTAAATTATTTTAACACACAATATCTTGCCACTGGATCAGTGCGTAGCTTCATAAATTAGCGAAACTCTGGCCCAAGCATGTAGCTTGCCTAGTCTGGAAATACTGGCTCTCAAGGGGGCTGCTAGGAGACACTGTTAGTCAGGTGTTTCGCGACAATTATTTCAACTTGAGGGTGATTTTTAGGGTAAGTGTACTATAAAATGCCCTACCTCCATGCTATGTTTTCTTCACAATATTTTCTATCACCGAATCTCAAGCTCATTGGCGGGGATTAACCCCGCCAATGAGCTTGAGATTCGGTATTCGGCGTATTCGGCGAGTATTCGGCGGCCCACAGCTTTCGGAACAAAAGGCGGCCGTACACCCTACAGAGCTATAATTGGTTCTAGTCTAAATTCTGTATATTTATTTAAAAGTTGTGGTTATTATTTGTGTCATTATTGGATGTTCCAGAGGGTGTTACTGTTACTAGGCGTGGTTGTGACCGCTTTTGCAGCGCCACAGAAGTCGGACCAGGATGCGGCTATTGTCAGTCAAGATTTCGATCAACAGCCAGATGGCTCTTATAGATACAGGCAAGTGTCATTTACTTGTTTACGTTTTGGATTTTAAACTATTAGGTTCATAAACTTGTAGCGCCTCTGTTGCACTTCATCGCCCGTTACCAATCAGAGCGCTCGTTCTGAATCGCGCAAGCGGTATTTACAACACACGTACCACTGGTCCTATCTAATGCATGACCGTCGGACGGCCGTCTCTGGACACAACTACTACTAGACACAACTAAAGACACAATAAAACAATATCTTATCTTAAAAAAAAACGGGAAATATCTTTTAAAATTAATGTAAAATGAAGACGATATCACAGCGGATATACACTAAATATTTTACATGTTTTCTTCTATCTACAATTATGGATTTCCGCAAAGCAACGCCTGATTCAATAAGTTAAAATGATCTATCAAAGTTGCTAGCATAAGGAAATCAGAAGGCACTAGTGAGGCATGTAAGTAGTATGACTCGCATTAGACATTTCGTTTCTTCTTGCTCACACTCATTAGGTTCTACAAATAAGAATATTTGTAGAAGAAGAAGCGATGTTAATATCTCATAGGCGTTCGGCCGCCTCACGCCTCGAAGGTCGCGGGATCGATTCCCGCCGACGAGTACGAGCTTTCGGTAAAGGACAATATCGTGAGGAAACCATAGCATAGTGGTAGGGTATTTTCTAGTGCTCGCCTGGCTAGCAGCCATCCTCAAGTTGAAAAATCTGTCGTCAAAGCCCTTAACTAACTGTGTGTCCGGGCAGCCGCCTTGAGAACCAGTTATTCCAGACTAGTAATACCCCTCACCACCACCCACCTTAGGCCGGAGTGTTACTTCGCTCACTAGGAGAGAGATATAGGCCATCCACAACGCAAGCCAAGCGCAGGTTAGCGGATAACACACGTCTTCGGATAATACCGTCCTCAAACGTCTCGGTTTTCTCACAATGTTTCTCACACCGTAAAACGAGTGCAAATCCACACATAACTTGAAAAAATCAAGTCATTGTTCATTACATTCATAAACAACATTGGTGTAGGGTCAGAATCGAACCAGGTGCCGTCAAATTGAAAAGCAGACGTTTTTACCACCGAGCCACACTCGGTATTTTTAATCTACGTGCTTTTGAATAAATCCTCTATTTAATAAGATCCGGAACGCATAAAACAAACAGTATCTCAATTAGTCAATTCGCATAAATACATTAATTGACACGAATAAATCCTGTATTATTTCCAAGTAGACGTTACAATGACGTCAATTTCATAAATATTAGGCTTTTGGCTTCTAAACATTTGCCTAAGATGTGTCCTATGCTGTCATAAAACAAAGAGTTCTTTGAAATTAAGATTGAGAATGATTTTTGTATTGAACTACAAAACCAAGTAATGGATGAGATATGCACTTGTACTTGTACTATAGTGTATGTATTGCACTCGTACTATAGATATTTTAAGAGTTGTTTTTTTGGCTTTTATTGTATGATATAGATAAAACTTTACTACTGCACATAATTATCCATTTCATTGTTTATATTTTGTAATCACCATGCAGTTATATCAGTTTTTAAATTCACAAATACTATTTTCCATACATGAAGAAACTTACAATAATATGGTAACCACTCTATATTTGAATTTGTTAGTGCAGTAAACACATTTATTTTTTCTTTATATTATTTACTAGAGTTACCCACGTTAATCCAGGACAAAAGAATAATTCGGGATAAAAAATAGCCTATGTGTTTATCCAAAGTCTGACCTATCTTCATAGTAAATCTCATCAAAATTGACAAAGCCGTTAAAGCGTGAAGGAGTAACATAGATTTTGTAATTATTTGAGTATCCCACGCGAACCACATTGTTTTCGGGATAAAAAGTAGCCTATGTGTTAATCCAAGGTCTAACCTATCTTCAAACCAAATTCGGTTCAGCCGTTTGAGCGGGAAGAAGTAACAAACATACACACACACACACACACACACACATACACACACACACATACACACACACACTTTTAACTAAAACTAACTGGGTTGGTGCGTCTACCCGAATCGGATCCTAGCCTCCGATACTAGGAGACGCCACTGTTCTTGGTCCTGTGCCTTCTCTTGCCACTGCGTGACCTGAATATTGCGCAGGTCCTCCTCCACTTGGTCTATCCAGCGATACACAAATTTTTGCATTTATAATATTAGTAGGATGATAATAATACTACAAAGATTATTCAACAAAATTTCAGCTTTGAAACCGATAACGGCATTAAGGCTGAAGAGACGGGCACGCTGAAGAAGGCAAGTGGACCAGATGCTGCTGACGTCATCATAGCGCAGGGGAGTTACAGCTACACGGCTCCGGACGGCACCGTCATCAGCCTTAACTACGTCGCTGATGATGAAGGCGGCTTCAAACCTGAGGTTTGTGCGCGCATAGCACTGGGTCTTCGTATGAGCTAAATGGCAAAACTTTGGTGTACAAATACAAATCATTTATTGATAACACCAAATTTACAAGTCATATAATATGATATCATTACAAAAGTATATACTATGTATCCATGTCAATTTTCAATTATATTCTAGTACTATAATATCATTACAATAGTATAATATCATTACAATAGTATAGTAGAGAGTTTTCAAGCCGCCCGAAGGCCTCTGACTTGGTTTAACGACTGCTTGTACTTTTTTTTTACTCTGAATAGGCCAGCGCTTGACCACAATTCACTTGATGGTAAGTGACATTGAGGTCTACGGTGGATCGCGCTTACCTAAAAGGAACCGGTTCACTTTCGCCTTGAAAATCGCTAGATTGTAGTCATTGGGGAACAGGGAATTTGGCAAGCAATCAAAGAATTAGGTAGAAATATTAAATAAGCTATCGTGCTTTAACTTAAAAGTAGAACGCTAAAGTAACACATTGCTATGTAGTCGTCCATACCTATCACAAAATGTTAATAAAATTTACTTAAAGAAATAAGCTTCTTAACTTAGAAAACATAGTAAGTAAATTCATTGTTGTTTTATAGAAGTATTTTTTCTATATAAAATAACTTTGTGTTGGTACCTACGTCAGATTAGAAACTATACTTGATACATAAGTACTGGAGATATTTATATTTTTTTCGCTATAAATATACGTAGATTTTTCTTAGTTTATTTTGCAGTTAACCTTTAGGCCGTAATAGAACAAACCTTTTAACACCTGGACACGCAGTTAAATGCTGATTCTGACCTTTTGCTATTCCAATACTTTTGCATTTATAAGTCTGAGTATTTGTACAATAGTACAAACGTGAGTATTTTATAAATTTTATAGTATTTGAATATAATTTGTAGGCTTTGTCCATTTTATTGTAGACCAGGATGTACTTACAATAATTGCATTGATCATTAGTATTTTGCTTACATTCAATTATACGCAAATCAAAGCAATTCCTAGTCAAATGCGTTTTTTAGGGTTCCGTACCTAAAAGGTACGGAACCCTAAAAAACACCTAAAAACGGGACCCTATGACTAAGCCTCCGCTGTCTGTCTATCTGGCTCCAGGCTGTATCTCAGAAACTTAATCTAATAGCTAGAAAGCTGAAACTTACACAAAATATGTATATTCCATGCCGCTATAACAACAAATACTAAAAATTAAAAATAATAAAATATTAAGAGGGGTCCCCATACAACAAACATGTTTTTTTTTTACTTTTGTTTATTGTAACTAAATAATTTGACAGGTGACGTTTAGTCAAACCAAATGTTAGTTATAAAAGAAGTATTTAGTCATTTAAATGAATCAATTTTGATGACATTTCAGATATGTTTAATTTCTTGTTCAGGGTGCACATCTTCCCACACCACCGCCGATCCCGCCAGCGATACAGAAGGCTCTCGACTACCTCGCGACGCTGCCTCCTCCACCCCCTGGCAGAAACTAATCTTGACAATCATAGAACCTGAGCCAATCACACACTTGTACCTGTCGATATATTGAATACTCGCGCTTACGCCGTTTCGATTAGAGAATTACATTACAATAATATAAAAATGCTGATACTTCATGTGAAATTATTTATCAATACAAACTCTGGCTACATCTATAATTAGATATGAGTATTTGACGATACTATTGCTAAGCTAACCAGCAATCGTGACCCTCGCGATATTTCAACAAACTTATTAACCTGTTGCAAATGCACCCATCAAAAACCTTTTAGAATGTCGTTAAACGAATAGCGATTCACGTAAATATATTATAAATTCATATTTTTTAATAATATTATCCTATGTTTGTGATATCAGCTTACAAATTTGATTTACAAATGTAATGCGATTGTAATAGGTAGTTTTATTTACGAAACGGTGTCTTACTAACTAAGCAATAAAAAACAAATAAAAATATATTATACGCTGAACGACGACTGAACTGTGATAAATGAATCAATTTATACAATGTGTAAAGTATATTTATATTTTTTTAATACTAAATAAAAGCATATACAGTGCCAAAGATGCATTGAAAAATGAATTCCGTGTATTATTTGTGATCGAAACAATGACGTATGTGTTGATTAGCATAGGCTTTAGCAATTCAAACTGTCGTGAGGTGTTAAGAGACGTTGATGTCATTTTCTGTTAAATGTAACAATGATATAACCGCTATCAAATGTTCGTAAACACATCAAATATGTAAATGTTAATTACGTTTCATACATCAACTAAATGAATACTAAGAAATACGAGAATTGTCTGTCATAGCTGATTTAAAATTCACACAATTTGAAAGCATATTAACATTTTTTTTCATAAATTAATCATACGCTTTGTGAAAAAATGTGTTACCGACACATGAAATTAAAGTATCATGTGTTATTATTTCATAACAAAATGTTGATTATCGCCAAATAGCATAAAATACCTTCCCTATAAGATATACAATTTTGTAGGATTCGAGGACGTGTTTTTAACGACTTAGACTAAAGAATTTGAATTCATTTGATGTAAGCGAACTGAAATAATACTTGATCGAGTATAATCTGTCTATTACAAGTAATACGAATCACAATTTCTCAGAACTGTTTGCTGTTTTAATCGACAAATCTTGTCGTACTATTCAGGTTTTTCGCAAAACAGTGACGAATGCATTATTCCTAAGATTTTTTCCCAACCACCAAGGACCATTTTTAAGAATGATAATATCGGAAAGTCTATGACAAAATAGCAGTATTACAAAATCATTGTAAAATATTTCTTCGGATCGTGACTAAGTTCTTACTTATATGTACCTACATGAAAATGAGTAAGTAGTTAAGCCGTAATTTTAGTAAGCTTTATTTAGTACAGAAAACTCAATTTTTTATAAAAGAATCGTATGAAATCTCGAGTAAAAATAAGTTTGTATTTTTTGGGTTGCGTTTGATGCCATCACTTGTCTTTATATGAAGCATACAGTGTACCGCTACTGTCGAGAATAATTATCTATTTATTCATGTTTAAAAATCCTCGTGTTATCTGAAAACAGAACAATGATATACAGTATATATCATAGTAAAAAATGACAATTCATCGTCTTTATTTTGGATATATCAGTATGTTTTGTGCACAATTTAAAAGTAGTAAAAGACGTTGATTACTCGATGTTGTAGATGCCTCATCATTATGGATTCTCTTTCTTAATAACCCGGTATAGAAAGCAAGAGTGATTCTCGCGCAAGCATTCCTGAGTCAACCTGTTTACCGAAGTGAACGTGATGCCAAGGTCATTGATGAGAGCAACACTAACATTTTAATATTAACCTACTCACATTAATAGGGCCTTTACCTGAGCTCAATATTAAAATTCCAATGAATGTTTCGTCTTTTTAGCAGTAATAATTTAGTTTTAATAGTATTTAAAATAAGCAGTGTTATGTATTAATTATAATTTACTTGTTGTCATGGTATCCTTAAAATTTAAGCATGACCTAGCGAGTAAAACGGACAAAGCGTCCTTACGACGATTCGTAAAAAATAATTCGTCGGTCCGTGTGTAAGGATATCTTAAGGAAACTCTCTACAAACTAGACAAGACAAGAAAACTATCTACTGTAATATTTAATCGTTTTTTTTTTTCAGTTATTTATAGAGGAGGATAGTGGTAGCTCCAGCAAAAAAGAGAGACAAAAGGGGGACAGCCTACTGCAGTGCCATATATCTACATAAACACAATAAAATTAATGTTTTTAGAAATTGTAGTTGCCAGGTTTACTTTGTAAGACTACGAAATAAAATATATAATCTTCATAAAAGTAAACTACACAACAAAAACTACCAATTGAAAGATCAAAGGTAAACTAGGTGCGACTTAATGGCGAAAAATACTTAATCGGCGTTATTTCTTTTTGTCCTAAACATGGGTATGAATTGCATATAAATTTAATTGATTGACACCAGTGTTAACACCTTACTTCTAAGTGATTTTAATATCTTGTTTTACAATTGTTAAGTGCATATAAAACATTTTTGCAACGTGTTTTTGAACTACGAGTATACACAATAGGTGCATTAGCCACCTAATTGTATATTACTTCAACAAGATTTTGTATAAAATACATAATATGTATATAGAAACAGAAATTTGATTTGGTTACTTATCATAAAGTAAAGCAATAGTAGAAAATTGTTTTATTTAAAAAGGTTAGATTAGATATAAACCTCTTTGCTATATAAATTTTATGATATAAGGCATAAGAACCAACAGGTAATTAATAATGAAATAACATTTGTACTGAAACCTAAAACAAACTAATTCAACACGTGATACATTTGCTTACGTGATATCTACTAATATATGTGTAAGTAATCTTAATTCGCCTTAAACTTTCCGGGAGGTTTGGTGACAGGTTCAGGAGTAGCGGTAGCAAGGTAAGCCAAGGCTCGTGCGATGGCTGGTGGAATGGGCGGGGGGGTTGGAAGGTGGTCTCCTACAGGACGGTAGCCATTCTCATCTGCTGTGTATGTGAGGCTGATATCATTGCCATCCTTGTCCTGGAATGTGTGAAACATAACAGTGAAAAAATTAAAGAGATAAAATAGATTTTAAAATAGAAACTCTTTGATTTCCATTCTCTCTTTTTTGATAAGTGAATATTTGTATAATTACAGATAAAATAAAATATTATTTTTTCAATTGGTCGCAATATGAAATTTCATAGCAATTGAAATTCACCTTGTAAGAAAAACCTCCAATAACGGCTTCTCCAGGTTCTTTATCAATAGTTATTTGTTTGCCTTCAGAATATGCTTTTGTACCATCACCACCTTCGTAACTGAAAAGTTAAAGTTTTAAATAAGTGCTGCAGATTAAGAGATTTAGCTTAAGAAATATAAAATACAGAATGACATGAAATATACATAATTTTGGACGATACTTAACCTGTATCGAAATTTGCCGCTATGTGAAAATATATAGCTTTCCATGTCAATTATCGGAACAATTGGATCGCGTTTTTCGGTTCTTTTCTCGAAAATTTTGGTATCAGCGTTCAGTGGCTTATTATTTTTTTCTGTTATAGTAGTTTGTTTTTCTTTACTTAGTTTTGTTATTTCTTGGGTGTAGCCTGAGCGCAGTTTAGGGGTTTCCGATGTAACATCTGTTTTTGTTCTTCTATTGGTTTGGTAAGTATAAGGATCTTTATCATAAATAACCGCCACAGGTATTTGGTAATCACTTAAACTCCTAGATTTGGGTCTAATTTCTGGTTTTGTTTGACTTTTACTGGTAACATTTATACTTGCAATATTTTCTATTGAAATATTTTCATCATCTTTTTTAGTAACCGTCATTAAGTCTTCGTTATGTATATCCTTTTTATTTTCAAATGTATCAGAAATAAGTTTGACCTCAGCATTCCTAGAAAAAACGTTGTCATCTTCATACACTACTGCAACTGGTATTGGATTATAATATTCTGCAGCAGGAGGATGATGATAAGGATATTGATCTTCAACAGATTTTTCTACATTAAATTTAGAATTTAATGTTACACAAATAACACTATCTATAAGCACAAACACAATAAGTTGAAACAAACTAATTGATACCATTTTAATATTTGATTCATTCAGTTCAAAGTGTACACAACACAAAGGAGCTTGGAATACTAATGAAGATGGTCCAGCTGTCTCACATGCTAATCGTTTTTTATATATTTAATAAAAATCACTAGTCTGACCAGAATTCGTCTTCTTTATTAATTGATTATCCAATGTTTACTGCGGTGTAATGAATCAATTATAGTGATGATATCAAAATATGAAAAAATGTTTTAATAATGTATTCAAAATCACATTCTACGCACGATTACGTTGATGAATTATGCTTTTCCGGCTTATCACGCCTCTTCAACCATTACAAAGACACAATTTACTATATGTACTTATACAAGTATGAATATCATAATAATACAACCACAGAAAAACTATTATTGAATATTTGTTTACGTTATCCCTCACTGAAAAAGTAAGTATCCTTTGAGAAGTTTCAGTGAGTAAACAAGCCTTGTTCAAAGTGGCCAATAAGTTGATCGCGACGAATCGTCTCCGATCATGTCTCATTGTTGACACCTTTACGATTGTGCAATTTTCCGAAGAACATATCAGTCAAGCGCTAAGGTTGAAGTATTTAGCGACAACTGAGGCTTCACCGGAAGGCGGGGGGAGGGTAGTGTAAATAGATGAGTCTTACATATAGGTGGCTTAGAAGTCTGGAGTATCACTCAATAGTAGATTCCTGGAGTGAATACAGTGAACATGTTTTTACAATTGGCTTGTTTGTGCGTGGCGGTGACATGTGTGCTCGCCGCACCCCCGCTCGATGTGGTGCCGTTGGAAAAGCAGCAGCCAACTGTCATACCAATTATTTCCCAGTCTGAAGAATTGGAAGCTAACGGAACTTACAAATTTAGGTAAATAAATATATTTAAAAGTTTCAAATTTTTCAAAAATTAATTAAGATTATTGCTATAAATTTGTAAGCATATTTTTTTTATTTAATGAATACTTATGCTTTTGAAAAATCTAATTTCCACTAGTAGATTAACATAAATATTTTAAACGCATTAAAATTTTAAAATAATGTATATCAATATATAAAATGTTAAATAATTCATTTGCGCTATTTTTTAGCTACGAAACCGGAAATGGTATTAAACGCGAAGAAACCTCTTTCGACAAAGTAATACCGAAGACGAGAAGCGGGTCTTCCAGTAATGAAGGTGGCGAAGATAGTGATGACAGCGACGAGATTCATGTACAACAGGGATCCTACTCTTACACCGCTCCTGATGGCACCGTGATTTCAGTCAGGTAAACAAAAACTATCAACAAACCATTTATTCATCCATCAACAAACTCCATAAATATAACGTTAATGGAATTTAATCAAATTTGAGCATGAAGTTGGGCTTGGAATGAACAACCATTTTTATATAGTATCAAATAACTTTCAAATATACCATTAGTAATAATTATAATACCCATAAGTACAAATAGTTTTGATGCAAATTCCTGATAAGTACGAGTATATGTTACATAAATACTGATTTTACGCAGATATATTGCGGACGAAAACGGATTCAGGCCCATCGGTGACCATCTTCCAAAGGCTCCATCAGTAGCCCCTGTCAGTGCTGGACGCCGTGGAAAGAAAATCAATACTGAATCAGAAGGTCCTAAAGCTCCTGAAACTGTGGAAGCACCGAAAGCTCCTGAAGCCTCTGCTGGTCCAGAAACATCGAAGACTGCTGCTCCTACTGCTGTTGCTGCCGAAACTCCTGATGTTCCAGAAGTACCTGCGATTCCAGAAGCTCCAAAGGCCCCTAATGCTCCTGAAGAACTCAAAGAACAAGCTGACGCTTCTCCAGCTCTGGGATCACCCTCGGTAGAGTCAAGAGTTGGTGAAAGCGCACCAGAAACAGTATCTACAACAGAAGTATCACCTGAACCGTCTACTACTGAAATATCAGAATTATCAACCACTCCTGAATCAATTTCAACGGAGGCAGCTTCTACCACCGAAGCTGTATCTACGCCTTCTGAACAAGCTACTACAGCTGAAGTGACTACAGATGCTTCAACAGAACAGTCTACAACAGAAGCCGCATCTACACCGGAAGTATCTTCTGAACAAGCTACTTCTGAAGCTGCATCAACTCCTGCTGAGCCATCTACGCCTGAGGCAGCTTCAGAGCAGTCGACGCTTACTGCTGAATCTTCCACTCCTGAAGTATCATCTGAATCAACATCCACTGTAGATTCTGAGCCATCAACAACTCAAGAAGCAGCTACATCCCCGGCTGAGGAACCATCTACGTCAGCAATCTCTGACGCTACCCCCGAAGCAGCCGCTACTACTTCCACCTAAGTTAATAAGTCAATACTCACATATAGGCTTATGTATAATGCTTTTGTAATTTTACACAAATGTTCCTTACCTACATAATTACTTTGAAAATTATGTTAAAAGATAATGGTACGGGTGAAATGTATATACTTTATGTTATTACTATAAATAATTTTACGTGATATATTTTTATGAAAAATGTTATTATTTTTGTTTTATTTTTAACTATCAGCTTTTAAATGAAGAGCTAGTAAAAAAGAAGATTAAAATATAACAATGCACTTGGTATTAAAGAAAGTAGGTATAACAGGTTTAAAACAAAGTGTCATGTACTTTTCAAAGTATCCCGCCGCCGCACTGTAGGTAGTATACATATTATAATATCAGACAGCAAATGTCAAGATCAGTCTAGGACACAAAAACTTCGATGCAGTACCAAATAGAAGAACCGTAAATGCTCCTCTCACTTCTCTTGCGCAAAAATGCGTGCAAATTCATAACCAAAATAATTTATATTTTCAATACTTATACATACCTAACTACATGCCTTGAGCTGAAGTAAAATTAAATAGATTAGGAATGCACATGATGCGTGTTTTTCTTAAAATATGTACGTTTGCTTCATACCGTTAATAGAATATGAAGGATTTATTAGGGTATCACTGAACCGAGCTGCAATATTTGTGACTTATTATATACTACTAGCTGACCCGGCAAACGTTGTTTTGCCTCACTTAGGAGTATGAAAAATAGATAGTAGCCGATTCTCAGACCTACTGAATACGCATATAAAATATGGTGAAAATCGGTCAAGCCATTTCGGAGGAGTACGGTAACTAACATTGTGACATAGATATTTTATATATAAGATGTATGTTAGGAACCTATACTAAACTATCAAAACAATTGTGTGTGAAACTAAACTAAACTTTTAAATGTTAATTACTAGTAAAAACAGAAGAGTAAAAAATGAATCTATAATTTTTAATGATTGCTTAGGGTGTATCCTCTCAGTTTTGCTGACCATTTTAATGATTTGTGCTTACGTCTTGATAAGTTGACAGTTGAAACGGCTGACCAAACAATTACCTCACAACTAGAAGTGCCAGTTTACATTAATAAGGCGTATCAAACGCCCAATTATCGTACTACAGTGTGGCATTGTCTGTAGTTTTTCACCTCAATCATAATAGAACAACTAAACAAGTGACAAAAGCGCCACAATGAATCTCTGTTTATGTAATTTGTTTGGTTCTGAAATTTTTGACTAACTACATAATTTATTTATTCAAATTAAATCTAAATCGATCACAATAATTATCTCAAAATCAATTCATAATTAGATTATGATATAATTTATATTTTTGTTTATTTATTTGAAAATTGATTAAATAGCCTTAATTATATTTGTTGTTTTTATTATTTATTAGCAGGCCTAACTAACACCTGAGGGCCCAAATTTTGTTGTTGTAGTTGCCCTCATTTCAGAGTGCTTATACAAGCTGCAATCGCTTCAGGTATCATTTTATTTCGACATCGTCAAATGACGTGAAATTAATGAAGTGACGAAGACTGTCAACAGGGCTTTTCGGTAGCTGACGTCATTCCCATATATTTCACGCCATTTTAATTCACAATAAAGAATTAAAGCGATACCTGAGACAGATGTTGCTTGTCTAGGGGGACTTTTGTTAGTCAGCTTCTTTCTTTTAGAAATTACTTTCTTAGGTAGTCTTACATTTATTGTTTAAAAAAGGTAATTGTCTTTTAAATTGTAACATTATTTCGTATTTTCATTATTTATTTTTAATTTACATACATCATTTAGTTAAGTACAAGTCATCTTATTATTAAACACATAAATATAATAAAAAATATACATGTCAAAAACATTTGATGTTAGGAAAACCCGCCCATGGCCCTACCTGGTGCAAAGGTGCCCATAACACTGGCTGCGTTTCCCCGCTGAATAGCCAATGGCTATCCCATGCACCAAGTACGATCGAGAACGGAGATTCCCCGTCCTATAAAATATATGTTTTAAATATAGTAAGTTTTTAATAATATAGCTAAATCCTAACTTCACCCTAACCTCACCAGGGTACAAGTTACTATAAGTTAAATTAGATAGATTACTTATGTATATGCTCAACTATGGAAATAAATAAATAGTATCGTCCCTTAAGATTATTAAGCCAAGTCAGAGGCCTTTGGGTGGCTTGAAATCTCTCGACACCAAATCTAGCCATTTACCTTATACTTACTAAATTTATTATTATCGCTTATGTAACTAAAAGAGTACAAAGCTTGAGGCATTGTTGTACTCGTAAAAGCGTGTAAAAATCGTTTCAAATGATTACCGAAAAAATGGCCAGTAACACGCATAGTGATATAAATTTCTCCGCTGTGCATTTGTGACAGAGCCGCAGAATAATAACTTGTACTTTGTAACAGAGATGGCAAGTGAAGCGAGGGTGTTGCCGGGTCCAAGCGCGCCATGCGGCCGGCGCACGCGTCGTGTCACTCACCTCAACTCGCTCTAGAGATAGGAACCTCGGAGGCCAAAAAATAAGGATCAAGCTAAGATTAGAATCTTATTTCTTACTCTCTATCTCTGTTTTGAGTTGAATTTCAGACTTTTGAAATGCTTTAGGTGGGGGCTTGTACTAAGATTTTTATTAACTTACATTTTATTGTGTATATAAAATACATTTGATTATCACTTAAAAGTATCTACATCTAAGTATTTCAAGAAACATTACAATCTAATATACCTAAATTTTAATATAAACATACAATGCAATAAATATTATTTTATTCCGGTTCTAAAGTGTAGGACACTATTTCTCAGCCATACCACCATTTCTAGTTTCCTAAAATGGTCACTAGATGGCGCTGACCCTCCTTAAAACACGCAAACGGTTTGTACAATAGTTTCGTAAGACGGTTGTATCGTCGTTACTTATTTGTAAGTTATGCAATAAATGGAAATTTGTTTTTGGAATGTTCCCGACATTAAGTCGTTGGGAGCTTGTTTAATTATATGTCATATGCACTTGCAGTAAAAATTTAAGAGAGTTTTTGAAGGCGTTCTAATACTTAAGAAAAATATTAATTTTTCTTCAATAGGTCTAATCTCTATAGGTCTTAGGTCAAACGTAAATCCATCAATCCAGGCAATTTACCACCTTATTAGATCAGAGTGATACTAACTTGTATATATGTTTACGTGCACCGCTGATCAAATTCCGAAAAAAAAACGTAAATTACAGAAAAAAAAAAAAAGTTTTAGTGTACTTCCGCTGTATTCTGAAAACAAATTAAGATAAGCAAAGGCAATATTAAAATATAAAAAAAAAAATGTGTTCTTCCGACCGACGACCACACCAGTAAGCCTAATCTACCCTCCTAACACAGCGAAGTTTTTATCCCCTCGACTAGAATCTTCACTCGCCGGACTGGGATGAAACAAAATACCTAACCTAGATGTTTTACAATGGATGGAGTCCTCACCCGCCGGAACAACTTGAAACAATAAATTATAATTATTAATATTATTTTAATATTAACGTTGCCTATCTCAATTCGGAAACTCTTACTTAATACGTGTTTCGCCTCTCCGCAAGGCATCTTCAGAAGGTGTTGACTCTTCGAACGTCGGATCGAAAGTACCTACTTTCGATCCGTAGTTCTAAGAGTTCGAGGATTTCCGCAAAGTAATGCCTGAGTTAATAAATTAATATATGATTATATTATTCATAGATACTACATAATACCAACTTTTAGCATCACTGTGCTACTTGTCATACATCTGCTTAGTTTTTAACTCTAAGAAAATTACGTAACCAGCTCATCTCATATTAGACTATGCAAAAATATTGCAGTCCAAGTCTCTTGGGTCACTATTGGGCTCGCTTGATATACCTACTCGTTCGATTCGTATCGAATCGATAAATTTTGTTTTTATTTTATGCGTCTATTCGATGTGTATTTCTTCATTGACGTTTTGAAATAGTTTGATCTATATTATACCTACTTAGTAAAATTTTATCATATGAGCTGATAGAAGATGAAATATTATTTTTTTGTTAAATAATATTTCTAAATGACAAGAGCTATACATAATATGTGATATTTTTGAAATATTTTTATCACTGCTGATATATATAATTATAGTGCATTAATTATAATGACAAACTCGTTGGCGTAATGGTTACCATGCTGAACTGCCAATCAGAAGGGTCCGGGTTCGATTCCCAGCACAGCCAACATCTTTGTGCTGAACTTAATTTGCTGGCTGTCGGGTCTGGGTGTTAAATATGTATCTGTATACAATATGTATGTATGTATATGTAGTATATCAGTTGTGTTAGCAACCATAATACGAACTAGAAATGGTTCAGTATGGGGTTAACCAGCCGTGTGTAATGTGTCAAAAAAAAAATTACAAACCCTCTTTTAATCTTTTGTGCTATAAAATATGTGCTAACTATGTATGTATTTCGTATAACTATCACGCGTATATGCTAGTGATTGATTAACTAATAACAAATTTATGAATTCTTGGACTCTAAATGACTCAGGCTTAGATAACTTTATCCGTAAAGAAATGAGATAGCCATATATCGCGATGACTCTACATATTATTTCGCAGGGAAGATTTTATCTTAGCCGAGTTCATTTTCAAATTTCTGAAGAGATTGATCTGTTAACAGTTCCTTTTAATTTTGGTACTAATCTGTTATTTTAAAGTCACTAAAGTGAAAAACTACCTAAGTTTACATTTATAAATCTTGAAATTATGTAAAATTTAAAAATAGTAATATCGAATCATAAAAATGTAAGAAAGCCTACATCATTTTAGCTTATTTCTGTTCCTGGTAAATTTGTAAGTTATATTAATGATTTGAAACGTTTTTACTTTTAAATAAATATCGATTACCACTAAAACAAATAATAGTATGTACAGAACATTAATCTAACAGTTGTAAACAATGTCGATACCATAGTTAAAATCATTATGAAATACATATTGGTTTATACTTTATGTATCTAAATATCGTATGTTTCAAAAAGTTTTGTGAAATTGACAAGCAAGCTATGCAACAAAAGCCATATATTGAATGCAATCAATAGACATATTGAGATGACCACTAACAAGTTGCAAAACTACTCTTTTACTTGTTAGTATGCAATAGTACGAATGTATGAAACATATGAGCTCACGAATGTGTAGGTGTAATTGTTTTATATTTACAATGTACTCGTATACTCCATGTAACGTCACACGATTTAACGACGAACTCTCTAAAGCGTCGAAATCAATAGACTTAGCTTGTATTCCATACAATAATACATTCTCTCCATTAACGACCACTCTCTATAACGCCATAAAATGCACAGTCCCTTCAATTTCGTTATACAGAGTTTACACTGTAGTATGAAAATATAACAAAGCTAAGTTGTAAACTAAAATTTGATAAACAATATAAGGTAACGCATAGAATTTATAACTTTTATTTTATTTTAGGAATAAGTTTAGTATAAATAAATATTAGGACACATTTCACACACGGCTGGTTATCCCCATACTAAAACTTTTTCTAGATTGTATTATTGTTGCTACACACAACTGATATACTACATATATGAAGATACATACATAGATACTTTATATCGATACATATTTAACACCTAGACCGACAGCCAAAAAAATTTGTTCGTCACAAAGATATTGGCCGTGCCGGGAATCAAACCCGGGGTTTCTGGCAGCCAGGCATGGCATAACCATAAACCATTTTGCCTTTCTATTTTGTGTGAAAATTGTTTTAATAAATGTTTAATGAAATAGTCATCAGAAAAATAATATTAATTTGAAGGATTCAGGGCCAGTACATCAAGCAAATGACCACCTAAATATAAAGATCGAATATCCAGTCGAATGTCAGGCAGTTAAGGCGGAAGGAGAACGCAACTGGATTCATTTTTATTACAGAACAAGATATTTGTTCTTTTTGGTTTAGTTATTGAAGTGCAATAACTAGATTTACTTTGTAAAAATAACAAACAAGTGCGACTACATACAATAATTTCCGCAATCAGCAAAGTATTTTTCTTCTAGGGTACTCGTATCGTAGGAGTAAGCTACCAAAAACCAAAATTATTTTTATTTCATTATATTAATTGTAACTTAAATTAATCATCAAAATATATCAATATATTTGTCGATTTCATACCGGCCAGAATTAAATTACAAAGTTTTGATAAAGCGAAATTTTAAACTTGCTTAAAAACCAGCCTACAGTAACTGACTAGTATTTAAAAGCTATTTAGATAAAGACGAAAATCCTGAAGTGCCTCATATTTATATTAAGAGAGTACAAGGTAATTAATATGGCATTGAAGCGCATCCATAAGTGCGCCGGAACATAAAAGAAAATAATGTTAGATACTCGTAGTTACAGTATCACAGTTTGGCCGATTCTTCGCATGTACACACAAATTTTCATATAACATACTCGTATATTTGTGTGTTGTAAGCAAAAAGAGTATAAATAAGCGTAGGTACTTTATGTATAACAACTTTCTGTCATACATCAGTAGCTTGGTTTGTAAGTACTAAATAGGTATGAGTTATTTTCGTGACCAGAACATATGTTTTGTTTTCATTTACGTTTACTTATTGCAAGACTTACAACTTAACGATACTCTTTTGTTTAAAGGGCAAGGATTTATTTATAAAAGTAAAAAATAAGCACTAAACTTTATTAAAAAAATGGTTGCCTGTAAAGTCGGTTTTACGGGCGAAGATTTTACGTGACAACGTCTGCCGCGTGCTGCGCGCGCGGCAGACCGATCATAGTTGAGTGGGAGAGAGACGCAAGGCATTCGGCGGGCCTCTCTCTCGTTCGGTGACTCATCGTAACGTTACCGGGCGTTACACTTTTTCATAAGTGACTCCCAGCCGCAACCTAATTTAAGACGTTGTCACGTCAAAAACTGCAAAAGTCTAATACTGTATTTTGCTCTAATTCTTGCGGCGAGTCCATCACCTAATGTCCAGGAAACTCTCGACTTTAATCGCTGCCTACATCATTATAGCGCGCCCTGTCGCTATTGTGTAACTCTGATAACAGATGCTAAATGTTGCTAAACTGACAAGCGAAAAACGCAGAGGTTTTATGTAACGCACACATACCATATAGGAACGTAATTGGAACACATAAGAGGAGGAGCTTGGTTTTAGAACAATGTTTGTGCTTATCATTTCTGACATAGTGTACTTTACTACCTATGATTGGGAGAAGACATCGGCCTCCGTCATACAGTTATAAACTAGTTCGGAAGCCTTTGGATTTCTTTATATAAGTATTTGTAACAATTTCTGTGTCAAATAAATAAATTTTGTATTTGTATTTGTATCAGTTTACCTAACATAAAAGACATTATAGGTAGAGTAAAGTACAGTATAACCTTTATTATTTTACACAAGTGGAACTGATAAAAGATCTCGGGAATTTATTTACATAACTTAGAATCTTGAGTTCCTTAAATTGTAAAATTTTAATGTTTAAAACTACGAGTAAGCCTTTGGTATTTAAGAGGCAAGAATTTTTTGAGTGGGATGATATATCTTGTGGCCCAGACGAGTATCTTCAAAATCCAATTTGCATATAAAGGTACCCCGCGAGAGAAAATTCGAGGTCACCATCAATCGATGCCCGTTGTGGGTGTTATGTTACTTCATAGAGGTAATTAAATGACCAAATCTGGAAAACAATGGGTTACCTTGGTTAGGCTTTAGCTACTTTTACTTATATATGTTCGATTATATTATCGTTTGATTATGATATTTATCGAAAAGGGTATTGTATAATATTAAGTAAATACATACTTACCAGCCTAATAATAAATCATAGAGATTTATGCCTGACAGTTTCTTGTTCATACAGTGAATGCTTACACTGCTCATTCTTACCACAAGTTACGTTACTGATCTGCACTTCAATTGACTATAACGAGGCTGGTAGAAAGCTTGATGTCACGATAGGCCATAATGTTCGAATAGCACTGGATTGATAGTGTCATGATTTTTCGATACCGATCGGAAATAGAAATCAAAAAATTGGGATCGGTCTCGTCTGCAATGTTACAGCGGCTCGGCTTGAAAGTACGATGGCAGAGCGAGCGCGTGCTAGTGGCAGGGGTGTGGTATAAAAGCAAGCGCTCTACTACCACTCTGACATAGTTCACGCCACTCCACGTGCCCCGCCGCCGCACGTCCCTCCAAACAATCCAACATGAAACTCCTGGTGAGTGCAGTGATTTATTTTTTAATTTCACCTTTCCTCAATTTATGAGTCCACGTGCCGGTGGATCTCCATCGAGTTTTTCAGTTTGAAGGACGGATCAGCAGTTGCGAGATGCAAGCCAGAATAAGGTCAGAGAGGAGTGTGTGAACTTTGACATTTAAATGCCTGCGTCCCCGAATTCCAAAGTTTCATTAGGCACTCATTACAGACGCATACACAATCGTAAAAATATCGAGTAAATACGAGTAACTAAGGTTAAAAATAAGTAGATTGTAATATTCATTTTGTATAATAAATGTAACTGATTGTGTGATACAAATAAAATTACAGACAGAAATAATTAACATTACTTTTCAAAAAAGCTATATCTTAATTTTACTTAATTATATTTGCCTATATGATTAAAATTTATTTATTGACAATTTTTATTTCTGAATCGAAGCATTTTTTATCTAAATGGGATTACAATATTACATTTAGATTATAAAGAATGAGATTAAATATTCTCTAAATGTATCACTGAAAGGTGCAAACTATTAATAGAAACA
Organism: Mellilla xanthometata; assembly: GCA_035578125.1. Lineage (NCBI taxonomy): Eukaryota > Metazoa > Arthropoda > Insecta > Lepidoptera > Geometridae > Mellilla > Mellilla xanthometata. Next base: position 7,973,204 of record JAPUBQ010000008.1, read on the forward strand.
AGAATTATGTGGAACAAACATCATCAACTTCTCATTTGTAACGAACTTGATTTATAGCGTTACACATCCGTAGTTATACATAACCCCAGTTTTATTACAAGTCTATTGCTTTCTGTTATACTAACGATCTTGTTTTTTTTCATATTACAACCAGTTGCATAAGTTTCATTCTAGGTCATAGCCAAATAAAATGTCCCGAGGTGTAAGGTTAGGTTACGTCTTTGAACCTAACTATTACATTCGTTTCTGTAATAAGTAGAACAAAAATATCCATAAATTATACTGTAATATTTCTACGATGCCGTTGCGTATTCTATGAAATTAATTGCGTCTGCCTAATTTTGACTGAAAAAGAATCTACGTAACAATTATCGAGCCACTGAAGCAGATGACTAGACCATATAGTATTCGAGTTTAATTATACCTATTATACGGTATTTTGTATCAGTTGAATATTGGGTTCATAATATAGTAGGTCTCTAAGTTTAAGATACAAGCTAAGAACAATTTAATTGAATTTATACATTTTGCTTCTTTTAAATCTTGTTATGAAATATTTCTCGTATCAATGCATCAAACTATAAATAATGCAACATGATTTTAAATACTCATTATGCTATCAGTAAAGTACACAATAGTAAAAAAACCATTTACATATCATATAGCCTAAAAAAACATGATGTAATATCATGTAAGCAATGTTAACAAAACGTAACCAAGAGTTAAGTGATCTCAATGAAAACAAAACCATACTTGTAGACATAAGTCATAAAAGCCAATACATATAATAAGAGGGCTCACTTTCGCCCAACCTGCGTGCTGAGTCGAGCAAGCCGGTTTCACAAGATGCTGCCTATTGTATCTGCTCCATCTTATCTTACGACATGACGAATATTATTAAGCTCTTTAGTCTGACATCATATTACACAATTTACTAAATGTCAAGTTTGCTCATGAATCATTTTTGTGGATTCCAGGTCGTTTCCGTCGCGGTGCTGTCCCTTGCGACAGCTCTTCCTCAGCGAAGAGTGTCGCTAAAGCCGGAGGAGACGGAAGACCAGCAGCAGCAGAGTGAGCAGAACTATAACAACTACCAGCCGCAGCCACAACAGGACTACAGACAACAACCCAAATCGATCGAAGACTTCAGACCTAAAGTTCAACTGGACACCACCACGTTCATCCCTATCATCCGTTTTGATAAAGAACAAGGCACCGATGGAAGCTACAAAACTGCGTAAATAAACATTACTCATCTATTACTAGAGAACTAATTGTTTTGAATGGAGCATATCATTTTGAAATGAGCTCGTAGTATTATGTGCACTGAATAAGACTGTAATAATCAACGGAAGCACCATTCGAATATTGTAATGATATAAAAGTTGTGTATTGGGCGTGAAGTAAACTTTAACACTGGGATTTGAACTAATACTTAGCCACTGCTGCTGTAATGTTACAACCATGACGTTAAATTTTTTATAATTTTTATATGTTGTATTTTTAATAATTTCAGGTATGAAACCGGTAACAACATCCAGGCTCAAGAACAAGGTTACCTGAAGGGCGTAGGTGAAAACAACGATGTACCCGCCCTGGTTCAAGAGGGATCCTACTCCTACACTGCCCCTGATGGTCAAATCATCAACGCAGCATACACCGCTGACGAGAGAGGATTCAGGGTATCCGGAGACCACATCCCCACCCCGCCCCCCGTGTCGCCTGAAATCCAGAAAGGTCTTGACCTGATCTACGCTGGAATCAAAGCCAACGCAGTAAGAAAAAGTTTTTTTTGGCTAAATTAAGACATTACATTTTCTTTATTCGTGCGTTACAATTCCTGACAACCAAAAGCGATTAAGCATCTTCATCGATCTCGTAAGAATGGATTTTACAAAATTTGTTTGATCCATAACGTAACAGACATATGGACTTAATTTAAATTATCAATTTGTAATAATTACAGACAAAACATTTAAAAATAAATTATAATATTGAGACTAATGTATTTATTTTTATTTAACGTTGTGTTCATAATTATAACGGAATAATTTTACGTAAAATTAACGTATGTTACAGGAGCGCAACGCTTTGGAGGCCAAGAACAACCCTGAGGCCGCGAGACAACAAGAAGAGAAAGCCGCCCTTGACTACAAAGGTCAATACTATCAGCAATAAGCTGTGTGAATTCTGTACGCAGTGAGCTTCTTATCGCGGAAACCTCCAAAAGTTTTTGACAATGATCTTTACATCGACTGCATAGGATTAAAAGAAAAAAACAGCCATCAACAGACAGTATTCTGGATATTTGAAAAAAATACAATAATCCTCTAACTTATGCCATATAATATTGTTACGTATGTTGTTGCTGCAACAGTGAAAGTAATTTGCAAAAGGTTTTGTAAACCGTGCAATAGGGACTAACCTAAACTCCTTTTGTAAGTAAATCAATGCCTACTTTGTAGGTCACAAATACTCATGACTTAGTCTCTCATAAGTAGGATTAATTTTAAACTTAAGATTACCTAAACGGATTGGTACAAAACCCGAGCGAAGGGCTTGAGAGTTGTTTAGATGCCATTACCAATAATGAGAGTTTAGTGGATTGAATTTACAAAGCAGCCTCACGTGTGTTCATTTTTATACTTTTGTAAATATACTTTGTAATTTAGGTTTACGTAAATAAATGTTATAAATATTTACTATTGTTTTTTATTTTAATTGTTTTGTATTTATTCACGCAAAATAAATGCATGACACTAATATGCTATAATATGCTTTACCTTTTTATCCCACTTGAATAAGTGAAGTTTTATACTCGAGTGTGTGTTTTTTTAATAAAAACTTTAGTTAAGTAGTCCCCTAAAACAAATTATAAACTCTACTTGGCCTGGACTAATTACTACTAAGACGTGTACTTATATTCTACCCTTCTATATTAATTTAGCTTATTTTTATCACTAACGGTTAGCAATTTAATAAAGTGTAATAAAATATATTTTTGAAAGGCCAAGATAAAAACTGAAGTAATGAAGGCACTTTTATTTTTAACTTTAACAGCAGTTTATTGAAATTGCTACAAATACGCCAACTTAATTTATTAGCCAACTCGTAAAACAAGACATTAATTAATAAAATTACAAGAAGTAATTTAATTATAGAATAACAACGCGCTCCACTTCTCTTCTTGATCTAATAAGTTTTTCATGAACATATAAGCAATCAACAGTTTTAAAATATGAATATGAAAACGAACAAATTGCCTTATTTTTTATATAAATATGTACAATACATTTCCGTAGAAACCGTATGTAACATTTTATTTTATTCTACACACCCGTAATCTACTATATATTTTAAAATTAACTGTAAGTAAAGGGCGCTGTCGCTTCGGCTCTATTTTGTTGGGTGGGGGCTACGTTTCTATACGATGAGGTATAGAAAGCACTTATTGCATATTACTTTTGAGATACTTACAAAGAAATGAGTGAAAAAGAGCATTTTAAAAAAATATTTAAAACATAGTTATGCAAAAGATCATATACCTAATTTTATACAAGCTGTATATTGTAGTGAGAATAGTCCTAACCTTAATATTAAAATAATTTGTATGCGTTGATACGTTTGTTATATTAAAAATTGAGATACCTATGTGTGTGCAAAAATAGTGAAATGTCAATTAATATAGGTAATTTATACCTAGTTAGGAGAAATAAAGATTGCGATTACATTCTTATACACAAATATTTTATTGGTTTCATCAAATGCCACGCGTAGAACTGGCTTCAAAGGGTCAGCGTGTGCAGCGGCAGACCAATGTATGTGTATTTCACAACTAAATCATGGACGACACCCATTACTGCGCTTCGGTATCGATCCTGTTTCGAAGGTAAATAAACTTTCTTTTTCTTCACTACAAATACTAATTCACTGATTAAGCTTCATTCTAGTGTCTTTAAGGTTAGGAGTTTTCCTGACATAAAAAAAGACGTATTTAGAGTAGTAGCCCCAAAATAGTAAACGTATACGACGCATAAAATATGAACATCTTGTTTGCAGAAGAATTATTACCGTATATTTCATAGGACTGACTAACTTTTTTTCATCAATTTTGTAACATGTTTGAAAAATAAAAACAAATATTAACAAATGTTTAAGCTGTAGTCAAACGCAAACCTACTAAGGGTTAAAAAATACATAATATATATTAATTTAAAAAAATGTGAACTGGCTTCGTTGAGACATGATATTTACAACTACTAGGCAATTTATTAACAGTAAAAATACCTATCAAAATTGGCGTGATAAGACTTCACTAGGTCATAGTATATGTTTGTATTATATTAACTTTAATAGTTAAAAAAACCTCTGTTTTATTTCGTATATACAAAATATTAATAATATGAGTTGAATTCTGAAACGGTGCTATGGACGCACACCTTTATCCTTTGCTCTTTAAACATTAACCTGCCTACAATATGACAGCTTTGTGTAATTTTCTCACTGAAGACGCTAGGTCTGTATAAAACCTGATTAATTTGCGTAAGGTTTTAATTGAAGCTATCAGTCGCAAATCTGTAAAGTTGCGTTATCTAAACATGATTATGTAGGCACTTCAGTAGTACAGAAAATCTATGCATACTTGATTATTTAAATTAGCAAATAGACTTTCATATTTGTAATTGCATGATTCTATAAAATAAACTGTATAAAATAATTTAAAAAAATTTAAGACACTGGTGTCTGGTCTAAAATATGATAAGCAGATGCCAGGCGGAGACTTGCTAAATACATTTTCAAAGGTAACAAGCGGCAACGCTCGTACAGGCTCTTTGTGGAAAGTATAAGCTTTGAGGTCACTGATGTAAAAAAATAAGTTTTAGCGGCTTGAGAGTACTTGCTCTCCCGAAATTTAAAAGATATCTTATTGCCGAGTTGTAAACTCAGCTATCGTTGTAGATACTAATCAAGCACCATCGGGGTTTTCAAGTTAAAGGTAAATGGTTTAGTTAAGCGTGTTGAGCTTAAATTAGGCAAACTTATGGTTCATTATTATAATTAGTACGGTATTTTTCAACTTTTTTTTGAGAGGGAACGAATTCCACTCATACAAAACAACTGCTTTAAAAAATACAGTGAGAATAAATCGGTAACCAACCACTCAACGGTGCGTTCCGGGGGCCTTTTTGAGTTCCTATTATTCCAGACTTGGCATGTTTCACCTTAGATTTGAGTATGGCTAGCTCATTTGGTTACGCGCCTCGTTGGTAAAATGCCTAGCTGCAGTGTATATAAAAAACCGGTAAGCATTTCTTTTCATTTACTTAGAACAATACTCGTACCAAACCCAATTGCTATACCTCGCTACGATATGTAGATAGTATTTAGGTTACCTAAAGCAGTAACAGTAGCTTCAGGAAGAAGATCGTATCGCATAATGCGCTTTCCTTTCTGTTCTCATAAACGTACGAGATTTGATGAACCTTCAAGAATGAACGTAAAGTTTTATAAAAGCTTTTGTTTGTGTATAATTTTATTTTATACCTTCTTCAACGTAACTGACATGACTATATTTTACATTTCTTTGTCAGAAGTATTTATGCAACCGCAGAATTTTGCAGAATTCTGGGTGATATATTAAGATGACATATTTGCTGGATTTATCCTGCTAGAATCTGTTAGGCCGACAGCCAGCCTATTTATTTTTCAAGATAATAAAAATATATTTTTTACATATATGTATTAAAATAGCTGCCGTTTTTGTACAAGTACCTATTAAAGTTTCATGTGTTAGTATAAGTTTATATTTTATACCAGTATCTTATTATACACTTAACTTGTTACTTACCGCAGTGTTACTCGTGATAATCTCGGTAAATACCAAATGTTTTGCAATTTGGTTCAGGAGTAACAAACATACACACAATTCTAGTATTAGTAAGATTCTTACAGGTTCAGCTTTGAGCTAATTAAACCAGTATTTATGTAGGCATATTAAATTTAATTCAATATTCTTACTTTTCCTAAATATTTAATTTATTGTTAGAACACTTAATGCTTAGGATTTTGCAAAGAATTTAGTTGTCACCGCAGAATTTCCATACGTTTTATGAGACAAATTCTAAAAGATCGCAATTAGGATAGCAAAATTGCTTGAAGGGCAATCAGATATTGAGAAACTTTAATTGAATAAAATAATTTGATTAGCATTCCCAATCCCATCGAAATTGGTAATAATTTGTGTTCCATTAGTGTGCGATTGTTGAATAAGCGTATAAAATATACAAGCATAGTTATATTCTCTCGATGTCAGTACCTAAGATCTCCTTATATGCGTGGACTAAGGTGTCTGAATGAAATGACAGAAAACATTAGTTTAATTGAGTTAGAAAAATAAAAAGAAATTATTGCACTTATTGAAAAAAATACCGTTCTCTAATTACCGGACTGTTGTTACTCTCCTTAGACTCTAAACCAGGCATATTTATAATTATTATTTTAAAAGTCGAAAACAAAATACGTCCATAATTTTTCTGTTTGTTATTTTATACGGTTTAACAGTTTCAAATAAAACTTCCAATCTCCAAAATATACACTCTTATGAAATTCAATATTGTACAAAAGCTATATTTACACGTAATCATACCGACTCATTCTTAATGCATAGCTATCATAGCAATATGATGCGTTGTAGATGTAATAATATGAGTGTCATAGGTTTCTGCTAGTTAGTGAGCTGGGCTCGTGTTCTGTAAGCCCACCGCGCAGGGATGCGCCTGCGCCGCGCGCCCGGTCGCCCGAAGTTCATAGGTAACCACGACGGCTATATAAACTCCATGCGATGTCACCGAGCACATATCTCTGCTGCCAGTGACTACATCCAGACCCTTGAAGGTGCACCTGCCCTACATTTCGATAAGATGGTAAGACTTTTGAGAAATAATTTCTTTTTATCTTTCACCGTTTATTCATTTTCTAACAAGAAGTATTCTCATTTCCATCATTTATATGTCTCTCTCATCCTTGCTAGTAAAAATTAAAATTAATTGAAAACTACCGTTTTCAGTAACTTACAGCTATTTAGACAATGAATTAGGACTTGTAGAAAGGATCGATTTGCAGAAAGGATATGTTCAATACAAAAATATCTTCTTATTTCATTTAAATACTTTATGTAATAATATTAAAGATAAATCTACTTTACTGCTCGTACAGGTTATGGTGGATTTACTTATATGATTCAATCCAAACACTCTCTATTGCTATTATGTGTAAAAAACGCCCATCTTACCAAGTGTACATCTCTAGCTACTTAAATGAATTTTGCCGGACTGCCAACCGGAGGGTCCTGGGTTCGATTCTCGGCACGGCCAACTTTTTTGTGATGTGCAAATTTGTTGGCTGTCCGTCTGAGTATTAATTATTTATATATTTACGATATACATATGTACATGTATTTAGGGTTAAGCCTGGGCCTAACCAGCCGCGTGTGAAATGTGTCCTAGTATTTATTTAATATTCACTCATACCTATTATTATGATTTACGAGTATGGGAGCAAAACAGCATATTTAAAAAAATCCTGAAATGATAGGGCTATGATTTTTTCAGCTTCATTATCTTTAATTCAGCGTTAAGAATCGTTATAGTGTCTAAACACTATTACGTAAAATCCGCTCGATACTTTTATTTTTAGAAATATAACCGTTATAAATAAATGATAAAATTTTAGATATGTTTGCTTCTGAATGACATAAAAAAATTAAAACAAATCTTACTTTTTTCTGTAAAGTAGAATGGTTAGAGCTTATAATTATATTTTTTTTTTTTACTGTTGATTTTATATTAATTTATTTTGTGTAATTTCCACTGCCGGGCGGTTGGCACTTCGCTCAAATTTGTATGACGCGGCTTTACTTGGTACAATAGCACCGTAAGGGTTCAAAAGTTCATGTTCTCTGAGCATAGAAGTACAATACAAGCAAATGTAACGAGATCTTTGTCGTGTCACGGAATCCTTTCTTTCCTCGTCTTTACATCTCTATCCACCTACGTACTACACGTTTCAGTAGGAATGTGCGCTAACATTTAATTTTGTTAGCTTTTACTGCTCGTCTTATTTACATTGATGTTGAGATGAACGATGCATATCAGAATTATCGGTATATGTAAAACGTTTTCAACGTTTACATATACCCTTACCTATAAATATAATATAGTTTTCTTAAAAAATCACGTATATTAATTTTGAATTACCAGTCTTTTTAGACAGCCATATTGAAAGTGACTATATACAAAAGAGTATATAAACTTAATATTCTCACCATGCATTTCCGGTCTGGATTTCTTCAGTTAAAATCATGTTGCGTAAACATTTAGTTATCTATATTTTGTCACAAAATCCCTTTTCATAATAATATTTAAAATACACATCTATTACACTTTTACGAAATCAAAAACTTTAGTAATAGACTTGAGTTCAAAGTATTTGCCTAGAAAAGTTTGTAGTATATTGCGAAATTAATTGTGCATGTAATTGCTTTTATGGAAAAATATGAATTTGTTTACCTATTTTCAAACAAAACAAAAGTTCAATGCCACAGTGCAATCAATTAACAAAGTAATCTAAGGTGTGTGAGTGTTAATCTTGCACAATCGTCCCCACATTGTCATAAAACAAGATAATAGTGGTTTCCCAACAAAGAGCTTTTATTTGCCAAGAACACATGTCTGACGCATAGAACACAAAGGACAGCTTTCAGTCGCCGTGTCGTATGCATAATGCTTATATGAAATTTACTCCTAGATTTAGTTTGCAATAACTTATTTCGCTTGCACCGTTGAGCCGATCGGAAAATATCATCATCATTCAGAGCACTTTTTATCCTAGTGCTGGGTATAGGGCTTCCTCTTAATGAGTCACCTACATCGATATCGCAGTCCTCGTCCAGGTAGGATCTGCGACTCTACTGATGTTCATGACTTCGTTGCCGGGGTATATCCATAAATTAACATGCCATGACAAGTGATTAATTCGCGTACAAATAAAAAATATGACCTGAAATGAACAGTTAATCAATATACACCATGGCTTCAATATGCACCATGTATATATTTATGCACCAATAAATATTTTTGTTATTTGTAATTATATGCGCATACGGCAAGAAAACTCGTATACTACTATGCAAAATTTTCTACGAGTGTAAGAATGGTAATATTGATGACTAGATACTAGGAAATCCGAATTTTTTCGTTATTTTGAATCAAAAGATAAGAATATTATCTTTCGTTGCTAAATGTGACAAAGATAGCATAAATGATAATCATAGAATTCGACGTGGGTCGGCGAACACGTTAAATTGTAGGTCCTGGCTGTTAGTCTTAGTACCAGCAGTAGTTAAGCCAAGTCAAGAGACCTTCGGGCGGCTTGAAAACTCAACACGAACACAGAACTTGGTCACTAAGCTCACACGAAGAAGAATTCTAAAATGACTTTACACTTAAATTATTTTTTCGATTCTCTGCAATTTTACAACGATAATATACACTGAATTTCTAATATGAAAGTTTCCCAGCATATACGATGTTCACGACTTCGTAGTTAAGATCAGGTCAAAATGCATATAAATCAGTGCTTGTGGTTAAATTGTTGACACTCGACTCCTATAGACTTACTCGTATCTTATTGTTCGCGAAGACGGCACTCTCTTCCGGCACGAATATTGTGCATTTCCGCATGAAGTTTCACGCGTATGAACCGTTATGAATGGTTTGATATAGAAGTTAGTTGACAGCATGATGTCATAATGCATGTTAGCTGTCTGGTTGTCTTTGTATCTATATTTATCGTGACTTTGCGAAATGCAAGTTACTTACCTACCTCAATTCATATTTTCCAAATGCTTGAGGTTTGAAAAAGGTTTTGTGTTAGTTAACTCTACAATAGATGATCCCTACTTACATTTTAGCCTATACCTGTAATATGATACAATTAAGAACAAAAACATTTTATTTTATTTTATGTATGGTGTTTACAATATTATATGAACTTTGTTTTGAATGGTGGTAAAGCAATTTCTATTGTGCTCGCCTGGCTAGCAACCAAACTGAAGTTAAAAAAAAACACTTAACGGTGTGTTCCAGCAGTCTGCACAAAATATAATTATTCCAGACTAAGCATGCTCCACCTTAGACCACTAACTCGTTTGGCTACGCGCCCTGTTGGTCAAATAAATACCTAGATGTACTTACTGTGCAACAAAATATGTACAGTTGTATTTATTTAGATAGATCCTCCCTCTGACAATAAATTATTTTGCTCAAAGTCTTTCTTCTAATAGAAGCACAAAGTTATATGTAATGAAAGTGCGTTCACATTATTGTTACACCATCGCAAAAAAATAGAAAACGCGCATCAGTTACTTGCTTTGATAACAGCTTAGGCGTTATACTAATTTTAATACGACTTTTGTGTATTTAAAATTATCTTTGTTTGGTCGATGGTTGTTGGGTACTCATATCTTATCCATATTTTCAATATTGTATCTCTTTTCCAGATCTCTTTATACTTGGCCTTCCTATTGGTGGTGGCAGCGCAAGCGCAACAGTCTACCGAACCAATTCCGATCATACGGCAAGAGTCTGAAGGGCCTAACGTGGACGGATCATACAAATGGCTGTAAGTTTATATAATTAGATAGTTCTTTTTAATGAGGTAGCTTTATTATTATTATTATTAAAAGCCTGTTTGATCCCACTGTTGGACAAATGCCTCTCTACCCTCTTTCCATTTGTCCCTATCTAGCGCTATTGTAGACCAATCGTCCTCCAGGTGTTTGTTGGTCCAGCTTTATGCAAACCTTTTATTTGCTAGAACTTCCTTGTATGCAGTGTTTTCTTACTCACATCACTATATTATTGTCTATTGTCAAATACCACCACCATTAGCATAGTTATAATAATTTTAGTACATAGTGCATTTTTTTGCATGCTGGTAGGGCATTTTCTAGTGCTTGCCTGGCTAGCAACCAAGTTAAGAAATCTGTCGCCTAGCATCTCATTATGTGTTCGGAAAGCCTCCTCCTGAGACAGTTATTCTAGACTAGACATCCATAGTATCGATAGCTTGTGTGGTTACGTGCCCTGCTGGTAAATACCTAACATTAAATAAAACAAATTAATCATTGTCAAATACATTTATTACTATGGTTACATTATAGTTCAATTATGGTGTTATAGATTTAAAAGCAAGTATTTGATAATGGACCCTGTTCAAGTATGAGGAGTGAATTGGTTTATTTAGAAAAAAATAAATTTTCATCGTTTAGAAATTTGTCAATTTTGTATAAGCATTTAAGCAATAATTGGAGTTTTAATTCATTTTCAAAAGGACTGTGTGACCAAAATGTCTTGATTATATATATAACAACTATTCTGTATATACTTGCAGATATGAAACGGGTAATGAGATCAATGCTGAAGAATCAGGATACGTGAAAAATTTCGGTAAAGGAGAAGGAGAGGAGGTGCAGGTGGCTGAGGGAAAGTTCAGCTACAAGTCGCCAGATGGCACCCTCATCGCTCTGACATATATCGCTGATGAGAATGGTTTCCAACCACAGGTACAGTATTTTGTTTTGTGAAGCCTTTTTCCAAATTACGTGAAATAAGTTTTTTTTTGTAAGTCAAAATTGGTAAAATTATTGATATACTCAAATTATCTTCCTGAGTCTCTGTTTTCTGAGAAGTATCACCTAGGTGTCTTCAAATCAAAAGTTAATAGGTATTTTTTAGGTAGCTGTGTAACATCGCACACCAAGTAAGCAAGCTGTGGTCAAACGCAAACCTATAATGAAAAAAAACTCATACTTGTTGAATAACGATAATTTAATAAAGTAAATATATTTTAGGAAACGTGTTCAAGCTATTTTCTCTTTTTTGTCAAACTCATCCGCAAATTAATCATTTAGCACTTGCACAATATTATTTAATTTATATTGTGTAATAATGAAATTTACTCATGTCCATCCTTTCATTATTGCATAGTCCTTGACACCACAATTCTAGGAATCATGTTTGTAAAACTTAATGCCAGAGTCTGATGCGAGCTTTAAGACATAAAACCAGCTATACTACATAATGGCTACTTAATAGTTTTAAGTGATATCCATTACCAATAAAATTTCAAGATTAAGTTTAGTGCAATAAAAATAGTCTTGGCATTGATTTCATGTGTGTCTATAAAAGAATCTTGTCCTGTCTGTAAAAAAAAAGTTTAATTTAAACTTTGTTACAATAAGTAAGGCGGGTAGAAACGCATTTTTAATAATAGAAAACTATACTCTTACTTATTTTTATTATATCACTTCCTTTACTTATTACGAACCTGAAACTATTAGGTACATTTACATTTTATTCAAACTTCATCCTCCTCTTTTACCCCCTTATGGATTGATTTATGAGAAATTTTTTCTTACGGCTTTCTTACATCAGAATATTATGGACCCCCTGCACCAATTTTTTTTAAATAGAATAATTTCTGCTGAGCGTTCATATCTAAGTCAGTCAGTGTTGCCTTTTTTACATATAGATTAGGTGTTTTTTATATACAAAAAGCATAAATATAAACTTCGCTTAAGTAAAAACACTTTGAATTGTGCATCAATACCTAAACTCAAGCAAGTGAAAAAAGTCAAATTAATTATCGTAAAGATGAACTCTTTTGTCTAAAATGCTAAAACTAACCTCGAAATATTAGTCACTTTATCTGTACAAGACAATAGAATTAAATCAGCATTGACCTAGTTAGTTGGTTCACATTTATTAATACATCGAACAGTCTTTTTGCGGTAGTTTACATATAAGCGCATCTATAAATTATAAATTAAATTGTGCAATACACTTACTTCACCTACTGTCTACTGTCGTTGACATCTTTGTTTTAACGATGTCTTCTTGAATTGATCGGATAGGTGCGCTCACACCTTATTATGTAAGGATCCATCAAATGTCAAGTAATCAATTAAGGCCTTCGAATTGCTTTTTTATCTCCTGCACAATAACATGGCGTTCCTTTGTCTATGTCTAACGTTAAGTTTCTCCGAACCAGGTATCGATAAGTATTATTATAAACATAAAAAATATTGACCTGAGACCCAGACAACGGTTGTCTATAGTTTTTAACACATCCTGCTATGGTCAACGTTGGCTTGCCTGGTCAGCCTTGGTACATATTGCGTATTTCACCATACGTATACCATATAGATGATTATTTGAAATTGGCTGTCAATTATTTAATTTTATTTATTTATAAAGATTGGATTTAACGTTTTTTATTGATTAAAAGTGTAATTAATCGACGTGTAACTTTTGGTGTTACCACTAAATAACTTTGTTTTTGTACTATTTCATAGAAACATTTCTTTCTTTAAAAAAAAACAAACGCCTTATAGTATAATTATATGTAAAAAAGTTATATAACACACACATCTTGTATGATTTTAAAAACGCTATACCTCTAAACTTGAATTTGAACGCAATTTTTGTAGTATTAATATTTTATAATATTAAGAAAATAAATAATAAAGTGTAAAATATGTTTTTAAATGATGTTTTATATAACATTATTTATTTTCACAACGAATTATTCATAGACAAAAAATACGTTTTAATTCAGGAAAAGATGCCAACGGTTTCACCTGATGATACATGATTCGTCACATCAGCCATGAACAATTCTGTTTTAAAACCGTAAAAAGATGTTAGATAAGTCAGGAGTTATCCTGCGAGACAAGTGCAGTACTCAGAAACGATGAATTTCTTGAATTCAGTGTGAGTCATGTGAGTTTACGCTACTTGCGAAAGCTTACGAGGATAAAAGTTAGCGACTAAATTTTGTAGATATACATAATACTACAAAAATGGCGTACAAAAATAAGTTCCCAGGTATAGCGTTCCAAAAATCATTCTTTATTTTTATTGTTTGTTGTACATTTTATATTTAATTATACTATAGGGCGTGCGTTTTTTTATCATTAGCTCACAATAAAATTGAGCCATTTACATTCAATTAATTTCATAGTGTATTTATTTAATTGTTATCATACTGGTTGATTTATTACATACGCACGCAAAAATTTTACAACTTTACATTATAATTTTACAACATACAAGGTATTTTTTTGCACACGTTTAAAAAAATGCTTGTTATTATTAATAAAAAAAGACTGTTTTGTTCTTTTTCATATATGTGTTTTACTCTTTCGCTCTTTGCCTATAGGGAAAATAAGCAGGTGTGTGGGTTCTAGTTGGCCAACTCATTCGCCAAATGTCGCAGCAAAATATCAGCCGCCGACCCTCGACCTGCGTTGAGAAATGGGATGTTTAGATGTGGACTGATACGACACTGATATGATTACCTAATGTTCTTGTGGCTGTGATTAAATACAAACTTTACAACGTGTTGACAAACATCAGATATAATAAATGTTACAGAGTCAGAATGATGTACAATTAATTAACAAGTTTTGGATTAAAACGGGGTATTTTAAAAGTGCATATTGCGGCCATATTTGCAGCTATAACACATCAATTACTACAATTTTGTAATTCTAACTGTTTTCTTGTGCATTTACATAAAATTATCGCCAGATGCTTTAAGATAAAAGCCAAACAAAATTGTTACTTCGTTCCAAAGTAAATCAATTTAATTTTACAATATCCCACGCTGTCGTAAAAATTTCACAGTAAAGTCATTCATAAGTACACCCTCGTAGTAAAGAAAACCCACATTCGTCATCTATGTAACGTTACCTTGTACGAGTAATTCACTCAAGATCCGTAACGGATACTCTTGCAATGAGAATTGGCTACCGTTACATAAGATTTTTGTACCACTATTTAGTATACAGAAGCTATAAATCACAATTCGTTACGATGAGTATTTGCCATTTTAGTGGCCATTCTGACCTTAGGCTTTAACTGTCTTAATAGATCAAGAAATCAAGGACTCGCATCGAAATCTGAACACGGATTTGATTGCTCTATAAAAGATGAACCAGTTGGAAAAATGTAACCATGACCTTCGTTAACAGTTTAGAGTTTCAACAGCAGTTTATTCTACATGGTGTCACACGATGTTCATCATCGTGAGATTTACTCACACTGCGTTGTGAATATATTTTAAATATTTTTATACATTTTATTCGCATCTCTGAACACGTGCAGCGGTAGCTGACGCGACACGCGTAACGAAGTTTGTAATAAAAAATATCCGCTTTGTTTCGAGAAAATAAATTTACTATGATGTATCTGTGACATACTGACAATGACAACGATTGTATCATACGATAAGGATTCTTTGCACCCGGATGTACCAGCTTTAACGAGAAAAACGTGTTTGGAGCATAGAATATACAAATAGATGAACACTATCTTTATCTGTACAAAAAATACCACTAAGATTAAATGTTTCATGGTGTTTATAATTATGGACTACACACGGCAAAAACCTATGAAATATGTATAATATTCGTCTGAAAAATAATAAACGTACCAATAGATATATATCGCACAGATTTGACATAATAAATTAATTTTAATATTGTATTTTAATTTTATATGTACGCTGACTTATAATTTGACAAGTTATTAATAAAATAGTTATCTATGAACATGAATAGCAGCCGAAATAGTTCCAGAAGTTATAAAATATACCGCGGCTGTACTGTGATTTTATGAACACCTTTTTTATGCAAAGACAGTACAAGAAACTCGTAAGGTTTGAATTTGATCTCCACTTATGAGTTTGAGCTTCTGGTGAAGGAAAAAATTGTGAAGAAACGATAGTATAATTGTAGAACATTTTCTAGAGCTCGTATAGTTAGCTACCATGCCTTTTGGCGACACAAATTGAAAATGTGTCGCTAGTAGGTGTGTTTTGGCAGTATCTTTGAGTTCCAGTCTTCTAAAGTTAGACATGACCTTAGGTCATTGTGCCTCTTACTCATGTGATAAAGGCCCAAAGCTTGCTGTAAAAAACCTTATGTTTCTATTTTTTTTTCAGGGCGACCACCTTCCTACGCCACCACCCATCCCGCCCGCAATCCAGAAGGCGCTAGATTACCTCAAGACTCTGCCTCCTAGCACCCAGGGAGCCTCCTCCAACACTCAACCCCAGTACCAGCCAGCACCGTTCATCAGACCAAGATTTTAACATTAAATGGGAAATATTATACTCTTACACAAGTTAAGAGTCTAAGACTAATGTAAAATGTATTTGCTTCATGGAGCTGTTTTACTATAGTACATATCTGATGCTTCTTGTTTTAATCGTAATAATTATTCATAATCCCAGTTATTTTATATATAAAAAATAAGTATACGATTTAAAATCTTCTGTCAATTTTGATAGTCTACAGGGACCATCTTCTTGCACCATCATGCTTTAGTGTAAATATAGTATATTTGATGATTTTCGAATCTTAACAATATAGAAATCATTTTTATGAGATACTTAAATTAACAAATACATAAAGTTAAGCTTTTTTGTAATTCAAAAAAAACGTGTTGAAACTTCTTTTAATTGTGATTTGTTACACTAATTTTTTGTAACAAATCACATTTAAACTAATTTTTTGTAATCAATTATTATTTGATATTAAATGTCATGTGGATTGCTAAAAGAATATTAATTATAGTAGTTTTTTTACATCTCGTGAAGTATCTTTCTTAAGCACAACTTTTATATCATAATGATGCACGATTTACTTACTTATTTTGGTATCATACATTAATGAGTCAATATTTAAATCACATATTTTAACGTCTATACAGTTATCCTTAGGTGAACTATTTTATCGTAATCTTATTCATTTATTCTTATGTTTATTATTTTACATAAAATATTGTGAATTTGGAGTTCGTAATAAATTGTCAAGTATAGAAGTGACATTTGAAGACTAGTTGTTTATTTGATATATTATCAGTAATATATTGGGTGTGATCCACATTTCAACAGAATGCGAATGGTTCTCATTGACACATCTACACCTATGCTACTCACCTTGTATAGTTACTTAATAGTCCAAATTCATTTTGTTGATATTTTGATCTAAAAGGCATATTTAAGCCACATGTGTAGGCAGATCGAAGGAACATGAATAATATTTATTTAGCATACCTCTATAAATAAAACTATCTGCAACCTACTTTTTTAATAATCATATTGTATTTGTATTATGGATGTTAAATCACGCCCAAATGTTCTTGATCTTAAATATTACAAATTATAATAATAATATGCAATTCATTCATGGAGAAATACATTTCCCTCTTTATAAAAATCTTTTGACAACTCTAGGAATTTTCTATAGTTATCTATATAGTAATCTAAAGATTTATATTATTTTACAACTAGCTATTTACAGACAGCAGTGCGCGTAAACACATGAGCTAGTGACACTTTGGATTAAGGTGGAGGCATGGCTAGTTCGGAATAATTGGCTTTCAAAGGCATTAGCTTCGCTAATGTGTGACAGATTTTTCAACTTGGTTGCTATCCGGGTGAACATTAGTAAAAACCTTACCATATGGTTTTCTCACGAAGTTTTTCTTCACCGAAAGCTCGAGTTCATTAGTGGTGATCGAAACCACGACCTTAGGGATTTGAAGCGACCGCAGGCTTGACTGAACTGTCATCGCTTACAATAAACAATCTAGTACAGGTAATTTTATGCATACTGCCAAAATTTTTCAGAGACACGACATCCTTGATATGAAATGACAACTCCAACCATACCTTTTTCACGATGACCTCCTCACCGGAAAGGGCGGGGTGAGGTTCCGCTTCTCGCATTAACCCACTACCCCACCTCAGCTAGCCTGAGAGACTCCTCCTCAGGGGAAACTCCAACCATACCTAGTCTTAATGAGATCTTGATGTAAAAGAACTGCCTACTTACTGGGTACGATAACATCATTTACTATATTAACAATATGTATCGTTCCAATAACAGGAATTCGGAGATATCTTAGAGTTGCAAGAAACTACTAAATTTAAAGCGCATAGAATATTACTACAACTGTGAAAATGTCAAGTGTCTTGCTATCATAATTCGTGATATACAGGGGATAAACGTACAGTGAAGATTATTGATAAAGACGCGTTTGAATAATATTTTTTATAAAGATTTTAATGCCAAAGTAGGATTGGGCATGGTGCCCTAAAACTAGAATCAATATGTCAGTAATAGTCTTCTTTTCTACTTTTTATATCGCAATTTAATTAATCAATACATCGAGTTATTAATCAATAATAGAGTTAAATTAATTAAATAATGAAGACATGAGAGTAAAATGTCTTTTTACATTTTGAAATAATCCATACCAATATCCAGCCTATATGTTGGTATTTATTGTCGTTGAGGTTAAATGGCGCCATTAAACAAGCATTTTATTTTGTAGAAGCAAGAAACAACAAACAATGCAGGAACAAGGATTGATAAATTGACTTAGACTTAGAAAAGGTCTTTTACCCACAGTTTATAAGCATCAAATTGAAGGACTTTATACAGAATGCGGAATTTAAATTTTTGACGATAAACATCAATTACGATGTGTTTTGCAACGATCTATTATAGGTTCGGAGCATACTATTTGATATTTTCAGGGATGTTACGAGTACGTGGACTAGTGACGAGTGCATATGATAAAACAATTAAATAATCAACAAGTATGTAATATTCTAATGTTGTGTCTTGTTGTTTTCGTGTACATACTCAAATATTTATTATTTAGATGAATATGATAAATAGACGAACTAGTTATATTCATTCCTTCGTACATTGTATACCTACGTACCTACGTCAAAATTTCTAATTAATACAATAACAAAATATCAATACTACATTCAATCAATTGTTAAATTAATATAAATAACCACACGGTTATATTATATGTAGTAATATTATATTATGGTAGAATGTAATTTTTAAATTGTTTTATTTTCTTCTTTTTCAAATTTATTTTGGAATTTATAATATATAGTTAATATGTCAAAATTAATTTAAATTTATTACAAATAACTTAAATCTAATTTTTTCAAATTACCTTCAATTATAATTTATTTTTATTGATCCCGTAATATTGTGTAATTTATTATATTCAGTTAACAAATCAATTATATTCGCATTCATATTCAACTAAACGGATACCGCTCTTAAACTAGAATAAAACGCGAATTAACCTAATCACAGGCCTCTGATAAGTCCATTTAATAAAACATTAAGAAAACTTGATGTAATGAAGAGTTGTGTACACCACTATCATACAAATTGCTATTGTAACATAACTAATCTGCACATTAAGTAGCGTAACACTTTGTATGAAATTTAACCATCCCACTTCGAATTCTATCCAGTAATGTTACAACAAGAGAAATGGTTACAAGATTTCAACTAGCTGCGAAATGTCAACTTCTTAATTTGCTAACTGATATATTAATAACTGCTAATATTCATTTGTGAAATGAATCGTCGTTTATGAATCATAACTACTGGTTTTATTGCTTGAGATGTTAAAATGAATAAGACCGATATAGGCATGAATTAATGTTTCTAATTGAGTGATTAAATTTTTATAATTTTTTAGTAATAAATTAATAAACTAGATGTAAAGGTGTAAAGCTACAATCGCTAGTTTTTTAATTAAAAACTGAGGTGATCTGACGCGATCGTCGAGGTTAAGCAATGTGTGATGCAAATAGTATTTGGATGAGCGATATACAGGACTGTCGTTTAAAAATAGGCATTTTTATCTAGGCGCTACCGTGATGACACACTAAATTCTACAATTAGACTAACAGTCTAACAGCCCTACCCGTAGTCCCTTGCGGGAATTACGTCCCAACTGTTAGTCTTACGTTAATATTCTGCCAATGTTAAAAATAAAAATATTAGTACAAGTTTTCGTTAAGCTAAGTCAAAGGCCTTTGGGTAGCTTGGAAATTCACGACACCAGAGCCTAACAAGGGTAAAATAAAAAAGCCTGGTATCTAAGCTTATACGAAGAAGAAGAAAAAACTAGATTGGCGCTGTATTGATAGTATTGTAGCTGCAATATATCAAAGAAACCGGAAATAAACATCTTGACAAGGTAAAACATAAACGCACGTCGTTATCTCTTGTTAATTAGTAATCCTTCGATATAGCGTCCAATCGTAAAAAAATGTATCGTTAACAATACAATTTGTTTAACGCTATCAAGACACGGACCTTGCCTAAAACATACATGAGTTATTATTCACATACTAGCTATGATCCGCAGTTTCACTATAAAAGCACATTGCTGCAATCGCTAACAATTACGACGGATTATGTTCATGTTAAATTAATACACAAATAACTACTTCAGAAGCCATGACAGCTCAGTTAGTCGTGCGGCTGCATCACGTTCCGAAGGTCATGTGTTTGATTCCCGCCAATGAGCTTGTGTTTTCAGTACAGGAAAACATCGTGAGGTGAAGAAACTATAACATGGTGGTTGGACATTTTCTAGTGCTCGCCTGGCTAGCAATTAGGTTGAAAAATCTATCGCCATGTGTTTTGGCAGTCTCCTTGGGGCCTTCAAGGCCATTTATTCTAGACTAGGCACGCTCCACCTTAAGCTGACGGGTCACTAACTCGTGTGGCTACCCAGAAACTGGATTTTTTGGGGTTTTTTTGGTATAAAAGTTAGAGTGACAGATTTACCAACGTTTTATATAATTAAGTTTGGAATTGATAATATAATAAACGAGAAGCGGTATTGGTGATTTGATTGTTAAGGCAATACCAAGTAACCTTTACGTTAACAAGGAAAAATATCAAACGTGTAATAATTTGAGGGCACTTTGAGATGATTGGTAATTTATGATGCCATTAAGATACTTTGATTCCTACCTCATGATATGCCAATATGCAAATTGCGCAGAATAGTAAAAATTTAATGTTAAAAAACGAGTGTGGCTTGGTGATATAAACGTCTGCTATTCAATAAGACAGCCCCTGGTTCAATCCCAGCCCAACACCAATGACTTGTTTTTCAAGTTGTGTGGATTTGCACTCGCTTTACGGTAAAGGAAAATATCGTGAGGAAACCGTCACGTTTGAGTACTGCAATATCTGAAAACGTGTGTCATTCACCAACCCGCATCTGGCCAGTGTGGTGCATTATGGCCTATATATCTCTCTTAGTGAGAGAAGACCCCTAGTCCCAGCAGTGGGAATGTATAGTGGGCCATTTATGATGATGAATGTTTGGTCTCAGAAAACATTCGAAAGTTCATGACATCTCACTTGCGATAGTGAATTTTACAGAAAATGAGAGAAATTATACTCGTATGTGCAAATGGTTTGTTATTAAAATCGAATTATATGCCTATTAATTGTGCCCAGGTCTGTGTTTTACCAATTTTGTATTGTGCACTAGATTACTCTTTTTTGTTACCATTTTAAGTCAATAAATTAATTACAGCTGAAGATGAATAGATTGCTGAAAATAATCAGCCAAATTCGAAAATAACATTTGTAGGTACAGATATGTTTTATTGCAGATTTTTTACAATTTAGTATCTAAGGCCGTGTATGTTTTAGCTAATAAGCGGTTACATCAATTTAACACATAAATTTTTTTATTACCTGTAATATTAAACGCCCTTCATAGTTTTTGTTTGTACAACAATAGTTTTTTCTTCGATTATGCAAAGCCATGACCTTAAGTGAATTCAGAGATTTGTGTGAAAGTTTTTCTAATCATGTAAATTGCTTTATTTAAACAAAATCTTATTCACTATCATTTTTATTAGACATAAATAGTCCACTATTATTATAATGCTGGGATTCGGAGTCTTTTCTCATATGGAAAAAGTCTACCACGCTCGACGAATGCGGGTTGGCGGGTGACATTTTTCTTCGTATTTTGTAGTCCTAGAGCATGTGGGTTTTCTGACGATTTTCCTTCACTAAATGAGCAAATACAAATTCTACACATAATTTGATAACAAATCATTTTTGTTTTTGTAGAACATGTGTAATGTATATCACTTAAGTGACATATTGTTTAATTAAAACGATCGCAAAGTAATGTAAATAATCTTAAAATTTACTTAATCGTTATAAATATTTTAATAATTACGTCTGTTCTTGTAACTAAAAAAAATGCCTACCATTGGATTTGATCCAGGGTATGTATCCGGGCTACAGACAAACATTCTCTCGATGAACCACACACGTTTAATAATTATTATTAGACTTCTACAATATTCAGGCACATTTTGAAAAATTAAAATATCTAGTGCTCGTATACAAGGTTGGATGTAAATTCATACGAGCAACGATGCCGCGAGCATGTTTGCGATTTGATCAAAGCTTCTAGGAATGAGTCGATTATTTTACCCGTGCTTAAGAGAGCTCAACGCACTTGCTTTGTCAACCAATGCCATGATATTTACGACAGGAGCTACAAACTGGGTAAAACTAACTTGGCCATGTATTTTTTTTGTTTACCGGATCTTTATTTTTTAACAACAATCAAATTTATAACGGCTATCGTTGTGCTTTTAAAAATTACAAGAATAGACTTAGTCGTTAAAAAATAAGATTTTTTTACTTCATTTTGTTTTGTGTTTGTTTTAATTTTATGTGACATTTTGATTTTAGAAATCCAAAATGATATATAAAATTTTGTAAATTTTATAATTATGGTAGCTAACCTTCATCTGATATGAAACGGTGTCTTAAAGCTTAAATGGATCTGTATCATTTACATATTCAAACTTTTAAGGAATACACAACAAGAGATTCTTCGTTAAAAAAACATTCTAGGGCTATTTTTTCATTAAATATCTCTTAAAATCTCAGTCGAAATATATTACGTATGTATGTTCTATGAAAATAGAATTTACAAGGTAACACCTTGATTTTCCTTGAATTTGCCCAAGGCTGTTCCATAATTTGTTGGCTGTGGGTCTGGGTGTTAAATATATATTTATATAATATGTAGTATATCAGTTGTGTTAGCAACCATAATACGAGCTAGAAATTGTTCAGTATGGGGCTGACCAGCCGTGTGTGAATGTGTAAAAAAAAAAAAAAATTGCCCTAGCATTAAAAAATTGTTTTATTACTGATCGTCATCATAATATGAGCCTAATGTTTTCTTAATTGATAAAACGAATAAACTTTCATTGGTATTATGTTAAGTATTTTTTCAAATGATTCGTAACCATGCGTTTGATTTTAAATTATTAATTTTGAATAGTTGAAAACATTTAACAGCTTAAATAAACGTATGTATATTGGTACTCATTAAACTATGCTACTATTAATGAAAAAACCTAACAGAAACCTAGTAATTACACAAAACTAACCTTATTTTAACTAAGGATGTGAGAACCAATATGTCAAGTCTATCAACCATGATAAACTAGATTTATGATTGATTCCCTATGTGGAAACTGTTAAACTAACCGTATTCATTTGTCATCCTACATTCATTTTAAACTAATCAGTATTTTAATTGTAATAGCAAACTATGAGAAATATTTAAACATATACAAAATTTGTTATACATATTTAAAAATATTATATATGACAAAGTGGTGTATACTTAGCATTTTTTTTTCAGAGCGTAAAAGTAAATTTTGTGTTAAAATTATTGTGACAAAGTGGCTTGTCGATATAAAGTAAAAATTGACAACAAAAAAGTTGCATGTGATGTTTAAATAAAATTAATAGAATAACCGAATGGCCGTACAAGCATTATGCGTGATTTGATAGATGGGTACACAAACGGTACTTGCTCTTATGCAAATCTACGATGTGCTGAAATAGATTCATGCAAAATATTCTAAAACAGTCCAAATAATACTGATCATATTTTAAACCCCATTTACTGTTGCATAGTAAAAAATATTTATTGTCGTTTAGAATGAATATAATACAAATATTATAATGACGCTCGGGTTTATTTTTGATCGTCAACAAATATTTGCGGTTTAAAATAAACTTTTTTTTAGCGTCATAAAGTACTTGTATGGCGATACTAGGTAAACTAAAGTATTATTTTTTTAGTTACCTGACAGGGACAACTATACTGTGAAACGACTGTTCCAAAATGTATTTCATGAATTTGTGTACCTTTTTTGGTATTAAAATTATTGATATAGTTTTTTTTTTTTTAATTTCAATCGTTTCAATATTTTAAATTATTGCTACATATCACTTTTACCCGTAATAATTAACTACACGTCAAAAGCAAACATGTCCATACTAGATTTCCGGAGCAGAACCTATGCGGCCGCACATCATGGTACTCCAATTTCATGAGGTGCGCCCGCGCGGCATTGTATATAAGCTGCTGCGTGCGATCTGAAAAATCATTCCCGCCACACACATCTAGAGAGGATCATCTCATCTCCACCTCTATTTTACATTAAAACACACGATGAAATCGGTGAGTTGGTACATCTTTATCGATTGCAATTTTGAGGCACGTTTGTAATGCAAGTGGTTATATAAATGATATAAATTACTAAAATTACTAGTTAAAGTAGAAAATTCCCTTCAAAATAATTTATATTTGTTTCTTATCTTATTGCAATGATTTTCTATAAAACTTGTCACACAGTAATTTTAATGGTCTTGTTGCCTTAAATATGACAATGACTTTGGGTCTATTTATGCACTCAGTTCATGAAACTATCAATAATACTATAAGATATTATCAGACTTTTATTTTTTTAAATAAATAGTTGGAAAATTAAATTAATTAAATTAAATTGATATTCAACCAGTACAAAGTTGTCTTATAACATCATTTTCATATACTTAACTCTTTTACAAAACTATTTTTTAGCAACATATTTATTCTAAAATTGCATATTCATTAGCTTTTTCAGTCATTAATGCAACCATTTACAATGGTTAATAGCAATGAATAATATTTTAATATATTTTTAACATTGGTGACATTCCCGAGCCTTGTCTTGGTTAAAACAATGTCTGATTATAATATGAATGGTTTGTCTGAACATTTCTGGCACACTACAGACTATGTGCATATATCTTGATCTACTATTCCCATACAATTTGGTTACGGACAATGCAATTGTCAAACTATACCGCGGTAATACCTCTTGTTCTCGGCATCTCTGCTGGCATTACTCAATATTATTACTAAGCCAATATACTAGTTTCGGTAATTACAACAAAACCTAGTTATCGATTTAATATTCATAAGCTCATGTTAAAATTACATAACGCATTTAAGCAGCTAATGAAGTGGCATCATCAGACTCGCGAAATCACTAAGTAAACAATTGATCACAAATCTCACCTTTGTGTAATTTTTCCGTATGGTCAAGGCTGAACTTTCTGGCATGCGTAATGACTAGATTCTAGCACTAGTCAGCATGTCGAAAAGAGTCATCCATCACACTATTTCATGTTCACCTAGTGTGGGCATAATAATGTAAATGACCGCTTAGCCATTTTGAAATGAACAATCTTCGAATGATAAGTTACAAAACCGCGGTCAGTTTCACAAAAACTGACAAAGGTCAACTTCTAGTTTTATTCATCCTTTTGAACTTATTTATGGCTTATTTTGTAACATAAAAAATGGTTCAACTGAACTTTGATTTGCATTTTATTGGGATTGCTTCACACGTGTTTCCCGTACCACGCAATCTGTGCGGTACCATCTGTTGTAGAATTAATTAAATGCGACACTCAAATCAAAGTGATCTTATAAATAATATTGAATAGTTTAGATCACATTTGTTACAACTACAATATCTACTACTATTAAACATTATCACAATACTACTAATTTTATATATGCAAAAGTTTGTACAAGTATTTTTGTTACTTCTTAACACTCAAACAGCTGAACCAATGCAATGAAACTTGGTATGGATTTAATTTAGGCCTTAGATTCGCACATAAGGCTAAATTTATTCCGGATTAATGTGGGTAGAACAGCAAGGCGCAGCTAGTCAATAATATTGTTGTTGCTCTTTTGTTTTAGTTTGTGGTTCTATCTGCCCTGGTGGCCGTAGCCTGCGCTGCACCACAGTTCCAGCAACCACAGTACCAACAGGCCGCGTACCCTGTCATTCCCATCATCAGGCAAACCCAGGATGCTAACTTCGACGGATCGTACCAGTACAGGTAAATTAATAACCGGACTAATGCAAGTCGGAATCACGCAAAAAAAATACTTCGTTATCTTAAAAAAAAGATTGCTGTATAGGAATTCAATATTCTCCCTTTGCATTTTTTGCAATATGGTTTTCAGTATTCGTGGTAAAAACTTCGACAAAAATACATCATCTATAAAAAAAATTTTTTCATCAGTAAAAACTGTGTAACTATCACACGGCTTATGAATTACAGCTTGGTGACAGACTAAAAGTCAGACAAAGAGCAAAACATTAGTCACTAAGTCCTATTACTCATGTTTAGATTCGGAAACCTTAAGAAAGTATGAGATTTTATAAATATGTGACTTATTTAAAAAGTCAAAGAAAAATTAATACTTATTTTAAAAAAAATCTTCTCCTAATGTGCTACAAAATTTACTGAAACGGGAAACTGTTTTAAAAACAAATCAGATTCATTTATTCATGCAGCTACTTAGTAGTTGCTTTTTATTCTTGATACAAATTTTATGTAGAAAAAGATTATTAAATAAAATTAATAAGAAGCTTCAAGGCCAAAATAAAATTAAGAACAATTATAATATTAATTATATGGTAATTACCTGAAATTAAATATTTCATAAATATAATGTATGACTGTATTTTTGACAGGACAAAATAATAGATATACTCTTTCATTTGCAATTTATTTAATGTGCATGTATGCAAAACTTGCAATAATCCACAAATTTAGGAAATATATTCGATATATGAAGTTCGTGCACAGGAAACATACTTAATAAATCGATTTTCCTTGAGATATAGTTAAAAGTAAAAATTGAACAATTACTTGAATAAATACTCTGTTCTAATAATTCAATTTCTTAGATATATCAAGCAATTGCCTTATTTCACTGATTTAGGACATATTCTTATACACATATTCTAATTTCTTGAAACTAATTTCAAAATAGAGAAGCAATATGACCACGTTGAATATTATTTCAGCGGCAAAGTCATAAAACGCAGAGAATAGTGCGGTGATCCATACAAGCAATTCGCGCCAAGCCCTGATTATGCAACAAATTAGCTTCGGTACGGCAGACAGTGAGAACATTGATATTTAGTGATTCACCTGCAAGATGCAGCGATATATATCACTTAATAATTTGATTAAGTTAAAGTCAATGTTCAGTGTGTGAATATTAACTAACCTCTATTTGCGATATTGTTTAAGGTCAAGTAATTTATATAAGTCTGCCTTAATGCGTTGTTACAACGTTTAAGTATAATATATTGAATCAACTCGTATCACTATATGAATAGTGATATAGAGTTAAGACATATACGAGTATTATAATTCCTGTAGATTTAAATCAATCGAAAAGGCACGGTGTGCAGAAAAGAGTTTAAATCCTGGTTGTTATATCTTTGGCTGCTTTTCCCAAAACTACAAGATACACTCAGCTCGAAATAGACAAAATCGTAATTGAATTCCGTTAAATCTCAGATCATATGCGTAATGACTCCAGTGCATCTACATTTCAATCGTTCGAGTTCTAAGCTCGCACTATAACACAATAGTATATGATAATGTCTCACACATTACTGCAACTAAAACGGCGGAAAATTGCGCAAAGGGGCGTACGCCTAACATAGTACACAGACTGGTTATTCAGAAACAAAAGATTCCCAAGGAGTGAGATTGACAATGCATCATACAAGTTGTAGCATGACCTGAAAACGTTTTGGTGGAACCTCTGATTAGATTTGATATTTGCCGGCGTGTGCCGCTAGGTGTAATATTCTCGTTACAAACAGCTCATGAGATTTATGGAACCTTTTCTCGTAGTAACAAGAGCGATAATGTTGCATCATAATGCATGATGGGCGATGCATCGACATATTCGGTCGATACCTACACGATACATTACATGTTTCTTAACATTCAGGTTGTAAAGCTCAGACCACACGTAACAATTGACAACATTGATTGATGTCTATGGTAAAGTTCGACGTTATTGATGCCGTCCGATATTGAGTTAGACGAATGTATTGTTTATGATGAACATCTTTTTGCAGCTATGAGACTGGCAACGGTATTGCGGCGCAAGAGCAAGGTTACCTGAAGAACGCTGGCGTCAAGGATGCTGAAACGCAAGTTGCTCAGGGATCTTTCGCTTACACTTCACCTGAGGGCATCCCCATCTCTGTGTCATACATTGCTGACGAAAACGGTAATTATTTATCATAATTTTTGTAATAACGTAATATTTTTTTATCTATACATATATAATATTTAAAAACTTGGGAATCAAACGACGCAGAAAAACAAGAAAAACTTTATTTGTAAAAACAAAATTAACCAATGATACTTGTAATAAAATAAATAAATACATATTCGTAGCGGTGAGTAAAAATACACTTGCAGGAAGTTTGGTTCAACTTTTTGCTTCTCTTTGTTGGTAAAATGCACATGTAAACTCAGCCCTAACATACGGTTAAGATTGCGGCATCTCTTTGTCTTCTTTAAACAGCTCTTAAAAATTCTACGAGCACGTAAAAAATATGAAGATGTTTTATACTTTTTATCCGACGGGAATGCATTACTGTCGAAAAAGATCTTGAAACTGGATATCCTTGACCACCATGACTAAGATTGTATTTTATTATGTTGATCTTAATTTTGGATTCTTCGTCATTTTGCAATAATTTATTACTCACATTGACTACGCATCATTCGAACTTCTAGTAAGCTTTTTACATAATGAATTTCGCACAATTTATTTTATTATCATGTTGACCGACTTAGTTACCAAAACGCCTCTCTAGCTGTATAACACATTGCATTTTCAAGTGTTCAACGGCGTTAAATTAAACTGCGTAATAAATCTGCCTAATTTTAAATTCTAAGTGTTATGCTATCTACACTAATTTTAATAGTACTTATTTTTGTTGAGATGTAATATAATGCCAGCTTTTTCATATTATAAGGTGCGTATAATCAATCAAATCAAGTTATAATATAACATTATGAATAGTACGGGTCAACTCATTTCAAATAATGTACATTTATTTAACTTAACAATCTAACATTGAAAACAGCTATATAGCGTATATTGTAAACGGGACAAATATAGGCAAAATTAGGCAAATATTCACAAAAAATGCATAGATTAAAATTATATTCAAAAGTTCTATGTAACAGTTAGGAGGGTACAATTAGTTTGTAGTTTATTACGGATTTAATATTAAAAAAGGTAATGTTTTTAGTTACAAATTATGCTCATGATGATTTTGTTTGTTTCAGGTTTCCGTGCCGAAGGTGCCCACCTCCCCACTCCTCCTCCCATTCCCGAGGCCATCCTCCGTTCCCTGCAGTTCATCGCCGCCAACCCTCAGCCCCAGAACCAGGGCTTCCAACAGCCTCAACCTTTCCGCGGCTAGATCTTCCACCACCGACCTAAGTGACTTAGTCTTGCCTACCGACCCAAGCGACTCGACCGACTTAGTCTAGCCTAGCGACTACTAAGCATTGTATTTGTACACTTAGAGTAATGAAAGAGTGTTACCTGTGATTTAATTTTTATGATTTTATAAGGATTTTATATTAAAAAATAAATGAAAACGAGTATTTAAATGTAAATACTTATTAACAATATTTTTTTGTTTAATTTATATTTAGTTTTACCCACTATCCATATTAGATAAAAACCTGTATTTCAGCCCTTTTTTAATGGCTAACCACAATGGGTAAGAACCACAATATCCGAAAGTTTGTGTCGTCCGTTAGCCCGCACTTGGCTAGCATGGTGGATTATGGCCTTTATCTCTCTCCTCATCGTCGAGAAGACCCGAGTCCCAGCTGTGGGAAAGTATAGTGGAGTGCATATGCTTATACAATGGATAACAAATCCTGGTAAAGGAGGTAGTAAAATGAGATATCTAAAAGATTACTCTGTGGTGTTTAAAAAAATATAAACAGACTAAAAAAATATTCGGCATTTACCAAAAAACTCAGCTTAATGAAGGATAAAATATTAAGTCTGTAATGATTAAGTACGTCGAGCTCCGGACAAGGAAACCTTACTCCCGGAGTTGATATCGTGGGCTTTACGATAAAATTAGCTGAACTGGTTATCATAAACTAAAAGACATAGGATATTAACTAAATGTCAATCATTTATATGCATCATATTCATAAAGCATGAATAAGCAGGCCAAAAGATCAAACATTAATGCAATCTTGAAGTTAATTGAATAAAACCTTCTTTGTGATGCAAACTGATAATAATTTAATTAACACTAGGTTGCATTGTGAAAATTCGGAATTATTACGTACATCATGGACGAGCAGTGTTGCCAAACCGGCGATAAATCATAAAAAGAATTAGCGAAGAAGGTGTATCATTGTTACAAAGGTTAAATAGGTACTGGCAATGTCTAAGTGAGAAAAAGCCAAGTCAGAGGCCTCCGAGCGGCTTGAAAACTCGCGACACTAGAGCTTGACCTCTCAGCTCATACGAAGTAGAAGAAAAAGAAGTTAGAATTACCAGTATTGTTATTATATTTTTCGGAAAATGGTCAAAAATATATTGAGCCTTCAGATGCCTTTTAACTTACTAGTTTAGAAATACATCAACTATAAGATGGTTGAATTTAATTTGAATTTTTGGTTATTTTTGAAGACCGACTCGCACGGTGGTGGTGCATAGAAGGCTCCTTACCATGTATAAAAATGTCAATAAATTAAGTTGTTTTTTGCATGGTCTGGCGTTAGACGGACGGACAGTAAAATCTTAGTAATAGGGTCCCGTAAGGTACCATATGGGTACGGAACACTAGAAAATGATTACTTAAATATAGCACATTTCTGTTAATACGTTGGGACTTCAAAGTATTTTCGTTCTTCGGATAAAATTTACTTACGACATTAAATAAATAAATATGTATTAGGACACATTTCACACACGGCTGGTTAACCCTATACTAAACCATTTCTAGTTTGTATTATGGTTGCTCACACAACTGACATACGAGTATTACATATGCACACATACATATTCTAAACATATTTAACACTCACACCGACAGCCAAGGAATATGGTTAAGCAAAAAGATGTTCGCCGTGCCGGGAATCGAACCCAAAGCCCTCTGATTGGAAGTCCGGCATGGTAACCATTACGCCAACGAGGTCGTTGGAACATTAATAAAGGATTTAACCTACAGTATGTATTATTTAATTGGGTTTAACAGGTTAGGTATCCAGAATATAAGTTTAATTATTGGGTTCAAAAGTTAATAAGATTTTCCTCACAGCCACGAGCACTGCTCACGATTTTACTCGTTGACCTGAGCATCACTCAAGTTGTTTAATAATATCTTGAATACCTTGCTTAGATTTTACTTAAATATATTTTATACTGGCAGCGCCCCGAGCTCTTAGACGCATAATTCTTAGATAAAAAGTAGCCTATGTTATTGTATCCAGGGTATATATATCCAGCTACGAGTACCTTCATATTATTACATTTCATCATAATCGGTCTGGGTGTTTGAGCGTAAAGGAATAAAATAGAATTTGAAGTTATTAGCTCTTACCATAGGAACCAGTTTTTTTTTCGGGATGAAAAGTATATAGCCTAAGTCGGCCTATCTGTTAATCTAAAGTCTAACCTATTTCCATTCCAAATTTCACCAAAATCGGTTAAGCCGTTTGAGCGTGAAGTTTAATATAAACTGCTTTTATACTATAGTGGTTGTATTACTAGCATACAGTTAAGTACGAGTTCAAATTGAGGGTCAAGGAACATCTTTATCATTTATTACGATTCTGAAAACTAAAATATTTACTGAAGACATGAACTACGGAAACTACCATAAGTGGATATTAATTGTATAAGACAGATGCAAGATATTTTTAAAATAGGAAGACAAGCTCTCTAACCTGATGATGGGCACCAAACTGGCTCAGTCCAATCGCAGTAACACACCAAGTTTTGGATTACCCTACTTATATGATACATTCGAAAGTTTGTTTGTATATGTGTGTGTAAGTGTATATTTTAAATAAACTCAGCGTGTCACTGAAACCTGCTTGTTACCCTTAAATATTAATTAGGTCTTAAATCTCATTGCCCAGTTATTTTACTGCAAGAGAAATGCTCTTCAAACCAAAATATAGTAACGCGCGTTACTGTGTTTTGGTTTGAAGAGCATTTCACACGCGCGTGTACTTATGAACTGTAGCTGTTAGTATAAAGGTGTAAATATGTCCCCGGAAGGTCTCCGCAAAGTAAGCTTTCCACTGTGAAACATAAAAAACCTACATACAGATATAAGTACAAAGAACTGACAGATTGATGAACGAGCGCTCTTAAAGAGTATTTATTATTTACCAGTCTATTTAAGAAGGTTCGTATGTAATGGTATTTAGTTATAGTGTATTATCTCGAATTAATAATAACAATACATACCAAAGAAAATTAAGATTTGTTCCAATTTTTTAGTTGCTTACAGAAGTACAGCATTTAAAAAATATAAAATGACTGATTTCAAAAAATAATCGAGGGAAATTTTCGTACCAAACGTTTTTTGAAAATTTTACTATTCTTAACACTAAAAGTGAAAAACCCGTAGGCCCTAACATTTATGCAGGATTGTACAGGATTTTTCAAAATATAAAGCTATAATATTGCTCCCATACCGCCTCAGTGAGTTTACAGGAAGAAAACTGTGGAAGATCGTAGCTTAAAGTATAGTTCCATCTAACGTGATTCACTAGAACTAAACAGTTTGTATTGAGTTACAATGCCTCAAAGCTCTGCTTATTTTCGATCTCACAGAGTTGTTTGAAGTCATAGTATCGAGAATTCAAAACAGATGGCACTTAAATGAAGATCATTGATAATTCTCTACAATTAGTAAAAACACTTGTTTAAATTGTTTATAAATTGTTTATTCAGGCAAAACATACATTCACATATTATAATGACATTCATAATTATGATTATTATTTGAACATAAGAATACATATTACTTAAAAATAATGAAAAAGTGAAGTGTTTTCATATAATCGAGCCTACTATATCTTATATATAAAATTTCCGTGTCACAGTGTTTGTTACCGTACTCCTCCGAAACGGCTTGACCGATTTTTTCCAAATTTTATATGCGTATTCAGTAGGTCTGAGAATCGGCTACTGTTTTTAGAAATAATTATTAAGGCAAAACAACGTTTGCCGGGTCAGCTAGTATCCTTATATAAATAAGAATTTGGTGGAACATACTAGCTATGTGACGTCACATTAAAAAATAATTAAAGAATATTTTATTTTAATCTAAATAGGTCAGCGCTTGACCACAAATTCACCTGATGGTAAGTGACATTGAGGTCTACGGTGAAGCGCGCTTACCTAGAAGGAATCCTTTTTTACTCCAGATTATCTTTCTATCATACATGGTATCATTGAACAGAGATTTTAAAAATTCTGTACAAGATTTAACGCAATGAAATCTATTTGATAAATAGTTAATTATATATGTATTTGATACAATATTAATTATTTAACTTATTTAACTATTATATCTTAGGCGGTATTTGATAGTTCAACTTATTTCGTACTTTGACCAAAGAAGCAAAACGTCGTTTGTCTTTTTTGCATCCATTATAGCAAAATTATAAGTCTCAGAAAAGCCGTGAGACTCATAAAATTGAAGCATTTCAAGGTGGTTTTAGAACACATAAAGTGATACAACAAGTTATCTTGCGCACCTAATAATAATCGAAGTTTTGAGAAACTAGTAGGCAGTGTCGGTGGCAGACTTAAGTTGCTTGAAGTTATATGATAAAGTTGTAAATTGAATTGATTTCTTGAATATTCTAGCCACTTATGTTTTGGAGATAAAAATGAAAATTATAGTAGTTTTTTGTGCCGTTCTATCACTGGGCTTTACAGTTCCTGTTATAGAAGATGTTCAAGCTAAAACAATATCATTTAAAAATGACAACGATGGCCTTGGAAATTACGATTTTAGGTAAGTTCACACAAATAGTACACGAGAAGATTTGCATATACTCGCAACTCATAAGCATATTATCAATAATTCAGTATCGAATTCCTGGTAATACCGGGTCTAATTAATGATAATAGTGGCTTCCCAAAGACTCTTTACTTACATATGATAATCAAAGTTTTTATTTCACTCATTAACTCTTTTAGTTTCGGAACATCAAATGGTATCAGCAGACATGAATCTGGACGACTAGTCAATGTTGGACAGCCAGATGAACATTTAGTCGTTCAAGGAACTTATTCCTACTTGGATCATGAAGAAAAAATAGTAATAGTCAACTATATAGCGGATGAAAACGGATATCGGACTGACGTTGCACAAGAAGTGCCTGGTGTATTGCCAGGATTTAATTTTAGCTTTCCAGTGACGGGCACTTTCGTAAGTTAAATGAAATATTAAAAATTATTTTGAGATGCTTTACCGAAACTAATATAATTTAAACCTTAATTCTCAATCAATATCTTTAAGAAACCTAAGAACTACAAGACTACCATTAGGTTACCAAAAATACTTAAAAATATTTGTATG
Source organism: Mellilla xanthometata (assembly GCA_035578125.1). NCBI lineage: Eukaryota > Metazoa > Arthropoda > Insecta > Lepidoptera > Geometridae > Mellilla > Mellilla xanthometata. The sequence goes on from JAPUBQ010000008.1 coordinate 8,007,986, forward strand.
TTTTCAGGCGTCGGCTCTACCTCCTGCTGCGGTAGCTACACTGTTGGGTTGATTACATAGTATACAGACTGAGATTGAGAGACATTCAAATTTTGAAAATATAATCTTGTTAATCTATGTATATTTTCTAAAAATAATTATGTTTATTTTACTAACTGTTTAGACTAAACAATTGCCTACTTTTTAGGGTACTTTTTACCTAAAAGGTAAAACAGAACCCTATTACTAAGCCTCCAATGCCTGTCTGTCTCTCAGGCTGTAAAGTCTATACAATCGTCTTAATCACGTATCTCAATAACCCTGATAGCTAGAAAGCTGAAATTTTCAAAAGTTAAGTATTACCCGTGCCGTTATAACAAAAATGTACACAAAATAAAAAAAAAACCGCCATGGGGTCCCCATATAATAAACGCGTTTTTTCTTATTTTTTGCTATATACAATAACGCTAAAAGCAAGTCGCCTTTTTTACAGAATATAACAATAAATATCATCCTTCGAGATAAATCAATAAATACAAAGAAAATAAATATTTCAGGGTGGCTCCCATACAACTTACGTAATTTTTAAGCAATGTTTTACTTGATTTTTATACTCGTAATAACATTTGGTACACCCTCTAAACATTCACAGAATATTTAACTATGTATATTACTATGTATTAACTTATGATTATTTTCTATGTAAATATTAACTTATAAGGGCCTTGCACTTGGTTAATTATTATTATTCCTGTATTGGTAATTCATAAATGTTCAGTATTTTTACTCCTAGCAGCAGAAAATAAACTTGGTGTTAATTAATAAAGCTAATCCAATGATTAGTAGATAACACTTGCAACCATTTTTTAAATAGAAAATTGCATTCAATAGTGTATCCGATACCGATAGTCAAACTTTTTTTAGTATATTTATAGACGAATCTAACGCTAAAAAACTCGTTTTTACTTTTTTGTTTGTGTTAAACAGTCTCAAGGTAGTTGGCAAAGACTTATAAAAAGGATACAAAACAGGTCTTTGCGCATTTGACCAACAAAAATCAAAATTCTGCAGATTGCAGTCTCTCTCCCAGGTGTTAAGTGCATTCATATTAAAAAAGAGTAAAATTTATGTTTTATTTATAAAAAAATATACTACAAATAAATAAATATGAATTTATTACTTGTCCTTTGTGTGTTTTTGTTTATGTCTCTAAGTAAAGCTGCACCATCTATAGAAGATGCACAGGCGCGAACTGTAGCTTATAAAAACAATAATAATGGCCTAGGATTTTACGAATTTAGGTGAGTAATTTAAAATATTTGTGAACAAAAATATTATTTTTACGTTGTGTTATATTTAGCGGCTATATGAGTATAGTGTTACATTTTGTAATATTAAATTAAGATTCTATGAAGTTCAACCAAATACGCATTGAAGTAAAGAATAATTGCCACTTTTTTCTTAGAATATCCAATGCTCATGAGATTAAACTAAAAGGAATAGGTCCTGTTCGGATACAAATAAATACTCATACCGTAATATATTGCCACTCCTAATTTATCGTATTTCTTATTTCAGTTTTGAAACATCAAATGGCATCACTCGGCGTGAGTCTGGCCGGTTGGTGAATGCTGGTCTACCTGATGAATATTTGGCAGTGCAAGGGTCATATTCCTATAACGATTCTGAAGGGAACAAAGTATTTGTCAATTATAGTGCTGATGAAAATGGATACCGAACTGATGAAGGACAGGTGTTACCTGGTTTAGAACCAAATATAGATATACTCGTACCTATAAGTGTAAGTTTTTTCTTTGTTAAACATCTATTTGTATTTATTCTCCAGTTATGGCTTAAACAAACGACGACCTCGTTGGCGTAAAGGTTACCATGCCGGACTGCCATCCAGAAGGTTCCGGGATCGATTCCCGGCCCGGTCAACATCTTTGTACTTAACTAAATTTGTTGGCTGTGGGTCTGGGTGTTAAATATGTATCTATATAAAATATGTATGTATATGTAGTATATCAGTTGTGTTAGCAACCATAACACAAACTAGAAATGGTTCAGTATGGGGTTAACCAGCTGTGTATGAAATGTGTCCTAAAATAAAATAAAAAACGAAGCAATGGATGCGAATGAAGAGTTTTTAGTAAGATTATTCTAATAAACATCATTATCAGTCCATAATCACCGAAGGTTTAGCAACTAGACGTCACACTCTCATACGCCACTCATCCCAGTTTCGCACTGCTCTCATCTGTAACCTGCCTTTAATTTTACGGAACTGTTGTCTTATTATTTAACATCAAGTAAAAACTCAATCTTTCTTTTTTCAGGCACCTCCTGCTGTTGTTGCATCGCTTTTAGGATAGATTTGTTCAGGTAAAGATCTCCTAAGAAAGAACTTCGACCATGAAATTGTAATAATTGGCCAAGGGCGGGTCGGGCTCGCGAATGAAGGATTTCGTACCAATATCATTAAAATATTACAATGTGAAATATTACTTTAATATTAATTATATATTTTTTTAATTAATGTATAATTAAATATTTTGCAAATTTTTAGAGGGTCTGCCAAATGTCGTTATAAAGATCGAGTAAAAAATTGGTGTTTTAATGGAAGCCCCCCTTGAATATTGATTTTATTTTCATCTAATTATTTATTTCTAAAAGTAATATACATATTTATTCTCCGTCCATTTAGAGATTTTATATGTAACGTTTATTGATAAATAAATAGCAAAAAAAGTACAAAAAATCACATTATCACGTTTATTGTATGGGACCCCTTAATATTTTCATTTGATTATAATGAAAAAATAAAATGAAGTAATTAAATATTACTTCATCTAATTTTTTTCCATATCATTCGTATTTTTTTTTGTTTTTGTAGCATAGCAGCACGAGAAATACGTAACTTTTGAAAATGTCGCCTCTCACGGTTTCCAAGATACAGCCTGGTGAAAGACAGACAGACTGACAGACAGACAGACATCGGAGGCTTAGTAATAGGGTCTCGTTTATATGGTTTAGGTACAGATCCCTAACACATAATTAAAAATACAGTTCTCAATTAATACGTGAGCCGTACTATAAAATTAGTTGAACTGATTGTTACAAACTTAAAGACAGGATTTTACTAAATGTCAATCATTTCCATATATTTTCTTATTCATAAAGTATAAATAAGCAGGCCAAACGATCAAAAATAATGCAATAAGCACATATCATATACGCAGGATTTAATAGGATTTTCAAAATATGCAATTTTGTTACCATACTGCTCAAATGAGTCTGTAGAAGCAAAACTGTGGACGAGAATAGCTCAATCGAGAAGTACTAAGTAGAAGTAGAACTTGTAGTAAAGTTCCATCTAACGTAATCCACGAGAACTAACCATTTTGTATTGATTCACAGTGCCTTAAAGCTCTGTTTATTGTGGATCTTACAGAATTGCTTGAAATCATAGTTTTGAGCATTTTTAACAGAGGGCACTGAAATATTATCGATATCATTATCTTTATTAACCATATTGTGTGTATTAACTATGACCATATCCTACTTTTGCATATTTATATCTTATATATTAGACATATTTTTAGTTACTCTAACGGATGTTTCTAATAACGGATTAATCTTAAGTTTCTAATTAAAATTCTAATTTTCATATATTCTTTGATCCAAGAACCAAATCTGCGTTTATATGTTTTGATTCCATTATTACATAATTATGAGTCTCGGAAGAGTCGTGCGAATTACTCATAAAATTGAAACATTTCAAGGTGGTTTTAGAACATAAATAACACGATACAACAAGCATCTTGCGTACATAATAATAATAATGGAAGTTATGAGTAACTAGTAGGCAGTGTAGATTGTACACTTCAACAGTTCATAGATTTCATGATAAAGTTGTTTAAAATAGCATGATTAAGTTGTAAATTTTATGATTTTGTGAACTTGTTTTGGAGATAAAAATGAAAATTATAGTGGTTTTCTGTGCCGTTGTATCACTGGGCTATACAGTTCCTGTTATAGAAGATGCTCAAGCTAAAACAATATCATTTAAAAATATCAACAATGGCCTTGGAAATTACGATTTTAGGTAAGTTCAGCAGAAAAAGTAAAAAAAAGTTTTGTGTGTGATAAGAACTGCTCATAAGCAAATAAATAACGAAGTAATAAACATGAAAATAAATATTTTATATTGTTATGTGTCTTTGAGAGGCTTTCATAATCATTAAGAAGGACTAAGGAAAGACTTAAAATATAATATAATTATTAAATTATATGATAATAAAATTTATCTTCACTTATTTTTCTTTGCACTTTGTTATTTTAGTTTCGGAACATCAAATGGTATCAGCCGACGCGAATCTGGACGACTAGTCAATGTTGGACAGCCAGATGAACATTTAGTCGTTCAAGGAACATATTCCTACTTGAATCCTGAAGGAAAAATAGTAGTTGTCAACTATATAGCAGATGAAAACGGATATCGGACTGTTAGTGAACAAGAAATGCCTGATATATTGCTAGAATTTAATCCTGAATATCCAATGCCAGTCATCGTAAGTTGAATTAAATAAATCAGTACATATAATAACACAGTAAAAATCAAGTGCCTGTACCTAAAATATTTTTCCAAAAAACTGATAGGGTGCGATTAAAGTAGAGCAATAGAAATCGAAAAAATCATTTTTGACTGTCTGGTACTACTCTGCGGATTTGAACGCGGTTTTCATTCGCGGACTACATAACGTTCAAAACGTTTTAAAATATATGTAGTTGAACACACTTTATATAAACACATTCAATAATAAAATAGTTTAGGCTTATTCTTATAAAAATACTAGCTGACCCGGCAAACGTTGTTTTGCCTTAATAATGATTTCTAAATATACAGTAGCCGATTCTCAGACCTACTGAATACGCATATAAAGTTTGGAAAAAATCGGTCAGTTTCAGTGTTTCAGTCAGCCGTTTCGGAAGAGTACGGTAACAAACACTGTGACACGGAAATTTTATATATAAGAAGATTATATTAATAATGTGGAAGTTTGCGAGCGCACGCGCGCGTGTATGTGTGAGTGAGAGTGATGTTTGTTACTTCTTCGCGTTCAAACTGCTGAACTGATTTCGATGAAATTTACAGACAAAGTTTTGACTCTAGATTAACGCTTAATATACTTTAACTTCCAAGTACGGCGCGGCTAACATAATATTATACATTATATGATGGTATGGCGAAAAAACTTAAGTTTAATCCTTCATTTTGCATTATTATTTTTATCTATGTCTATTAAAAACTTAAGAATGGTAGTGTAACAAAAGTTTACTTTAAATCAGTAAATACTTGCAGTGAAACCTCAAATCATTTTATGTTTTCAGACGTCGTCTCTCCCCCCTGCTGCAGTAGCTACGCTATTAGGTGGTTAACATAGCAAACACTACACAGATTTATTCAAATATTGTTAATGAAATCAGAACATCAATCCAAATTATGGAACAATAGTCGGGTTAATACAAGTATTTTACAAATATTCATGTTTATTTTATCAATGGTTTTGACTAAAAACATACCTACTTATTTTTATCAGAACCTTTACTCTTAGCAGCAGAAAATTATACTTAGAATTATTAGATAACACACATCAGTGTAGAGTTTTTTTTGATAATTGCATTCAATGTTGTATTTTATACCGTCATTCAAACTTTTTTGGTATATTTATACAAGAGCTAAAAAACTCGTAATTACTTTTTAGGTAAGTTTTTTAACTACCTTGAGACTACAACGAAAACATTTATAAAAAGGATATAATACAGATCTTCCTGCGCATTTGATCAACAACATTTAAAAATTCCGCAGATTAATGTCTCAGTAGGAGGAGTTATGTGTATTATTTAATTTTGTGAGTGTATTATACAAAGATTTTAATTTAATTAAAAGTCAACATTATGCTTAATACATATAAAAATATATTCCTTTGATAACTTTTATAACTTACTAGAAACAAATAAAAATAAATTTATTATTTTTGTCCTCAATGTGTTTTTGTTTATATCTCTATTTAAAGCTTCGTCATCTAAGGAAAATACACAGGCTCGTATATTGGCCTACAAAAACGACAATGATGGACTAGAAATTACGAATTCAGGTGAGACATTTCAAATATTTTATGGACAAAAATATTATTTATTTATTCATATATTTACATATATACAGCATTCCAGCCAAACCGCCTATGTTTATTATATTATTATTAACTTAAAAACTAGTAAATGCACTTATTACAATTAACAAAACAGTAATAAATTATTAAACAAAAAACAAGACAATAATAAAAATATAATATAAATCCCATTCATCCCTCTTTCACTCATTCATCACCTTTCAACCACTTACAGACTATACCATTATATTTCCGTTGTGATATATTTAGCAGCTATATGAGTATAATGGTATATTTTGTAAAATGAGATTAACCAAATAAGGTAATGGAATTTATTAAAAACAGGATATTTCCATTTGTTACATACAATATCCAATGGGATATTTAAGCTGAAACTAAAAGGACTACGTACATTGTTTGTCTCATAGGACAAACAATGTATAGTGATAGTGTACATAATGTATTCGGTACGAATAAATGCTAAAACTCATACTAATACCGTAATATTTTGCCGCTCCTAATTTATCATATTTATTTTTCTTTCTAGTTTTGAAACATCAAATGGCATCACTCGGCGAGAGTCTGGCCGGTTGGTGAATGCTGGATAACTGGATGCTGTAGCATTAGTATAAATGTGTGACGACTAAGAAAGAACTACAATCAAAAAATTATAAATGTATCTTAACAATAGCTTTTAGCTAATTCAAGTAAAAGTTGTAATTGTTGTAAAAAATAACATTTAAAATATATAAAAATTATTTCTAACATATATAGTAGGACTATCTATGTATGTATATAATACTACATATATAATATCCATGTATCTACACGTTTTTTTTACTCAATATAGAGATGCATTTGACCAGCAAGATGCGAAACCACAAGAGTCAGCGACACTCTAGCCTAACGTTATTCCACACTAGGGATGCTGCCTAGTGTGGAATAACGTTATTCGACACTAGGCAGCATGCCTAGTGTGGAATAACTGGCTTTCAAGGAGGCTAGACGCTTGGCCTACACACCGCGAGATGCTGATGACAGACAACAAGAAATACTCACTGAATATACTCCACCATCATGCTATGGTTTCTTCATGATGTTTTCTTCACCGAAAGTTCGAGCCTCGAGGAATGGACGCACGACTTACGGGGCGTAAGGTGGACGCAGTGCGCCTGACTGAGATTTCATGACTAAAAACACATTCACACTTTGCGATTTTGCATTCTAGATTCTGAACTAGGCGAATCTATGTATAATGTTATTCTATATATATATATATATATATATATATATATATATATATATATATATATATATATATATAGAGATACCTTTACGGTAAATGTTGATCTGACGCGACTTAACACGAGTTATTTGTTGATCCAAAAACGTATGTTGATCCGCCGCTTTTTGTTGATCCAATATGCATTTCTAGGAACAAATGTGGCTCCGACCGGATCAACATCTACAATCACGTGACCTTTTACTAGCGCTTGCATATGTTGATCCGATATACAAATCCACCTTGCGATACTTACGGTAAATGTTGATCCGATTCAAATGAGCCAATCAGAGCACAGCAAGCGCTCGGATTGGCTGAAAACAGCCAAGACCTACTACTTATTATTCTGTGCCAAGACCTTTTTGTTATTAACAGATTCATAGTATCAACATATTATTTTTAACCGACTTCAAAAGGAGGAGGTTATAAATTCGACTGTATGATTTTATTTTTGTTTTTTTGTGTTTACCGATTTCTCAGCCATTTGTGGACCGATACTCAAAATTATTTTTTTACGGTGTCACTATTTCCCATTGGTAATATTTTAAAGGCAAAAGTTTGTGAGAGAGCGTGTGTGTGAGTGTATGTTGCTTACGTCTTTACTCTGAAACGGCTAGACCAATATAGATTGAATTTGGTAGAGATGTAGTTGACAGTCTAATTAGTACGAGACATTTTTAGCCATATAATATTCCAGCGGCCGAGGCTAACTAACGCTACGCGGAGTTAGCATAAAATGCATGTGTATAAATAATTGGCCAAAGGCGAGTTGGGCTTCCTCGTAAAGGGTTCCGTGCGATTAGCTATAAAAGTCGGTCAAGTGTAAGACGAAGTCGCGCCTGTTTGTGTAATTTATTTTAATTATTTATTTACAAAGTTGATATATTACTGATACTATTCCAAAAGTCTATCAAAAGTCTTGATAAAGATTGAAAAAAATATGCGCTTGTTTTATGGGATCCGCTTTTAAATACCTATTTATTTTATTCAGTTTAGTATTCGTTACTGTAGCGGCAACAAAAAGACATCATCTGTAAAAAAATCAACTCCCTAGTTATCAAGGTTTATAAGCTACAGCCTGGTGACAAACAGACAGCGGAGGCTTAGATAGTAATAGGGCGCCGTTTTTACCTTTTAGGCACGGAACCCTAAAACAACAACTACTACTACTAATACTTAGCAGCTGACTGAAATTGAAATAACTTAAAGTAAGTGTGTGTGTCACTGTGTGTGTGTGTGTTGCAGTATGTGTGTGTCAGTGTGTGTGTGTGTGTGTGTGTTGCAGTATGTGTGTGTCAGTGTGTGTGTGTGTGTGTGTGTAAGTGTGTGTGTGTGTGTGTGTGTGCGCGCGCGCGCGCGTTTGTGTGTTTGTGTGTCTTAGTGTGTGTGAGCAAGCGCGCGTGGGTGTGTGTGTGTGTGTGTGTGTGTGTGTGTCAGTGTGTGTGTGTTTGTGTGTGTGTGTGTGTCAGTGTGTGTGTGTGTGTGTGCGCGAGTGTGTGTGTGTGTGCGCGCGTGTGTGTGTGTGTTTGTGTGAGCAAGCGGGCGCGTGTGTGTGTGTGTGTCAGTGTGTGTGTGTGTGTGTGTGTGTGTGTGTATTCGTAATGTAAAACACAGTGCTTACCTCGGGTTAAAAACTTATTTAGTCCCTCGAACTATTAGCCAAACTCATTCCCGGCCCAAAATAAGTTACTTTAGTAATAATTTAATTAAAAATAATATTCAAGGGGGGCTCCCATACAACAATGGCACGGAACCCTTCATGCGCGGCACTTGGCTAATTATTTTTATTTCAAGAAAGAAATAATGTCGTTGATTATCAACTTAATATTCTCATAAACCAGTTGGCGAATATTCTTACAAATCACGAAAACAAAATATTGAAAAAATATTTTAGCAAACAGCAACAATTAAATTTAAATAAACAATTAAAAAAACAATCTGTTAGTTTCATATTAAACTAAATTTTTCAAAGAAAATCGATATAACACGAAACTATACCAAGGCCAAATTAGTTTAACCAAGGTAAAATAAACTAAGCATTTCAAAGTACTCGTACTCATAATTATTAAAAAATATATATCGCTTTGTTTTCGAATACCTAATCGTCAATGTTGGCTCCGGATCTAAGAAATCACATTCAGTATATTTTTTTTGACCGTTACGGATCAAACGATGTCGGTGTATTTGGTGAAGAGTATACGGAAAACGTGCTAGTGTAGATCCACCGACGTCACGAGTATACCAAGGCTGGATCAGGGTATATCGGTTTTATATGCGAGGAGCCGAAAATACACGCAAAATAGGTGGATCAACAATTGTTCCAACTTCACACTGGATCAACATTTACCGTGAAAGGTTCATTATATTTATTATTTATTTATATTGCAGAAATTTGTCATACTATAATTTTAGGCTTTTAGTTGATAAGGTATAAAATAACGTAGGTATTATTGCACATTGTTACTTTTACCAAATACTTTGTGAAATTTCTAAATAAATTGACCTTTGAAATACCTCTAGGTATAAGAATGACATGTTTATAGGTCGTGTTTTATGCATGAGGTCATGGGCCATGCGGTCATTTTATGCAACACTTGAAAACTTCTCAGAATGCTTTGATCGTGGGACAAAGGTACCTATTTATCCGGATAGTGTCTAGCCGTCATTGGAATCATCTGTCAAAGTTACATAACCACTGCAATACAAACATGACAATGCAAAAGAGAAGTTACGTCTCAAATCTGTGACATATCATCAATCAATATTATGAACCAATATTTCTAATTGATAGTTAGGGCAATTTCGTAATACAGCCTGTTCTTTCAATTAATATTCACAATTGTAGAAGCTAGCCATAGAGTCGACGGATTGATAGACGGACGGACGAAGAGAGTGAAACTATAAGTTATCCTTAAAAAACTCAAAAATAGTGACTGGTTTTTTAAAAGCGACTAATATACTCGTACCTATTATTTTTAACATGAAAATAAAAATACGAGTAAAGCTCTCGGTCCCTTATAACCAGTTATAAATACGCTTCGTTGCATTGGAGGCTATATAAAATTGCTGTTCATACCGAGTATTACCTACTATTTTCATGGCCCATACTTATCAAAGCCACTAATGGCACACCAGTTAACCGCTTAAGAAGTTCTGTTAGTAATTCAGCTATATTCAATTAAGTAGGAACAGAATAAACGAAAATCTGTTGCAAACGTTATTACTTAGTAGGAAATTATATGTTCATCAGTGCGGCAATCTTTTAAGTGGAATATTAATAAATATTCAACAGCTTAGAAGTGACTTTGTACAAAACCTTGAACTGTAACTTCAAATATGAAACATTTAATAATAACCTTTGGGCTCGTTTTTGTTGTAATTGCTGCTCCTCTTGAAAAGGATTTAGAAGCTAAAATAGTGGAATTCGAGAATATGAGTGATGGAAAAGGCAATTATAGATTCAGGTGAGTAAAAACATTTTAAAGTATATATGGAAAATAATACTAATGTGGTTAATATACATAAGTACAACACGTACGTGTTGTTGTATATCTTTATTCAAGATAAAGAGTCTCCGGAAAGAAAAACATTCTAAGGAAACCATATGTGGTGGTAAATAATTTAAATAATTTTCTAGTATTCGTCAGGCTAGCAACTAGCTCTCAAATTGAAAAATCTGTCACCAAGCACTTAATAGCATAAATATTTAGTAATATGTGCTAATAGTGTGCGTTTCGCTCCTTGATACGTGGACGTCTGTTATTCTAGACCAAGCATTGTTCTCCTTAGACCAGAGCGTCACTGCCTCGTGTGGTTGCTCACTGTGGATCGAAATAAAAAACTATATAACTGTTGTGTAAAAAATAAAATTAATCCCAAATACAAGTTTCTGTATATAGTTTAGCATATAACCTATAAGTAGATAATGAAATACGTTCTACCTTTTAGTTTTGAAACTTCCAATGGGATTACTCGTGAAGAGAGTGGAACGGTAATGAACGAGGGAGAAAAGAATCAGTACATTTTCGTTGAGGGATTTGTTTCCTATACTGACGCCGATGGAAAATTGCAAGAATTTCGTTATATTGCTGATCAAAATGGCTACGAGGTTCTTCCACCGATGCAGCCAGCAGTAAGTTTGAGTTAGCTCTTTCAATATCTATAAATACTTTCATAAACAAACAGGCAACTTTCAACTGTTAAACCTCAAAGGAGGAAACAAGTTTTCATATTGATTCTTATTTTTATTCATCAAATCCAGTTTAACAGGTACCTACTTTTTAATCAACTTTATAAGAACTACACGCGTAGCTTGCCTGGTATACTTTATTATTGGCATTGCCAATGTATCTCTCTGTATATATACTCCTTGATATAATTATTCGTACGCATAAAACTACAAAAACCTTACAATTTACATCAACCGCTCATTCTGTTTAAGTTTTAACGATTATAAACTTAAAAGAGTGTTTTTTGCAGGTCGTACAAGCTGCAGTGAACCCGAATGTTGTGGCGACTTTACTTGGATAAAAATAACTTAATTGTTAAGGTTAAAATATAACTTTTAATTGTATTATCCATTAAAATTAAATATTTTTACAACGCAACAACACTGTATATTTTTTTTCTACTAACAAGAGTATAAATAAAGTTTAGCGATCGTCTTGAGGGATCACATTAAATGTACGTGGCCTACTAATTGAAAACCTGAATAACAGGATTTCTTTAAAAAAGCGTTTCATTCATTAAAGTTGTTTAATTGACTGCTAAAAAGTAAAAAAAATGTATTCTGGAAAACAAAGCCGTATAAACAGTAAGCAAATATGAAAAAGATGTTTACTTGTGCTAAAAGTCCCGTAAGTATTCCGTCAAATAAACTTATTTTTCGCTCTTACAAAAAATAAATAACTTTAATATTTTTTAGTCAACTCTATCCCTTTACATTTTGCGCATACGAGCCAAGTAAATTTTGTGTCTGTTATTTTTATAATTAACTTTATTTATGGCCTACTTGTATAATGGTGTAGGTTTAACGACATTAAAGATTCCTTGCGTGTTGTATTGCGTTTTTTCAAGGAATGAAGTCCAGAGTAGACATTCTTGAAGAACTGGATATAAGTGATGGACAGTGTCCCCAGGTCGCAGTATAGCTAGACACGCTCTGGTGAGAAACATTTACAATTATGGTAAGTCACAACCGGTTATATAAATTATATTTTCGTTCTTATTACCCTTGATTACGACATCATAGCTAAGATCCGGACCCATGATGGATACAGCAAGATAAATTATATTTAAGCCAGCACAACTCAAAGCAAAATATTTGGAAGTTTTTTTATGTGTCTACAAACATACGCGATGCTTACCATTCAGGTAAGAGCGAGTATATTTGTCCTAAAATAGTTTGTGTTGTACTATACAATTTTCCTATTATTAATAAAAAAAACTATATTACGCCCCGAAATACCTGAAATAATAAGTGTAAATAAAAATGTAGAAAAGCCCCGACTCGACATTTAGTGGCGGTGGCCATCATCATTTTTGCCTTGGGGGTAAAACATTAAATATAACAAAATTAATAAAAAAAAAACACGACAAATTTGTATAATGTACTACAAGTACCTACGGTTTGAAGTGCTAAAAAGAAGATTTTCTAAAACACTTGATACGTGGACGCACATTCGCCCGAGCCAATTGTGCTGAACGAATCAAGGTCAAAACGGTAGATTCGGACGAGTCGACGCAGGCAAGTGTGCGAGCTTCATAATATTCCATATACAAAATGCTAAAACTAATTTTAATGCTTTTGCTACACTTGACTTAGCGAATGTACGTTAACTTTTTTTAATCTAGAAAAAGGCTGATACAAAATACGTTGCTTGCTATAACTATGAAGCTTATTATACTAATACGTTCACCTTGATAGTTATAAAAAGGTAGATGACATTTAAGCAGCAAATGTTTATTAGCTTTTTTGGAAAATCCAGTCTCATCCAAACAGAACAAAAGTCATTCATCAAATGGCAAATTCCTCTTAGTCCCACGTAGACCAATTTATCAGGTATTTTGCGTCGATTAAGTAGTGTTCTTGTCCCGGTTGAATGTAACAGCTTGTTCGCCTACTGGCCTTGACATTTAAGGATTTACCTATTTGCCCGCAGGTAACTGGCACTGGTCACATCTTCGCTTGTGTGGTGTTTATCTTCACGAGCATTGTCATGGTGCCACAAACAACTTGCCTTGATGAGCAAATTAAAAAATTTGCATTCAACACTAATGGGCTCGGCACTTATAGCTTTGAGTAAGTACGGCGTGATTTATGGTGGTAATTTTTAATCCATTAATATAAAATTATAAGATACTTTTTTCATAATAATATTATCTACATTATTGTTAAGTTAATTTTAAAGGAAATGAAATATCTGTACTTTGCTTCTCATAATATTTTTTTAAGTATACACTATTATTAATACTCATAACTAATGCAAACCTTTATAAGAAGGTTCCTATTACATTTACATTAATGTTCTTCTTTTGATATCTTTAGGATATTTACAAAAACAATATCGCTTCCCCGTATCTTTTTCTACACGTTGCCCTTGAAAGGATTTGCGTTAACCAGTAACATTTATTAAATTAGTCTTTTTATGGTTCTATGTTAATATAAACTTAATTCATCTTATAATCAGAAAATATTATTTATATTTCTTGAATATTTTATACAATATAAAATAGTTCTTATCAATTTAAGCTATAATTAAACTTATGTTTTGCTCTTCCTTTATTACAAAAAATGGTTCAAATGTCCCACCTAAAAACCAATTAACTTGTAATTAATGAAATTGTGATATTGTTTTTTTTTTCGAGTGGAATACTTTTAGCAATCGCTTTCAAACTATAACTTGAGGCCTATAACGAAATTTTCTCTCATTTTCAGATATGAAACCACGGGCGGTTCCTACAGGCGAGAAGATGGAGGTATAATATCGAGCCCCGATGGAGACTCCTTAGTTGTCAGGGGTGAATATGGATACGTTGATCCTGATGGGCATTTGTTTGCATTAAGATATGTCGCAGACTCTAATGGATACCATCCGATCATCAACGACGATGAAACTAGATTTAATGATAGAAGAATTATATAATATGTATTAAAATTAGGGTGTAGTTTTATTTAGCAACTAGTTTTAATAAGGAAAGGTATTTCGTACAGGTTTCTATAAAATTAGAGTAATTACTAGCTGTGCCCTACGGCATCACCCCTGTTAATCCGGGTATAAAATAGCCTATGTGTTAATCCAGGGCCTGAGCTACATCTAAAACAAACTTTGTCTCAATCAGTTGGAAGATGATTACTATAAGCATGTGCGTATCCTTACATCCACATATTCAACCTAGAACGTGTAACAAACGTACTTATAAAATGAATTAATTACTATTAGTGCATAAAATAACAGAATTTAAAATACTAAAGAAACATATCTTGCCCAACATAATAATATAAACTTACATCCTTCTTTTTAAAGGTTGGTTTAAAATAAAAACAAAATGAAGACATGAATGCCCTAGTTCGTTAAATTGGTTAGCATCACCGTTAGTTGTGAATTAAAACTTTCTGCAGTTCTCGTTATCCTTTGCAATAAATTATTTAAAAAACGGCACACGCGATACAGCCGTAAGAAGAATGTACCTGCGTGGGACACGTGTGATAAAACGATGACTGTACTTACTAACCAACAAGATTCTTTTTGTAACCCTTCGGTTTGCGTAGGTGTCGACTGCAAGCACCAATTTTTATAGCAATCACGTGCAAGCGATTGCTATTAAAATTCTTAAGTACGCATAAATCTATGAATTTGAATCCTTACATGCCAAGAGCGAATGTTCGTTTTTTTGTTTTTTTACACACCATTGGTTAACCCCGTACTGAACCATTTCTAGTTTGTGTTATGGTCGCTAACACAACTGATATACTACATATACATACATACATACAGACATATTTTATATAGATACATATTTAACACCCAGACCCACAGCCAACAAATTTAGTTGCACAATGATGTTGGCCAGGCCGGGAATCGAACCTTCTGATTGGCAGGCCGGCATGGTATCCTTTACGCCAACGAGGTCGTCTTGCAGTTATAAGTGCAAAAATAAATATAAACCAACACAAATCATTTTGTTTTATGTTCGAAAATAATTTATTATTTCGCTACTTACCTATCACAATATGTTTGTAATGATATTTTAGTCGACAGAGCATAAAAATATTTACTAACTCCTTATCGAACAAAATTGGATGAAAATAATAGGGTAGATTTTATAGTTGGCGCATTTTGCAACAAACTTTGTTACTTATAAGTACAGGCTTCACACGCTTTGTAATGTCGAAAATTACAACTTGCTTGACCATATTCTTTGTAAGTGACGATCCTTATTTGTGCAGATTACATCTATCTGTCTGGTGCAATAAACATACATTTTGTGGGAATTTTAGGTGCTTCTGCTCTTCGCGAAACAGGGCTTTGGCGCAATATATACGTAGTAAGTAAATATTGCGAATATTTGAATTTGTCACCGTTTTATTTGGTAACTTATATAATAGATAAATATTTGAATCAGAATGCGTAATTTATGTTAATGGGGGATTCATTCATAAGTGCTGGTAAGCATGTTGGTAGGTATTGCTAAGAATATAAAAAATACAAAGATTGTTAGAAGTATTACAATAATAGTTTCAAAAACCGAAATTTCTTGTATTTCTTTCTCTACGCTTTAATAAAGGCAACTGTTAAATGTATTTATTTCTTTTTAAAATAAGAATTAAAATCAATATTAGTTACATTAAGTAAACAAGCAGAAAAGAATATGGAGTAAAGGTTTGTTATGTTATAGTATACATAATTGCTCAGACAAGCCAGTAGAAAAATAAAAAGGGAAAAACTGCATGGGGGATAATTCAAAAGTCAAAAAGGTAAATGGATTTGAGCTATATAAAAAAGAGAAAGCATAAAATAAAAGCTAAAATTAGCTAAAAAGGTGTTAGTCAAATATAATCTTAGCTAAAGTAAATAATAAACCAGTAGCAATCCTTCTTTAATAAACTTATGAAATAAGTCCATGTCAATAAGGCATTTGGCAGTATTCAAACATACGGCCTCGCAATACCAAATTTTCTACTATTGTTTAGTCTTAATGGAATTATATAATTAAAACTTATATAATAATACTCAATAAAATAGTGTGAAATTAAATTTGTGTTTTTTTTTTTAAATAATGAGTATTAAAATTAACTACAGTGAAATTAAAAGAAAAACGTAAAATTAAAACGTTGAAAATCTTCCTGACTTTGATATTATGCGCTTACAGTGAAGACGTAGAATTGAGGAGACTATTTCCAAGTGAGTTCCCTCAAGACACAGTAAGAAGAAGCGGCAACATGCAACCAGAAGTAGGTAAACGTATAGTTTTATTTCAGTGTTATATTTTAGAGCATCCTATAGCCTAATTTTTAAAGTAATGCTTGTAATGTGCCTTGCCTTTATCGTAAGTTATATATGGCCTATAAAGTTATATTATTCAACTGTAGTTGTAAAATTTGGAGTCAATAATTATTTATTTCAAACTAGTTAAATAGCGCAAATCAAAATTGAACTTACCTGGTACATTCAGTTCTATCATTTCAACTTATTCTAATATATAAAATTTCCATGTCACAATGTTAGTTACCGTACTCCTCCGAAACGGCTTGACCAATTTTAACCAAATTTTATATGCGTATTCAGTAAGTCTGAGAATTGGCTACTATCTATTTTTCATACTCCTAAGTAAGGCAAAACAATGTTTGCCGGGTCAGCTAGTTTTATTATATTAATATTGTTGAAATGTATAATTTAGTTATTAATTTAGATTTTTAATTCTTCAGCACCTTGGACGGTATGCTGAGTTGAAGCTCTATTTTCATCAACCAAGAGCAAAACTAAATAACCATTTCGAAGAATTAATTTGCTATCAAGAAGATGGAAAAAAGGTACCTACGTGTTTAAAAACTGTTAGCCGAGTCATTATACGAGACATAAGATGAAATAGCTATGATGGCTTTGAAGGGTTTATCTATTTGATAAAAGGCGACAGCCGGGCGAAATTGTCAAGCAGCGCATATTCCTGTGCTACATATCTGCGGTTGCTTGATTTTTACATGTGTTCAACGCGCTGAATAGCTACTCTAGATATTTATAAATATATTATGTGTGTTTTATATTTTTTTTTCATGAGAGTACTAGTATATAGGACGCGAATAGGCTCCGAAGCTACAGAACCGATTTGAAAAATTATTTTACCGTTCGGAAGCTACGAGTACATCATCCCCGAGTTACATAAGCTATATTTTATTTCTCTTTACAACTTGGATTATTATTTAGTCCGTGCGCAGCAGAGACTGGTTGCTAGTTTCAAATAATGTTAAATATTTAAACAATTAAATTGTATTTATATTTACAGCTATGCAAGATAGATGTAGACCGATATGCACGAGAAGAGGACAATTACTTCACTTCTTTAGACGCAGTAAACCACCTCGATCGTCGAAGGGTCTACTGTTTCATGCTCCTTTGTTTTACTGTGGACGAACTGGATAGGGTTGTTGCGTCCTTCTAATTTAGTTGAGTTTATTTGTGTGGTGTTAATAAATATCTTAGAAAAATGTTTTATTTGAATAACAATTATTTTAATAGATTCATGAATTTATTTAAATTCTAAATCAGCACCAATACTTATCCCAGAGAGCAGTATTTCCTCAAATTATAAAAATATATATATATTATGTAGATATGTATTCGCGTGTTCTTTTACAACCAAGTGCAATAATAATAAAAGAATTGTCACAGTCATAAAACGATCGATCACGGATATAAAACTAAACATTAAACCACTGGCTTTATGCTTGTCAACAACGATTCAAATGTCAAATACTTAAACAAAATATGATAATCTGCTCATGGCATTGAATTTGTACTTAGATTTAATTTTTTTTTTTACCCTGTATACTGAGAAAGTCATTATTTTTTTATCTATAAGTACCTACTAAATGATACCTCATAGGTGTTGATAACAATGGCCAATATACCTACTGTTTCATTAGATTCGCCAATTGCATAGTGTTAACGATTCTTATCAATTACGTTCGTGATACGCTAGCACAATACAGTGTTACATAAACAACTATCTTTCATTTAGGTTTATCCGGACGCATTTGTAGAGATCGAAATTTATTTAACAGACGATAGCTTAGGGTTGGTGTTTATCAAACTGTTTTGCTAGCTTAGGATGCGAATCAAATCGAAGCGGTTTCAAAAGCACTGTAGAAATTGAAAATATTAATGCATAAGATTTTATTGAAATTAAAAATTTTCAAATTATAGTCATAGCTCATTTCAACCTATGTTCATCTAGGAGAAGTATGGATATGGTTTTACGAGATAGCGGAAGTAGAGATCGACCTAGGAAGACGCGGCTGAATTGTGTAAATGAGGATAAAAAGAAAAGGGAGTGAGTATGACAGCTGACAGAATCGTGTGGAAGAGGAAAACTTGCTGTGCTGACCCCACCTAGAGGGAAAAGGTTGAAGAAGAAGAAGAAGAGCTCTATTCAAAACCTTATGCAACTATGTAAAAAATAGGTATAAAAATGACAGTAATAAATATAAAAAAATTATAAACTATCTTCGTGTACAGTCTTCTTCGTCTTCATCAGACAACGTTCAGTCAACTGTAAACAATGACAACGGACAACCCTGATAGAGATATTTTTATCGAATCCGATTCCCATGACCAGTAAGGTTTGCTCATCGCAACTCGACACCACACCACGCCGCGCCGCGCCGCCCACAAATCACGCATACTGAGGCAACCATCGGCAGCGATAGTCTAGAAATGACACGAACTATCGTGAACTGTGATAACAATCTGTAAGAACAATATTGATTCTATTTATGGGTTTGATGATTTCTTTATCCAGATTGACGCTGAGCTAAAAGAATTATGTGAATTACAATATCTTGGATAATAACAATTGAATGAATGATATGGTGCAATGACACGCTGGCAATTTATGCGTTAACAAACTTAGTCAGATTTTTGTAATTAACTAGGTAGTTTTTCTACACACTTCCATAAAATATAATCTCTAAATTCTTCAGTCGTATATTGTAAAATACTCAAACGAAGCAAATTAAGTGTGATTTTAATGAAATTAAACTATTGCCATATACCACATGCAAATATATAATGTGTTTACTTCAAACGAGTCGCACAAAACTTGACCCACTCAATGGAATGTCAATAAATGTTTATTTTATTATATAATGCAACATCGTGCGTTGTCACCGTGATGCGTCGCAACGTAACGTAACCTTGTACTGAATTACATTAAACTCGAAGATGATTTTAATTTTTTATTATCTTTAGCTTTTGTAAGTTGATCGTGACGCTTTTAGAGATTGACCCAAAAATAGCGATGGCGGTTCAGGCGAGGAAATCGAAAGGAGTCAGAGGTCAGCCGCGGTGTCGTTGGCGGCGGTTCAATATACTGAGTGACGTAAGCAGAAGCCGGGACAAAACCGGATTCAATCGCAACCGAATCAAAGTATAATTTAAACAACTTTGTAACAAACGGTATGTCAGCAAACGATGAAAGCGTTTTAAGAAAGGTTTTCTAAAAACTAAAATAACTACTTAAAATAGAAACAGTAGGTACATTTCCGATACAAGAGAATAAAGCAACTATTAATTTATTCACTACGCTTTTTTATAAACGCACCGCAGAAATCTCACCGCGCTGCTGTACGATTCTTTGCCACGCGGTAGCTTAACCATTCAGGCCGAAATCCCTTTTCGTATTGATCATCAATGTGAATGTCGCTTAACTTTGACGACCTCGTTGGCGTAATGGTTACCATGCCGGACTGCTAATAATTAACGGTTGCGGGTTCGATTCTCGGCACGGCCAACATCTTTGTGCTGAATTAAATTTGCTGGCTGTCGGTCTGGGTGTTAAATATGTATCTATATAAAAAAAAAATGTTTGTATATGTAGTATATCAGTTGTGTTAGCAACCATAATACGAACTAGAAATTGTTCAGTATGGGGTTAACCAGCCGTGTGTGAAATGTGTTCTAATATTTATTTTTATTTATTTATTTAACAAGTTTACAAGAGCATAAAAAACCCGATTCAGGTGTCACTTTTATGATAATAAAAATAACTAGTTGCTACTCTGGTGGTAAATGTCTCGCTTGCCTATTTCAATTGTAGTAACACTCCAAATTT
The DNA here is from genome assembly GCA_035578125.1 of Mellilla xanthometata. Classification (NCBI taxonomy): domain Eukaryota; kingdom Metazoa; phylum Arthropoda; class Insecta; order Lepidoptera; family Geometridae; genus Mellilla; species Mellilla xanthometata. Next base: position 8,028,752 of record JAPUBQ010000008.1, read on the forward strand.
TTCGTAGACAAAACACCGCCATTACCAATTTTTTTAGTTGAGCTATGTATGTGTTTCTAAGTTGATAATAATTTCCTATATTTAAGTAATAGTGTGCAATAATGTTCTCACCTAAAACCTCATCAGAATCCAATTGGACACAAATTATTCCGCGCAAAATGTGAAACCTTGGCCTTTACAACTTGATTTTGAACTGCGTGCTTACTTAGTACTTTTACAATAAAAATACATCGTGCGGTATTGAAAACTAAACCTTATTACCATTGGAAGACGTATAAAATTTGTGTTGATTTCCTACAAAATGCATCATCTTCAGACATATCACCTGCCAATGAAAATGTTAAAGGCCGAGTATAGTATGTAAGCTGATTGACATTTCCCACAGCCACAAATTCCTTCATTCGGTTATACATCATTTGATATTTGTAATTTTATGAACGAAAGATCTCGCGAATTTTTGTGACCAATAACAAACAATAAATTGTTAGATTTTGTTCATATTCATTACACTATTCAATCTACTTCTTCTTTTTCGTAGAAGTTAAGTGGTCCAGCTCTGGTGTCAAGAGTTTTACAAGCCGCCCAAAGCCCTGTGGCTTGGCATAACAATTATGTGTACTATGACTAACAGCCGGATCCTAAAATTTAACGTATCATTCGACCCACGGTAGCGCCTAGATGAAAATGCCACTTTTTGAAATTACACTTGTACACATCAGCCATTGCTTAACGAACTCAAGTCAGCATGATCGGACCCGATCACCTAAGTTAGCCGCTCGTCTAACACGCTATTAAATTAAGAACATACGATTGACAGATAAGCACTTTGAATTTAATTGTGATTGAAAGTATGGTTAGATTATATGTCTGTCAAATAATTATATCAATCTAAATACGATTGCTTTATATTAAAAAAAAACAGCAACTAAAAATATTCGATAATAATAGAAGCTGTAAACCATAATAACTATAAACCAAGTAGCACCAATCAAAGATAAATTGGCAAGCAATAGATCATCGTGATATGGACAATCATTATTGGCAACATGAGAAGAAGAGCATTGAATATTATACCGAGTTACCTATACCCATAGATCCTATAACAAAAATTATTAATTTTTTTCACGTAACATATGACAGCTGACAGAATCGTGTGAAAGAGTTGTAAAAGTAAAGTTATAAAATAAAATATATTCTTATAAGCAGTGATCAAATGAGCATAACATGTTTTACGAGTATATACAGGCTATGACTTAAACGAGTTCCGACGTTTTTGATCTAGAGCTATTTAATTTCCAATCTTTAGAAAACACCGGTATTACACTTATTATGTCAAAATGATAATGAGTAATAATATTTGTATCAATGATATATGTTATCAAAAGTCAACCTTAAACATATTATCAAAAGCCAATTTTATTATCATTAAAAAAACTTTTCTTATCTTTTATTGAACTTACAAAAAGTACCGATTGATGGTGGCGACAACCGCATTAATTAGACATTGAATAAAGCACTGATTACCAGACCATAAAACTGTCCATGTCAATATTGGCTGAGAAGCCAAAATGAACCTTGTCAGTTTCATTCACAATGTTCTAGACAAGATGCGAATTGATTAACAAAAGGCGGCATTAGTTGATTTATGCACTAACGTCATGTGCAAACGTCGTGTCATATATCTCATATTGTTTACGCTCTCGTTTTCACCATTGAACTAGATAATAGTATGAATAATCGACATAGCGCGCCAGACCATATTAGACATAACCTATTACATAAAAAGGATCAGGTAAGTCAGTCTCCTCCTTATCAATGTTCGATAGCGCTCAAAAGAAAATGTTACATTTCACTGATCGTATTATGTAGTGTAAGAGGCTTCACAAAGTCGTCTAACCAGTTAAACTACTTTGTTTCATATAAATTGGACTAATAGAGAACATTAGTTATTGTAATTTTAACGCACATTCACATTTGTATAAGCTTCAACTTCTTCTTTGTCCTATGAGACACGTGAGATGAGTGGCCGAGCACTGGTGTCGAGAGTTTTCAAGCCGCCTCTTACTTGGCTTAATGACTGTTTATACTGAGACTACCAAACGGGACCTACAATTTAACGTATTATTCGACCCATAGCAGAGTCCAGATGAAATGCCACTTTTAAAAATACAATCCTGTGTATGGTCACCCATTCAACGACTTTCCGCATCTACCGTTGCTTAACCTCGATGATCGCGTTAGATTAGTTAGCCGAGCTACAGGCACTACATACGAGTACTATATAAGCTATGTGAACGGATGAATGTTTTATACGCGTACCTAATTATATGATGTCAAATACGGAGCATTCTCAAAAATATATCGCCTATTCCCAGCCTTAGTTTAATGCTAGAACGGTCACGCAATAAGCATTTATGAACTTAAAACATGCTTGTGAAAATAAAAATGTTAATTTTTGAGCTATGAATGGTGTCAGGTGTAACAATTACTACTTATCGTGCTACTAGATTACTTATGTAACTGATCATAAATCAAAAGCTCTATTTTACAATCTATTGTTAACTCTTAAAAGCAACAGTGTCTATACTTTGGAGTTTCTTTCAATCAAAATGCAAGTAATGAAGTAATAATGAAACATAACCTTTGTAATGTTAGTTAACTCGCATAGTCAACATTTAATTAAACCTTAATACCACGTCTGTCACTTCGCTAACCTCTACAGCTTTTCAACAATTTGTCATATCGCTTGCAACAGATTGTTTTTTCCAGCTGATTTAATAATCATATGTATTAGGCTCAGAAAAGGAGATTATTAACCTTTTGTAATGCCTATTAACATTGACATTTACAATTTCCATTACTTAAGAAAGGTTGCATAGGTTGATGGGCTAAATTAAGAGTTTACAAACAGATATGTTTAAGTTTACGCATTATGCGGCTAAGTACAGTCCCACTGCATGCGATTTTGCATCTTGTGCTCTACCGTACTGGAGACTAGCCCAGGCGCTATGTTGCAACCAGGTATTAGAAGAAATACATACGTATATAAGAGAAGTGCTTGGACACGTAATCATCCCACACACCAACTGTTCTTTGCAGCAAGCAGCCGCAGACAATACAACAACAAAAAATGAAATTGGTTAGTGAAGAGAGTGTGCTGTGTGCGTTAAGTGTTGTGATAGTGTTTTTTGGATTGTGGCACTAATGGAAGATATGTTTCAGCTGGTGATTTTTGCACTGATCGCGACGGCGTGTGCTGCTCCGCAAAACCCTCAGGATGTGCAGATTCTGCGCTATGACGTCAACAACGGTGGTTTAGACTCATACAATTTCGCGTACGTAAGCTTTACATCCTATACAGATACACAATGAAAATGTACAGATATAAAATAGATATGTTACGTTGCAGATGGGAACTGTCAGATGGCAGCAAGCACGAAGAACAGGGTCAGCTGAAGAACCAGGGCACTGAAAACGAAGCTGTCGCAGTACAGGGCCAGTATTCGTGGGTGGGCCCCGATGGCGTCACGTACACCGTCACATACATCGCTGATGAGAACGGCTTCCAGCCTCAGATCCAGCAAGGGCCGGGAGGAGCGGTGCCTTCAGCAGTGGTCGCTTCTCTACTAGGATAATTTTCATTAGAAAAATCTCTTTCCTGTAAATAGTACAATATTTTTTGAAGCTGTATATAATATTTATATGCTGTTTCAATATGACTGTATTAAGTCTTTGCTAAGCTTTGTTAAATATATGACATTTTTAATTTATAACTGTCTGGTTTAATTGTCTGATTCCAAAATTATCCAATTCTTCATGCATTATACATATAATAATATTTTAGGACATTTTTATTAGAAGAATTTTTAAAAGAATTTTTGAAAAAGAAGAATTTTTAGAAGAATTTAAAAAAAAATCGCATACCTATTGAAGAATTATTCAAAATTCGAGACATAAGAATATTGGTAGCCTTATGTAACGATATTTTATATTCAATTGATTAAAAGGCAGAAATTAATTGATTTATTAGAATATAATATTTTGGATGTCTCCACGGAATTAGTACCTCTTTTTTGCGTGAGTATAATTAACATATTATTTGATTTTATCTTTAAAGAAAATACAGCAAAGTTTGAAATTAGGATGTAAGTAAACACAAAGAAAATTAGATTTTTATTTTACTCTTTACATCTAGATATTTGAACAGTAGGGCACGTAACCACACGAGCTAGCGATACACCAACCTAATGGATCATGTCTAGTCTATGTATATTTTTAAAAGCATTGCTATGTATTTCCGTAAATTCAAATTAATAAATAATTATTTGTTAATACATCCGAAAAATTTGACATATATTACATAAGATTTAAAATTATACCTCTATAATCTAATGGAAAGAGTTCCATGTGAAATCGCCGCATTAAGCTTCGCAACAATAAATAAATATTTCGTCGCGAACCGGTTAACCTTCACCCAACCTATGTAGTAAAGACATCAAAACCATATATACTTTTCGGTAATCTTCCTGTTCGTTTGTCACATTCAAAATTATGCTCTGTATTTTTATTTATGTAGTACTGTATGAAAAATACGCTTTATTTATTTAATGTCAAGCGTGCCTACTATATACCTTTGAATGTTTAATCTCATAAATTAAAAAACTATTTGCAAAAAATACATTCTAATTTTAAATAGATTTACAATCTTAAAGGATAGGTTTCTCATCACAACTTACACAATCAGTGAGTAAATCGGCTACATAGTAGGATAAATAAGTAATTCACAATTGAATACTGTTTGTAAGACCGGCTATCAAGTATTTTTATTTTGTTGGTATTAGCCCGACATTTTATATTATTATAATCATTATATTTATATTTTTTATAAAATTTTATTCGGTAATTCACAATTCGTGGCTATTTTTAACTTTGATACAAAAATGCCAAATAAAAAGTACAGTGTCAACACTGTAGTAACTATGAGTCAAAATGAACAAACATAGTCGTATGCGGTAGCGTAAACTAGTTTCCAAATAAATACTTCACTAATGACAGATATAAAGATCGATTTTATTCATACCTCGGTATTTCATTCTCTTCGTTCATAGACTCTACACCCTTCAAGATGAAATTGGTTTGTTCTATTTTTGTGACACCGTGTACAGTGCTTTGCAATTTCAAGTTTACAGTGGTCTTTTTTTATATTTAATTTATATTTTTTATTACATTGCATAAATACTTACTTAACAGTACGCGTAAATTTTGTGTGTATAATATACATAGGTGTGAAATGTATTTTATTTTTTTACAGCTGGTAGCTCTTTGTCTAATATCCGTGGTTGCCGCTGCGCCACCAACCATAACTAAGATTAACTACCCTACGAATGGCGTGGCTATATTGAAATTCCAAAATGACATTGTAAATGGAGGCTACAGTTATATGTGAGTATTCTAAAGACTGTAACTTTTACTAGCGGTTACCATATTTCAGAAATTTGGCAAATTTTATTGAACACGGAATATGAAAGCGGTGTTTGCCAGTAGCTTTTTCGAAAGCCAGTAATTCCAGACTAAGCAAGTTTAGGGATATGCGTTACTGCTTGTAAAATTCCAAGCTGTAACTAGTAAAAATAAATATCTACATGACTTCTCTTAGTTTTTTTAAATTAATTTTATTAGTGGTTTTTTATTAGTTTTTAATTTTATAATTGACTAAGCGAAATAAAATATTTTGTTCATGAGAAAGGTCAATATTTTTGTAAATAGTTATTTTTAATACTTTATTTTTCACATTGAAAAAATGTTAACAATTGTCAAAATCCTGTTCAACATTTATTGGTTTCAGTCCATCAAAGAAAGCCAACGATGTTACCAAATTGTTATTTACCCACCACAGAATTTGTTCTTTTGAAAGTTTTTTGGGGCAAGTGCATCGGGTGGGAGTGCAGGAGTTTGTGATTCTTCAAACGTCAGTTTTCTTGCGATGTTTTCCTTCACGGTAAATTTACAAATAATTTGAAAAAGAAGTCATTGATGTAGGGCTGGGTTCGAACCAAGGGCTGTCAAATCAGATGTTTTCCCACCGAGCTACACCTGCTTTTTTAACCTATAAATACCTAGTGTAAAATGTTAATAGGTACAATATTAAAACTTTTCCTAAAATTCGTTAGATGGGAGCAAAGCGACGGTCAAAGAGCTGACCAAAAAGGTGAGCTGAGAAACGCGGGCCTAGAAAACGAGAGCCTCGCAGTGCAGGGCTCCTACCAATGGGTCGGGCCAGACGGCGTCACCTACACTGTCCACTACACCGCTGACGAGGGCGGCTACAAGCCTGAGATCGAGCAGGGGCCCGGTGGTGGCGTGCCGCCCGCGGTCGTCGCCTCGTTGCTGGGTTGAAACGTTCTAGTCTGGACTACACTTTAGTCCATCACAATGATCTGTCAAATGTATATACCTACTTTTAATTAAAATTACTATGATTCGTAAGAACTTCAGTGTTTTTAATTGTTTCCCCAATATTATTAGCCAACTTACTACGTTTTTAAGGGTTTCGTACCTATTAGGTAAAAACCGGACCCTATTACTAAGCCTCCGCTGTCTGTCTGTCTGTCACCAGGCTGTAACTCGAAAACCCTGATAGCTAGAAAGTTATGTACTCGTAAATTTATTGCCAGTATATCAACAAATACTATGAATAAATAAAAATATATACAATAAACGTAATTTTTTAGGCAATTCTATACTTACTTGATTTTCGTAACGTCATTTGGTAGACCGTTTGAACATGTAGTAACTTTTTAAATAAATTAATAAATCAAAATATAATGAAAATTTTAACGGGAGCTCTTAAACAAAAAACGTACTTTTTTATTAAGATAATGGTACGCAACCTTTCATTCGCGAGCCCGACTCGCACTTTGCCAATTCTTATAACAATCGTAAGCCCTGAACAATTCAAGTCAAATTTGTTTTTTTTTTTTAAGGTAGCAACTTAAAAAAAAACTAATAATCAAGCACCTGCATACCTGGAATACAAGTCTATATAGTGGCCCGCCTCAGGGACCCTCTTAGCTTCACCGTGGGTGACCAGGCCATGGTTACTGAGCCCCCCCGCCTCGACAATGCGAGCCCCGTGGGGGTGAAGATAGCAAAGCCTACAAAAAAAGACTGCTTCTTTAAAAAGTTATTCAAAATGTAACTCCTTATACTTACTGCTTTTTCTTTATTATGCCCTAGTACATCTTGGCATCTACCTATTTAAATACTTGCCATAACTCAACATAAGCAAAGAAGACGTTATAGTTAATTTTATTTTATTATGTTCCACATTTTAAATGTGTGTGTCAGTAATTGAGTCATTAAACCAGATCGTCAAAGTCAATGTTAATGTTAAATATTCAATATTGAATATTTTGCAGAAACTCCGAGTACGGTTTGTCATTTAATTTTATCAAACATTTTATAATTATCAACTTTTTATTCCTCAAAACGTACCAAATTCGCCTTGCCATAGCGTTTCGTCTATCTATCACTTCTAAAAACTTAATGGCCACAATTGAAATGGCTCATTGAAAACCATACTTTTTGCTATTTAATCATAATTTATTATACAGGTTAATTTATACGAGTGCTACTAAGATTATTTCTAGGTGACAAGTTATGAAACATGATGCATAAAATAATCAAATTTATTGTTCAGAACGATCTTGTATGAACGTGTGGTATGTACTTATTCGGGATGAGTAGAAGTTTACCTTCACCCTCTTTTGGATGACTAAGTAAATATACATATAAAACTGAATAAATTTACAAAAACTTATAAAGCTCGAGAATCAGAATACTTTGATATTTTCTCGTGAGGACTTTCAGTGCTTGCACAGTACAGTAAAGATGTTGGTTTGTATTTTTTTTTATAAATAACCGTCGAAATGTTCTGAACTAAATTTAATTGTGTGGAAGTTTTATTATAAAGAAGTAGTTTTTAACTTAATGTAACTAATAATTACGTGAATATCACACTAAATATTGTATGAATAATTAAAATATTTTCCACTTGTTGTTATTGACCTAGAAAAATATACAGAAAGTCTTTAATGGAAGTGCGCTAATAAATAAAAAATATATATTTTATTCTGTATTCATACGATTGTATTTTTATTGTCAAATTGTACTGTATATTCTTTTGTTATGGCGCCAAAAAACACCATGTGTGCACAATTTCATCTTTCTAACTAAACCGGATCATGAGTTATGAAAAAAAAGATGGACAGCAGAATCTTTGTTATCGAACCATATTGATAGATAAGATATAAAAAAGATGTGTAGTTTTACATGCCATTTTTTTTTTCAGATTCTAATATCAGTATTGATCAGTACCGTGGTTGCCGCACCCCCCGTTAATAATGTTATAAACTATCCGCGAGACAATGTACAAATTATAAGATATGAAAACAATGATCTTGGGAAAGGCAGCTACAGTTTTGCGTGAGTATACCTATTTTATATTATGTGTTCATAGTTTATTAAAAATGTACTTGTGGTAGAGGATTATAACAAGTGTTATTTCAAGTAAAACCGCAGTACTCTTGAAAAACAAGAATCAACCTGCAACTACAAAAAAGACATCCAGGAAAATCATGCCACATTGTATAATGCATCTTTGATATTTCTTGCCTTAGTCGTGACATTCAATAAAGTACCGTTTGTGTTTTTATTTATTAATAAATGAATCATACAAATCAATATGCACTAATACTTTTAAGAGTGGAAAAAATTGTTATGTATGTTTCACAATACACATTCACTATTGTACAATATGGACAAATTAATTAAACATTTAATGAATTCTTCCAAAGGTCTAAAAAAACATAATGTAACAGTTTATCAAAAGATAATAAAAGAAAGTTTATTATAAATTTTAACTTGCTCATTTGTTATTACTAAGAGTAGAATATGACATACTGTAAAAAATCTAATTAATCATAATTGAAACCCTCATACTCAAATCAGCCAGTCATTAAAATAGCTATTCTGAATTATTTTAATTATTCTATAGTGAGGTATGCCTTCATGAACACAAACAACAAATATTTCTGACCGTCTGTCAAAGTAAAGTAGACAACGCAATAAAAAAGTATTTAGCATCAATATAACAAGCATAACTTTATTAGCGTGACATATAACCGGTAAAAAACCGACTATAGTTTTAATATAATAGGATACACGTATCAAAATATGTTAATAAGATTATGATCAGTGTAGTCTAAAATTCTAAGAAAGAACTATATGGCGAGCATTTTTTCTAGTCATCATGCAAATCTCAGCTTGGCCTTCAGGAATAGATCACGATGTAACATTTATAAGCCTATCTGATAACCGCAAAAATCTCCGTGATTTATCGCTATTATACTGAGAAACTATTTGTAACCATCTTCACGAACGGAAGTATGAATTCTTCATAATATAAAGTTATAACTTTTTTTTAATTATTCGCCCACGCTAGGCCATGTTCTTTCTAAGTTTCTCTTTATGTTTGCCTGAAAGCATAAAGATACATAAATTAAATGGATATATTTTCATATAAAAAAAATAATGCCAACATGGAACTTTATCTTATCTTACCATACAATAATTAAAATAATATGTCCAATTATTTTTTAAGAAATGATTATTCAGAACAAAATACTTAATATTTGACAAGAGATTAAGTGATAAAGTACTTACGGCAATCACCAACCTTGTGCACGTATTAACATTTTATTGACGTAAATTGAAGCACATTACCATTCACAGATTCGAGCAATCGGACGGAACCAAGCACGAACAGCAAGGTGAGCTGAAGAACGAAGGTCTTGAAGACGAATACATCGTGATGAGAGGCTCCTACTCCTGGGTGGGTCCTGATGGAGTCACTTACACAGTCACCTACGTTGCTGATGAAAATGGCTTCGAACCTAGGGTGCAGCAAGGCCAGGGAGGCGTTTTGTCACCTCGTTTTGATACTGTTTAATAGAGCATATAGTTATAGTACTAAGAAAATATTTTTATTACGTTTTATACATTAGGTTTATATACATCCATAAAACATCTAAACATTTATTTTTATTAACCAAATATTTAACCTATTTGACCCATACATCCATTGTGACTCATACAAATCATTTGATCAAGTTAGTAAGCAAAATAAACATTTATTTGCTTTTTTGTTGATGGCCACATAAAATATAAGCAAGTGTGGCTCGTTAAAAGAGCATTTAAACAACTTTCAAACCGCATAGTCGCAGTTAAAAATCGGTCCTATACCAATGTTCAAACAAACTTGTTCTTAAGTTTTATATAGATTTTTAATTCGCTCATACGGTGAAGGAAAACATCGTGAAGAAACATACGAGTACGTGTTCTGATGACTTTAAAATTTGAAGAAGCGTAGTACTTATACGACAACATGCAATTGTTCATGTATTTTGTGTCCAATAAAGATTGTTCTATCTATCTATCTGCACTTGTCCAGAGTGGTTGATCTATGTACATTATATATCTCTGCTTGCAAAAGAGTTACAGACCATAGCCTCGAGTCCTAGCAGTAGAGGGAACGTATAGTGTTTATATCACAGGAAAGATATGAAAACTTTTGTTTTTACTTCAAGAAAAAATGTAGTAATACGATGTTAAGGCTAGTGTTTAGTATTTATTTGCTAATAAATCACAGATGTAGATTTGTTTTTTATTTTATCTAGAGAAATAAGTATAATCTTTAACTATGTACCTACATATATTTACTTCAGGTACTTAACAAGAATGTATGAGCCTCGTTTTTGTACTTAAAAAACATAATACAAAAACATTTAATATTTATATTACTTTCTACTTCTAGTAATTAATAATTCTAGGAACATTAGACTCCGCGAATAAAATTTCATAGAACTTCAATAGTACCGAAATTTTATGACTTAAACGGTTACATTCCCCATTTTTTCATCGCACTGACGGCAAGGCAATTACATTGAATCGTCGAACCAAGTCAGGATTAGTCACGCTAATATCTAGTTTCGTCAAGATTGGTTCAAAATTACGGCCTTTACGCAAGTACCAACATCTAAACATACATGCAGCGATGCAATGCAATGTTAACCAGTTGATACAGACACGCTATTCTCGTTCGGTTAAGAATATTATAATACAAAAATATTGTCATGTTGATTGATTATATTATAATTTAATCAAAGATCTACATATTTACCTAAGTACTTACTACAATGTAACTATTATTAATCGATCGATTATTTATTAGGAATCGATTCATAATCGATAATACGTAATATTAGTACTTGCATAAGCAGCTCACTATATGTTTGCACTGCTGGGAATCGGGGCCTTTTCTCACAAGGAGAGAGATATAAGCCATAATCCACCACGTTGGCCAATTGCGGGTTGGCGGATGACACACGTTTTCGGATATTGTGGTCCTCAAACGTGACGGGTTCCTCACGATGTTTTCCTTCATCGTAAAGCGAGTGCAAATCGACACTTAACTTGAAAAACAAGTCATTTGTGTAGGGCTGGGATCAAACCAGGAGCCGTGTGATTGAAAAGCAGACGTTTTTACCACCGAGCCACACTCTTTTCAATATTAATACTTACAGTATTATAATATGAAATTAAATGCACTATGATATTTGTTTTATTAAATTGACCTTTAGGTGAAGACTCTGTAACCGTATACTCTACAACACACTAATTAAATCTACTTAGCACGCTAATCAACGAATCAGCATTAATTGACAACAGATATGCTCATATGTATAATTAACCGAAATGAATGTCCAATGAATATGTATGCTGGCAATTAAACTTGTAATTTTGAAAGGCATAGATGTCCTCAAGTTAGGTACTATTGGTACCCACGTGTGCCCTCGCGCATCTTCAAGGAGCGGTCAAACACAAAACATTGTAACGATCCGCGTACATCCACAGAACTAGCAACAGAATGATGAAATACAATAATCCGAAAAGTATAAAACATGAGATGGGCTAGGTCAACAAACACATTTCAAAGTTCAAAGCGATTCGGTTAAGTTGACTAAACCAAATATTAAACGATGGTTAAACTGGTTAGTATTTATAAGTGTTTTTTAAATATTTTAAAGTGCAACAGTGAATTGTTGAGTGATGCTTACAATGTTCCTGTTTAGTGAAGTGCTTATGGATTGTTTTGTTGCAGTTGGTAGTACTTTGTTTGGTGGCTCTTGCTGCTGCAGCCCCGCAAAAGTCCAATCCTGAAGATGTGCAAATCTTGAGATATGAATCTGATAATATTGGATTGGGAGGTTACAAATTCGGGTAAGAATTGTAGTTAGAAAAATAAAGCATTATTGATTTTTAAATAAACCGGGTTAATTTCTTTTACGATTACACGAATCGTACGTATTCGTGTATTGAGTCAGTTTTTTTTCTTCCTAATGTATCATTCAATAGCTTTTACCAGACTAGCTGGGACTGCCCGCAGAGTTGCAAAGAGAAGCAAAATTTAGCTCATGTTACTCAGGCATAGTGTAGCTTCCCAACGGTGAAAGATTTTTTCAAGTCGGTCCAGCAGTTTCGGAGCCTATTCGCGTCAAACAAACAAACAAATTTTCCTCTTTATAATATTGTTGTAGACAAATATTATTTTTACAAACATATATATTTTTAAATTAAAATGTTTGCTACTCGTTTTAATATCCAAAAAAATAATAACTGTTAATCTTATCTTATATCTTTAAATGAGCAATTCTTGTATATATATAATTGGAATCTCGGAATCAGCTCCAACGATTTACGTGAAATTTAGTATATAGGGGGTTTCGGGGGCGATAAATCGATCTAGTTAGGAATCATTTTTAGAAAATGACATGTAAAAAAAATACCGAGCAAAGCTCAGTCAACCAGGTACTAGCCAATAAAATGTGTAGTGTTTTGATTTTTCTTGTTATCGTTAAGTTTGTATAAAGTATTTTAATTGTTTTTTTTCTGTAATTATCAACAAAATGTGTTACAGATATGAGCAGAGTGATGGTACCCGCCGCGACGAGCAGGGTGAACTAATTAACGCAGGCACAGAGAATGAAGCCGTCGCCGTGAAGGGTTCCTACTCCTGGTTGGGTCCAGACAACGTGTTGTACACCGTCACATACATCGCTGATGAGAACGGCTTCCAGCCAACCATTGAGCAAGGCCCCGGAGGAGGTGTCCCACCCGGCGTCGTCGCCTCCCTTCTCGGCTGAAACTATTAACACCATTATTCAATATGAAATAAGAACTGTGATTTAATATACCAACCTTTTTTATACTCGTATCTTTTATTCAACCTTATTCTATCTTACCTACATACTATAGTTCAAATGTTGTCGTTATAATATATTGACGTTTGTTCTCAAATGTCTGTCAAAGCGGTGAAATGAAATTAAAATGTCACCGTTTTTACTAAAATTGTAGATGATCCCAGATTGGTAATGAATAATTTCTTCGCAATCAAATTAATAGAACTTTTTATTAAAAACTAATCTAACACACGAGGGATCACATAACTTACTATCTCAAAATTATAAAGTTCATCTCATCATGACAAAATCAAAATTAGTTGCGACTACTCAAAAATTAGGAGAAGTTGTTTTGTCAGCAATAAAGAAACTAATGCGAAATACAGGATGGACCTCTCGTACTATTATCAAATTTGTAAGGTTGGAGTATGGCATCACTGACCCAAAACTTAGTAGCAAGTTGTCCAGGTAATTTCCAACATTTTTAACAGCCACTACGAATTGGTGGAAAACATATTTCGTCACAACACCTGAGAGTGTTGTGACGAAATATATATGGGCATCAAATACTTGTATAAAAAGATAAGTTTTTTATTTATTTCACCAATTGCAATAAGTTTTTGATTCCTTTTTTATATAATAATATATTTTTTGTTGTATTTTTCCTTTTACTTACAGTGTGAAAACTTTCGATGATTTTTGAATATCTAATTTAATTTCATACCGAGTAACTATTTCAATACTGTACCGTATAAAATAAAAAAAACGAGTTATTGATTCATTATAATATTTGGCTTTCACAACCTAAGTGATTTGCCCTTGACGTTAGATTTATGAGAAAAATTATACTGTTAACGATCGTTCTGTTTCACAAAACACTTGATTAGTAAACTCCAACATTAGTACGTTTAACGTCAACGCTTTTTGAATATTAATGGCCCAATCTCAGTTTAAGCTAGTTTAATAGTTTATTAGATAAAACTTGCATAAAGTTACTACATATAACTATATAAGACAGCTAGGTTGTATAGTAAGCTAATCAAAGTACTGACCTGTCATTTATTTTGTTTATTACATTCAACATAAAAGTATTCCTTTATATTTTAACTCAGCAACAAGTTTTCTTTATCCAGCACATACATTGCTATTTATCCTATCAAGGCGCTAATCTAAATCTAGACGCACATTAGGCGACGCGTCATCTTATCTAGCTCCATGGGCACAGTCGTGCGGCTCCTGCATATATTGACTATTGCGATACTCCTAGCATAGCGCTAGTCTTTTGTACACTGCACAGCAAGGCATTTGGCGTTTCACTGCCAAGGCGCGTTACCACAGGACTCAGCGAGACTGTTTGATCAAAATATATTAAATTTCTCGTCCACATCCTGCCATGGGGTCTAGTCGCCGAGCTATCGGGACTATCGCTGTCGCAAGACATCTAATGAGCGTCTAGACTGAAGCAGAGAGTATTGTTTTCCAGGGCTCTAAAACGAGGAGTTCGGTTGGGCCTTCTGCAACAAGAGCAAGGCCGCTACCGCTTGAATGACAGCATGTCAAAGCTAGCGCGGCCAGTGAAGGCCCGCGACGTGCGCAAACGACAACCCAAGCAGCCGCGTCCATGTGAAGCACCCCTCCGTATAAACAGCCCTACAAATGCATCTCCTTCCAGACGCCGCTAATAGCGTGCTGTGTTATTTACAATATAGGCCTGTAGTATGGAGCAAACAAAATGTTTAAATTAAAATATTTCGTACTACAGCTTTGGTCTTGTTATTTCCTACAGGCGCTTTACATCTTATGAGATAGAGCGTGCTGTTAATAATTTACTAGGCGTTTTGTATAAGATGTAGTGTGTAGAAACGTAAGTTTTAATTATTATCAAGGCTTTAAGAAAGTACGTACAGTACTGTAGGTATGAAATATCTAATGGCCTTGTTTATACAAACAGGAAATTACTTGGTCACATACCGTTTTAGTACCTATAATGAGAATTAATATGTTGGCGTGAGTTAAAAATGGTTACGTAAAAAATCCAAATATTGTTTCTTAATGGTAGGCGCATTACAATGCAACGAAAACTATTCCCAAATGAAGGAATATGATTCTATTTTATTATATTTGTTTATATATAAACTGTAAGTATATGATGTGCCTACAGTACAGTAATATAATTATTACCTACCCAGTAATGACTCCAAGGTACAAAAAATTTACTATGACTGCAAGTACTTACCTGCCTGTATTGCAAAGAATAATTAACCATGTCGGAAACTAAGTATGTATATGTACCTTACTTAAAGAACCATTCGTCATCTCGTAAGCAAGTTTAGACCACGTCTACTTAGTTCGTTATAATTGAAGTATAATAGTAATAGTATACACAATCTAGTATATGATCCCTGGTAGTAGAGATAAGTGAAAAGTAAACTGTGGTATTTCTTTTAAATTGTTCAAAAGTAAATAACAAAAAAAAATCTGAGCTTGAAACAAGTTCTATATATTTAAAACGTTTTGTTCTTGGAAGCAGTTTGAATCAAGTCAATATAACGTTGTGCCTTAACTAAAGCTAGTTTGTATATCTCGGGCTTTTGTAAGTGCCAGTAGTTTACTCGTACGTTTTTTCTGCCGCAAAAGTGCTTTGTTATTGTGCTCTGTTAAGGAAAACCAAACATAATATGAATAAAATAAAAATCACAGTAAGTTTGTCCTTATACTTGATGTCCAAGAGAACCTTAATATTTCTTCTCTGGAATATTTGAACATTGTTTACATGAATATTTTAACACTGTTGATTGTGTTTATCTTCCAGGGGATATATATTCTACTTCTGTGTATCCAATATGGTTCAAGTTTGCCTCAGGGATTCTTTCCAAATCTTGCAACTTGGAATAAGAACGAAGGGTCACTGACTATTTTGCCCAATGTCAAGGTGCAAAGGTATGTAAACAAGTTATTATTTTCCTTATTTTACATAAAATAGGTTAGCGTTTGATCACAATTCGCTCGATGGTAAGTGTTATTGTTGTCTACGTTGGAGTGCACTTACCTAGAAATATTCACTCGCTTTTAGCTACGAACTGAAACCTGCGAGGTTTCACTATTATATACTGGTGTTCCTTCCGTGGCGGATAAATAATAAATCACAGGTTATAGTTGCGTGAGAGTTATGATTTTACAAAGACATATGTAATTTTATTTACTCTGTATCTTACTACATTTGGATGAAGTGAAATAATACATTTTACAGCCATAGTACATAATATATAAACATCGTAAATATTAAGATTGAGTAATGTCCCTTGTAAGCTACTGCACATGCAGTGTGCATTGGAATTAGGTTTTAAGTCTTTAAATAAATTACATGTTTACATAATTATAGTTTTATATTAATTTGATAAAAGTACGAAGTACTCGATATTTATTTATGACTATAGAATGTAGTATTTTATATTGTGTACAATTGTTTTCAGGCCAATCGATACTCCATTTATAAAAATATTTAATAATAAGCAAAGTCCAATAGGTTACAAACCTAAGATGGAGGAAAATTTACCTGTTGTACCTCAACCCAGCGAGGGATATAAGGAAATAAATCCAAAGCAAAAGCTTCCAATCGCCATTAACAGAAAAAAAGAAGAAGAACTACCGATATTCCGTAAAGAAAACAATTCAAGACCAGAAAAGATAGTAATAAACAACAATAGCACAACCAATACAAAATCTCCAAAAGGAGATGATGGAGTTAGCGGAACATTGACATATATAAATGACTATGTAACAGACAACCAAATTGACGAAACGTATTCTACAACTGACACCAGCACTGATGACTACGAAACCACAGTAAGTCAGCGTTAATAAGTCATTATTATCTATCTATCTTTCATCATAATCATCTACCAATGTATAGTAGAGTTTGATTGAGCCAAATTGTTTTTCTATTATTGTGAAGAAATAAATGTTGCTAATAGAGTCAATAGAATTACTTTACTAGATCAATTTATTTCATTATTCGACTGGACTTTCATGTTCTGTTACTTAAAACATCCACCATATATTAGGTCTGGCAAAATAATTGAATCATTAATCTTACATATTGATTTATTATTACTGTTGTTGAGCTCTAACTTTTGAAAACTTTTGTCAGTTCCTATTTGTACTATACCTTTTTTACTCGCACGTATACAATACGATACTATTTCGTATACTTTTGTATAAGTCTAACTACGAACGCAGTGATACTTAATTTTTTTTCGGGAAAAATAGCCTATGCGTAATGGTTTTAACCATATCGACACTAAGTTTAATGTCATCATAAAAACTTTTGAGCGATTGGCCATAAATAAGTAACATACATAACATAAATACTTTTGATGACCTCGTTGGC
The DNA here is from genome assembly GCA_035578125.1 of Mellilla xanthometata. Lineage (NCBI taxonomy): Eukaryota > Metazoa > Arthropoda > Insecta > Lepidoptera > Geometridae > Mellilla > Mellilla xanthometata. Next base: position 8,046,440 of record JAPUBQ010000008.1, read on the forward strand.
ATAAAGGTTACCATACAGACTGCCCATCAGAAGGTTCCAGATTCGATTCCCGGCACGGCCAACATCTATGTGCTTAACAACTTAAATAGAAAAATATTATTTTATGTTAAATTAATATTAATTTGTAAATTGTCATTTATAATTGATTTTTTTTTTACATTTTATACCATTATTTTGATTGTATTGTATTGACATTGTAGGTATATATTTTGTAAATTAAGTTTTTTCTCTTAAGAAATAAAGTATTAGAATTTTAATATAACTAAATTGGTTGGCTGTGGGTCTGGGTGTTAAATATGTATCTATATAAAATATGTGTGTATGTATATGTAGTATACCAGTTGTGTTAGCTACCATAACACAAACTAAAAATGGTTCAGTAAGGGGTTAACTGACAGTGTGTGAAATCTGTCCTATTATTTATTTATAATACTCTATTTTTTTTTTCAGTAACGTTAAAAATAAACTAAGACTTTTAAAGGACAAATGTTTTCTCTAATAATAAAAACGTCTCTTTTACAGACAGAATATGAATTGCTGAATCGGGCGAGCCCTCAACTGGTAGCTTCACTTCTTGGATAGCGTTTCAATCATCAGGGCACTGTCCGCGGCAAACATCGGTTGCCAGTTGATTCGAGAAAAATTTAGCGACGTCATCCAGAGTATACATCATAACACTTTTAACTACGGTTCCGTCCGGCTCGCGTTCCTCGTACAGGAGACTAGACGCTTTGGCAAGCTTAATTTTTCCTCGTCTAAGAGCGTTTTCTTCTTTTTCATAGACTTCGGTTCCGTTATTTATTATAACAACTTTTTTTATTTTACGATTCATAGGAGTTTCAGTAGAAATGTTTGTGGCTACTGTAGAATTTCTGAAAACATTTAGTTGTTTTATCATTCTAGCAAGTCTGGTAGTAAAAAGCACGCTGGCACATGCCAATCGCAGTGATATCCCGAATTTTTATTACAAAACTCGGCGCGTGACCCAAATATGCTTGTTATCTTGAGGTGAAAAGTCACATCTCATTGTTCAGCAATTTCAAAAATAATGTCCGTTAAAGCAGATCTAGTTATGCTCACACTTGATGGCTTCGAGACAATAATTATAATCTTATAACAAAATGCGGATAGTTCTTCAAACAACCCCGCAAAAGAGGTCAACTAGCATTAAGCATTTATTCCCAAAATAATTGTACGTACAATTAAAACTAACGAAGAAGTGAAAGTTAAGAAGGAGGTATATTATTTTTAATAGCTGTTTTGCTCGTCATTTGATAAAAAGTTGTCATATTATACATAAATAACTTAAGTTATATTATTTCTCATAAAATTTAGCTTATATGCACTTACCCTGAGGTTTGCATTATTAATGCAAGGACTGTAGTGTCAGTGAATATTTCTGTACTTTTTGTATTAACACTATTTAACACATGTGTTAGAAATAAGCAGAATGTAACCTGTAATATCAAAGTTTGGTAAATATTTAATTATTTATACAGAAAAATTGTTGCTTGATGTAACATCGCTTGGTAATTTATCGTTAGCAAGAGTAATTTAGTTTTTTGGCAGTTATCTATTGTTTTCTTATATGCCTATGATAACTTTATTTTCATTTTAATTAACTACGTCAGTTAATTTAAGCAAACCTTTCGTCTCAAATTGTAAAATTCAAGACGTAGGAACTAATGTACAAAAACATGTGAATACAAAAAAAACTTAAGACTCGAAAACCAATCAAGGTATATTAAATTATTAAATATTCATACAAAAATATAAATATGATTTATTTATGACTTACAAGAACACATCCTGATGAATTCATAATAAGCAAGCGGTAAAACATGGTTCCGGAAATTGCAAAACTCATTTATGAGGAGCAATTTTGATTAACATTCTACGCTTGTTTGAAATAATAATATGATAAGAATATAGACTGAAATAATTTGTGTATACATGTCGTAGACAGAGTAAGCAATTCTCTGTCTACGATACATGTGTATAGGTTACAAGTACGTGTAAGTATTTTGTATTCTATGATGTTGACACAAAGTTAGAAATGCCATCCAGGACCTTTTTGATTTTGATTATTAATAACATATTTAAATGTTCAATCATAGCTAATGATTAGGTACTCTGTTTTTGTATTTGTTTAGATTGGCAACATATCATATATATTTGTTACTTAAACAATGTGTAGAATATCACGTTATCGTATTCATAAAATAAATATATTTGGTATTCTTATAAAATTATGAAGACTTGTACAAATCGAAATTCACTGGCTTTACCTGTTGACGTAGAACTGAACAAAAATTGTGGCAACAAAAATAACAAAAAAATAAGATAGGGAAAAAACTAACAACAAATAAAACTAAGTTATTTTCGTAGTCGTTTTATAAAATTAATCTCAGTGATAAACAACTTAAACCAGCCAAGCTTAAACCATCCTGTTAAGGCTCGCTAGTGGAGCTGTACTGCCTTAGGTAGTTGACCAATTTCATGATTGCTCTCAAAACTTTGGAGGAAAATGGATGCCGCACGGTGGTGCGAGATATTGTATAATAAATACAAATTACTCTACTAATATTACAAATGAAACATTTTGAGTGTGTGTTACTGTACACGCTATAATTTAGACCCTGGATTAACACAAAGGCCTCTTTAAATCCCGGATTAAAGCTGGTAACGCATCGCGGGGCCGAGTTAGAAATATGTCTATGCCCGGTGTATATCTAAATAAACAGTTTAACTACTGATATTAAAATTGAGATGATACTTGTTCTAATGGAACTGTATCATTGATTAACATTTGTCTTCTATATATTTTCATAAGTTATACATAATAATATTTCCTTAATTACAATAAGTAACATATTCGTAGAAATAAACGCTTTTAAGAATTGGTAAAGATAGTGCTATTATTTTAAAAACAATTGCTATGAAAGCTTGGAACCTGACCGTGCAGCTCGAGTAAAGGCACCTCATGAAGTCGTGCGTGTGTTTTTCCCGTAGGCGCTATTTTTAAAGATATAAGTGGTTTTGGTTTTTAACCTATTGACTCAGGCGTTACTTTGCGGAAATTGTAAATAGAAGACAAAATTAAATATTTAGTGTACTTCCGCTGTTATCTGAAACCCAAATTAAGATAAATAAAGGAAAAGGAGTGGAGGAGGAGACACGCGGAGTGAAACTTCGTTGTTTTAGGAGGGTAGCTTAGGGATTAGTTTACTGGTGTGAGTTGTAGTGGAGGTGTGGTGGTCGGTCGGAGAAACACATCATTTTTTTTAATAATATTTTTTTTCCTTTTGTTTACTGGTATCTTAATTTGAGTTTCAGATCACAGCGGAAGTACACCAAATATTTAATTTTGTCTTCTACGATTTAGGTTTATTTATTTTTAAAGCATAATCAGCACAAGTTATCAACATCATTAAAAGTGAATTGTTTGATTTAGTGTAGCCTTTCTTAAAATCAAATTTCATTAAAATCAATTCAGCTGTTTCAACTAGAAATACTACAAATAGGTAACTCCGTTAAGTTCCTAAATTATAAACTTGTTTCAAAGTAAAAATATATTTATTAAGAAATAGAATTTAGGAAATTTAGGATGAATACATAAATGTACCCATTATGTTTGCAAATATTAATAACTGAGAGTATAATGGTCGTAGTTACATAATGTAAGAAAATCTCAACAATTAACCACCTACAACTACAACTGAGACACGAACAACAAAAAAATATTCCAAATTATCTTCAAGTCTTAAATACTTTTGTGTATATATGTATTTAAATAAATGGGTTATCCACTTTTTTATCTCTACATTTAAGAGTTTTGTTTAAATTGTTAGTTTTTTTTTGTTTATCAAATATGTATGTACAGTTTTATCAGTTAATTATATCCAAGTTTATTTGATATGACTATTATTATTTACCTCATACATACTCGTAGATACAAATGATTTAGCTATTGATAAAAAATTGCTTGACAAATCGTTGGTATGAATATTTATCTACTTACCGTTATAATTTCTATTAAAGTTTGAATTTATCAGTCTGTGCGTATTTTTTCTTTAATTTTTATTTACTAGCCATGCCCGCGGTGATACCCGTGTTAATGCGGGATGAAAAGTGGCCTTTGTGTTAGTAAAAAAAGTTCTAACCTATCTTCATTGTACATCTCATCAAACTCGGACCAGCCATAGATAACATAGATTTTGTAATTTTTTCGTTTTCCACGGAAACTACAAATGTTTCCGAGTTAAAAAGTAGCCTATGTGTTTATTCAAGGTCTAACCTATCTTCATAGTAAATCTCAAAATTAAAATCCTGTTAGCCGTTTGTGCGTGAAGAAGTATTCTTCTACACAAACTTTCGCGCTTTATTTTATACAAACACGAATCAACGGTTTTCAAGATATGTGTGCTATACGAAACATTTTCGATAAGAAAAATAAAATGATCACTGCCCACAAGTAACAAATCAACGGCGATATCTCCTAAAGTAAATAACGTTGATATCAAACTGAACCCGCTAATGGGAAATCGTCATTTTATTTTTCCGACACCAATTTTGTTCACAACCTCTCGTGGAAAATTATGATATCATTCTCGTAAAAGGCAACGGATGCTAAATACGGTGTAATTTTAGGCAATTAAAGATATTTCCCAAACAGTTTTTTTTTGCGTTCTCAAGCATCTTGTTGTTATTTTATTTAACGAATCTCTCATGTTAACTGCATTGAAAACAAGCAAATAAATTAAAGTTCATGCAATTATTTACAATCAACCTCTGAGGATCTGTGTGAGTAAAATTATATTGTTCTAGCAAATGACTTTAACCATTCACAAGTCAGTAATTTTAAAAACTTTATTAAAAGAAAAATTATCCATTGACATTAACATTATTATCATTATATTTTTAGTTCAAGAAATAAAATAATGCACCATATTTTTAGGTATTTTGTTATGAAAGTATATATTTTTTTTGACACATTTCACACATGGCTAGTTAACCCTATTACTGAGCCATTTTTAGTTCGTGTTATGGTTGCTAACACAATTGATATACTACATATACATACAAAGATATTTTATATAGATACATATTTAACACCCAGACCTACAGTCAACAAATTTAGTTTGACAAAGATGTTGGCCGTGCCGGTAATCGAACCCGGAACCTTCATATTGGCAATCCGGCATGGTAGCCAACGAGGTCATCAGGTTATAAGGTTTATGTTAAAAGAATGGATAGGGAGAAACCAAATCCTCCCTTCTTTACATATGTCATAATGTATTTATTCCATGTTGAGCAATATCTACTTTTAGTGCGATAGCCATGCATTGAGACAATACTCAAACGTACAAATGGAATGAAATGCCAGTAATGCTTAAAGTCACGAGGATCCCGGACATCATCCTGACGTGTGTTTACATATTTCGTTATATTAATAAAACACACGTTGCGTCATGTGATAGCTATATGCATTGGAATTCCCCGCAATAAGTTAAAACTCTTACTCGGGTACTTACGACTGCTTTTATATCCACAGAAAGTATTGTCAAACAACTAGTTTGACGTAATACAAAACTAGATTTAGTTAAATACATACAATTGTTTGTAATTATAGTTATGACCAGTTTGAAAATTTTAACCAATAAGAAATAATAAGAATCTTATTTCTTCTATACTAATAAAATATACAATCTTATTTCTTCTATAAATAAGATAGTAAAAATACGGTTGGTTGATAAGCGACCGATATAATTAAATGAACTCAATTATGGAATAGAAGAACAGACTTTTCTGACACCACCTGGTAAGAAAAACTAATAAAGAATAAATAGAAGCATAACTAATCATCGCTCAACTGATATGAAATTTGTAAACGACATTCTTGATTTTTTTCAGTTCAATTTATTAATGGAAAAAATATTTAATATACAATAGTAAATTGTAAGTAACTACACTATTTTCTTTAGCTACAAAAATACAATACATAGATTTTTAAATACTATTAAGTAGTTTCGGTGTTAAGATCTTAGTATCAGTTTCAATTACAAAGCTAGACAAAACGTGAATTTCTGATCTATGATACGAGTAATATATGAGTCACTTTCCAAACAAAGTCATAGACCAAGAGCCAGTGAACTTATTTTTTTTATTACTTCCTTATAGCTTTTTAAAAATACTTGCAAGGACATATAATATTATGAAAGTTTTAATCAATTAACAATTTTTCTAGTCTTTAAGACTTAATTTCATTTTAATTATATTATTTTTGACATTACATTTATAAATATTATTTTAAAATATTTGTATTGAAACTTAGGCTGTATGAAAAACTTATACTATTATAAGAACAATAGGTTTAATAGAAATGCTTATTTACAGATGTTCGTACACTTAAGAGAAAGGCCATTCGTGATTTAAACATAGTTAGGGGTTAAACGTGCCGTCTCTTTAGAGTTTAAAACTGCCTTACTAGAAAAAGAAAAAAAAGCCAGGGCGGAAATGTATCTCTTTTAAAAATACATTTTGATAATTATAGACTAATTAAACTTTAGTTAATTTATTTATAATAATATTCAGCTAACTACTATAAAAAAGTTAGACCAAAGGTCAGCATTACCACGTTGAACGACAATGTTGATGATACGTTAAGCTAGGCTTCTCATTCATTTCACGTGTTGCTTTGATCAGGCGTTCTGATAAGTATCGGAAAATGTTATAGGCTCCCGGCCCCCAAAACCCCCATGTATTGACGCGAAATTTGATGATATCATCGACAGCCATATCTGAGTGATTATTTTATTTAAGAAGTGGTATATAAGTCCATTGGCTCTTTTACTATGATATGGCAATGCGACATCTACATAAAGCAGCTAATGAACCTTACCCCAATGGCCTTGTGAGAATGAATTACAAAATACTAAATGTGTATTCAAAGACGGCTATAGAAAAGCTATTTTGTATTGAAATTTGTATGATTTAAAGAGTTGCGAAAATTTAAGAGGCGCTTATATCTATGTATTAATATTGTAATTATTCTTATTAAGCACCTATAATAACTATCTAAAACTCTACAAGGTAAGCAAATTGTTTTCAAAATACAAACATTACATTGAAATTGATTATCAATCGACATTACGACACATAATGAATATATATGACATATATCAAACATTAATTTATTGATTCAAACTAATATATTTTGAGTATTTAATTAGTATTGTATGTATTTTGCCCAAGAACGTCATTGAAAAAGCATTGCATAAAATATTTATAATTTCATTACCGTGGGTCGGACGACGCGTTAAATTGTAGGGACCGGCTGTTCGTTTTGATACAAGCAGTCATTAAGCTAAGTCAGAGGCCTTCGGGTGGCTTGAAAAACTCTCGACACCAAGGCTTGCCACTTAGCTCATGCGAAAAACAAGAAAACCATTACAAAGGCGGAGGTATTTGAGTCTTTGTGTTTACTATAATTTTACTCTCATGCGGTTTGAATGATTAAATTAATATGTAGGTAATTTATCTTTGTACATCATACTCTTCAGAAGAAACGAGTACATTGTTTATATTTTGAAGACTAAGTATATTGCATTAGTAAAATTGTTTATAATACAACAACTAGTTCTAAATATACAACTTTTTGTCATAGTCCATTGAACACAGGTGCAGGTCGTAAGCAATAATACCTATATTTACTTTGTGGCTAAGCACCTATGACTTAATTTTTCAAAAGGTATGCATATAGCAATAATTTTGCATTTCACACATTCTAGTATTATTATTATTTTGTTTATATATCTTTATACTATTCCTTTATATATTTTGTAAATAGAATTTCTTATATGCAAACATATACGTCATACATGTGTAATATTGACTATGTTGAACTATATATGTAGTTAGAAGTTTAAGTACCTACTCTAAAAAGGAACTAAAGATGGCTCTGCAATTATCACAATTATAGTTACCAAGAATTCATAAATAGGAATGTTATTGTTAGCTCACATAGTTAGTTTGATTGTTAGAGCACGGGAAACCCTAAATCCTCTTGTGTCATTTAGGTAAACAATGTCATCTCTGTATCACTTACCTACTACTGATACCAACTTTCTCCGGTTCAATGAATTCCAGTACCCTCTGCTATAAATCAGCAAAGAAAGGGCATCGTTGTATCAGAATTTAATGTCAACATCGTCTTGCACTTTCGAGTATGTATGTCGCATAACTCAGAGACCGAAGATAACTCCCTAGATGTGAATAAAATGCTGTAAGCGGATTCCATTCTCTTGTTTCTATGAGATTGGGTTCTTAAAGTGAACAAATGCTGATCAGGCTAATTACCTACTACTTTTATATTCGTGCAGTCGTGTATCGTAAGTCTATTAGTTGGAGTCGGACTGCCAGTGAACCGTGACGTAGAGCTTGGATTAGAGTTAACCAGTCTATTCATCTGCCAATCTTGTGTCCGCAATGGACATCTAGAATTAGCTCAGTTTCAGCGCAAGCATACGGCGAGCTTGCACGCGGCCATCCGCACTCGCCGGCCACTCTTTATATATAAAGAGATCTTGCGAAACCGTTAGCACATTCAGTTTACAACCTGTCCAGGAAGTCACCTGTTCCTTTTGTCATCCGAAAAATACGACAAGATGCTTCACGTTTTGGTAATTGAAGTTTAATTAACTTTTATTAAATAATTGTGTTAAATCAAAGTGCCAGTTGTATGTTTTTTTTTCTAGTTTAGTTTAGTTTAGTTTAGTATTAATTCTTGAAGGATGTTGTGTTTTGATAATTATGGACGTCCTCTACATGATTGATATATGTGGTTGCAAAAACACGGCAAGTGCATCGATGTGGAGATAAAGCGCGAATGTCGTTAGCAGTGGAAGATTTGACCTTTACAAGTACTTGCATCTGTTTGCCTAATCATAGTACTTATCCAGACTTATGGCTTGGAATCGTGTTCTTATACTTTAATGAGTTATTAATATGTGGTTGTGATCCTTTCAAATAAGACTTATTAAACGCTCATCACTACTTGTTTTTATACAAAACAATAGTAGAGTTTCCATGTCATTTTTAAATCATTTATTTATACAACGAGCATGTTTTGCATATTTTATACTCTGTTTTAATATAAAATAAAGCAAAATTGCGAGTCGAATTTCATGCAAATGTCATGTCCCATTATTAATTGTTTTAAAAATCCCTCGGTCTACTAATATTCGGACAAACTAGCGCAATAATGATTTAAAAATAAACTGTATGTATTTCTAAATCGATTTAAATATTCTTCTAATCAACATGGTGCAGGATGATAACGAAATTACATTCAATGACTGTTCAAGGTATTTTTTTGCAAAATGTCCATTTTACATAATTTTATGGTAAAGTATACAAGATAATAATTTGTTTATGCCATTGACACTTATGTACCAGTAATTTTAATCTGAGAAGAAGTGTAACACAATTTACATACTCAATCAAATAATATACTCATATGGCAATAGATAGATAGAACATTATTTATTGGGCACAAATAATAATAATTAAAATAAAAAAGGCTATTAAATAAGTTTACCACGATTGGCGGCCTTATCGTAGTCAAACAACGAATGTATTTACAACATAAACTATTTGTAAATCTATATATAATATCTATATATAATTTGTTTGTAGTTATTTCTAAAAGTGAAGGTAAATGTACAAAAAAATTAGAGAACGCAATTTTAATGAAATTCAATAAATAATTTGCGTAATATAACATTCCAGGTGTTCGCAGCAGTATTGGCGCAAGCAGCAGTAGCGGCTCCAGCGTACGAGGGTCAGCCACCGGCACAGATCACCCGACAGGAGTTCAATACTGCCTACTTACCAAACTATTACAGTTTCCAGTAAGTTAACGCTCAGAACATCAATTACAATTCGAGATGAAAGTCAACTTATTACTCAGATTTGATCATTTAATAGTTAATGCTCTAATACCATTGGACGACAAAACTTGGTCTTGTCACCCATGATTTTCACTAGGTATGCTTTATGCTATGTCTTTCTATATTTGCCTCTACTTAACTGAATCAATATTTTTTCTCTTCAGGTTGGAATAAACAAATATTAAAATTTCTTACATATTTTCTTAAATACTAGGTATTTGAACAAATTATTAAATGAAGGAAAATGTTTTAAGTACTTGCCCCTGCTTTGCAAAAAAACCGTACTCATCCCCAAACCATATTTTTTTAATTCTTTCGGAGTCTATTAAGAGTCAAAAGATTTTATGAGATAATTATTAATCATAATATAATTTTCTTAACAATCTATTATTTTATAGTAATCTTGAATTCGATATGGTCCACCCACGTTGTGATATCCAGTTAACTCTATTTTTGCTAAAAAAAAATGTGTGTATAACAAGTTATCCAAGTTCACTTAATACTCTTGCATAAAATAAATTGTATTAAAACTGACTCATAAAGGTTTTATATTTTAGTAACGATAAATTGTCATGAATTTTTGAAGAAAGTTTAACAACCACTTTTTGCGATTCACGTAAGTGGTAGCACCTGTGCCTCAATCTTCAATACTGATAGTTAATTAACTCTGAAGCGGTTGGTGGAAATATCTACCATAATTAATACTTTATATAAACTTATGACTAATATATTTCATGTGTTAAATGACAATACTACACATGATTTAGACGCATTTGACACACCCGATCAAACATCACTAAAATGGAAATATAACTAAAGGTGAACCAATAACCTTTCGCATAAATGCTATAATTTTAATAACTTAATTATAATAATTTAAATGCACCTTCCGTCATTTAAGAAGTTCGCGACAGTTCCTCAACGATAAATAACTGGTTCATAAATTACAACATTTTCAACTAAATTAAATCGTAGAATATAAACTAGCCGATTTCTGAGAGTATACTCTCTTATTGAGAGTATAATGTGATTAGAACACGTAAAAATGAAATCTGCAGCATTAAGACTACACAGTTATTTCTTATCCCTGTGAGCCATATTAGTGTTTGCAACATCAAAGATTTATATAGGCCTACACAATAAAGTTGCAATATAACATTGATTTAAAGTGATTTCCATCTAAATTCCCATAAATTACGAAGCTAACCTACTAAAGTCGAGTTTCACACCTGAATTGAATATTAAAACCACATTATTTGGTATATTGCAAAACCATTCCAAACACTATTTTGACGCCACTCTTTTAACTTGAAGAATACCAAATGAAAAGGAAAGCAAAAGACTGAGTCATATACTTTATTATAGACCAAGATCTACCTAGCAGTATTGCTCTTTACCAGTTTTCAAATTACCAAGTTAAGTTACCTTTTTCATAACACATACGCAAATTATATCTACTCGTATGTGTATGTGTCAAACCCAAATTTTATACCAAATTTAAAGCATCTATTCAATTGACACAAAAATCTAACGGAGAGCTAATTACTATAATAATAATAATTTTGTGTTTTTGTATATGTTACTTTTTCAGGCTTAGCTTTACATATTTGGATGAAATTTAGTATTAAGGTAAATTAAACCATAGATTTATATGTACATTGGTAAATTTTATTCAGGATTTATGGTAAAACTCGTGACATTACACCTCGGGGCGAAACTGATCCTGCTAAAATGCTGCATCGTATTTTATTTATACGTTTATGACCATTTTACTTTTGTAGGGCTTTTACTGTCAACTGTTTTTGCCGTAACCTCTTACACTAGTGAGATAAAAATATTTGCGCTACAAACAAAGAGGATCGTCATGTTTATGTTAATTGGCCTTACGTGTGCAGTCGTAACCCGATAATCTGAATACGTGCTCCTCCGGGTTAGTTCCACACTTGTTTTCTTATGTAAATATCGCGAAAATACTGTTCCGGGATCATTTGTTGGCTTTTTGCCATTAGAAGGAGATCTTGATGACGATTTTGATTCCAAGAATGCCCTTGCAAATTCTTTACTTTAACAGTAAACACACAGTCAGTGACCTGGTACTGGATTTCATTTTGTTAACATTCTCACAAAATTTATTCAAATGGTTAAAGTACCAAAATATAAGATAAGCAAGTAGTAGTATAATGATAATCGCTTATGTATACAGTGATGTCTACAAGTTAAGCATTTAATGATCAACTAGACCACTAGTTGATCATGGTATTTACCCCGTGTTGTTACCTGCGTTAGTTAGGATACATAATAGGATGTGCTTAACCAAAGTATTAGATCTTGAAACCAAATATCACCCAAATTGGTTCTGAACGTGAAAAAATTACAAACACATACACTTGGGCACACACAAACTTCTGGAATATATTAGTATGATAAAATAAGTACGAGTATAAGAAAAAAATTGAGCATGCCAATGCATACTCAGAGTATTTTTTTAAAGTATGTCTGTATGCTATATTATTTTTACTTGACTCACGATAGAAAAATATATAAGACACACATACATATGTATATTTTTTATCGTCTATGATATGAACTAATTGCCTAACGGCGCTTAAAAAGTTGATACTACGAGTATTTATCGTTGTGCTTTTAACGGTGTTTAACCTTTTTAAATTAGTTACAATTGAAAGTTTTGATTAATCATGTGGCAGAATAATGAATTAATATCCCGTTACATCAAATATAAAAAAAAAAACGTATGTTTTTGTTTTCGACGTACCCATTTCACAAGAGGGATTCGATCGTTTTATTGACTCGTCAGGCACCATTACTAAAATGCTAATACTAAACATAACACTTCTTATACTTATTCATAATATAATAATAATTTAATATGAGCTAAGTGGTCAACCTCTGGTGTCGAGAGTTTTTAAGACTAGTATTCTGGCTTGACTGACTGCTTGCACTATTTACAACCATTACTTGGGCAATTTAAAGTGTGTCATTAGACCTGTGGTAGCGCCCAGATGAAAATAATATTTTTTCAATTAAAATCCTATGCTTGATCCCATCGAAGTCTATTCGCATCAACCCTTGGCCATCGCTGGTAATCGATTCAGATTATCTTTGTTAGTCGAGCTATAGATGCTGCACATATCTATATAATTCCACGCTTTTACTTTTAATGCCACATTTTTTAATTTCACATCGCCAATCGTATTTGCTATTTTGTGATTGCTAGTTAGGCAAAATTATTGAAAACGAACGAATATGCGAAAATGTAAATAAAAGCAAATACGGCCCTGTTCACTAACGAACTTTCGACAATTTTAATCATCATAGGCATATCATAAAGGTGAATTAGACAAAAAAAATACCGTTTACATAACGTGATCGTTCGCCGATAATATCGAGTACACAAACATGAAGACTGATGTGTAGTGCCACCACAAAACAACAATACTTTAATTCAAGATACAGAACTTTGGTACAAGTAAATAATAATATCACTGTACCTAACAGTACGACCCACGTGAGTTTTTTCTCTAAATGTTCTGTGTTCTCACAACAGGTTGTAATCCATTTTAGTATTGACATTCAATTCGATTATATTATTATGCGACATCAATACAAAAAACGAACTCGATTCTTGTCTTATTTTTTGTACAGGGGAAGTATTATTATAATAATAATAATGATGTATTTTCAGGCAATAGACCCATAATAAAACAAGAGAGATAAAATACAATAATAAATTATATAAGTATTAATAATATAATATGATTGTATCTATTTACATACATAAAAAAGAACTTCTGATCACGCTATAGCTTGAGAATAGCTTTACCAATTCCATCAACCTTCTTTAAATGTTTTCTAATACAATCATCGTCACGCTTGCTCTTCCAAACCTCCATCATCAATTTTGGTATTAAACCGACATTTTCATCGTTCTACCTCTTACACCTGTTTATTCATAAAGCAAAACAACGTTTGTTAGGGAAACTAGTATGACATATTTTATCGATTAAATAAGACAACAGACATATGAATTACTTACTTACAACACACTTATCATTTACAGGGCTAATTGTTATTTAACTATACTCGTATAATAATTTTTTTTAGGAAACATCATGTTTATTTTTTTTCTATACTAATAACAATACTCTTATATCTCTTATTTGACGACCTCGTTGGCGTAAAGGTTACCATGCCGGTCTGCTAATCAGAAGGTTCCGGGTTCGATTCCCGGCCCGGTCAAAATCTTTGTGCTTAACTAAATTTGTTGGCTGTGGGTCTGGGTGTTAAATATGTATTTACATATAATATGTATGTATGTATATGTAGTATATCAGTTGTGTTAGTAACCATAATACGAGCTAGAAATGGTTCAGTATGGGGCTAACCAGCCGTGTGTGAATGTGTCCTAATATTTATTTATTTCTTTACTTTGTAAAAAAAGATGCCTCTCAAAGAGTTGCTAGCATATTTCTAGTTACCCTGTATTTCGCGCGAGAGTTCAGTGTCCTTATATACTAATGCCTAAAAAGCCGTTACGGTGTTTGTTAGAATCTGATGTGGGCACTTTAACGAGGTCCTTCTAAAAACCCTGTTTCAAAAGTATTAATTTCTAAATTACCTACCGGACCTTTAACTTATAAAATACCAATACAAAAACAGAAATACGTAAAAAATAATAACACCAGTATATTATTATTTAAAGTGGTAAATTTAATTTGTGCAAATCTGATATTCTTCTTGCGCAAATTGTCGATATTCTCAATATTGTTGACGCTAAATTTACTCGTGACTATACTATTTACAGTAAATTATTTCAGTGTCCATAATAAATGCTTGAATATTGGTCTTCAAGCGTGAGTTTTTAAACAAAATGCAACAAGGAATATTATTATGTATGTCTTGACGTGGGATGATGTTTGATTTCTTTTTCAATATTTTATTAGGGTAACAAAACTCTTAAACCAAAATCACTCTGACTTACAGTTCTTTCATGAAAATTTTCTTTCTGGCTATTGGTTTATATAATAACTGTCGTAAGTTTCGGAGAACGCTATTACTTTGGGAGGTTACTGTGAGACATAGTATTCACTTTTTTTTCAGATATAGTTCATAACATACTCCCAAAACTCAGATGTAAATTGCATTTGATATTTTTATACTTTTCATAAACAAAAACTTACTACCAAATAAATAATATCTGATCAGTCATAAAGATTGATCACTATTCCATAAAATAAAACCTTATTTTGTGAATTATTAAACTTGCCAAAATTACTTCTAAATACATATTGCGTAATAATTTTATCATCTTCAGCAATTATGATGTCAACTTTTTATTACGTCTGAACCACATTATCTCATATTACCTGTACATTACTCAGACAGAAATGACAGTCATTATTATTTTGTTAGATGTATAATTGATACGAGTGTTTAGTGCTGAATTCTTGTATACATCGTGTCTTTTTTAGCCATTCGCAAACTTTGCGTGTGTTTTCAACTCGCATTTACTCGGTTATTATTTCTAAAGAGGCCAAAATAACAGTTTTATCAACCCAAATATATATTTAAATCTTGATTATTCACAAGACTTCATTTTGCTTTTCCAGTTATGATGCTACCGACGGATCGTCGCGGACTGAGCAAGGATCCATCGCCGACCCTGGGACCAGTGAAGCATCACTCAATGTAAACGGAGCCGTGCGCTGGTACGACTCCAAGGGACAGCTCTATGAAATGTTTTACAAAGCCGGAAAACGAGGATATAACACGATCATTAGGAAAGTGCGAAACTAGACATACGAAAATTGAAATAGAATTACAACATTTATGTTGCCGGAGTGCTATGAAAGACTGGAAAATTATTTATTGGACTGATTTTTTTTAGTTTTTGATAAAGCACTTCCAACAGTTAAATAAAAATAATTATAAGTAAGAAAATACTTTTATCCCGCGAATAAACAGATGTTACTCAATTAGCAAATGATTACGGATTTCAAATTCTAAACACGTTGCAAGTACACTGAACTTAAAATTAATTCTAATATGAAATGGAAGTGTCATTTAAATTAAAGTTAATCAGAATAAAATGTTATGAAATGTGCAAGTATTGTTAACGATTAATTTATTTAAATTTTATTTATTAAAGTACTTAAACGATAAGAAAGCAGTTTTATTAATATTTTTCTTTTTTTCCGTATAAGTTTAGTAGCCAAGCCCTTGTGCCAAGAGATTTGAAGCCGACCGAAGGCCTCTGAATTGGCGTAACGACTACTTGTGGACCTACAATTTAACGTGTCATCAGATCTTGGTAGTATTTTGCTATTAACGTAGTTATAGAGATACGTTTATTAAAGCATAAGTGTAAGAATTAAAAAACTAGATACATTACAGGTTTTATTTTAATCACGTCACCAAAAAATAAGACAGATCTAGAATCAGATCTAAGATCAGAGCGCCTTGGAGTTGATATGTATAAATAACTTACAAAAATAGAAAAAAATGGCCATGTGCAAGTAGGTCTCGCGCATGAATGTTTGTACCATTATCATTTAATGATAAAAAAACACGTTCTTTGTACGTGAGCCCCGCTTTAATATGTATGTTTATTTATTTGTATGTTTTGAAAGCTCATATAGTTACATTTTTATATTCTGTGAAAATTTTAAGTGTTTATCTGTTATTGATTTATAGCAAAAAAAAATACACGTTTATTCTATGAGACCCCTTAACATTTTTTTTTTGTATTTACTGTTATATAGCGGCACGAGAAATACTTGAGTTCTGAAAATTTCAGCTTTTTAGCTATCAAAGTTTTTGAGATACAAAGGCCTGTGACAGAAAAACAGTGGAGGTTTAGTATTAGGGTCTTGTTTGCACCTTAAAAATGAGAATCTCTTAGAGGTTAGACTTTACTTAGTCACGTGTGGCGTCAATTGTAAACTGGTTGGTATATTACAACACTTGATTCGTGTTATCACTTCAACAGCTTGCACCATTAGAGGACACTTACATTGGCAATTGATGTAACTATGACAAACAAACACTGTATTTAAGATGATGGCAAGCAAATTTTTTTATCATTGTGGTAGTTGTAGCTACTTGTTACCATCTTTTTTGGTCTTCTCCTGAAATATCCTTTTGAATTTCCTTCATCATGTTTGTAATGGTAAGCATTTTTTTTATTTTGAAAAAAATATTTATGCTAAATTATTTTTCTAACAATTAAAAATTTAATAAATAATGCGTTCATTTGACTACATACAAAAGAAATGCACAATTAATAGCAAATTAATTAATTGTGCATTTATTATTTTTTTATTTCTGTGGATAAGCCTTAAAATTAATACGGAACAAAATTTAATGTATGTAGGCTTACTTTATTTTAAGTAGTTCAACTTAGTAATATATTTTGAAGGTTAGTGAAAAAGTTTAAAACTACAATTTAAAAAAAAATATAAGTATTTTATCATATTTCAGAAAGTTGCAGTTCTTGGACTTCTGGTAGCAGCGGTCTTTGCAGAAGAACAGCCTACTGTCGAAGTACTTACTGAGAAATCTTACGTCAGAGAAGATGGGTACAACTTTGAGTAAGTATTAACGCCAAACATTGCCCAATCTAACGAATTTTGATAAAACTTGTTAAGTGCTTAGAACCAATATTGTAAGTTTGTAAAAAAAAACCTAAAAGAATTAAAAATGACATCGGACCGGTTTGAAGACCAGCTGACATTGGCGATAAATGGCAAACATGGACACATGTAGCCCATTAAATCAGATTCCAGTCTAGTAAAAATTCCTAGAATATTTTAGCCGATTAAATTGTTACATATTAACTTGTTTAAGGATGCGTTTACAACATAAGTAAAGTTTCACTTGATATGTGATAAAATTAAGAGAGCTTAGTAGAAAGTCAGAAAATCAAATAACAATAAATTAAATTGATATTCCATTATATTGGATGTTTATATTGATTTAATATTTAACTTGTTACTAGAGTTTGAACCATTTTTCCTAACATATAATTAAATCCTATTATGTAACAACTAGCTACTTGCATTCTATGTAATTACTTACTACAACAGTTCCTAAGTTATAGGAATTACAATTATATTGGACCTTTAAAACTAATATAGTAAATATTGTTTAATATAAAATAACATTATTTTTTCAGATTCAAGACAAGTGACGGTACATCCCGCAAAGAAGAAGCTAACTTGATCACCGTTGGAGACCATCAGGGTATTGGAGTCAGAGGATCTTACACCTTCACCTCCCCTGACGGACAGGAGTATGAAGTCACATTCACCGCTGATGATAAGGGTTACAACCCTACCGTTCGAGTGGTTAACGCCCAGCAGTGAAGAAGGCAATTAGTATATTAACATTATTTTTATATCGCTCGAAATGAATTCTGATACCAGTTCCGACCAAGATTCCGATCAAAGTGCTGCAGTCAGAATTGTGTTATTTTTGTATTTTTATACATTGTTGTTGTCTTTTTCATAATAATTTTATTATAATTTATGTTTGAACGCAACTGTTATTTTATTATTTCATATACGTAGGTATACATAATTCTAAGCGCAGTAAGCCAATAATATTGTAGCACTTTTTGATGAATCAACAAAATTTATCTAAAGAACTTACACTAACACTATGTTTATGGTTTAAAAAATCTTAAACAATTCAAGGACTGTTAGACTGGAAATAAGCTTAAATGAGTGTCAATGAGATATACACATATACATATTCTAACTTAATGTACCACAACACCCACAAAGTTCAAAACTCATAAGGTATTGACGAATGACAAAACAAAGCACAGTTATAAATTGAGTACAAAGCCTTGTGTCCGCACATACACAACTAACTTTAGTGCTTATTTCTCAATGTTCTGCGATCTAGCCTTAGAAGTGTTTGAATAGAACAATATTTGTGTGTGGCAACAAAAGATATTCTAATGACTAGTTATCGGGTGACACTGTAACTTGTGATATTATCACACTCATAAAACAATCTACTGACGGGTCATGCTGAGTCGATACAAAAATATAAATTATTTTAAATATGTATTAAAAAAAAAAACATTTAAATTTAATATTGAAAAGTAAATTAGACAATTGTTCATTATATATCTCATTCAATTTACAATCAATAACTATATTTTTTTGATAAAAATGTATAATAATCTAATTAATTGTATAATTTTAATTTCTTTTGATTATAATTTATACAAAAAATTAGACTACTTTTCAATTAATTTTCTTACATGTTACTTTAATTTCCAATATTTATCCTTTATCCTTTTTATATAGTTTATCCTTTACTTTCGATTTCAAAAATCACCTTAATCTAGTAGTAAAAGTTAATACTCTTGTACGCCTTGAAATATCTAGACTTCTTAAGTAAAACGCCTGAAAGTTAAATCATACTTGATTCGTCATATTCTAGTTTGCTGAGCTTTAGCAGTAGGCGTTTGTGGGTTGAAAATGAATGAATTTTTATTAGATTTGTATGTATACTTATTACTTATATCTTTTCATAAATTTCATAATCCAGAGATTTGTCTTTTTTCTGGAAAATTTATCATATAACATATTAGCTAAAGTCCAATACTTTTCTCGTAGTAAATTGTGTTGGACCAAATGGATTGTAAGTAGACCAGGTAACAAGTCAAAAGGATATAAGGAATTATATTTCTGTCAATTCTCAACTGTAATAGCAATTGAGTAGTTAAATAGTATTGTACATTTTAAATCTTGCAACTATGTACGTAATATCTTATTCCAAGGCACAGAGTTTAACATCAAAATATAAATGTTTAGAGTGTCCGTGTAAAAGACATCAACGCGTTTTGTGGGTCGCAACAAATCGTGATATTCTTATTAGATATTGTCGCACTCGTGTCCCAATGATTTAACGCATTAATGAAATATTGGTTTTAAAAGAGGTGTCTAAATTTATAAAAGTCAGTTTCTGGTGACATTTATCGAAACTTACATCTTTCCATCTACAAGTACAGATAAAAAAATATAGATATTTATGTAATAATAGTGAATATAGGCATACACATTTAAGAAATTAATTGTAAATTGACTTGTCCAATACGACGTGATGCCCAACACCAATAAATATTTTGGGATTTGATTTTGAAGTAATTAAAACTACTAAAGCCATAAACAAAAGAAGAAGAAAAACTCACATGGTAAGTAATGATACTGATATCAAGGCGTCATTTTCTTTTATATCAGACTTAAATTGCTTTCAAAATAATTGACATCATGCATTACAAGTACATTATTCAATGATTAGCTATGTAAACCCAAAACTGATTTGAATTCATAATGTAAAATCGTATTAAAGTATGATTTTTAGTAATAATATTGTATTCATTCCGTGTAATAACAATTGTAAAATAGTATTATTTTTTATTTCCAGGGCATCTAGCAAGTACAAATTAGAAAGTACAAGTATTTTATATACATATATAGTTGTATAGTAGGATTATGCCATATGCTATGATTAAGCACATATGCTATGTATTTCAAGTATATACAGTGGAGCCTTATTTATTTACAAACAACAAAATTTTATACATACATACGAAATAATTTCAAAAATCTCACTTTGTACGTGATTAATATAAATACAAAACTGATATACTGACATATTCTGAGTGTCATCTATGTGTTTTATGATTGCTTTTTCATTCAGACGTGATACATGAGTCTACTACAGATTAATAAATAAATATTTTACTTTCAGGTATGTTCCAGATATAAAAAAGGCAATTTTATTATATTTAACTCAAAAATAAATGTTTCTCAATTCGATATAACCTTAAATGATTATTACATATTTCAATCCAACTCTGAATATTTTGATTAACTCTTTACCTTATGAAAATAATTTCTAAACATATAACTGTTTATTTTTTATACATATATAATTAAGTTTTATTTTTTTGCTTTTCAGATTCCTAAAATGTCCAAAAACGCAGTTACCAAACGTACTAGTATAAATAAATTATTCACATTTTAAACCTACTTTATATTATACTCACTAGATGTATGCAGTGGTTTCAGTCATTTTTAACTTTAAGATAATACATTATTAAACTAACAACAATAAGTTTAAGATGAAATTGTTTTTTTTGTTACTTCATGTAACCTTTTCTATGAAGTCTCTGAGCAAATAAATTTATTTATTATTATTATAACATAATGTGTTTTTCATTATAAGGGGAAAATTAGAACAAAAAAATCATAAAATCTTTTTATGAGCCTTTATTTGGTAATGTTCCAATTAAGACTAGCGTATAAATGTCTTACAGCTAAGATTTGGTTTAGGCAGTATAGTTTGAAATTAAGCTGGTCATAGGGGTGGCTGAGTTTGATTGGTTTTAAGGCTGAGCAGCTGATGCCGCGGGTGCTGGAGCAGCGTCGGAAGCAGCTGAGCTCTGGTCATCCTTGTGCTCAGTGGGCTGATAACCGTTCTTGTCGGCAATATAGGTGACCGCGATGTGCTGACCATCAGGGGCTGTGTACCGGTAGCTTCCCTTCACGGACAGACCTTGCTGGTCGGTGTCGTTCTTGTAGTCACCCTGCTCCTGCCTGGATGTACCGTCGCTGGTCTCGAAGCTGAAATTAGTTATTGCCATTAAAATTTGAATATATACCAGCAGGCATACATCTAACACACCGTATTGAGTAAATAGCGTGCCAATTTAAATCGATTCACTAAACAAAACTTTTGAGAACTCATTTTCATATGATAGATAACTGTCACATAGAGCGCGAAGAGACATTGGCCTTAAAAAAAATAATACGTGTAGTTAAAAATGACATCAGGCGTCTATTTACAAGATTGACTCATAAATCAACCTACTGACCTCATTTGCAAGTAAAATACTTCAAACGAACTGTCAACCATGTTTGTTGCAATGAAATTTAAACTCTAATAAGCTAATCAATTAAGATAAAAATCGAGTAAACAAACAGACATTTTAATAAAACATAAGTTGCAGATGATCGTAAACCAGTCAAGCGTAACAAAGATGCCCTTTTCTAAACAATGCCGTGATACATGAGGTTTCCGCATACTGTGTAGTTAATCTCATGTAAGTAGTTTATGAGGGAACAGGATGTAGGTATAGTCAACTGGACCTATTATATGTGTGCAGGGCTACTGGTGTACAAAGCAATAATATTTTAAGGTAGCTTATTTTATAAAAAAAAATATTTAATGTTCCCGATTAGAATCAATGTGGTGATCTAAACTGAGATATATTTCAATCTTATCTGCTAAGGATATGTTTATGCTGAGTAAAATAGTGCACAACAAAGCTAAGTTATGTACATTTGTATGTATAATAAATGATAAATATCATTTATTATTTACTTTCTAAATACATAATATATAGTCATGGGATTAACTGTAGGGCCCTGTACTAACGATTACATAGATTCAGCCTCCAGTTGTCGTAACATATGCTCATACGCTATTTGATGAATTATTATGCAACTAGAAATGTAGATTTTGATTATGACAACAATACAATCATTTACTATAAGAAGCACGCATACTTAGATCTCTGACAGTGATTTTGTAACTGAACTCTTATAATGCTCAGTAGAACCCAAGCAATGTTTTGTTATGGGACTTTCTGTTATATAATATTGCAATTATTCAAAATGCTATCACTCAATTTATCATATTTTCCATTAATCTTATTGGCATACGGACACTATTATATAAGAAAGACGTATTGTTCAGACAATGTCAAAGTTTAATTAATTTTTTTGTCCTTAAAAATCTTTCAACGGTCGATTTATCTGAATTATAAATTTAGGCAAACTATACATTACTTTTACGAGCGATTCATATCAATTATCATTTACAAAGGAGATGAATATAAAAATGACAAATAGTTTCTCTACAAGAGTATAGGCTCTTTACTTTTTCAGCTAACTGATTTAACTAAGAAGTTGGTGCATGAAGATAATAATACTCGTGTGTATCTCAATCACCAAATCTGAGTGATAGCAGTAACGAACATCTTTTAAATGGGCGATTATGGAAGAATATTAAAGCTGAGATAGAATTTATATCTGCACGATTGTATGACATTTGAAATTGGAACTTATGATTTTAGTCTTAATTAGTACAAGAAGCTATGTCGGAGGCCCTTTGGTGGCATGAAAGTTTTCAGCACTCAAAAGCTTAGCTACTCAGCTCACGCAAAGAAAAGATGAGGATTTACAATTACATTTCCTTTTTTACTCATAATAATTAGACATTTGAGCAGCAGAGCGCGTGACTACTCAAATACGCGACACTCAGACCTAAGCCGTAGCAAGCCTAGTCTGGGTATACTGGCTTTTAAGGAGGTTGCCGAAACACACTGTTTGGTGCTTGGCGACTGATTTTCAACTTCAGAGTTGCGTTGCTTGGTTCCGGCGAGCACTAGAAATTGCTACCACCATCCTTCCCAACGATGTTTTTTTTTAACGAAAAGAAAATAATTGGCGGGGATATAACCCACTGAGCTGTCATGACTTTAGAAAAAATGTGCTACTACTCACTCAAAGTTGTATTTGTCGACGTCAACTTCAGAGTCCTGCTTGACGATGGTGACGGGTGGCTGCGTTGGCTTGGCTGCGTCATCCGCAATCACTAGCACCACCGCGGCGAGGGCGAACAGGGTCTGGAAATAATACATATAATTGTATTAAAAATGACAATGATATATATTAATAATAAAATAATATAATAATAAAATATTGATAAATCAATAAAGGAGAGGGTAGAGCGCGTAGGTTCAATTATCTTTTTTCAATTAAACAAATATAAAGTAAATTTAAATTTATATTGATAACTTCAAGATCTATACAAAAGGAAAGAAGAAGAAAAGATTTGCTTTTAAAAATATTTTTAAAACTTATGTGATGAACGTTTTAGCTTGGTAAGACTTTATAAAGGACTTACAATTTTCATCATCTTGATATTGGATATTGGAAGGATGTCTTGTAGGGTTGACGAGTCCTGAACGTCTATGCTCTGAAGTGACACACCTGAGCTATAAATATCTTTCAAAGTTCCACTATTTACAATGCATATTTCGAAGTTTCATTGGAAGGTGAGGTGTTAATCACAATCATGCAAACAGTTTATTTAAGGTGATCCAAGAAAACTGTTACGGGGATTTGTCAATTGTGTAAATTGTTTGAGTTACGACCCCGAGACGGCCGAGTGCGTGCATCACTTAACCTACATCATTTTTTTGGAGACATTACCAGCTGAGAGATTCTTGGAGGCACTGGGTCTACAGGTAATAATAATAAAAAAACAATATTTTAACTTTTATTAACTTAAACCAAACCTAACGCTCCTCTAATGGGCTAGAACTTTTGGAGTAGCTTTAGTTATTTATCTAACACTAATCCAATTTTTTTACTTTTTGTAATAATTATTTGATTATTGTAAATAAAAACTTAACCTGTCTAAAGTTTACAAAGTACGCTAAACAAAATCAAATAAATTATTAGCATATCTTTAAAACTAACCTATCGTTTACGATAGGATGTGATTAACATTTGTACGTAGCATCAAATAAAATTCATATAATTTATTTCGAAATTTTACTAAGGCAATCTATCTTAACTCTTTGTTACCTCCCTTTGTGTTTGTTACACTTAATGTACTTAAAATTGTTTTATGCTAATATGCTTACTACCACTCTTTACCTAGTACCTAGACAACATGTAAATTGACTTCCTTTATATATCTACTTTTCCTCTTTATTTTGGTTAAATTAATATTTTATAAAGATCTAGATTATAGTTATTGAGAAACGGGGGATTCGGCAAGGAATTCTAGTTAAAGTTTGGTGGTTTTGGTAACTTGGTTTCTAAAATATCAATTTCTATGAATGTAATTCAATAAAGTACGAGTAAGATTAAGAAATGCAAGAAAAACTGTCAGGTACATAAAATCCAAACAAAGCGCACGTAACGTCTATTATTGTGTTTTACGTGCATATAAAAATCAACAAAATCTGCTTAAATTAATTGCAACCAAAGGAGTTAAGATGATTTAAGTTTCTTATTATAGGTATCTCATTATTAAAACGTATGTGACTAAATATGAATATTTAATAAATACTATAACATCAAAAATGTTAGAGGCATTTTTAACATTATCTTCATAAATTAGATTACATTCAAGTGAATATTTTAATTGATAGTACATCAACAATTAACAAATAGCAGTGAATT
Source organism: Mellilla xanthometata (assembly GCA_035578125.1). Lineage (NCBI taxonomy): Eukaryota > Metazoa > Arthropoda > Insecta > Lepidoptera > Geometridae > Mellilla > Mellilla xanthometata. The sequence goes on from JAPUBQ010000008.1 coordinate 8,071,686, forward strand.
GTGATGATTTGTACAAAAAAAATACTCAGTTTCTTTGTAGTGTTTTATACTATGCAATAGTATTACCATTTGTTTCCTTGAACGGCTGGTTTTTCTTGTAAAACGTTTATTTCGAAATCAATATCGTTAGAAATAATTTGACACGGTCATAGGTCGAACAGTATATAATTATAGAGTATAAGTATTACTGGTGGGTTATTTCCATTTCCTAGATACCTAATGCGAAACAAAACTAAACAAAAATAAAGAGTTTATTTTTCTTTAGTTTGATGTTTTTTTATTGTCAAATGATTAAATATAAAATTTGTACAGTACAGAGGAACAACAATGCCGTTTGGTTATATGTCTTTCACTAAATTTATCGATTTTCTTTTATTTTATACGACTTCATTTATAATACCTCGACTTAGGCCTAGATTTACTATAATGGTAACTATGTCTATCTATATGTTATGTTAGCAACCATAACTAGAAATGGTTTAATCTGAGCTATATAGACGTGCTTGATATGTGCCAGCCCTAAAGCTAATTTATTTAATTATTACTCTCAATGCAATTAGTAGGAAAGTGACCAACCAAATAAAAATACAAATCTTTGTTGTAGTTTTGCGTATTCAGAGAAGTGTTAATGAATTTGGCATTACATCGAGTGCCCAGTGGGTCGCATAGGTATCTATTAATTATTAGAATATCATCTGAAGAGGATTCACCTTGACATTATGCACGCGCATTCATTCTGACGGGAGCACCAGTACATGTTACTTGTGTATTTAAAACCATTACAACTATACTCTTTAGTAGGTACCTACTAAGTACGCCAGAGACCTATTTATTACCTACATTGTTAAACTTTATCACACATTCGACTACTATTTTGACCTTGCATACTTAAATACCCACAGAAATATGGTCAATTAAAAACGTATTATTATAGCTCATTTCAAAAACATAATAACGTGTTTATTTTTATTAAAACTCTGCGTGAAAAATTAAAGGTCACTCTAGATTTTTTTATGGATTATTGTTTTTTATCTGTTTGTTTATTGTTTCATGTATAAAAATATTTTTAACTTATTTAAGTAACGTATTCGTAAAGTAATGATACATTATTTATAAATAACTGCGTTTGCGCATGAATTTTGTTGCGACTTCTAGACTTCTAGCCTCGCATTAACACGTTCCATGCGAAACCAGGTCGAAAACTCCTGGTTCATATCTCGCTTGTGGTGCGGCTACGAAAAGTATAGACTTCTCTGTCGTGCGAAGAGCGTAACTTCAGATTGGTTCGGTGTAGGAAAGAGATAAATACATATCTGAGATGGGCTATCAAAATAGAATCCAGTGGTGTGCCTATCTTAATACCGGATATTTTATACCTGGTACCGCACTGAACAAATAAAATTTCATCACAGTGCGGGTGCGGGTTGAATACACCTGGTACCCTCGCTCACCTGGTACCGCACCCCGCGCTAGCTTCGCACGGTTAGTGTTGTGATCGTAATCGAGTGAGCGCATGCGTCGACAATGACATCAACATCAGCGAAACGGTGTCGTAAAAGAATAAAACTTTACCAGATTGAAGACAGTGATGATAATTTTAATGACAATGATGATAGTAATAAATCAAAGTATAGATTACTAAAGACCGTAAATTATGTAATAATACAAATAATTATTATATTACATATTATTATCTAAAGAAAGTGTACTCGTAATTATCACCTACTTATTTATTAGCAAGTTCAATAAATAGTAATGACGACTTACCCGTTGTTACTATTTATTGAATTTGATAATAAATAGGTAAGTGATAATTACGAGTACACTTTCTTTAGATAATAATATGTACTATAATAATTATTTGTGTTATTACATAATTTACGGTCTTTAAGTACTGTAAATAGTACTCGTATGTCAAGCTTTTTAGGTAACAGGGTCGATTTTTGGCCTACAAGCAAATGTAGAAGGGAAACTGTGTTGGATGCTACGAAAAACTTCGAACAATTTTAACAAGTTGTCAAGCTTACAAAAAAGTTAAAAAAAATAACAGAATGTAACGCATGCAAAAGAAACTTCTGTTTGGATTGTTTCAATGAAAAACAATAATAAATATTATTTTTTCTTATATTTCTTCAATAAAACTTAGGCCCATCGATATTTGTTTTTCCCATCCCTAAAATATGCATAAACATCCTCTTGTTCAGTGCGGCACAGGGTATATAAAACCCTGTATTTTATTTAAGCTATAGATTCTAAACCAAAGAAGCTGTCCACGTACGCCGTCAGGATCTCTTCAATCAATTCATTAATACTAATACTCAAAGCAAAAAAATATGTTTTTTCTTTTCATGAAGCCAAAAAAAAGTTTAAAGTTTTTTTAACGTTACAGGGTTTTATAAGCCTTGTACCGCCGCAATGGTAGTTTTAGGTCCAGGTGTAATACGCCCGGTACCGCAGGAATAGAAAGAATAGAAAATTTTGTGCCGCTTGGAACGTGTTAATAGGTATCGTTATTGTCTTGCTTAATCGATTGTACTACAAGTAAAAAAAATAAAGAAAATAAATATTGGTAAAGAATTTCTATGGCTCTTTGGAACTTTGTAACTTAAGAATTATTAAATTATATCATCACAGCCCATTGACGTAAAATTTGGTAAGATAATTATGTCAAATGCGGTGTTGCGGCTGTTTTGAGTTATAACCAGTATAGTTTTGATTTCCTTGTAAGTTTTTTATATTAATTTGAATACAAATTTTTAACAATAGGTCTTTAATAAGAAATTAAAAGAACTGATGATAAGATCTCGTAAATATTCAAGACTATTGAACTAATTAAATCGTCGTCAATGATTGTTCGAGCAAGTAAAGCGAGCTACACGGTCTTGTATCAACTGGACCAAGTTTTCATCAGTCCGTTTGTACTCGTTTAGATCATAATACTCGTAGTAGCACATTACTAGCTAAACATATTTTTAGTAGTCATCATATAGTGGTTCCCTCAAAAAAAGTGATTTGTTATAAATTTTCTTGTAAATATGCTGTGTATTTTCTTGTGATAGTAACCATCACATTATAAAAAAATTGTGAATATAAAAAAATATCTATTAGTTATCAAGATATATATTGAGATCATATACTCGTATTTTCCATACGAATGATGGTAAAAAAAATGTCTTTGCAAGTTGACCGACTGTTTGAACATGTATGAATTACCTATATCATAAAGCCTGAAGCCTAAGAGGCGGTATCTGCAGAAAAGGCGTTGCGATCCGGGGTGGAATTATCTTTAATGTTCTATTTTTTATGCAGCCAGGCACAAGCGCCGCCTTGGATCTCGCCCGTCGCTCTCTCAGATTGCACACAAACTTGAACTTTGTAAACAGACCCTTCCTGAATCGCGACTGCTTTTCCGCGGCTCTCTACTTTTTGAGGAATAAAGCTTTAAATATTTTAAAATTACATTTGTACTGTCGTGCAAATGTATCGTGATACTATTTCAGTTGGATAAACACACAAACGATGACACAATACGCTTACATTTTTTGTCGTGTCCTTACCCAGTTGACAAATCTTTTGGAATCGTGTGTCATTACTTAATTTTGAAGCCTTCCTTATGTTTTGAACTACGTTTTTATAAATTGTAATATTTAATTACAATGTCTATAATAAAAAAAAATATAAACAAAAACAGTTAAGAAAGTACCAAGCTTTTCTTTTTGTAATTTTTCTTTTCAAAAGCTGTACTGTATTCAATTTCTCGCTACGTTTTTTTAATTATTTATGTAAAGTCTCTGTATATAAAAAAGTAGTACACGCAACATATTATGAATTAAGGTTTCATTTATCTACCCGCATATACCTAACTAACAACTTAATAGGTCATCCGTAGAACAGACTATCTGAAATATTTTTGTACTTGTCTTCTAATCGCACTTTCACTATTCATTAATATTATGTATAGTGAGGTTATTTACCAACGTTCCAACATATTCTTGAGTAAGCCTCAACAATTGATTGGCCTATTCAATGTTTTGATTTGTGTCCATGTCAAGAGTTGACAAAAAAGTGAGTAAAGTATGAGGCGCGAGGGCCGCGGCGAGCCATCCTCAGACTCACATGATGTCAGTAACTGCAGCTCCAGGGGTTATATATAATGAACGACCTACACTACTTACTCATTCGTTAGCTTGAACTCAACGCGAACCCACCACCATGCTTAAATACGTGAGTCTCTCTCTTAATACTCTTTAATTATATTCTTAAATTTATAATTAAACCTAATGAGGCTGTTAAGCGTTTTAAACAATATTGTTATTAGTTGGAAAACGTTTCGAAATGTGCCGTTTGTTTGTGATGTGGTAATCTAAAGTTGGGAACAACGGGTGAATAAGTCGCTTTTATTGACCTTTAAGGGCAAAACCTAGGCACGTCGCCTGCATCGCTGCAGTTACCGTTCGTCTGTGACATTTTTCGTATAAGTAATTTTGATTGGATTGTGCCACGGTTGTAGTTTATTTATTGCGCGTTAGATTAAAGATAGGTCATATGTATTTTTTTACTTTACAGGTAGCCGTCCTTTCCGTACTCGCTGCTCTGTGCGCAGCTCAACAAAACCCGCAAGATGTGCAGATCCTGCGCTATGACAGCAATGTAGAGCCCGATGGCTACAGCTTTGCGTAAGATTTCATTATTAATTCCACTATTTTTATGTCTGTACAATACCCATAAACTTCACCCTCATCTTCTTCTTTTTATAAACGCCTCTCCAACTAGTTTACTTCATCCTGTATATTGCCAAAAGAAACAATACAGCGGTACTTCTAATCCCGGTCCGTTTGCCGAACGTTTTGAAACAATAGTTTTCTTCTGCGACCGGCTTTTTTCCTCCCCGCAACTTTTCACATCATATAAAAATATCGCATTAAAAACTATGACAAATTGTTTAATTTTACTTCACTGTACCAATTCCATTAAACCTACTCGTGTAACGGGATATTTAAAAAACCAACCACTATCCAGTTTTTTGTTAACCGCATCACTGAAGTTTTAAGACATTACGACGCAAAATATTAAAGTAATGTCTTCTTATATTCGCTAATGGTTTGTTAAGTTAATGCATCATTAGCAAATAAGTTGTTTTAAGATGACAGGTGACATTGGCCTTAATTGTATGAGAATTTGATACATTGTATTCAAATAGAGTGCAACTTTTCATATGAAATAAAAAAGTGTAATTAGTATTCCAAAAACCATTTAAAATCTTACTATAACGTATTAACAGAGTAATGCACTTAAATACAATGTTATACCGAATGTGTCTAGTCCTTAATTTTGGATGTTTAACAAACAATCTAATTATATAACAAACAATCTAATAATATTTTTTCATATATTACATAATACATCAACATTATATATAAATGTTTTGTGAAAAACGACAATATTTTGGAGTTCCAAAGATCTACATGATAAGCTTAAAAACGATATAAAACTGTTCTTCCATCGACCTTCTAGAAAAACATTAAACTTATCTATCTTATTCCATCATAGGGTCATAAGTTCAATCAACACAATATCAAATTGCACGCAAGGTGAAACATTATGAATAAACTATAAGTTTTTCAAACGTAAATAACAAACCTTCGTTTAGCCTTGAGTAATATTTTTCTGATCGAAGATGAATTGAATACTTCATTTGTGTCAAAGTATATTTCTCGTTAAGTAGTTTTTACTATAGGTATATCTACCTACTTGTCTATACGCACATTTTGCAACGGCACGGGGTCAAACAAATAAAACATAGTATGCACGTTAAGCATCTAACTATAAATAGTTTACGAGTATTGCCTTAAGTGAACACATTATGAGAATCATTTTATGGACAGTCATTTGCAAGCCTGAGGAGTATTTTTTACAGCAAAATAAATGAATGGTTGGTTCGCTATGTTTACGTAGAACGCAAAATTTATGTTATTTTAATAACGCTATAAAAGTTAAAGGTCATCAATTAAAACAAAGCAAGTTAAGAGCAAAAAGGCTGTAAGCGACGCGTTTAAATGAGTTTATTTAAAAAGTGTCTCTTAACTTGTAATTATGAAATGTGTTGACGACCACGTTGGTGTTATGGTTACTATGCCGGACTGCCAATCAGAAGGTTCCGGGTTTGATTCCCGGTACGGCCAACATCTTTGTGCTGAACTAAAGTTGTTGGCTGTGGGGTCTAGGTGTCAAATATGTATCTATATAAAATATGTATGTATGTATATGTAGTATATCAGTTATGTTAGCAACCATAATACGAACTGAAATGGTTCAGTATGGGGTTAACCAGCCGTGTGTGTGGAGTTAAAATACGAGTGTGAGTGAGTCTGTGTGTGTCGATAAGATTTGATAATATAATTTGGGACATCTATAATGGGATTTTTGTCCTTTTTTCGTAGTAACAAGTGTCACCTAAGTATTAAGCACACTTTTTAAATTCATATATGTTATTATATTTTTTTACAGTTTCGAAACCAGTGACGGTACTTCTCGGCAAGAGGAAGGTAAGGTTGACAACCCTCAGTCCGAGGAGGCTGCTCTCACCGTGAATGGCCAGTACTCGTTCACCGCTCCCGATGGCAAGCACTACACTGTCACTTTCACAGCCGGACCCAACGGATACCAACCTAAGACCTCCTTAGCACAAAATTAAATTTAAAACTAGAACCCCTACTTCCCTGACCATGTAAATACTCTACCCCAGCGTCCTATGTTCTTATGTTCTATTTAGATCAGGATCTATTCAACGATCTCACTTGAATCTGTACCAGTACTCCGCTACAAGGTATCACTGTATCTAAATTCCTGTGCCATAAGGATGTTTTTTTGTACTTTTATACTCGTACCACTATGTGTTACTATATTAATAAACTAAACATTGTAAATGAGCAACGTCGTTTCATTTGTTTTAAACTTTATAAGGTTATTAAAATATACCATAAAAATAGGTACTCGTAATCATAAGGACATCTTTAATTAATTAATACTATGTCGTGATGACCTTTAATACTAATTAACATACAGTATTATTGTTCTATTTGGTTTTAGTCTATTATGACTTTTGGACATTTTTTATAAAAGATTCTCATAATTAATATTTTCCTTGTTGGTCTGAATCATTATTACGAGTATATTCATAAGTATTAATGCTAGCACGTGTAATTTTTAAGTGTTTTATTAACATACAAGAAATTGTAAGATGAGGCTACTTGGAAGGGATTACTTATTACTTTTAGCGATATTAATCGACTAAATACCAAAATTGGTATAATCATTCTTCGAATTGCTTTTTAGACTGTCTTAAGTTACTTTGTCAATAACTTTAACCGTTCACCACCACTTACTCCCCGCGGTGTTACCTGCGTTAATCCGGGATAAATAGCAGCTTATTTATTATTCGAAGGTCTAAACCGCCATACCAAATTTCATCGAAATCGGTTCAGCCATTTGATGATGACCAAGTAACAAATATACACACACACACTTGCATACAAACTTTCGCATTTATAATAATATTAAGATTCATACTTATGAAATATAAAAAAGCTTTTATGTATGTTAAGAAGAATAACATTACCTCGTACAATATAATTATGTATGTATAATATTGACTACCTATTTCTCGTCTAACTAAGGCGATATGATGCGAGTACCACAGTAATGCAACGGGCGATGCGGACTTTGGATGGGTGACCATACACAAACTACCATTTAATAAAATTGTTTTAAAAAACAGACAACCGACTTCAAAAACACAACTAAAAAGGGAAAAATAATTTTAAGCCTAAATCAAATCAAGACTATATAAATAGAATAGGAGAGTTAATTTCATGTACTTATAAAAAACTATTTGCAATTTTTAGTAATCCTGTATTCTTGGAGTCGGTGCCAGCAAAGAAAGACAATTGAAAATAGTTTTTTTTAACAAACATTAATTTGTTCTTATTAGATGGCACCGACTTCAAGAATACAAGATTACTAAAAATTGCAAATAGTTTTTTATAAGTACATGAAATTAACTCTCCTATTCTATTTATATAGTCTTGATTTGATTTAGGCTTAAAATTAATTTTCCCTTTTTAGTTGTGTTTTTGAAGTCGGTTGTTTGTTTTTTAAAACAATTTTATTTTTACATTTTTAGTGGTTGGTAATGATATTTTGTATAAGTTTTAGCTATGGAGAGCCAAATAAACTTCACGATGAAAAAATTTGGCGTGTGTCAGGCAGGCAACCAATTGGGAGCAAATCGAGCTGGGTGCGAGCGAAGCGAGCTATACGCGAGCGAAGCGAGCGCGAAAATGTTCACCATATTTATTCCAACCGTTTGAGCACAAAGAAGTCCAAAGCAGCACAAATTACATAATGTTTGTTGTGTCAAAACGTTCTAGAACCAAGTGCGAGCGAAAAGAGATGAATGCGAGCAAAGCGAGCTATGCGCGAGCGAAGCGAGCGCGAAAATTTTCACCGTATTTGTCCCAACCGTTTGAGCTTAAAAAAGTCCAAAGCAGCACAAATTTCATTATGTTTGTTGTGTCAAAACGTACTAGTACCAATTGCGAGCGAAGCGAGCGCGAAAAATTATCACCGTATTTGTTCGAACCGTTTGAAGTCCATAGCAGCACAAATTACATAATGTTTGTTGTGTCAAAACGTACTAGAACCAAGTGCGAGCAAAAATTGGTGGATGCAAGCGAAGCGAGCTATGCGCGAGCGAAGCGAGCGCGAAACATTTTCACCTTATTTGTTCCAACCGTTTGAGCATAAAAAAGTCCAAAGCAGCACAAATTACATAATGTTTGTTGTGTCAAAACGTACCAGAACCAAGGGCGAGCGAAGCGAGCTATGCGCGAGCGAAGCGAACTATGCGCGAGCGAAGCGAGCGCGAAAATTTTCACCGTATTTGTTCCAACCGTTTGAGCATAAAGAAGTCCAAAGCAGCACAAATTACATAATGTTTGTTGTGTCAAAACGTACCAGAACCAAGGGCGAGCGAAGCGAGCTATGCGCGAGCGAAGCGAGCGCGAAAATTTTCACCGTATTTGTTCCAACCGTTTGAACATAAAGAAGTCCAAAGCAGCACAAATTACATAATGTTTGTTGTGTCAAAACGTACTAGAACCAATTGCGAGCGAAGCGAGCTGGATGCGAGCGAAGCGAGCTATGCCCCTGATTTAGTTTGACCCCTGCTTGTACTAAGAGTAGTGGTCCAGGCCCAACAAATTAACGTGTTATCCGAAGCACAGTAACGCCCAAATGAAAATATCACATTTTTTTATGGAGGTCTTGTGCATGGTTACCCATCCAAAGACTGGCCGTATGGGCCGTTGCTTAGCCTCGATGTTCGCGTCAGATTACTTTTGTTAGCCAGGCTGCTAATTTTATGAGCGAAATCTGTATTGCCGTATGAGCGCGAAGAAGTAAAATAGGTTATCGAGTTATTTGGGCTTCCCACGGGAATAGCAATGACTTTTAAGTTAAAAAGTAACCTTCGTGTTATACAAGGTCTAGTCCACCCCCTATACCAAATTTTAGCGAAATCAGTGTGTCATGTGTTATTTGGTGCATCCCACGGGAACAATAATTATTTTCGGGATAAAAAGTAGCCTATGTGTAAACACATAGTCTAACCTATCTTCATTCCAAATTTCATCAATGTCAGTACAACCGTTCGAGCGTGAAGAAGTTAAAAAGATTTATATGTCATTTGGTGCATCCCACGGGAATAGTATTTATTTTCGGGATAAAAAGTAGCGTATGTGTTAACACATAGTCTTACCTATTTTCTTCTCAAATTTCATGAATATCAGTACAGCCAAACGAGCGTGAATCTCTCTTCATGCGTAAAAATAACCTAACTTTTTAGGTTTTTCTTCGATTTCCCTAGGAGTCCATCATCAGAACCAGTTTTGGTGACAATGGGACCAATTCAGAACCATACTCTTTCAATTAAAAAAATAATTTTGAGAATCGATCCACAAATGGCTGAGAAATCGGTGAACATACATAAAAAAAAAAAAATACATACACGTCGAATATATAACCTCCTCCTTTTTGAAGTCGGTTAAAAAGTAGCGGTCTCTTCTCTTCGGGTCGGATGACACATTAAATAGTAGGTCCCGGTAGTAACTTCTTTTTGCTCTTTATGGCTAGCAATTGACCAGCAGGGTGCGTAACCACACGAGTGAGCAACACTCTGGCCTAAGGTGGAGCATGCCTAGTCTAGAATAACTTGTCTTTAGGAGGCTGCCGGAAAACATCGTCAGGTGCTTAGCGATAGATTTTTTAACTTGAGGGTTGCTAGCGACCAGAAATTGCTCTACCACCATGCTATGGTTTCTTCATAATATTTTCCTCCTCTGTTGGCTTGAGCTCATTGGCGGTGATCGAATCTACAACCTTCACGTACGTGAGGCGGCCACTCACCCCAATGTGCTATAATCGCTTCAAAGAGCCTAGTCTAGTAGTCTTTGTACAAGCTAAGCCAGAGTGCCTTGAAAATTCTCGACGTCACATTGCTCGAGCTTGGCCATATAGCTCATACGGAATCACAATTTTTACTTGTTTACTAGCTGACCCGGCAAACGTTGTTTTGTCTTAATTACGGGTATCAAAAATAGATAGTAGCCGATTCTCAGACTTAATGAATACGCATATAAAATTTGGTAAAATTCCTTCAAGCCGTTTCGCAGGAGTACCTACGGTAACTAATACTGTGACATGGAAAATTTATACAAAAGAAGATTATCAAATAAATAAGTTAAGTGACGTGCAGCGTTTTCACAGACAATTCGCACCAACGACGCAACAACAGCGTTAAGCACAATTTCACACTGCAAATATTGAATGCAAGTTTCGCAAAGTTAGCTAAATGTCAGCGCAAATACTGCCAATATGTTCTGAGAGCACACACTCGTATACCAATAGGCTTTAGAAATGTATGCTTTTTAACTAACTTAAAAAAATAAGGAGATTCTATGCTCTTTTGGTTTTACGATACATTATGATTCTTTGACATTTACGAGTTAAATATCGTGTTGCATATGGAAAAGCCTAACCCTATATTATGACTGTCACAAAAAAGATGGTAGTAAATGGTATTTAATTCAAAACAGATATTATGCTTTATTTCCTTTTTATTTTAATACTTCTTACAGTTAAGCATTCGACCAGCAGTTAACCATTCTAGAGCTTAGTGGCGTGGATTGAACCTACAACCTTCGGGACGTGAGGCGGCTGCTTGCGTGACTGAGCTGTCATCGCTTTAAAACCACCATGATTTGTCCCGTACCATATATTTTTAACATCACGTTATCTAAGTATTTTAATATCACTTACATTTTTGTTTTACCTTTGAAAATACTGGCTCTTTACCAGATTTTGAAGCGTATGGTGCAAATAATTTAAAAACATTTTTAAGTATTCCGGAAAATAAAAATTTACATATGAATTTAACGTATAATTTGGTTATTTTATGATTAGTAAAATGCCAAATTTTAAATGCGAAAAACATTTATAATTGACTTTATGGACAATAGACTATTTATTTAATGGTCAAGAATTTGACAGAGCACACTCATAGAAAGGTTCTGTATCCATCATTTATTTGAGTACATTTGCATTTTTTGCATTTCAAGGTATAACGCAACCCCTTAATACGAGTAAAGAGTGTGGCTAGCGTCATTTAGTTTGATGTGCTTACATTGAAGCATATGTATATTTGACAACATCAAAATTACAAAACCGCAGACAACAATATTTTATCCCCAAAAGTCAAAAAGTCAAATCTCATAAAATTTTTGCAGAAAATGATTGTATGAGAGCCACCGATATAAAAAAGAAAATAAGTTTAGCATGTTTCAAAAATATATAACCAATATTTAAAATTAAGTTTTTGAACATAGTGAAACAGTAAAGATTTCTTTTAGTCCTACACTAAAGAACCCTAAAAACAAAGATTCTAATTTAGATAAAAACTTTGTATTGCCCGTCTAATGTAATATTTTCAAATATAACCAAACACCACGGCTAATAAAAATTTAATATCTAATAAATAGTAGCTGATTACAGTAACACAATCGAAATAACCATACTAATGACGTGTGAGGTAGTATTTTCACAATAAAATAACATGCTATTACTAATACCGACATATTTTGTAAAGGTAATATAACTTAATTAACATTTATAAATACAGATAAATAACGCTCAATCGATACTTATGAAATTAAAACCTCAATAATGTGACTATTAAATATGGATGACTACTGTAATAAAATTAAACGTCTTCGTTATTTTTTCATTTATAATTATATCAGAAGATAATATGACAACGAGATTTAGAAAATAATCGCAATACCAATTCTACTGAAAAAAACATACTGAAATAAAATCTATTTTAGTATTTTCATTTAATTAAATTGTCACTAACACAGATTTCCTTTATCAACATTGGTTTTTAATTTTCTTTTGTTTTTCATATTTCAAAATTATTTTTAAAACCTATTCCAATAACTTTTTAAATAGGAGTTGGCATTTATTTGATCTTGCCTTGGAAAGTTCCAAACAAATTAGGAAACCTGTAACCTTTGACCTACTCATCTTATAGAGTCGCCACTAGATTAGATGAAGTAACATTAAATAGCAACATTTAATCTCTTCCAAGCACTCAGTTATTGCTTTCATTAAAATACACTTAATAAAGTATAGATATACATGAAATTACGTTATTGTAGTAGCGTGTTTGTAAGATTGGGTTCAGTTGTGGACTCTATTGTTGCATTTTATACAATTCGGGGAGGACAGGAACATATTATCGTATTTACTCGTATTTAATACTTATTATTTCAATAACTAAATCATTATTTTCTTGTTCTTAAATATTTAAGCAAGGTAAAAAAATCTGAGCAATACACTATTCAGTCTTATATTTCTTTGTTTAGGTAAGGCGTTATGATAACAGAATACGTTACAATACTGAATTACAAAAATGTTTATGTTTTGCTTTAAGGAACTCAAAGATTTTGAAGATGGAAATATTATAGCAAAACACAGCTATATTAAATAAGGTATGACAGCATAAGGCGCTTTTAACGAATATATTTCATTACATCATCATCGTAAGTGTTAGTATAATAACTTTTTAATATTTTTATCGTGATACGATACGATGATTTATTAGACAAATTTATTTTGAAGTGATTTTTATCATACAAATTATTCAACGTATAATCCCGAAGTTGATTATAGGCTTCTTTATTTAATTAATTTTATTACAAACATCATTTAAGAATTAAAAAAACATTTGAAGAATGTTTCATATGATTTATAATGATCATCGAGTTATATAACAGTACATTGAACAAAAATAACAGCAATCATGTCTTTATTTTTTTGTGTTTCGTACTCAAGTGGCACCATCGGGACCCTATTATAGAGAATATAGTTAAGTAATAATAATTTAATTAATTGTAATTTTTAATACTTTTATGAAACCGAAAATAAAATCCGTGGATTGTCCTACTAATATTATAAATGCGAAAGTTTGTGAGTAAGTGTGTATGTTTGTTACTCCTTCACGCTCAAACGGCAAAACAGATTTTGATGAAATTTGGTGTGAAGATAGATAAGACCTTGTATTATCACAGCTACTTTTTATTCTCAATTGTGGTTCCCGTGGGATACGCAAATAACTTCAAGATCTATGTAACTCCTTCGCACTCCAACGACTGGACCGAATTTGAGAATATTTACTATGAAGATAGGTAAGACATTGGATTAACACATAGGCTACATTTTTATCCCGGATTAACTTCTTTCTGTCCGGATTAACGCGGGTAACACCGCGGGGCGCATAATAATATAGTATTTTCATAAATGTATGTCAATTTTACAAGGAACTTTCTCGTACATACAATAGTCTCGTAGCACGGATGCAAATATGCAATCACTATCTGTACCTATATCACAAATCGATACTCTTAAACCTTGTTGACTAACGTTTCAAACGTAATTTACGCTTGCTCTCAAATTGACACTTAGTTTAAAATAACTCGGTAAACAGTCACTACTTCAAGTACAATTCCAAGTATTGTTGAAGTACTTTATTATTTTTGTGACCTCTGTTACGGAACTTAAGAACTTGTTATCCAATTTTTTTTTATTCGGTTAGTGTAGCATAAGCATAAGCAGCCCACTACACGTTCCCACAGCTGGGACTCGGGGCCTTCTCTCACAAGGAGAGAGATATAGGCTATAATCCACCACGCTATCCAAGTGCGGGTTGCCGGATGACACACGTTTTCAGATATTGTAGTTCTCAAACATGTCGGTTTCCTCGCGATGTTTTCCATCACCGTAAAGCGAGTGCAAATCCACACATAACTTGAAAGATAAGTCATTGGTGTAGGGCTGGGATCGAACCAGGGGCCGTCTGAATGAAAAGCAGACGTTATCACCACCGAGCCACACTCGCTTTTTCGCGGTTAGTGTACAGTGCGAAAATATTTAGGAACTTATTTTAAAACAATCTTTACTAAAAAATAAAAATAAATTACCTAGTTGACGCCGTTTTCCAAAAACGAAAGGAAAGTATGAGAAAGACATTATGGCCGGTGCATTAACAATAAATAGGTTCATAAATTCAAATTGTACTCGTACCATCTAAACTATACAGACAACTTCCTCTTCAATTATTTACTGGTAGATTATGTTACTATGCCTTGTGGGTGGTATTCCTATATACAAATTGCAACATCACAAACATGTTTTTTTTAACATAAATGTACTTCCATTGATCAGAAACAACCTTGATTAAGACAATAATTATTAAAATAAACATATGACACTTAGTTTTGACCTTTGTCGATTAGTTAGAGTATTCTATTCGAGCTTCAAGATCAGCCGTACTTAGCTTAGTAAACTACAGTTAAATATAACCGGCCAAGTCAAACTTACGCAAGAAGGGTTTGTATCATTACCTACAAATAATTGGCCAAGTGCGAATTGGCCTCGCGCGTGAAGGGTTCTGTACCATTGTTGAATGGGAGCTCCCCTTAAAGATTTACTTACATGGAATTTTTTATAATTTAATTTGATAGATAATATACATTTATATATTTTGTAACAATTTCAAGTCTGTAGCAGCTACCGTTATTGATATGTAGCAAAAAAATACAGGTTTATTGTACCCCCCTTAATATCATTTATTTTTAGTATTTCTTGTTATAGCAGCACAAGAAATACATATCTTGTGAAAGTTTAATTTTTCTAGCTATTACGGTTTCTGAGATACAGCCTGGAGACAGACAGCGGAGGCTTAGTAATAGGGTTCTGTTTTTACCTTTTAGGTAAGGAACCCTAAAAACGTTTGTCGTATGGGAACCTCCTTCTTAAATCGATTTCTTTTTATTTGTAGTCATAGCGACAATAAAAATCTGTGGACTACTATCACACGGTTCATGAGGTATAGCCTAGTGATAGACAGACGGACATAGGAGTCTTACTACAAGGTTTCGTTGGCAATCTTTAGGTACGGAACCTTAAACCATACACAGACACTAAACAGGCGTTTCCATTTTTTAAACAAAGGAATTCAATTACGTTTATGTTATCATATATTTTCTAGGTATTTATTATCATTTTTCATGTCTTACAGAAATAAAGATCTAACAATAAAACCGCCCATTTACTGGTTCTCTACTTAATTACATTGGTATTTGAGAATCTGAGTGGTTATTAGTATTTTTATACGCAAATATTAACAAAGCTCTTTTGTTTTACATTAATTTGGAGACACTCATAAAAATACAATAATTGCTTATACGCATAGAGAAGTATAATAATAAAATCAGCAGCTAATTATAAAATAGGAGTCGTGCTAATATAAATACAGCCATTAAACCGAATCATAAACTTAATAAAGTTGTAAAAATCTTATGATGGTAATTAATTAGCCACAATTATGTTGTAGGGCAATCTTGTTTCTTGATAACGAACTTACATAAAAATCGCAGTACAATCCTTATTTGATCTGATATTGTCCTTATTTAACCTAAACTACAGTTTATTTTTCGTAATATTTTTTTAAAAGTAACACTATACAATATTAAAGTTACACGGATAGTTTGAAGAAAACTACTATTTTAGACGTTTTTATGGGTATAACTAATGTTATTTCATTTGGCAGTTACATTATTCATAACAGATGATTTACAGTGTTTTGGAATTGTTTATTATTCTTTTATTCTGCTACCTCGTATGTTCAATGATCGACATTATACAAAAATCACACTAAAAATGTAGGCAAATTAAGATAGAGCTATTTTTAGGGTTCCGTCAAATAAGGTAAAAACGGGACCCTATTACTAATTCGCAGACTGTCTAACTGTCACCAGGCTATATCTCAGAAACCATCATAGCTAGAAAGCTGAAATTATCACATGTTATGTATTTTCCGTGCCGCTATAGCAAAAGACACTAAAAATAAAACAATAAAAATATGAGGGGGATATTTATTTATCTACAAGTCTGTAGAAACTAACGTGCAACGTGCTTAATTTATTACATGCGTTTATTTATTAACTAACTCGTAAATGCTTAGATTAAATCTTATTAAATCAGACAAACTAGGAAATATGATGCACCGATAAGATCCAAACAATATACTACCATGAAAAAACACTATACTGAATAATATTTAAAAATGTCTGATTAATGATTCAAAATACTATTATGATTTACTTAAAATGTCGTCATTAATTACAATTATCTAGATCAGGTCTGTTGGGATTGTCTAGAGGTAACCGTTTTAGGCGATATGGCCTCCAAAATGATGTTTTTTTTTAAATTATATACTTTTACTATTGTCTAGTTTTGCGTATTATTTAAAAACATTTATTGATTTTATAATACTATTCAACCTGTGTTTATTCTATGTGTAAGATATGAATAAATAAATCATAAACTAACTATAACTATCTAAAGTATCTAAAGTAAACACATATTTATTTTATTTATGCCAGGCTCCTGATAAACTTTCGAAAAGCACATGCTATTGAATTATCAGAAATTTGGCATAATAATTTATTTCAAACTGTTGGTTACGAATATCCTAAAACAAAAATTTGTGCAAACGTATTTCGTAATTCCATACTTTCTGACAAAGAAAACTAAATAATATATGTTATATTTGCATCTGTGATTTCATTCATTTCAATAAAATAAACTACTTAATAAAACTACCTAATGTATGCCCGTTAGTAGAGGCAAGACTCACTAGAGTACTTTGAAAAAAAAACTCCACAAAATCTTAGATCACACAAATTAGAACCAGAAGCACTTGAATAAATTCGGAGCTACTTAATGCAAGATATCTACGCAAGGATTTGTCTGAGACAAAACAAACATTCGCGAATTACATGATAAAGGACCTAGCGCCTGATTTGTCAAACAGAAGTGACACATTGTTATGAGAACTTTATTTTTTACAGACAAGGCAAAAAAACAACGTTTTACCACACTTTACTTCATGGGAAGTAAAGAGGTCGCCTTCGATCAAATATATACCAGATTCAATGATTTTTTACAAACACAGCAACAAAAAATGCCATGTTTTTTTTTATACAATTGTATCTGTTACAATATACTAAATTATATAAAATATTTCAATTCAAGTCAACCTTACCACTGTATCTTAAGGTTGAGTTTCAACTAGTGCCGTATAAGGTATCTTGCTCCGTGATAACAGCTATAAAATTGTATGACCGTACGCAGTGTTCGTTAGAAAATTCAACTGTATTACTACACTGATAACGCTTACATTCCTCAAACTCAAATAGGACCTTACTCTTACTTGTGGTCTTATTTTCCTTGTCGTTTTTAGATACGTCACTTTAAATCTAGTACTTTTTTTTTTTTTTTTTTTTTTTTTTTTTTTATACTATGATGGGTTTGCGCTTGATCAGAATTCACCTGATGGTAAGCGATATTGTGATCTAAGGTGGAACGCGCTTACCCAGAAGAAACCGGTTCACTCGTGCTTTGAAAACCGCAAGATTATAGTTTTCGGGGAACAGGGCATTTGGCAAAGAGTTCCACACCTTGGCAGTACGTACAATGAAGGTGGAGGCAAACCGCTTAGTGCGCATTTTAGGTATCTCCACAGTGAAACGATGCCGCCTTGGTGTTTCCCTGCTCGTCCGATTGTGAAACGGGGCGGGGGGAATTAAATCGTGCAATTCGGTCGCACACTCTCCGAAATGTAACCTATAAAAAACCGAAAGACTGGCTACTTTGCGACGGTGCTCAAGGCTCTGCAACTTTGCCTTGCACAGAGCATCGCTACCAATGAGCCTCTTTGCTCGCCGCTCAATCGTCTCCAACGCCTCAAGCTGGTATTTAGCCGATCCATCCCAAAGGTGCGAACAGTACTCCATGCACGACCGAACTTGTGCTTGATACAATGTAAGCAACTGTTCCGGCCTGAAGTACCGTCGGACCTTCGAGAGGATACCCAGCTTCTTGGCTGCCAATTGAGCCTTGGACTCAATAAAGGAGCCAAAGTTGAGGGTCGAAGACAACGTCACGCCAAGAAGCTCAAGATGGTCGGTGATTGGTAAGGTTACATCCCGGAAAGCAGGGGCCAGATCGAAGGGCCTCTTTTTCGCAGAGAAAAGACACGCCTGGGTTTTTGCAGCATTAAACCTGACTAAATTGGCATCGCCCCAATCGGAGACCGCCTGAAGAGAAAGGTTTAAGCGCTCAACCATGGCCTCTCTCTGAGACTGAATTTCGGCCGCACTAGCTCGAGCAGTGGATATATAGCTCTCCACAACAGTGCTGTCATCTGCGTACCCAAAGATACCGGGTCTAAGCAGATCATTAATGTGCAGCAGAAAAAGCGTTGCAGAGAGCACCGACCCCTGAGGGACCCCGGCATTAATAGCCATAAGATCCGACGAGCAGCCATCGATGACTACTCGAATAGATCTATCCCTCAAGAAGTCAGATATCCATGCACAAAAACTAGCGGGCAGGCCGTAAGATGAAAGCTTACTAATAAGGCCGTCGTGCCAGACCCTGTCAAAGGCTTTAGAAACATCGAGAGAAACCGCAAGGGCTTCCCCGAATTTCTCCATAGCCTCACTCCATATGTGCGTGGCATACGCTAGAAGATCCCCAGTAGACCGATTCCGACGAAAGCCATATTGTCGGTCACTGAGGAGGTCATTCAATTCTAAGTACGCCAGGAGCCTGCGGTTCAAGACACGTTCCATGCTCTTGCAGAGTATGGACGTGACTGAAATGGGCCGGTAGTTAGCAGGGTCGGCGCGACTACCTTTTTTGGGCACAGGCTGCACGTTAGCAAGCTTCCAAGAACTCGGCACTTTTCCAGTCTCAAGAGAAAGCCGAAAGAGGCGTGTCAACACAGGAGCCAACTCAGGTGCACAGGTCCTCAAAATAATTGCTGGAATACCATCGGGTCCACTGGCTTTGTTCACATCTAGATCGCGTAACGCTTTCCGCACCTCAGTCTGACGAATACTAATGTTAGGCATTAATGTCTCGCAGACAAGAGGTGTTGGAGGTGAGGCGCTACCAGCGTCTAGACGCGAATTCTCAACAAATAGAGAAGCAAATATATTTGCTTTCTCAACCGCTGTGTGAGCCAGCGAACCGTCCAGCTTCAGCAGTGGAGGCAGTGAGGGGCGACAGAAGTTACCCTCGATCGACTTAGCCAGGGACCAAAAAGCTTTACTACCCGCAGGGTACGAAGCCAATTTGTTCCCTACTCGGTTGATGTGATCGAAGCGAGCCTTCCGTAAAACCTTTTTGCAGGACTTGGCAGCCCTGTTAAATACTTTCTTCTTCTGGCTAATATTCTCGGCCTTACGGTGTCGAGCATCAACCCAGGCAAGGTATGCCTCTTGCTTCAGTGCTTCAGCACGTCTACATTGAGGACCAAACCATGGGCGAGCTTTGCCGGACAGTGGCACGTCTGAGTACGGGATAAAATATTCCATACCCTGGCGTAGCACATCAGTCACGGCATCCGCGCTGGTCGACGAGTCACCAGAAGAGAAACAAACAGACTGCCAAGGATAAGATGCAAAGAAAGACCGCATCTCATCCCAATCTGCTGATCTGTATCGCCACATCCGACGACTGCCCATAGGGCTCGGGTCAGACGGGGAGTAAACGGATACAGATTTCACCAGACAATGATCGGAATTACCTAAAGGTGACGAAATCGCCACAGAGTACCGGTCTGGGTCAGAAGTCAGCAGAAGGTCCAAGCAATAAGGTGTGTGCGAATCAACGTCAGGTACCCGAGTAGCACCTTGGACCAGCTGGGTGAGATCTAACGCTAGAGCAAGCTTTCGCGTCTCTCTCCCAGCATGGTCAGTGTCCTGGTATGGGAATAGCCACTCCTGGTGGTGTGCGTTAAAATCCCCCAGTAACACTAATTGGGCTGTCGGGTACTTCTGCTGAGCCGCATCCGCCGCCTCACTGAGATAGTACATTTTTGATTGAAGAATGTCGCACATCGCACGAGTAGGTTCCTAGTTTACCTTAGACTTGAAATTAGAAAATTCATCAAGTAATACAGTAACTATAATTATTGTTTGTTGTAGATTAAAGTATGTAAGTTAATATTAAATTTGTGTTTAATCTAAGCTGAAAACATTAAAGAAGTTTAATGTAACTATTTCAAAAATAGTTCGTAGTAGATCATATTTTTTTTATTTATTATTATATTTTTGTATTTTTATATACAGGTACATATAATTTACTAGTACTGGTATATTTTTTTTAATCTAAATAGGTATTTTATATAGTTGAATTATATACTTTTAATGACTTAAATAAAGATTTTCATTGTAAATCTTATAGGCGTAAATATTGATTAAAATTATAACGTCATGAAGGCACATAGACTCGTTAAATATTATCATACAATTATGAAGTAAACAGCAATTATACATTAAAATATTCATTTTCGTGATTTTGCAGGCAGATACTAGCCTCACCAGGAAATCACGTATAAATAAAGATACTATTAAGTTATGATAAAAATACGGCCTTACTGTGTGTCACTTCTGCATTACGTTTGTTTGTTCTATGACAAAGATTTAATAAATTACGTGAACGAGGAATCAGCACAGTCTCGTGTCGTCGCTTGCGCAACAGGCTGCCGTTCAGCTCATGCCGAAAAATATCGCTACATATTTTTCTACAATTGGAATATTAAAATAAAATAAAAGGTAAGCCAAAAATAATAAAATAAATAAAATCATTTATTTGGGCCAAAAATAAGTGAACATAATATTTAACAATTACACAGCCAAAGGTCTTCACAATTACTTTATGCATAAAAACGACAGAACTCTAGGAATAGCTACCATTGCTTTGATTCAAACCTTCATCTAGTTTTTGTAATTCATCTTTAATGTTGACTTTAAACTTAGAGTCTAACACGACGTAACAGCTGTTACGGTCATTACCAATAGGGAGCATGATTCTCTGATATACAACTTATAATACTTACCTCTATGCTTATTTTGTTGCTGCGGGCTCGTCTACTGTAGTTTTAATATCAAATTATATGTGTAGGCTATACGTACCTATAATTGTATATATTAGCTACAAACTTTGATAATCTTCAAACCACTGTCCATATAAAAAGCTTTGTTTTGATTTGTGTTGCAACTATTACATTTTTTTTACAAGAAAGCTTACTAAATACTCGCTTATAATAATAATTATGTTAGTTACTTACATGATCGAATTTTCAATACAGTAAGTAATTTTATATTTAAAATATACTTATTCGCTTATTTAAGCTGGATTTCCCATGAGTTCATCTACAAATACGAAAAGTGATTAAAAATTATATCACGCAGATAGTAAAGTCAAACAATATTTGCATACGTAAATATAGTGAGATGTGATCGTTTATTTGGTTTACTTTAGCTATTTTATCGGTAAGTTATATATTTAAAGATTGTGAAAGGGTGTATATTTTATAAACGACATGATACTATAAAAATGTCGACAATTACGGCACAGTTACATTATTGATCTCCACAAATAAAATTAACTAAAAGACAACTTTTAGGCGCAAAATAGTAAGACGTTATTAGAAATTAAATTTACCAAACTTATTGAGTGATGGGGGTAAAAATAAGTGTACGAAATACATGAAAATAAATTATTTAGGATTATATTTAAAAGCTCGTGTTGGTTGTTGGATGTTTCTACTTTTATTCAATTTTTATTATTATTTCTTAATAATGATTTTTCACAGTTACTGTAGTTGATACTTAGAATAACCGTCATAAATGCTACTTTATATCGTACTCGTGCAATGCGTAACGAATACAATTAACAATCGAACTAACATTAATGAAAGATTAGGTTAGAGTTCAAAGTTAGTTGTTGACATTTAAGGATAACTTTTAAATGCTTGCCAAAATAAAACAAAAATCATTAACATAATACTCGTAGTTGCGCCTTGAATTTTAGGAACGGTGAAATATTAAAGATATTGAAAACCATTTGAATTCTAAAAAAACTTTGTATAAAAAAAAATATTATATGTAATTATTACAAAAATAAACTCGACATATTTAATTTTATTTCCAAATGGCGTAAAATGCCAAAGTTCAAAAGTTTATTTAGTTCTATATCCGTATCATCTCCAATTGGCCGTTAAATTTATAATTTAAAGTCAATATAATCGCAGTTTGTCCACAAACTTTAAAGGTTTGTTAACCAGTCTAAATAAGTTTTGAAATATTGAACATTATTTAGAAATAAAGCAAGCCATTTTTTAGTAACAAACTAATATATACAGTACACAATAATTAGCTTTTTTTATGTAAAAACCGATTTTTGTATACGTCACACCTACAGCACAGATGCATATAAGATGGTACGACAGTCATACCATCATATATACAAAATAAAGAATTTTGAAGGACTGACAGCGATGTCGGGCATGCAGTCACCTTACGTCCCGTGGGCTTGATCCTAAATGAGCTTAAACTTTCGATGAAGTTAATCGTGAGGAAACCTAGGTGTTAGAGCATTCTCTAGTGTTCACCAGATTAGAGTGGTAAAATAGCGCCCTCTAGTCTCGGATACCGTCCGAGATAAGGAACAATTTATAAAAAAAAAACTAGCGCCCTCAAGTTCAAAATCTGTGACCGAGCACTTAACGGTGTCTTCCCGCAGCCCGCATCTTTGGTATCTAGTTATTCCAGAATAGACATGCTCCACCTTCGGCCAGAATGTCGCTGATTCGTGTGGTTACCCACCCTGTTAAATCAATATCCTAATGTGAAAAGTATGTAGATACTTAAAACGAATCAAGTTGATAAATTAAAGTAAGCAAGCCAAGCTATTGCTAGCTTGGCTAACTTGCGTGAAACACGTTTTGTTATTTTCTCCACCAAATCAAGGGTCAAAACAGACAGTCATTTGATGGGTGACCCTGGTAAAAAGCCTAAGTAGCATTTACAATTGAATGCTAACTAGTGGTCTTATAAAATGTTAAGTTTTAGGTCACACCTATTTTTTTGTCTATACTATAGAAGTCGTCTGGGCTGTTTGAAAAAAATATTGTTTGGACTAATTTGTACTAGTTATAGACGGTCAAATTTATTTATTACTAATTTTATTTTTTTTACTGACCCTCATTATATCCATTACCATTTCTTTGCATAATTGTAGATAAATTAACGTTAAAAATCATCAATTTAAGCGTTGAATTGGAAATTTATTTATGACTCTTCATTATTGCTCATTCAGATGGCTAGAAAAGGTTAATAAGATGCAAATTTTTTGTACAACATTAAACTGATATTTTTATTTTTCGCAGTAATAATATTATTGTAATACCATTTAATTCTAAGTTTTATGAGGCTGTTCTATATCCTTCATACGTTTATTATTAACAAGTGAAACCTGGCAAAAGTTTCTTTACCATATCTACTATTTTGATTGAATGAGGGGTTGGTAATCGTAGAGGGGTTCATCTACGAATCATTAGAGAACATTACAAAAAACTGAACGAAATATGTCAAACCGATCATAAGTTGCGTGACCAGATAAAACAGAGGTGCATTTTCCAAATGACTTCACAAAAGGTTCTGACGTCTCATAATTATATTAATCCTCATTATCAACTGATGTAAATTATATGTTTTTTTTTGAAATTTATTTTAACTAAAAATAAATTACTTTTATTTTTATTATATGAGTATTCTTTATTGATAATAAAACCAACTCATATTTATAATAGACTAGCGTCTCACTGGTTACAATATAATGCCACTAAAAGATTTTCTATAGGGCAGTTGTGAAACGGATGAAGAAGTTTTATTTTATTTTATTCGTAACAGCTTAAGACAATTCAATGTTTTTGTCTTAAGACAATTCTGTTATACTTAAAATAAGGTTTGTATTATACATATAAACCTTCTTCTTGGATCATTCTGTCTATTAAAAAAATTGTCTAAAAATCCCTATTTTTTTTATCTTGCTAGTTAGGGATAAGCAATTTGGATGAAATTAAAGTACAGTTTCAAATATTGAGACAACAGTAATATTTATGTTCTAGTTATTTTACATATATTTCCTCAAAGTTCGTGGTAAAACTAGAAGCTAAATTATAAATCAAATGTATAATAAGCCAAAACAAATATAATGTTATTAAATTTGCCTAAATTCTAGAGTCATCCAAAACCCGTTTAGGCCCCATAGATTGTCACGTGTGTATTAACTTCAACTGAATAATATTTCAACACTTTCACGTGTAGAAGCCACATAAAGCAAAACTAATTCATTAAATAACCGGTTAAACTAGCCAATAGAAATATAACACGTTAATTGTAGGTAGGTACAACGACTTCTAATGATGCCGAAATAAATCATCACGATTTTATCTAAAATTTTAAGTTTAGCGATATTTTTATATCTGTTGTCAATGGCCTGTGTAGAAGGCACATCTCTCTTATGAACACTAAAGTTAACAAGTTCACATTGTGAATATCAAAAACTAGGTAGATAAAGCCGAAGATTTTCTACATCAAAGAAAGCACTTTGCTTTTCTTACTTACTCTTTACAACTTGGATTATTTTATAGCCCGTGCGAAGCTGGGACTGGCTGCTATATATATTATAAAGAGGAAAGAGAAGAGTTTGATTGTTTGTTTGATTGCCGCGAATAGGCACCGAAATTCAGTGATTTCGGACCGATTTGAAAAAAATTAACTGTTGGGAAGGTACATTATTCACAAGTAACTGCTATATTTTGTTTCTTTTTGCAGCTTTGATTATTTCAGAGCATTATAAAATGCCCTATGTACTATAAAAAATTAATAATGATGCCCAAAAAAGTATACATCTGTATTTCCTTTGTACTCAAAAGTATATAGACAATGTAAGGAAACCTTAGAGCGTGAGTCAGACCCGCACTTGATTGGTTAGATGAGTATAATTAATTAATTTAAATAATAACGCCACTAATAGTATACTGGCGAAAGTTTATGTGTGTGTGCGAGTAACAAACATGCGCGCATACACACACACATTCACACACACAAACCCGCGCGCGTCTTTCATTGCATAAATTGTATAAATATATTTTTACTTTATAAACACTAAACTGTCACTATAATTTAAAACAGCAATACAATTTAAAAAACATTGGGTATGATTTCAATTTAAATATTTGCTCTAAATTAGTGTTAAACACGTAATAAAGTCAGCTATAAATTTAACTTCACAGAGCGCGCCTTCATTCTGATAATAAATGGGTATTTAAGTAGATCAAATCATAATAATTTATGTAGAAATATTGAGTAGAAACTGGTATTATTTTATTTTGAAATACATTTATCGATTAGTGGATCTATTTTTTGATAAATAGATATTCAACATACATAATTATCTATTTGACTAATTAATTTGTCATTATAGACATATTAACGATATATTTTGACACTGAATAAATTATTAAACAGTTTGCAGTACTATAACTTCAGAAATATCAGAGAATTATAATGATCAGAACATCACGTTAACGCAAAATGTACCTAAATATATTTTATTGAACTACCAGGCTATGACGTCTTAATATAATATGATAAGTAAGCGTGACATATTTATTTATTTCTAGCAAATCTTTGGCAAATATATGTAGTTCCACAAAGCAAATAAATATTACGTAGGCCTTACTAATTATACAGGCTCTTGATAATGTTTTCGTATGTGTATATTAACTATCTAATTTATTTACAAATAACTATTACAGAAAAAATAATTAAAATACCATATACAAACTTAAAGATAACAAGAAGAGAACAAGAAAAATCAAACCACTAAAATTTAAATTAGAGTAAGCTCACCATCCAGGCTGTCGCTGCGGGGCACAGTTCCCAAGATGCTGGCAGATTAGTGTAAAAATAAATAGTAAAACTATTCTAAATGCTGACCGTATGTTTTATAATCTGCATCCATGGTTACCCGCATAGTAGTAAATACAGCTAATGATGATGATGAATTGCTTTTAAATTAATATAGGGATGAGCAAACTTAATTACAACTGTGTTAGCTTTCTGATATGATTGGGTAATGATCAGATAAAGAGACAAAGATTATTATATTTATAACAACACATAATATTAAGGTAAAACTTGAAAAGCTAAAATGACTTCATGAATGTGTCATGTAAATAAAATAATAACATAAAAATCATTCACTAATCATTTTTCGTATTTTCTAAATAATCATTTTTTTCTTTTACAGATGAACTTAAAAGAAAGAATATTTCTTATAGCAAGTATAGTAACGTGCCTTATGTTACAAACGCAAGGCGCTGATAAATACACGGATGGGAACCGGCCCTATGAATTTGGATTTTCTATCGACGGTGAGCAGCACAGGCATGAAAAAAAAGGTGAGAAACATTATCATCATGTTTTACCTGATTACGACCCTCTGAAGTATAAGGTTTAGTGATATACTAGGGGAAAGTTCTAAGTGAACTGAAAATATAAATAAAATGTTCTTCGATAATATGAACCTTTTATACTTATCCAGAATATATTTAACTAAATCAATTCAGCCGTTTTAATACTATTTGTTCTGTGAGTACAGACTTAAATTTGTTCTGTGCAATAATTGGGGTATAAATTCAATTGGAATGAACCAGCGTGAAGGTCAGGTGATTTCGACGCTGCTTATCACAAAAAAAAAATCATAGAAAAGTTTGCAACTTTAATATTGATCACGATTAACATAATATTGTGTGTATTATGTATAATTGTAGCCGTAAAGTTTTGAATATTACAATATCAATGTGCTTTAATCCTAAAATACCATCGACTTATGTATTCAAACTTTTACTTATCTCAAATGAATACCAAAAACCTGTCGTAAAATCGCTTTTATGTTTTAGTAGTAACCACACATTATTACTGAATCAATTAATGATGTTGTCTAAATTATTATAAACATTAACATTTTTACCATATAAAATTATGCAGTATTTTTATGTTCACGTGTATATAAAATTAACAGTGCAAGATTGGTCAAGATTACGCTCTATAGTACATTTGGACCCATTTACGTAAACGGCTATTTAGCACGTAATGCCTTCTTGTTATTCATGATATCATCGATCAAATAATGTCCACGAATCTTAACTCAAACATAATACCGATTAATTGGAATGAATATTAATAAATATGATTAACAACAGGTGGCATCAACGTCTACAACCCAATCACCACATAATAAATCTATATTTATACCAACAGACCGATTTAATGACTACCTCTAAAAAGATTTGCCAATTTACACTAATGTTTTCTAAATCAAACGTAAACATTTGCCAAGGCTATTTTACTGCTATTGCCCTATTATGTGTAAAGTGTTTATCAAAGATTAAGTCATCCTAAATATTGTTCTTTAAAATTTCATTGCTTAAATAACTTCTAAATTGATAAGAAGTCAGTTATATCCACTTGTAATAACAATGTCTGTATATATGATAAAATAAAAAAAGAACCGTTATATCTAAAATAATCTTTAAAAAAAATATCTAGAAGGGATAAAAAATAAATCATGCGTATTAAATTTAATTTGCTAATTTGCAGATGAAAAGGGACTAATTGAAGGTGAATTTGGATTCATCACTGCTGATGGTGTCTACCACGTGACTGTCTACGCTACAGATGAACAAGGAAGATTTAAGATTCTTTCAATGAAAAATATTAGAGTTAAACCATGTAAGGCTTTTACGACTATACAAACATGCTTAAAACTCAATAAGCTGACAGGTTTTTATGAAGGATCTATTAACACTGCATATATTTACAGATCCGACGTATACGGCTAAGCAGTCGAGTACTTCCGCGAGACAAGGTCACTCTCTTGAGCTGCCAGCACCAGGGCAGACTCCTGTACAGCCTAGTCCAGTATCTCCAGTAACAACGTCAACCTTGAAACCAATATCTATCGAACCTCCAGCCAACTCATGTTCACACTGCAGCATCCCCACAACATCAACACCTGCTCCAATAGTGCCACCTTTAAACCAACGCGGAAACTATCCTAACCAAATTGCAGCAAATGGCAGCCCCAAATTCCCTCAAGGTGTCAAACCCGGACCAATTTTATCCGGCCAACAAGATTTTGGTAGTAATCCTCAATTCAATGCACCAAACTATCCAGCACAACCACAAAATAACTTACCAGGAGCACCAGGACCTATATCACAAAATTTATTACCACCGCAAAATACGCAGACCTTCGTTCCGCAAGAACTTGACCAAATACCTCTTAACGGTGTTAAAAGCCCCTCATCTGGATTAAGTGGTCCTCAAGGTAACCTACAGGGTCCTGAGTTTAGCAACTCGCCTCAACCCGCATCTCCTTCTTATTCTCAGCAACCAAATCAAACGCCACAAAATGCTCCGAATGTGCCACAAACTCCACTCACCGGCAGGACGCCGAAAAAGCTCGATGGAACACCACGTGCAGGATCTATAGGCACTCAAACTAACAACCTGCAAACAGGTTTACTCAACGCTCAAGGAACACCTGCTGTTTCTACCAAACCTACACTAATCTCGGCGCAAATGCATATTGTAGACAAAAATACTGACATACACCGCCTGCGTCCTGGTGAAACGGAAGGACTCCCGGATGGACTAAGCAAAACCGACATGACAAACCTTCTTTACACGTTCAACTACACAGTTGGTTTCCATGGACATTTTGAAGAAGGTTACGTGAACGGAGCTAAGCAAGGTTATTATTTTATCACAGGA
This sequence comes from Mellilla xanthometata, assembly GCA_035578125.1. Taxonomy (NCBI): domain Eukaryota; kingdom Metazoa; phylum Arthropoda; class Insecta; order Lepidoptera; family Geometridae; genus Mellilla; species Mellilla xanthometata. Next base: position 8,101,064 of record JAPUBQ010000008.1, read on the forward strand.
AGAAATGGAGTGAGAACAAGAGTAGATTACGTAGCCGATTCTACAGGCTTCCATCCCAAAATCTCACAAGAAGTGCTTGACCTGTTATCAGATGACGTGCCCAAACCTGAGACAGAAAAAGAAGAAAAGTATGGTCTTAAAGGTTATGAATTTAAATGGCTCTATTACCCAGTGGAAACTAAACAACGATAATTTGATTTTAATGTCGTACATTTGATGGTTTTTATTTTAATAGCAAAATACCAATATTTGTATATAAAAAAGTTTTTACAATTATTCAGCTAATATTTAAAATTAATTAAATATTGTTTACAATTAAATTTAAGTTTAAAATAACGAATTAATTTGTAAATAGCATGATAGCTTAGTAGGGTAGATAATATGACAATGGTCACTGCCAAAATTGTAAATATATTTTTTTAATCAAATGTTAATCATTGTAATGTATTACTACTGAGCTATTTGATTAGATTTTAAGTACTACTATTATTATGTTACTATTATTTTAAGAAATTGAGCGATAATAATGCTTCATTTAAAAAATAGCTTATCTACATAAATCATTTGTCAGTCTATTTGATTTAAACATTAAAATGGCATCTTACCTAAATTATGTATTTGACATAGAAACTTTAAAACGCAGCCCTTTACACTAAATTGTAGTCCTTAGATATATTTAAAGCAGCAATAAAATATCTAAATGTTTGAACAGGTTTTATTTTCTTTAGAGCCTACCAAAATTTATAAAGATAACAATAAAATAAAAGCACAAATATGCAATTCACTTGTATACTTATATTATCGAACATGAGTTCTACAATTTATAAGTAAATTTAATAATACCGTAAAGCTCTGACCAGGTGAGATTATACAAGATGCTTTTCTTCACATACCTATGGAGGAGTATAAATATTAGACAAACAAAAATTAGTTCTGCCGTATAGTAACGTATGTAGTACATTTTATTTTTTATAATAAACAGTAATGTACAATCCTTCTAATTAAATCCGTCATTGTACGTACCATACACTCTTTGTTGTTCCACGTTGTATCTCATGAACCATAGCTATACGTATTTATTAACTATACGTTGCAGGCCATACTTAATTTTAGGACAAACTAGTTTCCTCTAGTATGAACTGGTTTGGCCTAATATGAATAAAAACAATATAGAATAAACTGGTTGTTCCAAAAAATCAATGTCATTATTTCCTAGGTAATATGATTTTAGATGTAAGTTCTCCATCCTTATAATAATCAGAATTGATCTTAATTATCAAACAGTGATGCAAACTTATACAGTCTTAATACTTCTAGTGATCTTACTAATATCATAAATGCGATATTTTTTATATGTGTCTATGCTTGTTACAACGGCGTGACGGGTTGCAGCTAATATTATCATATTTCTTTAATAAGTGTAAAAATATTTAGAACACCCCAAAAAAAGGATTTAAGAATTATTTTTAACCGACTTCAAAAAGGAGGAGGTTATATATTCGACGTGTATGTATTTTTTTTTTTATGTATGTTCACCGATTTCTCAGCCATTTGTGGATCGATTCTCAAAATTCTTTTTTTAATTGAAAGAGTATGGTTCTGAATTGGTCCCATTGTCACCAAAACTGGTTCTGATGATGGACTCCTAGGGAAATCGAAGAAAAACCTAAAAAGTTAGGTTATTTTTACGCATGAAGAGAGATTCACGCTCGTTTGGCTGTACTGATATTCATGAAATTTGAGAAGAAAATGGGTAAGACTATGTGTTAACACATACGCTACTTTTTATCCCGAAAATAAATACTATTCCCGTGGGATGCACCAAACAACATATAAATCTTTTTAACTTCTTCACGCTCGAACGGTAGTACTGACATTGATGAAATTTGGAATGAAGATAGGTTAGACTATGTGTTTACACATAGGCTACTTTTTATCCCGAAAATAATTATTGTTCCCGTGGGATGCACCAAATAACACATGACACACTGATTTCGCTAAAATTTGATATAGGGGGTAGACTAGACCTTGTATAACACGAAGGTTACTTTTTATCTTAAAAGTCATTGCTATTCCCGTGGGAAGCCCAAATAACTCGATAACCTATTTTACTTCTTCGCGCTCATACGGCAATACAGATTTCGCTCATAAAATTAGCAGCCTGGCTAACAAAAGTAATCTGACGCGAACATCGAGGCTAAGTAACGGCCCATGCGGCCAGTCTTTGGATGGGTAACCATGCACAAGACCTCCATAAATAAATGTGATATTTTCATCTGGGCGTTACTGTGCTTCGGATAACACGTTAATTTGTTGGGCCTGGACCACTACTCTTAGTACAAGCAGGGGTCAAACTAAATCAGGGGCTTGAAAAACTCTCGACGCCAGAGCTTGGCCACTTGGGTCATACTTAGTGGAAGAAGGAACTGTAAAATTTGATATATTAAAAGACAAGACCCTCGAACGGATAAGGAAAATATTTACGCGCTTGCTTTGCTAGGAGTTATCCCGCTTCGTTCGAATTTCCCCCAGGATGTTCTGGGCTTATGACACTCCAAATATTATATAATATAGCTCGCTTCGCTCGCGTATAGCTCGCTTCGCTCGCATCCAGCTCGATTTGCTCCCAATTGGTTGCATGCCTGACACACGCCAAATTTTTTCATCGTGAAGTTTATTTGGCTCTCCATAGCTAAAACTTAAACAAAATATCATTACCAACCACTAAAAATGTAAAAATAAAATTGTTTTAAAAAACAAACAACCGACTTCAAAAACACAACTAAAAAGGGAAAAATAATTTTAAGCCTTAATCAAATCAAGACTATATAAATAGAATAGGAGAGTTTATTTCATGTTCTTATAAAAAACTATTTGCAATTTTTAGTAATCCTGTATTCTTGAAGTCGGTGCCATCTAATAAGAACAAATTAATGTTTGTTAAAAAAACTATTTTCAATTGTCTTTCTTTGCTGGCACCGACTCCAAGAATACAGGATTAGTAAAAATTGCAAATAGTTTTTTATAAGTACATGAAATAAACTCTCCTATTCTATTTATATAGTCTTGATTTGATTAAGGCTTAAAATTATTTTTCCCTTTTTAGTTGTATTTTTGAAGTCGGTTGTTTGTTTTTTAAAACAATTTTATGACACTCATATTGAATTGGTCTGTTTGTGGCGGCGGCTATCTTAGGCCGCCTCTCATCAAACATAGTAGACCTCGATTAACATGCCTTTCAAACAAAATAATTTGCCAAGTGCGAGTCGCGCATGAAGGGTTCCGTACCATTGTTGTATGGGAGTCCCCTCTCTTCCGCGGGAGTTCCCCTTAAATATTACGTTTTAATTAGGCTTACAAAGTTTGTTTGACAACCAGAGCTGTGACATGGTTGTCACGGTTACATTAAAATAGATTAAGTATTTATGTATTATTAGGTTGCGAAGTTTTCTAATCCATCCTCGATGTTTGTTGTATGGGAGCCCGCCCTCAAATGTACCTATTTTATTTAAATTTTATAATTTAATTTGATAGCTAATATACATTTATATATTTTGTTTAAAATTTAAGTATCTAATCGATCAGCTACCGTTATTGATATAAAGCAAAAAATACGTAAAAGACACGTTTATTGTACCCTTAGTATTTATTTTTTTTATTTTTAGTATCTGTTGTTATAGCGGCACGGGAAAAACATATATTGTGAAAGTTTCAGCTTTCAGTTTCTTTTCAGTTTCTGAGATACAGCCTGGAGACAGACAGACAGACAGCGGAGGCTTAGTAATAGGGTCCCATTTATACCTTTTAGGTACGGAGCCCAAAAAAAAATCCAAGTCAGTTTACCCATTTAGGAGTTACGATGCCACAAACAGTTACGTCAAACTTATAACACACCGTCGTTTTGGCGTCGGGGATTAAAATATTAATAGCCGAATATATATAATTATGGTTACTGATAACACAATATCGTCCCCGTAGAGCGAAAAGTCACTAAGTCCTAAAAACCTGTTTTGAGATAATGAGCGTTAAAGTTTTGGAAAATACAAAATTCTATAACTTTAGTATGGCAGTGCATATCTCTATTCTTTAAGTTTTATTTAGAAGGTAATATATTAAAGTTTATATTATTATATGAACTTCATTTCAGTATCAAATAAAAAGTGAGTAATTACTAGGAAGCTTAGAAAACACAAGTTAATTATTTGTTCTCTTTAAAACCACTTGAGCTAAGTACGATATAGTTAATTTTCGCCCTGAGTTAGTGAATTTTCCATAGTGATAAAATTATTTTTAAGAAAACATCTCAAGTTAGGTGATATGGACCTAATTGCTAGGTGTACAAAACGTGAGTTGTATATAATACAGACCCTTTAACAAAAATGTTTCTTATAATAATTTTGCATAATAAAACAATTTTTGATCAATTTTTGAGGGCGACTCAGTCCTCAAAACAAATTTTGAGGACTGAGTCGCCCTCGTCCGTGGGAGTATACTCCGATCCTGTCACCCCACACGTGGTCCTCGGGTGGTGCAAATCAAGCGACACTCACACTGGTGGTAGGCTTCGGCCGGGGCTAGTGACCACCCACCGGACTAAGTCGCGCCGCCAAGCGGCCTGGCCGTGTTCCGGCGCGTTGTCCGGTGACGCCGTTTGGGGAGATGGGTCGGGACAGTTACTTTTTCGTTGCAAGTACCGGTATCAGACTCATCGGCAATCAGGCATCGGACATCTAGTTTTGGAGGGTAGCGGGATCCGTGGCACGGTTCTCCGCTGGCCGACCGCAGGTAGTAGGGGACCCAAGTAGTGAGCTAGCTACTCACGAAAGGCTGTCCCGCCAACTAGCGAAAAATCCCGGGGATGCGCCATCGTGCCGGTTAGCGACCGGATGAAAGGGCCCGATGGACATCCCTGGGGGGGCACGGGCGTCCCCGCAGTCTCCAAACTAGCTGTCCAACGATGTCTTGTCTGCTCCGTGAGTCTGGGTTAGCTGCTAGAAGTCTAGTCCCACTGCCATCTCTCCACCGATTTCACTTAATGCTCATCATGAGAAGTAAAAGTTTTAAGAAAAGGGTTCAACAGCGGATGCACGCCCTTTCATTGAAAGTGCACCTCACTAATATCAGAGGCTTGCACTCCAATCTCGTTGCGGTCCACCACCATCTCGAGACCGACAAACCCGCCCTCATGATTCTTACGGAGACGCAGATCAAATGTCCGTCTGACACGGCGTACTTGCTATACCCCGGGTACACCCTTGAGCATAATTTTAAGGCTCGGGCTGGGGTATGCTTGTACGTCCGGGATGACATTTGTTGTCAGCGTCTCCGTAACCTTGAAAACCGCAATTTTTCGGTGCTCTGGGCGCTGGTGGACACAGGCATTGAGAAAATTCTCTATGCCTGTGTCTACCGTTCACACACTGGAGACCAGGAGACGACCAGGCTAATGGAATATCTCAGTGAGGCGGCGGATGCGGCTCAGCAAAGGTACCCGACGGCCCAATTAGTGTTTTTGGGGGATTTTAATGCACACCATCAGGAGTGGCTTTACCCACACCGAGACACTGACCATGCTGGCAGAGAGACGCGTAAGCTTGCCTTGGCGTTAAATCTCTCTCAGCTGGTCCAAGGGGCAACTCGAGTTCCCGATGTTGAGTCGCACACACCTTATTGTTTGGACCTTCTGCTGACGACTGATCCAGACCGGTACTCCGTGGCGATATCGTCACCTTTAGGTAAATCCGATCACTGTCTGGTGAAATCTGTATCCGTGTATTCCCCGTCCGACCCGAGCCCAATTGGCACCCGGCGGATGTGGCGATACAGGTCAGCAGATTGGGATGAGATGCGGTCTTTCTTTGCGTCTTATCCTTGGCAGTCAGTTTGCTTCTCCTCCGGTGATGCTTCGGTTTGTGCGGATGCCGTGACTGATGTACTGCGTCTGGGTATGGAATACTTTATCCCATACTCCGATGTGTCTCAGTCCGGCAAAGCTCGCCCTTGGTTCGGTCCTCAGTGTGTACGTGCGGAAGCACTGAAACATGAGGCATACCTGGCATGGGTTGATGCTCGAGACCGCAAGACCGGGGATGTCAGCCGGAGGAAAAAGGACTTTAACAAGGCTGCCAAGTCCTGCAAAAAGGTTCTTCAGAGGGCTCGTTTCGATCACATTGGCCGAGTAGGGAACAAACTGGCTTCTTACCCCGCGGGCAGTAAAGCTTTTTGGTCCCTGGCAAAATCGATCGAAGGGAACTTCTGCCGCCCCTCTCTTCCTCCTTTGGTTAAGCCTGACGGAACACTGGCCCACACTGCGGACGAGAAAGCAAACTTGTTTGCTTCTTTGTTTGCGGAGAATTCGCGTCTAGATGCTGGTGGCGCCTCACCTCTTGCACCTCTTGGCTGTTCGACAAAAATGTCCGACATAAATATTCGCCAAACTGAGGTTCGAAAGACGCTACGCAATCTAGACGTGAATAAAGCTAGTGGTCCCGACGGTATACCGGCAATAGTTTTGAGGACATGTGCGCCTGAGTTGTCTCCTGTGTTGACACGCCTCTTTCGGCTTTCTTTAGAGACTGGAGTAGTGCCGAGTTCTTGGAAGCTTGCTAATGTGCAGCCCGTGCCCAAAAAAGGTAGTCGCGCCGACCCTGCTAACTACCGGCCCATTTCAGTCACGTCCATACTCTGTAAGAGTTTGGAACGTGTCTTGAACCGCAGGCTCCTGGCGTACCTAGAATTTAACGACCTCATCAGTGACCGACAATATGGCTTTCGCCGGAATCGGTCTACTGGGGATCTTCTAGCGTACGCCACGCACTTATGGAGTGAGGCTATTGAGAAATACGGAGAAGCCCTAGCGGTTTCCCTCGATATTTCCAAAGCCTTTGACAGGGTCTGGCACGACGGCCTTATTAGTAAGCTTTCTACATACGGCCTGCCCGCTAGTTTTATTGCATGGATATCGGACTTCCTGAGGGATAGATTTATTCGGGTAGTCGTCGACGGCTGCTCGTCTGATCTTATGGCTATTAATGCCGGTGTCCCCCAGGGGTCGGTGCTCTCTGCGACGCTTTTTCTGCTGCACATCAATGATCTGCTTAGTCCTGGTATTATTGGGTACGCAGATGACAGCACCGTCGTAGAGAGCTACATATCTACTGCGCGAGCTAGTGCGGCTGACATCCAGTCTCATAGAGAGGCTATGGTAAGGCGCTTAAACCTGTCTCTTCAGGCAGTCTCCGATTGGGGCGATGCCAATCTGGTCAGGTTTAATGCTGTCAAAACCCAGGCGTGTCTTTTCTCCGCAAAAAAGAGGCCCTTTAATCTGGCCCCTACTTTCCGAAATGTAACCTTACCGATCACTGACCATCTCGAGCTTCTTGGAGTCTCTTTGTCTTCAACCCTCAACTTTGGCCCATATATTGAGTCTAAGGCTCAATTGGCAGCCAAGAAGCTGGGTATCCTCTCGAAGGTGCGCCGGTACTTCAAGCCGGAACAGTTGCTTACATTGTATCAAGCACAAGTTCGGTCGTGCATGGAGTACTGCTCGCACCTTTGGGATGGATCGGCTAAATACCAGCTTGAGGCGTTGGAGGCAATAGAGCGGCGAGCGAAGAGGCTAGTTGGCAATAATGCTCTGTGCAAGGCAAAGCTGCAGAGCCTTGAGCATCGCCGCCTGGTGGCCAGCCTTTCGGTTTTTTATAGGTTACATTTCGGTGAGTGTGCGACGGAATTGCATGAGTTGATTCCCCCCGCCCCATTCCACTACCGGACGAGCAGGGAAACTCCAAAGAGGCATCGTTATACCGTGGAGGTTCCAAAGGCGCGTACTAAGCGGTTTGCCTCCACCTTCATAGTGCGAACTGCGAAGGTGTGGAACTCATTGCCTAGTTCTCTGTTCCCTGAGAGCTACAATCTGGCGGTTTTCAAAGCAAGAGTGAACCGGTTTTTTCTGGGTAAGCGCGTTCCACCTTAGATCATAATGTCGCTTGCCATCAGGTGAATTGTGATCAAGCGCAAACCCATTTAATGTAAAAAAAAAAAAAAAAAAAAAAAAAAAAATTTTGCATAATAAAATCCTATTGTAAACCAATTAAGTTTTAGTAAATCATCAATATTCTATAAATATGCTACATACACTAACTACACTGCTACGAAACACAAAACGGGAGATACAATAGATAAAAAAAGATTTTATTTAATCATCAAAATCAAGTAGTATGTTTGTACTACTACTTTTTCCAAAAGAAGAACTGATAAAAGAATAAAATACCTATAAAATATCACAAGCATATTTTTCGCCGCTGACCATTTCAGTTCAGAAGTAAAGAAGAAGGACCAGAACAACAACCTGGACAATTTATCTGACAAAGGCATAATTCCAAAAGAGTTAAATGTCTAGTATGTCTTTACCCACAAGCAAAGATGTAATAGACAAGATTTCGGGAGCCAGACATTACCGAAGATGGCGAAGACGAAGTAGATTGATTTTGATTGATTAAATAATAGCAGTGTAGTGTATGTAGCATATTTATAGAATATTGTTGATTTACTAAAACTTAGTTGGCCCCATAACAGTAGGATTGTTTTATTGTGCAAAAATATTTACTGTCTCCTCTTTCTTGTAGTTAGTGGAACATCTAATAGAATACTCAGGGGTGTGTCTTTGTTTTCTCTCTTTAGCACTGTGTCTCAGAATACAGAAGTTCTTTCTGTATTCTGAGCACTGCGCATAGAATCCACTTCCAAATGGGTGTGACCACTCTCTAAACTTTTTTGTTCGATTACTTCAATATTTGCATCCGTTCGTTGTATTAAATGTGCCAAATACGCCGTTATACTTATTTTATGTTGCCTGGCACATGTATATACATAGTGATTTCTTTAATTTGGTTTTTGTATCTGAGTAAACCACCAATCTATGACACTGGCAATTTCAACACTGCCTGTTTTGCCATTAATCTCATACCATGTTATACAGTATGCTTCATGAGGAGGTTTAGCTCGTCTTTATATTTTAAGGCTTCAATGACAGATCCATTTGAAATACACAATGTCTTTAGGACAAAATCTCTGCAGACGCGTATCTAAGTATCATTTTTATCAAAATAGTATTCATAGGTAGCAGCAGATCGGTTTTTTTTGGCTACGAATACCAACTTTCACAGTTTTTAAAGGTTGAGCCACCATTTTTTTAAGTAAAAGTTGTTTTTGTGCTTTGAAATCGGTAATTTGCTAGTATGTTTGACAAATCCTATATCTGTCTTCGTCAGAAAAGTTATTATGGTACTGATACCGGCATTCAATGAAGCATTTCATAGGTTTAGGTTACTTTTTACCCAAATAAGGCAAACAGTTTTGTTTGTTAGACTTAGCTGTATTTTTTTCCATTTGCTAGGACCACATTTCTTCCAACGCGTAGGTTCATTATTTTTAGCAGCATTTGTAATTGGCTGCTCTGTTGAATCTTGACTGCCTATAGTGTAAATACCTGCTAAATTAGAATTGCAAGACGGTAAAATAGGCACCTGAGGTTGGTTCATCATCATCGCTACGATCAATCTTCTTCAAGTTTGATTTCTGACAATCGTCACTATCGCTCTCGTCGTCTCACTAGACGACGTTGCAACATACTCGTACACACGTCTTTTCTTCTTAGTACGCTTATCATCTTCGCTGTCGGAAAACCATGAAACGCTAGAGTCAGAGAAAATTCGAATAGAAGAAGAACTGAGACGACCTCGTTGGCGCAACGGTTACCATGCCGGACTGCTAACCAGAAGGTTCCGGGTTCGATTCCCGGCCCGGCCGACATCTTTGTGATTAACTCAATTTATTGGTTGTGGGTCTGGGTGTTAAATATGTATCTATATATATAAAATATATATGTATGTATATGTAGTATATCAGTTGTGTTAGCTACCATAACACGAACTAAAAATGGTTTTGCACACCGCATATGCGGTAGCCTACAAGGGACATTTTATATTATTTTCCATGTTTTTATATTACCTGTGGCTACGCAAATAAAATTATTTCATTTCATTCATTTCATTTCATTTCATTTCAGTATGGGGTTAACCTGCCGTGTGTGAAATGAGTCCTTATATTTATTTATTGAACTCAACTCTTCTACTAGATTTTTGGTTCTGGTGCCTGTGACAAGATACGTATTTTTTTTATTTAACACTGTCATCGGACAAAATGTCCCAGCAGCTTTAAGCCAACAAAGACGCACAGTGTGGCGGGTTATATGAAAGTAACCACGCGACGCACGGGACGTTCTGCCCGCGAACAAGTCACTAACTCGGGAGCGACATATAACTAAATGTAACGACCCACGTCGAACTTATACAAATAATACTACTTACTACTTACTATGATGGCTCGCTAACCCCAAAATGGATCCTGGCCTCCGACACTAAGAGACGCCACTTTTCTCTATCCTGTGCTGTCTCCTGCCAGTCTGTGGCATGAAGTGCGCTCAGGTCTTGTTGCACTAGGTCTTCCCAGCGATATTTGGGTCGACCAACCGGACGTCGGCCAATTGGTCGTCCCAAGTATGCTCGCCTCACAGCCCGATCCTCTCCCATCCTTTCCACGTGGCCGAACCAACGGAGCCGATGTGCTTTACTTTCGCCCATGATGTTAGGTTCTGCCACAAGGTCTTCTTATTCTTTGTTTTTCCTTATTCTGTAACTCCCATCCTCTCTTCTGACAGGCCCAAAAATTTTCCGGTACACTTTACGCTCGGTAACTAGAAGTTTTTTTTCCTCTTAATTTTAATTTTCGCATTCGAGTATCGAAACAAACTGTTGAATTAGAAAAGTCACTAAATCATTATAGTGACTTTATTTTAACAAAATGCGTACGAATTCATAAGATTTGAATTCTATAAAGTAATTAAAAATATTAGTGACTTCTCGCATTTCCCGGCTGCATCATAAAACAAGATTTATTCACTTTTCACACTCCGTAACTTGGAAACTAAGACAGCTACAGAATTGATTGGCAAACAGATATTTAGAGAAAAAAAATGTTGTTTTAGTGACATTAATAACTCATTTTGGCCATTTTCCGACTTAGTGAGTTTTCGCTCTACGGGGACGATATAACCTTTTATGACAGCTTCATTACATGTATCCATCTTAGTAGGGGTATCTAGCGCCATCTGTGAGATACATGCGAGACTGCTATACATAAAACCTTAAGTGTTTGTATATTTTATGTGTGAGGAAACTAAAAGCTGTCCCGTAAAGCAACTCACAAAGCTAAGTTGAGGTCGCTTAGCTTGATGTGAATGTTTCGGCGCAGACGCAATTTGATTCCATAGATATGAGACAGATGGCAGCACTATAAAAAAACCAAAACACCCATATTGAGCAAAAATATGTAAAAAAAATATTATTAATGAATTTAGCTTAAAAGCATATATATATGTACTTATGTACATTAAGATGCTTTCTAAATCCAACACGAGGCACATCCAGTGTTGTTGGATTCAGTGGCTTTCCTTAGCCTCTTAAAGTATTGACTAAAATATTCTTAAACAACTAAACAAAAAAAATTAACTAAACTATAACCAAACTATAACTAAAAAATAACTAACTTTTTTGCGATGATATTTTTTTTATAACTACTGTTTTTTTTATTTATTTTATGAATTTAATTACTTACTTTAAATCAATTAAGTTTTCTAACTTCATAAATAAATATTCAGCATCAATTCTTAGGAATTTTAGTTGTGGTTTAAGAACCTCGATAATGTTTATATAATACACACATGCAAAGATACATTATTTAAGGACATGAAGTTCAGTTATATTGATGTAATCTTTTTGCCTAATAACGATGGTGCACAAAAATATAGCAACATAAATAAGATATTAAACGTCAAAACACATCATTAATCAAATCAATCTTCGATTTACTCAGTAACTAATAAGCTTACTCATTGAGATTTATAAATTAAACAACATTTATAAGTCCGAGTATATCTTTTTAATTACAACTATTATTATGTAAGATGACGAGATTTGTGTAGCTATTGGAAGCACCTATATACGTATAAGTGCTAAGTTTTTACACATTAAAACAAAATACTAAAATTAAGTACGAGTAACTCAGTAGTTAATAAGATCACAGCACAATGCGTTGAAGACAGGAAGCTCGGTTCAAAACTCTCGCGAGGTCGTGACTGTAACGATTCAATCCATACAAACCCGATAAAGGGAAAATTGCATAAGTTTGGCGTTCATGAATGAACCTGGCATCCACCACTAAGGCCGTCCGCAAGATCTGCACGTGCTTTTGGCGGGAAACTGCGACCCACCAGTCGTTGCAAAGCCGGCGCGAGCGCTACACGCGTTCTTTATTCAAAAACAGATGCGATCGCGGACTCGACGTCTCGTCTCCTAGTCTTCTCTGAATGGAAGTATTGAGGACACTCCTCATTTCCTATTGTTTCGATTCCCTGTAACATGGTGTGAACATGCATTGTTGATTCATAAAAGAAGTGTTAGTTCTACTTTCCTAAAGTTCAAACGAAAGCACATGTGACAATTACATTTGGACTATAAACCAGTAAAAGCCAAAGTAACTAATGTAAGTTGCAAATATTTGTTAACAAAGCTAATATGTTATATATTATATACTAACTTAAGGGTACCTTTATCTGACTATGGCATCAAGGTAGAAAATAATTAGGTGCTTTTTTCCTCTAATTGACAATAATGAATAACAAAACAGCATAAATATTCGTATAATTATATTAACATGTCGAAGTAGAATTGAAATTAATTGTAATCCTGAAAAATATAGGTACATGATATCAAGGTTAATATCCGGATAACAATACCCTTTCCCTAAGTCTTCTTTTTTTATGATATCGCAGTCTAGGATCGAGTGCCCTAGAAGAAACTGATTCACTCTCGTCTTGAAGAAAGTGAGGTGGACAGTATTTCCAACAAGAAGGAGTTCCACAGTTTGGCTGTACGTACAGTAAATTTGGAAGCGAAACGTTTCGTGCGGTCTTCTGCAACTTCATCTAACACAGTTGACACTAATAGAATTCTCCAAAAATGTTAAGGTGTAAACTATAAAAGGTGCTGTAAACTGAATGGAATCTTCTATCAAATTCCGAAAACCAATCCGAATACGCAACGAATAAACGAAATTACCGGTTTCTAAAATCCATTTCATAAATTTATGTTATTTTTCATAATGATATAGTAGTATAGAAATAGATGTAGTACCCAACTCAGGAATGGTCAATCGTGTACTTTTATTATATTTGTAAAACTTTTAAACGAATTGTGTTGAACCTTTCAAGTTTGAACAAAAGAAGTTGTAAGAAATCCATAACCTTTTCTCTAATTCCCTATTACTAGCAATACCTACTCGGTATTATCCATGAAACAAAGCTGCACCTACAGAAATTCATGTAACAAAGATCTTGCTCCCAATGGCCAAACAACTAGTTAGCCAATAAATGCAAATTACGCTGAAACGTAAGAACGTTACGTTAAGCGTTTGTATGTGATAATAACTCGTTGCGGTTTATTTGTAACTGTAACAGTTATTTTACTATTTGGAGTAGCAACACTAATATGTGTAAGCTGATTAAGACATAAAGTCGTTATGAATCCGCTAATCTTGGCGGGTAACCGTGATATTTGTAAAACCGTGATATTTGTGAGAGTATTATGTTTATTCTCTGTGATATTATTAATAATAAAAAACAAAACGAATATTTCTAGATTACTTTTTTTTAGTTTCCACTCCAAACTGGTACGTGCTAACTAAAATGATTTCTAGTATATATTAATATTCGTATTTGTGTTTGAAACGTGTAACACATCACATTGCGTAGACAGTACCATATTCTTTACAAAACACGGATAATAAGTACGTTGGAAATACCAAATTTTATAAACAATGGACAAATGACGCCTAAACTTGTCATTTTTGCTAACGAGAATTCTGTTTAACGGGTTTTTTAGAAATGTAGGATATGACATTCTCTAAAATTCATTAAATTTGGAAAATATACCGCTTTGAATGGATTTAATTTGTAAATTGTGTCTTTGGAACTAGAACATTCATATTCATTAGAGGAGTCTTTAATAGTAAGCATGAGAGGTGTTTTAAAAAGAAACGGTATGAATAATCTAAAATTCTCATCAACTAGGTACTTCTTAACATTTATTTCTTTCGTCAACTACCGTTTCGGCATAAATATTTGAAATACATCTGAAAACTATTATTAGCTCTTTAAAATAAATTGAATTCGATTGAAACTAGCTGCCATTATTCCTTTTTTTGGCATAATTAAATGCAGAAATACTGTTCGGTCACATCAATATAAATTATAATAGTATCAAAACCATGATGTCATTTGTTACCTTTGACTCCTGAACTTATTAAAACTTAAAAAGGTCTTCAACAACTTCTAAGAAATAGGAAAAAAAACTTTGCCATTGTATTTATACTAACATATTCCACATACTCAAATGCGAATCACAAAAAAATATATTTTCTTTCTAGTCCTCTAACAGTCGGTTTCTTGTTTTAAATAATGACCTCATTTTATCTAATATGGGAAAAGTTTCAATAAAACCATCTATTGACCAATATGCAACTGAAAATGTACACAAATATCATAATAATGTTTGCGGTTTCATGCAGTAACCACAGGCATCGTTTCCTTTACAGAATCAGATTACTATCCGCTTTTCTTGCCAAGTCGCTTCTGTTGAGATTGTCACACTCGATTTAATGTCAACAGATGAAATCGAGCGTGAAACTTTAATACCATTGTATCTGAAACGGATAACTTGTAGAGATTAATTTCTTAAATTGTCGTGAATTAGCCAATAAAATGTAAATTTTTATCAACTAAAATCTATTTCATAATAGTGCATCCCCGGCTGTAATAATAATGATTATATCGTAGCTTGCTTAAGAAAACCCATTTATGCTCACTTTTTCTCTTATAATATATTGTATCGAATTGTTATTTAAATTAATTAGACACCTATTAAGATATCTATAGTATAAAACACAAATCTCACAATTTTAATAAAAGTTTGTAGTTGTGTTACAATTTTTTGTATTACAAGAGCTGTCTTTTTAGCAACTTTAATTTCGATTCGCGATCGAGTTATAAAGAAGCAGTAAATTTTGACTGTCCATCAGGCTGTCAGGCCAGCCGAGTTTTTTATAAGTGATGCAACGTTGCTCAATGCATAAATGTGCAGTTTCAACCTTTCTACATCTACGAGCTAACATTTTCTTATAGCGTCCTTTAGATTGTATACGAGTATGTTGTAGGCGATGCCCGAACTTAAGGATTGATCCTAGGCTAAACCAGTTTATCCTAATAAAAGCGATAGGACAAACCAGAACATACGAGGTTAAACTGCTCTTTAAAAATAAAAATTTGTTGTATTTCGGACGGATCAGATTATTACAAGGATGGATAGACATTATACCCAGTACCAACCAAGAAAAAACCATATCGACTGTTTTTCTTGAATTGAATTTATTCATATTATGCTACACCAGTGCAGCCTAGGAATATAGAGGAGCCACATAACGACGACGACACTGACTAAAACCTCACGGAATCCTATCACACGGACTGAGGCAGAGATGCAGGACTGCTTCGCGCAATGCCGCTGCTCTCCCCGTCCAGGCCGCCGTCTGCAGTATGAGCGGGCTCACCTCGAGGAGGGTGGCGCCCCCTCTACGGCGTGAGCGATGTCCTGGGACAACCAAAGGCATCGTCTCCTCGGGAGACTTTTATCCCTGGTGTAAGGTAATGGAAACCCTCGCGTCCAATGTCCCAGGGCCTCCAAGTGGGGATGGAGTCCGAGCCCGAACGGCTAGCATCCGTGACCGTCTCCTGCGGAGCGGGTGAGAGTGGGCGTCTAACTCCAGCTCCCGCTCCTCGGCCTCTCTTCTGGAAATAACTGTCTCACAGAAGTTGACACCAGTTCAGCCTGAGTTAAATTAGTTTGACCTAACGATCATAGGTTGGATCAGTATGGCCTAGACTGTCTTATTACTAAATAAATGTAGGATAAATTGGTTCTGCCTAAGAACAACTAGTTTGTCTTACAATCGGGTATAACCTGCAACACATACATATATATATATATCAGTAATCATGTCAGACTGTACGAAGTTTGCTTGTTTAATATTCTCCGATCGTATCCATTTTCACTATCGTTCAATGTCCCATTGTACTGACACTTTCTATAGTAAACAACACCTTTTTCGTTGGTATTCAATTAATTAAGCATTGACAGTGTTTATATTATGATGTCACGATTACTAAAATTGTGTTAGCGTTATACAGAGGTGTTATGTATTATGTATCCTACATACCGTAAAAAGAATAGTGTTTCTGAATTAAGTATGGCTGACCAGTGACCAAGCAATAATAAAAACCGTGCGGTATAATTAAGTATAATTCTTCTCAATGTTTAGAAACCGTAATAGCTTGGTGGTAGGGCATTTTCACCGCCCTCAAGTTGAAAAATCTGTCGCTAACCCCCTAACAGTGTGTTCTGGTGGTCACTTTAACAGCCAGTTATTCCAGACTAGGCATGTTCCACCTAAGGCCAGAGCGTTACTAACCCGTGAAGTTACGCGCCCTGTTGGACAAATGCCTATGTAGTTCTAACGTGAATTTATTTTATACTGCTTTACTTTAATGAAGCAGGTACGTATGTATCTTCTAATTATAATGGGCGTATATTTATTTGATACTCAATCAACTGACATTGAACTATAAACCAATATTAATACCAAATGATTGATAGTCAAAGAACATGTTTAAATTCCTTGTTACATGGAATTAAACAATACTATAAAACAAATTGCATCGTTGATTGATCACCCTAAACTAGCTATTATTGTAAATTTGCTATAAAGTAGATAAACAGATAAACAAATAAATTGACAGATACTATGATTAGAAATGAGAAGTAAATATAATATACATTGTATTTAATCTCATATTTAAACTAAAAATATATTTAAAAAACTGTACAAAATATTAAAAAAAAAAAATATATATTATTTTAAGATTTGATATACTTACCCGTATTAATACTTACAGTTGTGGAAATTCATCATCCACTATTTTGTGTTGGCAGACATATTGGATTTAAAATTTAGCATAGTGTATGTAAATCCACTACTAATCAAACCATTCATCATTTGATATCTACCCGTACTGAGGCAGATTTGTAAAAATATGTTATCCGCCATAGACACATAAATCTTATAACACAGCATCGTTTTTGCGTCGGGGGTTAAAACAAAACAAGGACTCATAATAAAATAAACAGCAGAAGTAGGTAATAGTTTAATCGCAGTGATTAGTGCGTCAAATTGCCGCACATGTCAATGTCACATCATTCGTGCGCATTACACACCCACTAGCTAACCTTGTCAACTGATCTGGAGCATTTAAACACGCACCAAATTATTATTTGAGTCTTTTGCTTATCTGTTTACTTTTTTGGACATTATTTTTAATTGGATGAGTCACTGATTAAATTTGTTTTGTGATTTTAAAAGCTCTGCGGCCTTTATTTTATAAAAATTTGTATATTTTATTGTGGGTTGCCGAGAAAATTAAATGGTCATTTTATTTTTTGTTACAGAGTCACCAGCAAACTGTGATGAAAAATGCTTAAACAGGGAATATTTGTTGTGGTAAGTGCATCTATTTTGTTATAAGAATTATTAATATTACTATGTTTAACTGGTTGCGGATTTTCATCTCTGACACCCGTATTACGTTTGTTTAGCTTTTGTTTTTTTTTTAAGAAACACCAGATAATGTATTTATTATTCATTGTAATTTTTTTTTCCAATACGGCAAATCAGATAAAGATTGTGATTTTAACCAGGGGCGATTTATGATTTTAAGTTATGAGACATATTTTTTGTGACTTAATATTATTGCGTTTCTTGAGAATATTGATAATAGGCAGATATGGGGTACCTATAAGCAATTGGTCAACGAATCAATATCCAATATCGCATTTCCAATTATTTTCTTATTAATGTGCATCGACGCACAAAGCACTTATCGTTTTATTACGCCCACCTTACAGACGTTTCCTTTTAGCAGATTATTTCGCGTGATGTAATGTAGTAGACATGAATTTCACTTTTTTATGTTTAGTCATCACTCAGTTCTGGCTAGCGTGCAGAGTGCGCGCGGTAAGTTGCACTACAATTATAATGATAACTTGGATGCAGACGTATACCTAATTACACCTACTGTCATACTGACTGACTTATCAAACTTATAATCATCGTGATCTTTTTATATGTACCTTTTTATTCCAACTGTACCTTATGAATGGCGACCTTTTATAAGGCTATTTTTACTATCATGTAGCAATAAATGATTGATTTGTCTAAATATTTCAGGTTTACAACAAAGATGTTGTTTGTGTAATGGACGAGGTAAATGGTTTTGTTTAAATACTGACATTCAACGCTTGAGTACTCGAAGGTTGCATTTGACTTTATTTCCGACAAATTGATAATTGCTGGGCGAGGAAAAACGAACTCCAAGCTCGTAGGTCAAGCAATTTTGAATTTATTGTAATATACGTGATAAAGTCAAGTTCCTTTGCCAAGCCAAGGTTTCAAACTAAGTTACATAGGTCAATTTAATTAAAATTAAAATATCACTTAGCACATACTTATGTACTAAACATTCATATACTTATTGTCTGAACAAAATAGATATCACCTATAAGCGATTGGTGGACTAATCAATATCCAATATCGCACTTCCAATTATTTTCTTATTATTGTACATTATGATATTTAATATTCCTTGTGACTTCCTTATCAGTCTACAAAGTTATTTGCATACGTTTCAGGGCAAGAACCCTGCATGTAAAACGTACAGGAGGTCAGCCCGTCGCAATGTTGACAAAATCAATAATGTGCCATCTCACGATCCATTTATTCCGAGGTCAAACACTATATATTTCGATTGCTCTAACGCAGAATGTAAAGCAATAAAACTAAGATCAATCACTCAAGTGACACCTCCGAAACTAAATTTAAAATCTTGCTTCGAACAAGAACTAGGTACATACGAATGTGAGACAATAAGATATAATTACTTGAAGAACGTCGATAAACTATTGTTTCTGTCCAGCAACTTACCAAACAAGACGTTTTACGCAGTCGATTGTTTGGTTTATGCGGGCGGTGGGCGTGTGTGCCACAGGAAGGATGGTAATGATTCATACCCCAATTTGGTCGACACTGGGACAATAGCCAGGCCAAAGGAGACCAATGTCCTCGCACAGGATGAATTCATCTGTGAAGAAGGAGATAACAAAGAGATCAACTGCGACCTAGACCCTTATATTCCATTTGACGATGGTCTTAAGCTCAAAGAGAAAGTGAAATATGAAAATGATATTCTTTTAAGGACTGGACCTTATATAGTAGTTCTGAAACGCAACTGCATAGATGAATGGTGCGGATATAGTGGACGAATATCTCCATCGCGCAGAGCCGCTACCTCTCGGTACGCGTACGAACCTCCCGGCGGCTGGGTGTACCAGTGTTACTACGCCAAAAACCAACAAATCTGCAAACCTCTTTACAACCCTAACAAACCCAACTACAACGAACTGGACTGAGCAAAATAAATAAAAAATCATATTCATTGGCTACTTTGTTCGTAATATTTTCAATACAATGATCATACGCATCAAATATGTAGTTGGCACGCAGGAAACACAATAGAATTAATCAATTTTATTGTATACAATATTAATTAACGCTGGCGACTCACATTAAGTTCAGACAATATGAACAACCGGTGACTCAATACACATATATTCATGTTGGACTTCATTCGTTTGTGTCCGATTATTATCACAGATCAGTATCATCTTTAAAATAGGGAAATTTCCTTTAGTAAATTATTTTCCATTTATATTATTTAGAATATACCTTTTCTCTAATTCGTCTTTGTATAAAATGTTTATATTCTCTTGTCGCATGGACTGAGAGTGAAAGTGGCGACGGTTCCAATGGTCACAATTTGTACTCAATTACATACAGGACCCGAATCCGAGTAGATATTTAAACTTGATTGCGATTATGTAACTCCTATGACGAAATCCCTCTTGAAGCTTTTTAAGCAATCGACAGTATTCCTTACTTTATGTTTATAATAAAAAAATATAATAAGATCATCCTAGAAAGACAAAACAAGGCGTTTTAATTGTATTATTTATAGAATTTACCCGTGGGCATCTGTTCTATTACATTACGGTTTTAGGAAACTAGAATTTCACACGTAGTAAAAATGTTGAGAGAACTTAATCATCGATTTTTGTTTGGGCCAATCCAAGTTCAAGAAGATTATTTATCTTAATAACTTAATCTTAATTAAGATTAAGCTTTGAGTAGCTATATTTACATACATACATAAGTACAATTTGAAGGAAATAAATGAAATATATGTACATACTTGTACGATAATACGTATTACCAAAATTCATGGCTCTGTCAATGCATTGGGTACCTGGTAAAACTTGTTATCTACTTTTATATCACATTTCTCTGTGGTAACATGGATTTATTATTTTCGTTACATAACAAGTGATGTTTGGTAAACACTGAGCTCTTTTGTAATGTATACCAGTAAGTAGGCAGGTAGATAAATATGGAAATACCTACTTGCATAATTTAATCATCTAATGGGATCTCGCAGACCAATAAGGCGTGTCTTATTTCTGTTGCATGCGATTGTAAAGATTGAGATTAGAGAGCAAGGATATGTTAGATCTTACACTTTGGACAAGGTAATCCACATTTCGTTGGGAGTCTATTCATGTGTTAATAATAATTCACAATATACATACATATATCTAGGGGTTCTCGTGAGTTGGAGACTGATGTCATGTCTTCAGTTCCGGTCTCCTGGCTCTGAGGCGCCAAGAGGAAACATCTTGGAGGTTTTAGTCGGTATGGGTCGCCACTCTGGCACCGAGTCCGACATACCCCGCCACCTCCCCCGAGGATTGGCGGACAAAAAAGGGGTTTTCATGAGTTAGATGACGCTTCAAATCATCAAATCAAATATTATAATCTCTTTTGCTTTATTATTTTTTTTATTTTACACGTTTTTGGCACTCGCTATTATGTAGCAGTGGAACACATAGAGCCATGTTACAAAGCCAAACCCATTTTATGTCTCACGCCTTAGTACGTCATCCTTGTCAGTTATCTAATATTATTAACGTACCTGCCTATCCTCTAACCTTATGCAATACAGCGAGGCAAATAAGTATCACCACACGTCTTGCGTTCAGCAAAACAAACAATAGAAGGCAGCAACAATTTGCACATAGCGTGATCCGAGATCGGAAGTAGAGAACGAAACTCGGATTGGTAACACTACACAATACATGCATTCTTGGACATTGTTTCTTGTACCATATTGTCGCTAGATAAGCAGAATAATATAAATAGCTTAGTATCATAACATACTAGTTACACGATATCCGGTAATTAACAAGTATATTGTTTTTTAAACCTCTCACTTAACATTTTATGGTGGCGCATGCATAATGGCATTTGAAATATATTACTGTTATTGTTTTCTCTGATAAAACTCTTTGATTTGGTACCATATTGAGGCTGTTGTGAAAAAATATGTCATCCACCGTTTTATTGTGGCGACCAAATTAGAACTATTTCTTAACCAATACACACCTTTCAAGCGTAAAAAAAAACAAAGCCTTTTTATCCGTCGATGCTATAGACACACACACACACACACACATAGAGACACATCAAAGTTATAGCATCTCGTCCATTCAGCGTCATGCCAGGACCGAACACACATGTAAGTAGCAGTTTCTTGATTACATTCTTCTTTTATTTTTTCTTCTATGGTGTTACTGATACTCGAACCTATACTAATACAATCAGCTTTAATTACAAATTTTTTAGCACTATATTTTATTAAAATTTAGGTATAAATTGTATTTTTATTTAACAAAAAAATTATCTCAAATCAAGAATAGACCCATAGAGACAATAAGGAACGCACAAATAAATACAAAGCTAAGAAAATTTTCAAACGGTGATTGTATTTTAACTAGTGTAATTTCTCCATAATATAGGCCAGCGTACAGAGTCCGCAGTTGGTCCGAGTGGTCCACAGCAAGACAAAGCGAATGTAGAGCAAGTTATCGACCAACTACGAAAGCTTGCGTAACTCACGACGGTGTTGCACAGGGTTGTCTCTTGGGACACGTTGTATTCGTTCAGACCATCTTGAAACATTTTCGTGTTTTACTGCTAAGCATTTTTAATGTTACTTTTTTTTCTGTCTTTTTTTATTTACATCTGTCAAGGATTCAAAAATCTAAAAAAAGCACTCATAAAATTTATTTTACTTCCTTTATATATACAGTAATACCCCGACTTACGCTACCTCGACTTACGCGAATTCGGAGTTACGCGATTTAATTTTCTCGTCTATTTTAACGTTTTTTGTTTGAAAGCCGCGCACTTCAGATTGTGTTTATACATTTTATTAATATAGTTTGTCATATTATCTAGAATTAAATTAAAATTTATTTCCTAAATTATTGTTTTATATTTCCTAAATTATTGTCTCCAGTCCCAATTAAACATACTATGTATGACTTTATAGGTATGTATATGCAAAATTGTACCCCGACTTACGCGAATTCGACTTACGCGGATAGCGCTCGGTCCCACCTATCGCGTAAGTCCGGGGTATTACTGTACTAAAAAAGGAGAGATCATATTTTAAACACAGTTACAGAAAAAATAGTGACGTAACTTTCAGACGTACTTTGAAACTTTGTAAAAATCCTATTTAATTTATATTTACAATATGGCCTGTTTATATGTCCAAATATATTTTTGATTTAGCTACTACTACGTCAAATCTACTTTAAAAAACCGTTATCGTGAGGCATATTATATATTTGCACGAAAAAAGTCATACTTACTTAAAAAGTAAAGTAAAAACGGTCACACTTACTACTTATTACTAAAAAAGTAAGTGTGACCGTTTTATGTGCAAATATATATCACAATTTCAGCCCTACAGTTTGCAACGAGTGGCGCTTAGTTCACTTGCAGCAAGCAGCAGCTGGCAACTTAATGTATTCTGTGCCTTCGCTCTCTTGTTGCCCATTAGGACCCGCCCACTAATTCACTAACCATATCCATGGGTATCTGTTACTGACCCAGTTGCAAAACCACGACTTATAAATCGAAACCTTTTATAACAGTTTCAAGGCTCTTTTAATCATAGATCTTGCCTATTTAGATCGCCTTCTCTTGATATCTCTACGAAAAATAATACTTCTACTTTATTATTTTGCAATTTTTATTATCAATCACAATTTTATACTTACAAACTGAAACAAAGTTAGCCTATATAAACTACCTATATATATATATTTATCCTATAATTAGTATATAATAATAAAAATAACTCATTCCTAGGCTGAGTCACTTCCACCCGCACCTTAAATGGGTGTAGCCCCTTATAATCGAAAATTACCTACGAGTATCAGCCGTAAGGCGAAATCACGTGACTCAACAAGTTGTAGCTCTTGTGGTTTCCTTCATTGCGCATAAACTAGATTAGGTAGGAACGGACGCCGTGGGAGTTAAATCCAAGGTTCCAAAATTAAAGCGCAGCGGAACTGATATTCAAGCTTACTTACTCATACCTTTAGATAAAATATGTGCCCACTGAAATGTGTGGTCTCAACGGACCCATTGCTCTAACCCAGTTTACTCTTGACCAATGTTATGTATTTACGTAGGTAGAACATGCTTTATGGTATTACGTCAACTTTTACTATAAATATCAATTAATATAAATTAAAGCTGTATTATTGCAGTAACTTTTAATGCAATATTGTTTTGATTAATGTTTTTATTTTGAGTAAAGAACTTGCTTACATTAAGAGAAAAAATGGATAATTTAGAAAGCATGGGCTTACAACATCAGATATATCAAATGTACGAACTAAGGTTAAGATAATGATCTTAATGGCACAGAATAAAAAATATGATTTGTTGATGTGTTTTCGAAATTCTCTTATTTCAAATCTTATTTCTCCTCGACTCAAAAGTTTTAATATACTTGAGTACATCAAAATAATTCACCAATAAAAGCTACATGAGAGTTCACTTGGCACGAGATGTCTAAGATTGATACGTCTACATATTGTTAAGAGACAAAAGATTCCCATGCTTACCCTCTATTAAGGTTCTTACACGCGCTTACTTTCATTTCCGTTTACGCGTATTTTATTTACTACAGGCGATAACGCCTGTCAACATTAATTTAATCTGCAGACCCACAGTACTAAACGTAACCTACCTATAAAAACTAGTGAAACAACGATTACAGAGACAAGCAAATTTTCTCAGGGCCACAGTTTTTTCTTTCTTCATTGTTAATTTTATCTCCGCAATCTGTTTTGAGGACCATTATATAAATTTATAATACCTTTTGTGAACTTTGAGGATATTTTCATATTTCATAACTGCATAAATACAGCTCATTGTTTCTATCTGCCGCATGTCATGCGTTATCCTACTTAAATTGAATTGTTCCATCACAAGACATCACAACGGGACTACTCAAATCAAATAACATTTTTTTTATTAGACAACAATACGATCCATATGTTAGATAATAAAACTTAACAACTAATATCAGGTGCAAATGAAGAATAGAGACGCGGGAGATAGACACAAACTTTAACAAAACATTGCGAATAATATATATAAAAAAGGTTAAAATAAAAGCTTATTAAAACTAAAAAACTGATATTATATATCACTGATAAATATACATATATGCTTATTACATTTTTAACCGACTTCAAAAAAGGAGGAGGTTATATATTCGACTGTATGTATTTTTTTTTTTTTTGTATGTTCACCGATTTCTCAGCCATTTGTGGATCGATTCTCAAAATTATTTTTTTAATTGAAAGAGTATGGTTCTGAATTGGTCCCATTGTCACCAAAAAAGGGTCTGATGATGGATTCCTAGGGAAATCGAAGGAAAACCTAAAAAGTAAGGTTATGTTTACGCCCGAAGAGAGATTCACGCTCGTTCGGCTGTACTGATATTCATGAAATTTAAGATGAAAATAGGTAATACTATGTGTTAACACATAGGCTACTTTCTATCCCGAATATAATTACTGTTCCCGTAGGATGCACCAAATAACACATAAATCTTTATAACTTCTTCACGCCCGAACGGCTGTACTGATATTGATGAAATTTGAGATGAAGATAGTTGGCTACTTTTTATCCCGAAAATAATTACTGTTCCCGTGGGATGCACCAAATAACACATGACACACTGATTTCGCTTATATTTGATATGGAGGTAGACTAGACCTTGTATAACACGAAGGTTCCTTTTTAGCTTCGGATAACACGTTCATTTGTTGGTCCTGGATACTACTCTTAGTACAAGCAGTGGTCAAACTAAATAAAGGGCTTGAAAAACTCTTGACACCAGAGCTTAGCCACTTAGGTCATACTAAGTGGAAGAAGGAACTGTAAAATTTGATATATAAATAGACTAGACCCTCGAACGGATAAGGAAAATTTTTACGCGCTCGCTTCGCTAGGAGTTAACCCGCTTCGTTCGAATTTCCCCCAGGATGTTTTGGGCTTATGACACTCCAAATATTATATAATTTGTGCTGCTTTGGACTTCTTTATGCTCAAATGGTTTGAACAAATACGGTGAAAATTTTCGCGCTCGCTTCGCTCGCGCATTGCTCGCTTCGCTCGCCCTTGGTCCTATTACGTTTTGACACAACAAACATTATGTAATTTGTGCTGCTTTGGACTTCTATATGCTCAAACGGTTCGAACAAATACGGTGAAAATTTTCGCGGTCGCTTCGCTCGCGCATAGCTCGCTTCGCTCGCATCCGGCTCGCTTCGCTCGCATATGGTTCTAGTACGTTTTGACACAACAGACATTATGTAATTTGTGCTGCTTTGGACTTCTTTATACTCAAACGGTTCGAACAAATACGGTGAAAATTTTCGCGCTCGCTTCGCTAGCATACAGCTCAATTTGCTCGCAATTTGTCGCCTGCCTGGCCAGAGGTTTTATGATCGTGAAGTTTATTTGGCTCTCTATAGCTAAAACTTAAAAAATATCATGACTAACCACTAAAAATGTTAAAATAAAATTGTTTTAAAAAACAAACAACCGACTTCAAAACACAACTAAAAAGGGAAAAATAAATTTTAAGCCTACATCAAATCAAGAATATATAAGTAGAATCGAAGAGTTTATTTCATGTACTTATAAAAAACTATTTAAAATTTTTATTAATCCTGTTTTCTTGAAGTCGGTGCCATCTAAGAAGAACAAATTAATGTTTGTTAAAAAAAAACTATTTTCAATTGTCTTTCTTTGCTGGCACCGACTCCAAGAATACAGGATTCATAAAAATTTAAAATAGTTTTTTATAAGTACATGAAATAAACTCTTCGATTCTACTTATATATTCTTGATTTGATGTAGGCTTAAAATTTATTTTTCCCTTTTTAGTTGTGTTTTGAAGTCGGTTGTTTGTTTTTTAAAACAATTTTATTAATAATTTTTTCTCACATTCCTTTCATGTGTAACGCCACAGTTTTGCTTGCGGCCACTTTCACTATTTGTTTACCTTTGTATAATTGTTATGCAAATTCATAAGAATTTTACGGTTCACTTACATACACATGAAACTTTATTATAGTTTTGAATGTTGATTTAGTTTATTTATTACATTAGATTAACATATACTGAAAGAAAAACATAACTATTGGTTATATCTAATAGACAAATATCACATACCTGTTATAAGGTCTTTTAGTCGTATCGTTTTGCTCTTCTTTACTTCTTAGCTTTTATTTTCTTTAAACAGTTTTTAAATGCAGGCAACTTGACTTTGCTGGCTAACAAAAACAGGGATAGAATATTTAAAAGAAACTATTTGTTACTTATAAATTCAATGTCGCAATAGACACGTAAATGCTATAAATAAAAAATACGTGTTTGATTTTGTCACTGCTGTATCAAATGTTAAAGAATACTGCTATGAATCAAAATAGACGCTCGTTTGTTTTAATTTGATATCTAAAAATTAATTTTAAATATCGATGTGGAAAGAATTTAAGTCATTGAAGCAATGTTGAATATTTTAACAGTATTGACTTTTTCGGTTGCTAATAACCTTATCAGAACGAATTCATGCTAAACTTGCACTTGAAACTATGTTGTCGTCTCTTTATAAATTGAAAGCGATGACCGCTGCATGTCGGTCTAGGTCGCCGGTTACTTCAAAATAGACGCGGTAGCGATTATAACGGTTTCGCTTGATATGAGACTGCTTTGCAAGTTTACCTTTAACAACATACTACTTCATAAAAATATATACTGATATATTTTATTGATTAATAGTGGACTTTTCTTTAACCTATTTACGAGTATCAACTTTATAACGGCATTAAAATTACATTGTTAGCAAAACTGAAAATTAATCCAATTTGGGTTTTGTCCTGTGATTTGCCACTATATACACATTTAGATCATAAAAAGCGTATTAAACCACATTGTTAGCTATCTCCGTTCCTAATTTCTTCTAAATTGATCTGCTATTTGAGCATAAAGAAGAAACAATCACACAAGCAAAAAATTTCTCCTTTATAATATTAGTAGAATTCTCCTTTAACTTGGACCTGACGCAACTAAAGTTCCAAGTGATACAGCATCCAAATGTGAGTATTTAAACAAGCTACGAGTTGGAGACAGAAAGAATGCTGGCAAGTGGAGGCCACCCACATCGTACAGTGACAGTGCATTCAATGCTAATTCTGCTGCTATTACTACTTACTACCAATTATTGATCGGAATGTCAGGCGCAGGTACTTGCATGCATGCATTAGGCAGCAGGTGAATTAAAATAAGCCTTATCTTAAGAGCATAATACTAATAATACTAGAGAAATGTCGAAAATATACCAGAAAAAAAATACAAAAGACAAAACGTGAACAAGTTGAAAAATAACTAAGCACTCAATAATCCTAATAACTTCAGGCTAGGTATTATATAATTAATTTGATAAATAATCATAAGCCAGTCATAAACATGACATCTCTTCCTCCACTGATTAACGAAAACAAGGACACTACGCTCGACAGAGCAGGAGAGTTTTTGCTCAAGCGAGGATCCAAGGTTCTTATCTCGCGAGCCACATGGCATATTGCATGTGACACTGTTAACTCGATCTGTGACCAACACGCAACTCCATACGCCCACTTTGTACTTTATGACCGTAGGTTTGTTATTTCAGCACCAGAGATTACTAATCTTGCCAGTTGGTGATTAAAGTCAATAAAATATTTTGTAATTTAGAATAGGAGATTTTTTTTGCAATTTCAAGGTTATCTTCTCGGAGAATCCGTTGCAATTCATTTTTATTATGTCTATATTGGCTCAGACTTTCTGACCATCTTGTAACGAATTCTGACATAGACATATGAGTAGGTATACAGTTGACGTCTTCCTAAGTAACACATTAAACTACAAATGTTCCCAGTATGAGAGTGTGATTGATGAAAACAAAAGATTGCGTAACACCGAGAAGCGATGTCAGCGCGCAAATCGCCTTGGCTCGTAACACCCGGCTGAGCGAAGCCTCACCAAGGATCGCACACAATAGATTATTTCACACAAGGTCTGAGCCAAAAGTACCCACGACACTGCCAACATGACAGCTGCAATTTGTCTTGCACCCACTAACGTGAGTTCTAAGGCTGCGTGGTGACTGAAAAACAAACAAGACTTGTGTAAAAAGAACATGAAGAAAAGCTGTTGTTATGAAAAATAAACAAAATTACTCACTACTTTTTGTCAGTTACGCGTTGAGTGGTTTGTTTTATATAAGGGTGATATATTTCATAATATAAATAATAATATGTTGAATAGTATAAAAAGTCTTTTAATTATCGATAGCGTAGTAATATCTAATATCTCCTGACATCGGTTGCTTGTAAAAGATTGCATTTAGTGATGAAGTGGCCATTAGTAGCACTAATTAGTTTTTTTTGGATGTAATGAATTTAACTGATACCTTTGTCTATTCAGCATAATAATATATAATTTTATAATATAATACTGAATGAGACGCAAGGTTGAACGAAGATAAATGTATGACAAAGTTATAACAAACAAACAATATTATATTCATAAGTACTGAGACATTTATCTGCTATTGTTGTTGCCCACACAATTACACAAACATGGAAACATCAAGTGATGCTTAAGCCAGAAGTACCAGTAACAAAACAAGGAGTAGAATATGACAGAGACAAAGAAGCGCACAAGCTCAAAACTAAATATAAATTAAAGATCGATTTCATCCCAAATCTTGTTTCTTTTAAGGGATATTTAAATACTTATAAAAGAAAATAAATATTTGATATTAAAACTATTTGATCCTCCGGTAAGCGTGGTTTTGCCATATTAAAAATAAAAATGTCGAAATTAAATTGGAAAATATGACATAATACTAATGTTCTACCAAAAGTAGGTTAGAAATGATGATAACGTTTGAAAATTAGTCACAAACTACCAATGCTCAAAGCAGTGATATTTTCGATAGCAAATGATATATTATCGAAGTATCTGTCGTAAATCCATGATGCACTAGAAACATATTTTACCATTGCACTGACTCTCTGTAAGAACTATTTACTCTGTTACATATGCCAGAATGGTAACAACAACATATAATAAAGGAACCGATGGTGTAATCAATACATTAATATTCGCTGCATGATTACTTGTATCATTCCACAAGAACAAAACTCATACATAATAAATAAGGCTTGTTTATTTGTATCAATTTGCAGCGGTAAAGTTATGTGGGCTTTGTGTTTGAAACGTAATAAAACTTACAGTCTTTAACAGACCCTTTGAGAGGCAGTTATTCCTGGCTAAGCATGCTTCACCTTAGACGAAGTACAAGTTATTATTATGTGCCTTAGACCAGGATGTCGCTAACTCATATTACGCGCCTTACTGGTCAAAAGCCGTGCTGTAAGGACTATAAAAAAAACCTATTTAGTCGAACTTGAGTAGTGATCAGAATTTGGTGAGTTCTAAGTAGATTCGTAATGTATAAGATTTCTTTTTAACTTATGTACTATTTGACTACTACGAAACTAAATAGAGTCATGGCTAAAACAAACGACAATATAAACAAAAACCTGCTCATAATTTTAGTACACAACAGCACAATGTTATCAAACACTTTAATTTACTGTAGTACGCATGTGTAGGTCATTCTTGTTACCGGCTTATTACACGAACGAATATACTGGCCATTTAAAGAAAATTCACATATCCAAGGCTCAATTCGTAACAAAAACGTCTAGCTCAATGTCGTTTACTAAAAACTAATGATTGAATCACACACCATCTGGTCTGTTGGTGTTAAATTCTATGAAACAATATCACGTGCATATCTCATTGAAGGTTCGGAAGCGTAAGCTTGATCATGTTTTCATCGTAAGCTGTCAAAGTGAATATTAACATCACTACGTACTCATTGGTGTACGGGATGTAATAAGATTGATAATTTGAAATTAACACACAAAGTAGGAAGCATATTTGAACCAAATCTGTAATCAAAGATTTATTTTCAAAACTAGCTGCGCCCCGTGGTGTTACCCGCGTTAATACGGGATAAAAAAAGGCTTATGTTAATCAGAGTTTAAACTATATCCAAAACAAATTCCAACGATATCGGTTTAGCCGTTTAAGCGTGAAGAACAAACAAAAATATACACAAATTTTCGTCATATTTGTGAGACGCAATCAAAGAGATTTTAATGACACATTCACACTTGTTTCAGTTACAATTAAATTAAAAACAATTAAAAGTTCCTCTCGAACCCATTCGTTAGACATTTATATTTATACTGGCTGACCCAACAAACGTTGTTTTGCCTTAAAAAATAGAGTAGCCGATTCTCAGACCTACTGAATATGCTTATAAAATTTGGTAAAAATCAGCCAAGCCGTATCGGAGGAATACGGTGACTAACATTGTGACATGGAAATTTTATTTTATATATTAGATTAGATGACCAGTTCACCAGTAACCCTGTAGAAGTCACAACATTGTTACTACTTAATTACTCTAAGGTAAATGTAGCATTAAAATGGCCCCTGACTTGTCAACCTCTGCCCCGTGATACTTTGCCCGAGTGGTACATTTAACTCACAACACATGGCTCTTTCGACACTATAGCTGCAGTTTGTACCATTTGTCATTCGTTACTTTAACGGTTCCACTATATATATGTAGGTTGCACCATCAGGTAATTTATTTACTAACGTTTATGGTCATTACATGAGTGAAAAGTAACTCAGTTTGATGACATATAGTGTTTTAGTCACTTAACTGCTTATAAAGTATGTTAGGTTCGAAATTTAAAATCAATAACGGTTTTAAACATTTTATTTCCAAGTATAAAATATTATAACCGTACTCCAAGAGAAAATACTACGAGTTCACAAAACTAATAAAATAATTGGACAAGTGCGCGGTGGGCTCGCGCATGAAGGGTTCTGTACCATTTTTGTATGGGAGCCCCACTTAAATTTTTATTGTAATTTATTTTTATAATTAAATTTGATAGCTTGTGAAAGTTTCAGCTTTCTAGCCATTATCGTTTCTAAGATACAGCCTGGAGACAGACAGACAGACAGCGAAGGCCTGGTAATAGGGTCCCGTTTTTACCTTTTAGGTACGGAACCCTAAATGTATCTTTGCTGCTATGTTAAAATCTTCCAAAAAATGATGATATCTTTCTACGTGAAAAAATATAGACTTAATCAAACCTTTAATCTGAGCCCTTACTGTCAACATAATTCGTTCAAACGATTGCTATCTTATTACCGTTGCTTAACTAAATCGGTGCACCGCTGTTGGGACACATAAGAACAGCCATACATACTTGACAAACAACTATGGTTGCTAATTGAAGTCATGGTAACAAGGAAACAGCATAACTCTTTGCAAAAAAAACCGCCTAATCGATTGTTTTTATAGTTTAAGTGTAGGTAGAATTCAATAGTACGATTAAAATGTTTTCAAATATGGAGACGATAATTAAACTCGTTAGTATGATATCATGATTTGTATTCAATTTGGTACAATTATTAATACGTGTAAGAGCATTAAATCTAAACTGTAATAATCTGGTAATCTAAATAAAAAAAAAAATATGGTTGCCTGTAAAGTCGGTTTTACGGGCGAAGATTTTACGTGACAACGTCTGCCGCGTGCTGCGCGCGCGGCAGACCGATCATAGTTGAGTGGGAGAGAGACGCAAGGCATTCGGCGGGCCTCTCTCTCGTTCGGTGACTCATCGTAACGTTACCGGGCGTTACACTTTTTCATAAGTGACTCCCAGCCGCAACCTAATTTAAGACGTTGTCACGTCAAAATGTTTAGTATTTCTATTTAGCTACTTATGAATAATGAAACATTTAAGAAATACTGTCGTAATTCTATTTATTTCTAACAAGTAATTCATGTCGACATTTTTAGCTGTTTACTTTCGTCACCAATAAATAACAATAACGGTCGCAGGATTGCAAGTGTCCCACAAAAGCTACATTTCAGCACAATTTCTTCCTTGTCGATCAAAGTGGCAGATACGGAAGTCGGGTCACGACTCTTTACGTAAACCGACGACACAATTCCTCCGGACGCGTGGGTGAAAGCAATCGCCTCCTCAAAACCTGCATTGCCCTTACATCTTCGGCAAGTTGGCACGAGGAAGTAAGTGTAACCTGCTAGATGCTGTCTGGTTTGTTCGAGGAAACTGAGGAAGAGTAATTAATGCAACGACGCAAGTTTTCCACGTGTTTAAGAGACGTGCATGTCTAAAGATTTGCGGAAGTTCCGTGAGTGAGATGCGGGATGTCAAATTATTTTACTACCTTTACATGTGCGAAGATACGAACATGGTCGCATAATATAATTTTTTAAAGTTTAATATCCGATTCATTTTTACTAAGTTTCTTCAAAATAAGATAATGTGTGGTTCGTTTTAAATTTAACTTCAATGGATTTATAATAATGATAATGATAAACATAGCCTTTGAGTTACTAGTTGTTTCAAATCACCTAAAGCAATTTGCCTATTCTAAACACGATTAATTGAAAAGATTAAACAAAAAATGCGCAACAGTCATTTGTTCTTATCACGTAACTAATTGAAATAAACAATAGCTAAATACGAATTGATTGATTGATTGCTATTCGACACGTCAATAATACAAATGTATTGACCGCACAGACGTTAGAAAGAGCCGACAGTTTATTATAAAAGAAAGCGTTATAATAACGGGCACATGCCGAAGTGTCTCGGCGGTTGTGTAACAGGCATGTTGTATAACCTATGTATAATGCAATGCAATACATGCTAATGCGCTTGACTTCCGAACGGACATGTCAATTTATTTAGCATCATGCGCATACGCACTTGGACGCCTTTATGTTAGCCTATACCAACCTCGACTCAGCATGCCAGCGTAGCTCGCTTTTTTACACAATTTTTTTATTTTGTTTCAAGACTTCTAATTCTGCATTAACTTGAAATTGGTTTAAAAGTAGCTTTTGTGTTAAATCCAGAGTCTAAATTATCTCTATGCCAAATGTCAACAAGGTCGATTAAGTCGTTCGAGCACATAGAAGCAATAAAAACACACACACTTGCACACAAACATTTAACTTTATAACTTAAGAATAGTCTTAGCTGAAATGGTTTAATATGAAACCGAATATTCAATATTTGGTCATTTGCCGTCCACTGATCTACAAAAGTACCTACTACGAGTAATATAACAGTTGCTAACTGTTATATTTAAATGTTGATTTTAGTCACCACATCTCAATTTTACTAGAAAATGTATCGTATAGATAGTAGTTATGTATGAGACTAACAAAATTAACCAGGCACACACACAGACACACCTTATAACACTCAGTCGTTTTTGCGTCGGGGCTAAAAAATAAAAATTCCCACAATATGTGGGTGGCCCTTTCTATGACATCCTGTATGGACGGTGTCATTAAATCTATCCGTTCTCACACGCGATTTGCGTATGTCGTTAGAATTTGGCAAGTTAATCATTGTAGAGCATATAAAGTAACTGTGTAAGAACTTGCTCTATTTCCTGTCTCTCTTGCGAATATTACAAAATAATCTATAAAAAAAATTGCTAATGACACTTGTTTATAGCCCAGAAAACAAGAGGTAAATACCCAATCATTGAAAGGCGTATTACACATGTGTTACATAAAATAAGGTGCGGAACCAGATTAAATTGGAACGAAATTGAATGTTCTTGTAAAAACTCTGGTGATCGTGTGAACGGTGGGCCGGAAACTAGGTATTGTGACCTAAATATGATTCGATATGTGAGGCATTTATATCAATTACAAACAATTCGCTGTATCGATTATCGTTAATTACAGGTGATAAATCATATGTTCAAATGCTTAATTGTAAATTCTTTAACGACAAGCTTTGCTCGTACTCACAGTTTTGTATTTCGAAAGCTAACCTTGCCAACAAATTATTTTCGTCTTTTATGAAAAAAGGAAGATATTCTTATTTTAACAAATATATTTTCTTTTAAATGCAGGCTGACTGTTAAATTTCGCGCGTATTACCTTTGTTATGAATGTGCTTGTAGCTTGTTTTGAGCTCTACTAATCAATTAGTTTTAAAGAGGTGCCATAAAATCAAAACATCAATCTAAATGTGAAGCTTTATTATCCTGATCTGGTTTATAAGATTAATACTAATAAACTGGAGTCAAATATCTCACAGAAGATCGTGTTGATGAGTTAAGACAGTAATTTGCTTCTATTTACGTCATTGTTTTCATCGCGTGAGAATCTTCTCTGCAGTTTGCAACCTTAGTACCTTGCTTAGTATTAGTGAGACTTGAACTTGCTTGTAGGCAAATGCAATGTACGTTCCTGATGGAAGCATGCAAGCAGATAGATTATCAGTGTATTTAGTAAGGACCTAAATTAATTAATTCAAATTTCAAAAACATTAAAATGACTATTTATAATATTAATACATTAGTAAACTAAAGCAAAACTTAATCAAATAACCTTGCCGTTCCCGATACAAGGGTATCCATAACTAGCCGCATTGCCATTGCCGCGCTGTACGGCAATTATGGCCAACTTTAGCACTATGAAAGAGCCAGACCGGGAGACTATTATTCCGCGCCGGCCTCAGCCCTATCTCAAATCAAATAAATTAAATAATATTTTAACTAAATACGTTTTCAAAGCTCAATATATTACTGTATTATAAATAACAATGTGTCAACAATAAACTCGTCCCACTAGCATGCCCATTTACCTTTTATCTTATTTTGAGAGCTCGCGGTACCTCTGTTCGCTATTGTGTTGCTAGAATGCCTAAGTTACAGTTACAATAATGACATTAGGGCCATAGAAACGGCAAGGAATGTGGACGGGACGCCAACACGGCAACCACTCGCGACAAATGCACTTTAATGGGCAAACGCATATAACGAGTTTTTTACGAAAGAGGAAAACTAAGCACAATATACTTACTAAAAGTGTTTATCGAAATAAGAATACTTTCTTAAAATCGCTTCAAAAGATATATGTTTAAATATATCATATTATAGGGAACGGGATCCTACAGTTATTTTTAAACTTATCGAAGCGTCACGTGACCAAATGGTAATTTTGGCTCAATGTGTCATGATTACCATGCAAGCTAGTAGTAATACTGTAAGCATGAGCATTTGGAATAAATTTTATCTTTACCTCTACTTCAAAAAATCATGTTCGCGAGGTCTACTATCCGGAGACCTACTAGTTTTATTAGCCCCTGAGAAGTGAAAATGTGATGATATCACCCATTTGGAATTAGCCAGACGAAAGATAAGTTTTATTCATAACCCGTTTTGTCAACATCTTCGATGCGCTGTGTTTTGGAGGTCTCAGGTGTGTTTGACACTTTTTGTATAATATTGCATTAAACTCCGGAACGTATCAATTGGTGATGGTCCGTGTCTTGTTGACTTTGCGTGTCTCACACTGGGCAAACTATGGCATTTCCCATACGCGTGAAAATTTTTCGAAACATTTAAAACAGTGATCGAGTAGCAAAGACGGCATTCAAATATCACAGGTACTTACCCAATTTTAGAGACCGCCAAGTTGCGACAATGTTGCGTTTGTTATACTAAAGCGCCAAGAGCATCCATTTCAAAGCACAAACCCACTAACCTACATTATGTTGAAACTTTACAATCGTAATGAGAAATAGCACTAAATTAAGATTTATAAATTCCAGCTGCATTTTAATATAAATAAATTAAACATAAATTGGTATTTTTACCTGTGATGGAATGGAGACCGTATACATATGCGTTTGGGGTAGATAATTAAAAAGTTTTGTACAAAATAATGTTGCCATTTATCTTTAACACCTGCCTTGTTTCGATGGTGTTCTGATGGGTTGTGGAATAAATAATTGGTGCATATTTTTCTGATAAGTGTTACGATAACAATTCTACAGAAGAAGTTGCAGTAAACATTTGTTTCAAGTATATGTTGCGAGTTTTTTTAAGTATTTTAATTTTGTATTTGTTCTAATATCTAGAATCTTATAAATCTAAAAAGAAACTAAATAATTTGGGTTTTTTTAAGTGTGTGTTAAAATTATTTCTATGTACTATTACATAAAATACTTACCAATATCATCAGAATAGAATAGACATAATTTACTCAGAAACGAATACAGAAACCGTCGTATGAATACTCAATTATTGGGCTTAAATAGCTTATGAATTTCATAGAACAAAATTATGAATTTCATAGAAAAAAATATTGAACTAATTGGTGTTTTTGCTGTCTCAATGAGGAATGATTGTGGAATGTAAATGATCATGCTATGCGGATCTCAGAAGCTAGAACTTTGCCAAGTGCCTGGAGCCTAAGACTTTGGTGTGGGCGACACCCACGTTCTGTCACCTACTGGTTGTCACTGAAAACCAGAGGTCGTTCACCGGTACCAACTGGCATTATTCAAGGGCAAAATGGTGATACAGAAATTATTATAATTATGATACGACTTAAATCCTAAGTACTGCAATGTATAACATTTAAATAAACTGTCATAATGTTCTCGTAATACATTTCAGCACCAATATACGTTCCATCAAGGAGGAAAAACCATATTAATTGACCATATAATTGTTCTTCATATTTATAAAAACCTACTTCCAATATTTACTTGAACGACATTGAAAAAACAAAGGAAAAATCAATTTGTAACAAAAAAGGGCAATTTATTTTTCTCTGTTTAATAATGTTATCAGTCAAAAAAACATTGATAACCTCTGTATCATACGATTTAATCCCCGAGTTAGTACCAACATGAACACCTTGTAAACCGCCCCCATCAATACTAAAACGCAATTACAAGTTGATAAATAACTTACAGCCCACACTATAATACCAGTAGGTATAAGTAC
Organism: Mellilla xanthometata; assembly: GCA_035578125.1. NCBI lineage: Eukaryota > Metazoa > Arthropoda > Insecta > Lepidoptera > Geometridae > Mellilla > Mellilla xanthometata. The sequence continues at coordinate 8,138,768 of JAPUBQ010000008.1, forward strand.
TCACATACGCTCCTTTATGTATAACGACTTGATCTCCTATCTTGACATTCATGTCACAATAGTTTGTTTTAATTTATTCTCTGATATCTTAATTGCAGATTGATGACCAGGCATGCGTCAACTGAGTTACAAAAACTAAGAGCAAAAAGTTTCAAACGCGGAAGATTTTATTGTGTTTCATTCGTCACATTTTTTTACACTAGTTAAATTAAATTATTCTATTATTTGCCCATGGGAACTAATTTCAAAATGCTTAAATTTTTCACATATTCATAATTTAGTACTTGTATTTCTTAGTTTAAATTCTTTATGTACCTATAAGTTTATATTCCGGCAATATTTTTGTAAGTTCTATTAAGCTGTGTCTTAATTATCATAACTACCTTTGTAGAGTCTTTTCAAAACCAGCTTTCAACTAATTAAATTTCATCTCCATTTATGGTAATAGGTCGACTATTAGACTGATGACTCATGCATAACGTCATTCTGACTAACTGCAACTCTGATCCATAACCATTTACATAAAAAGCATAATACTTGAGACAAGTAAAACAACAAAACACAACAAAAGACTCTTGAGCAATTTTTATTACTAATAGGAACTTTTTGTTTTTCGTAACACGATAATATCACAGTTGTTATTCGTATAACTTATAAAGGAACCGGTCGCACTGGCACAGGTTGTGCTGCTACAGGCACAGGCTCTGCGATAACAGGAGCAGGCAGATGCGTGCCCTCAACATGGGATCCATTCAGACCGGCGGTGTACTTAGTAATGTAGAGCTGGCCATCAGTGCCGATGTATCTGGTCTCGCCTTCGATTTCGAGGTACTGAGCTTGTCCGTCGGGGGTGGAGACGAGGCGGCCCTTCTCACGCACCTCAATGCCCTCGGCGGTACGGTAGCTGAGGTCATACTGACCTTTGCCATCTCGGACCTCGTTGTGCTCTAGGGCAGGTAAAGCTCGTTGGGCTTGAACATCGGACTCTGCCGCAACCTTTTTAGGGGCAGCCAGGGAGGCGGCAATGATGCACGCGAAAAGTATAAACTGTTGAAAAAAATCATAAATGTTAGACACTTTATTCCTAATTTAAGAAGATAATTTAAATTAAAAAACTATTGTACTTGTTTAAGAACAATTAAAGCATGCACATGTTAAACTTTCGTAGCAAATATTAATTTGATAACAGTTAAAAGTTCTATAAAAAATAAGTAGCTATTCAATACTTACAAATTTCATTTTTGTATTTTCTGTGTTATTCTTGATTGGATGAATAGATTTTCAAAAGAAGACTGACGGTTAGGGCTGAGCACTGGTGTACTTTTATAGGAAGTAATTTGTGAAATTTTGCAAGAAAATAATTAAAATACAATCATGGTAACGATAAATCGGTAATCAGATAATTATGTTGTCCAAAAATGTAGTTAGACAGTTCTGAACTGGATTAGTCATTAAAATGCGAGATCTGGTTCGGAATAAATATTTGTTTCAATGTAAGTTTAACTAAGCATTTGCTGTAGATTCATAAATAGAGGCCGAAGCAGTCAATTTCATACATATCATGAGAGGCCAATAGTCACTTGAAAAAAATAATCAGTTTTACATTTATGTACTCGCTCAATTTTCAGTGAAAAAACCGTCGTTACCTTGTTCTTAGAATTGAATTAGCTTCCTTGTTACGAATCGATATGCAAAAATGTAATTAGTATGTGCATAGCTGTTCCTACATTGCAACCTGCAACCTTGCCTAATTATTCTAACAGATAGATTCTAGCAAGATAGGGTAATTAAATGCACCTTCTGCTGATTCTAAAACAATTGATTTCACTCACTTTACATATTCTCGTGTACTGAGCTAGTGTTTTCAGTACTATATATTAGAACGGTTAAATAATACCATTAAAGTGGTAATGGTTTAATAATACCATACGTGTAATAGAATGGGTTGATAGTTACTTTATTTTCTTTTATTAAAAAGTAAGTTTGATTGAAAAATATTCTATTCTTTCTTACGTGAAAACGTAAAAACAATCCATTGCGTCATTTTAACTCCGTAGAGCTCGTTGCCAATTTGTGAATCATATAAATGCGTGAGCTATCATAGTATCCAAATTACTAGGGAAATGACGCATTACCTCATCCATATACAAAAAACATGAAAATGTGGTATACACGATATGAAAATAATGGCACATGTTTTAATATCATAAACAGAGTGAACATAAAAATAATCTATTGACTCAGTTTCGCGTTTCGCGTTTCTTCGCGAAAATTCATCAAAGATAGAAGAACATGTTCTGAATAGCTATGACTTGAAACCAAGTTTCTCTCCACTCGGCTTTAAGCTTACTTCATTTGATACTAATCAAACCCAATCCTTTACTTGACAACTACAATAGAAATTTGTTTAAAAAAATATTATAACTAAGTTGTAGACTACCTATCTATTTATTAATTCGAAATACATTTATATCAAAGCCGCCATGAACATTTCCCGTATCGCGGAAGTGTCAAACGGATTGGGAATTTGGGAACAATTAAAAACATGGATAGTTTTTTGCTAGGTACGGTGTCTAATCTGCCATGCACGGACATTTCCGCGTAGGTCCTTAGTTATCCACCCACGTAGAACCCGAGGTTGCGAATGTACTACCATCATAGATCGTATTCAATTCGCATAATTGGTATGCCATGAGCTTCTCTGAATAAGGTTGCTGTGGTTGTCATTTTCTAACATCAGCTTCCTTAAGAGAAATCCATCAAGTTTTATCACCTTGCTAACAGTTCCTTATTTAGAAACAGAAGGTTGTTGACTCACAACTCTCAATGTTTTCAAAGAATTTTTAACTGCTACATACATGGATTGCTTGAAAATATTTCAAGACTAGGTGTGGCGTCACAAAATGAAACTAATCCAAATATTCTACAAGTATTTTTAAAGTATCGTGGTTTTAAATAAATCATGTTATACGTAGACTAGAATTGCTTTTGAAAACTTATCTCGTTACATATTCTTCGGCCAGTCCTTCATTTCACCCAGTGACTCATAAGTTGCCCTCATTTATGTAAAACTCAAACCGTATTTGTAACATGACATCATTTTGTATGTGTACGTGTTTACTTTCGTATTTACTCGTACTTTCGTTATAGATTTTTTAGCTAGATAAGGTGGTATGACGCGAACATTGAAGCTAAGCAATTGCTAATGGAGTCAATTTTAGATGGTTGGTCGAAAAGTGGCAAAATATGGCTTATATCTATCTGCACGGTTTTGTAAGTCAAAAACAACGTCTTCGTCGATCTTGTTTATTGTCCCAGTATATATGTTAAGCCTTGGTAACTTCCCCGTCTGTTGTGTTAGTACATATACTATATGTAAATCACTGAGCCCTTTTGGTGACTTGAAAACTCTTGCCAGAGATCTGAGCTGATACGAAAAGTACAAGAAAAATATTTTGTTCCTATTAATGGAAGCCGTATGTTTAGTGTTGCTTCATCGTAGCCTTCGGGGCTCAGTTAACATCTATTGTCTGGCAAATTACTGATTCCGTCCCTAATCCGTGGCAAAGGCAAGCCATTGTTTCTGCTGCCCGATTTTACGGGTAATGCACATGCTGTTCTCATCATCGCTTGCCAACAAATACTAAAATATAAACATTGATTACAAAAGTAATGTAAGTAATATTGTTTTGATGTAGGATGGATTAAGTATGAATGAAGGAGTCTGGGCAACTTTTGGAGTGTTGCGTACCTACCTAACATTGCAGTCACAGGCCAAATAAGGAGTTCAAAAAAACTTATTTAATTTATTTGTGTATTCATTAGGTAACGTATGCACTTAATTTGCGTGTAACGGTTAATATGCAGAAATTTGCACAGAAGCGTAACAAGTTGTTTCAAATTTGCAAAGTCAAAGTTTAAGTTAAAATGTCTTACGGGCCGGCCTGCGGGTTTGAAATTAGCAAATATAAATACAAATACAAAAATATTTATTGACATAAGCTACAAATACACAATAATAATAAAGTTTTTGGTCTCGTGCGAGTCGTAAGACTGTGTTACGAGACCAGATTCCTCTCCCAAAGTTTACGTTTACATATGACTACCATAATCGATGTGAATGCTTTGGAAAAAAATGATTTTGTTATCATATACTCAGCGAACAATGGACCTAATCATAGCATAAATATAAAAACCACTGCCACTGCCGGGATTCGGGGTCTTCTCCCGCAGTATACGAAGTACAAGTTATTATTCTGTGGCAGTAGTGAGATATAAACCCCAATCCATCATGGTAGCTAATAGTAGGTTCTTCCCAAAAGTATTTTTTGATAAGTATATGTTTTAGCACTTAATAGAAGAGCAGTCTTTGTCATTACATTTAGCATTTGGTACTTAGCTTATAACAATCCAACATCCCACGCCCGCTTAGTGAATTACGAGTCTAATTCCATACTTAATCAACTAGGCACTAGACCTTGTGTTACAGTATCATTATACTAGCACTACACTGTAGGAAATTATAAATACAAATTGTCTATTTGCACATCATACTACGACTGCCCTTATAATTTTCGAAATAACGGTATAAGTGAATAAGTACTAACTAAAGAAGAGCAACGTTTTAATCTGAGAAAACTTTATTACCCATTGTAGATTCAGTTGCAAAACAAAGTACACATTTAATACGAGTACCTACGACGTAATTGAAGTAAGATCCGCATTTTTGGTTTTTCTAATTAAGAGCGTAGATACATGTCTTACATAGTGACTCAGAAAGATTTTTTGCTTTTACCTATAATATCTTTGCCTACAACTACATATACAGAAATTGTTCTAGAAATAGCTTAGTTTATTATTCCAATAGTCCAATGGCCGTTCCATCGGCCTCTGATATCTGTCATGGGGCTTAACGACTGCTTGTACTAAGACTAACAGACGGGACCTAAGATTTTGTGTCATACGACCCATGGTAGTGCCCATATGAAATGCCGCTTTTTAAAAGACTGTCTTTTGCATGGTCTTTAACCATGGACTCTCCGTATCGACCGTTGCTTAACTTTGGTAATCGCGTCAGATCGCGATAGGGTGCGCCTGCAGTTCTACAGGCCCCACATATAAAGAAGTAAAAAAATCAAACATATAATTTTCCATATTTGCAATAACAATGGGAAGTGTAATATGATGAAGTGTTTTTTTTATACTTATTAAGTTTAGAAACCTCTAACATACACATAAAATCTTCTTCTTTTTCATTGCCTTATCTCACTAGATGTGGTGGGCATAACAAACTTTCTTCTTTCTCTCTCCTCTATCAGCCGCCGTTTCTACATTCACACTTTCCTCTTTCATGTCCTCATTCACACACTCCATCCAAGTCTTCTTCGGTCAGCCTCTTGCCCTTCTTCCTTGCACTACCATACATAAAACCTCTATAGAAAATTCCCTCTCTATGTTTGCCTGTCTCTCTTTCCTTTTTCTTTTTCCTCTCACTCTATCTCAGAAGGAATAACTCTTACCGGATATTTGTAATTTTTTCTTGACGAGCCTAATATAAACTTCCTTTAATGCTTCCAGGTGTGCGCGTGCAGTGCCCTGGCGGCACTGGACGGCTACAGCCAGCAACAGGACCCTGACCAGTTCCATATCCAGACAGACGGAGACGAGGATCGGTACTTCATTTACCAGACCCACAACGGACAGTATCGAAAGGAAAGGAGGCTCAAAGATGGATCTGTTGTTGGTAGGTCTTACATACAATAAAGTATTTGTAACTACTCATATAAACAGTGCTCATTAGCACACGTCTAACATGCGAGTAAGATGTATTTTATTATTATTATTAAAGCCTGTTGTGTCCCACTGCTGGGCAAAGGCCTCCCTTCTCTCCTTCCAGTCAGCCCGGTCTTCGGCTTTGGTGGCCCAGTCCTTATCAAATTTACATAGATCGACGCGCCACCGTTTCCTGGATCTTCCTCGAGGTCTGGTAGTGTTTGGCACCCATGCTGTGGTGGCCTTTGCCCAGCGGTCGTCCAGCATGCGACAAACGTGCCCTACCCATTCCCATTTTAGTTTGAGCTGTTTTTTGCGTAACGTCTATTATTTTGGTTTTGGAGCGCAGTGTGGTATTGCGTATCCTGTCTCTTAACTTGACTCCTAGAATACTGCGCTCCATTGCACGTTGACAAACGCCGAGATATATTTTAGGGTTACTAAAAGATACGAGTATAAATAGTATTACCTATTACTAAGACTGCGCTATCCGTCCGTCTGTTACCGGGCTAGCCTCTAGCTATAATATTTCTATAGTGTTCACGGATTACATAGTCGTTACAATATTATGTTGCTGCCATAACAACAAATATAATAAAAATAATAATTATTTTAAGGGGCTCTAATGCAAAAAACGTGATTATTGCCATTTTTATAAATGACTTCATAATTCCACCGTGCACTCATTATCATGTTATGTAATTTTTTTTTCAGATTTCAGTTATGTTATTTAAACACTATGTAATAAATGTAGTTAGAAAAACTGAGAGCAAAAATAAATAGGTTGGTAGGTTAGACTTAGATTTTTTGATAGGTTAGAGTTAGATTTGAAATTATTATTACCCTATACATATACATGTATGATTAACGTGCTATTCGATTAACACGTTAAAGTTATCCTGGTACAGAGTTTTTAACACTGTTATAGTAACGAGTTATACTTTTAGAGTAAGTGAAAAATTATGCGTGATAAAAGTTTGTTTGGGTTTGGAGCCAGTAATAGTAATTTCTGGTTCTTAAGAAACCTGATTATGGCCCAAAAAAGAAACATGGTCTGCCCGAATACTTTTAATTTATGACATGATACAGACTTGTGACCGGCAATCTCGTCCGACTTGTATTTTTTTGTTCAAACCGCAAATTCATTCGGTAATTTGAAACTTATCCTTTAAGTTGAGGACATACAGTGTCCTTCAAAATATAATATTAAATCTTGTGTTTTCTTATCTCTTCAGGTACCACGGGATGGGTGGGCGCTGACGGATACTTACGCCTTCAAGACTACATAGCTGACAGTCAAGGATACAGAATCTATAAATCAAAAACTGTATACGTTGGAGAGAACCGCCCTATTGGAGTATGTGTAGTATACATTGTATTCTTGTATGTAATCGTAAATTCATAACATATTAGACTGTACATAATTAATTCACGTAATAATAATTTCAGGAATCACTGAACATCGCTAAAACAGCACCTACAGATTCTGGTTACGCCGTAACACCGGCGCCGGCGCCGGCGGTGCATAGGACGCGCGCGCCTCCACGAGTCAGCTCCACGACACAGGCCCCGCTGCCGAGCCCGCATTCCTTCCCCGCGGAAGTGACCGTCACTCCGCCACCCTACGTGCTCCCGACCTCTACCCCGCAAGTGTTCGTCTCGCCCAACTCTATCGACTCATCTACCACCTACGACTTCCGTCCCACGGTCCCACCAATCACCGCCGCCGAGGCTACATCGACGCAAAACCCCTACGAATACGATTCCTCTAACACTAACACATTAGACGACGGCTACTACGCCAGTGACAGCACGCGCTATGACGTCTACAACCCTAACTCATATAGACACGCCGATCAGTGGCAACGGAGACAACCGCCCGGCGCAAAGATCGGCGATGGATACACGCCGCAATTTCCTCAATATGATGGAGTTTCTTTCAAAAGAAATGGTTTTCGTTACTATCTTCCTAAACAGTATCACGAAGAAGAGTCCGGAGGGGCACAAGAAAGAACGGGTAGCTTTGGTTACGTCGATCCTTTCGGAATTAGAAGAGTGATTTACTATAACACAGCACCCGGTGAAGGATTCCAAATCCGTAAAAATAATAGATATGTCGGCCACGACGCCACTCCTTACGACCCGAGACCTACTAACTGATACTAAGTTTAAAAAAAAAATTACAGTGTGTGAAATGAAATGTGAGAAATTGAAGTTACCTAAATAATTTATTTATTTAAACAGTATAATTAGTTCAATAGAACTATTATTGTGATTAGAAAAAATAGCGAATTACTTATAGAAACGAACGAATCAAATATTTCTTAGCCAATATTTTTTTGTGTTTGTAAATATCTAATGCCTAAGTATTAAACAGGTAAGTAAATAACTTACGTTTATGCTTACTAGTATAATAACGTAATGCAAAAAAGTAAGATTCCAATACGATGTTGTTGTAAAAACTGTTCCAGTCAGTAATTAAAAGATCAATATAAGTTTTTGTTAACGTAGTTACTTGATATTATCGTCACGTATACATTAATTAAGCTATTAATTTCAGTGCCATTGACCTATAACAGCTGTATCTGTGTTATTCTGCTTATAAACAAAAGATGAAAACGCTGCCGTTAAACTTTGTTCGTCTTTATGTCAAATACTAGAATATCCAGTTTATTTCTGTTACTAAAAGGAGCTATCAATAACGGAATGCATCCCAAAAATGAAGACGTACGCATAAATTTATTATAAAATATTAATATGTAGCAAAATATACTAGGTTTACCGTTAATAATCAATGTCATCTATCAAATAATATCTTAAAAGGCAATTCAAGTATATAAATATTCTAATCTAAACAAGTCGTTGAACTCTTCTGGCTCTCAAAGTATTTTTGTTGTAGTCATTGCAAATGGTAAAGCGTAGGAGCTATAATTGGAAAAACTGCTTTAGTGACTTCCTAATGTGGTGTAAACTGAATTGTATCAAGCAAGATCAAGATTATATTACCATATCTGACTTTAATGTGTGGAATAAACTTAAAAAGATAATTTATTTTGCTATGTGCGATCAAATGATTATGTCAAATATTTTTAAGCACTTAGCTTGTGCGTATTTGGCCATTTCATAAAGATAAATATGGTTATTTGATTACAATTATTTAAATCTAATTTGGTGGCATGTACTATGTTGTTGAGAATAACTTGCCATTGCAGTGTACTGAACATTGTATTACAATGTACTGAAGATTTAAATCAGAAGTAGAGAAATGGCAACTTGTTCCAATAACTATTCAATATGGGTATTAATATAAAACAGCTGCACGTTCTTATATATTAGAGTAATTAATATTATTAAAAAGTAATTAACTTATGAATATATTATAAATAAACTTATCTTATGGTGTTTCAGATTTATATGTGGATTTTTCCTTTATGCTATAAGCAATGAAAGTCTGCCATTTTTAAACTTCGTCTAATTCTGAACTACTTAGTTTATTTATTATTTTATTATAGTCTCGCACTTTTTGGAATAATATTTATATAAGAATCTAAATATGTCTGTATAAATAAAAGTATTTAACAAAAACAGTGTCTAGAATTAATATTTTTTTTTTCGATACAGTAAATTTATTAGTAAAATCTTAGTTTCACATAAAATTTACTCAACATACACATATCTGTAATTGGGATAATTAGGGTAGTTAGAATAGAGCTGATAGTAGTTGGGGTATACACGGTAGTAGTTAGAATATGCCCGTCCACCAAAGAATGAGGGCCAAGAGAAAGAAGGCAGTTCGAAGCTAGGCAGTTGGAAGCTAGACCAGGAGAAACTCGGAGGCCAAGAGAAGGTAGGCGGCCAAGAGAAAATACTCTGAATAAAAGATGGTGGCTTAGGGGGTTCCAAAATAACTTCAATAGGTTTTTCGGGTTGTTCTTCTTGATCTCCTTCAATTTCTTCTGCGCTTTTTCTTTCATCACTATATTTTTCTTCTTCTTTCTCTTCTATTTCAGGGACTTTATTTTCATTCTCCTCAAAACTGTCTTCTTCAAGATGAGCATTCACATAAGGCTCTACAGGTGCTTCACGTTTTTGATATTCTGCGCTACGCCTCCATATATCTCTAACATTTCTTTGAGGCACATGAGGACCAGCGGTAGCAGAAGATACTAGTAGTAAACAAAACAGACCAAACTGCCACATCTGAAATATTAAACAAAGAATAATTTATCTGCAAATGTATAAAAACCCACATACATATTTATTATCTTAGGTATTTTAAAATAAATATAAATAGTTAGGTACGAACCGAGTACAGAGTAGAGAACAGAGTTTTAACTACTATAAGACAAAACAATACAAGCAAAATGGTGTTAAGAATATATTTTATATCAAATAGATCTTACCTTTGCTGTCTTCGCGCAGTAATAGAGTCAAGAGAATTATTTGTCTACATATTTATAGTACCTTTTATCTTAAATAACTATATAATAGCTATTTAACTCTAATTAATATGTTGTGCATATAACGGCTTGATATCTTTTTAATTTGAAAACCAATAACTCGTAACTAAATCGACAAACATAACTTTGCTTGTTATGAAATTACATTGTTTTCTTATTTTAAATGTTAGGTATCTGAGGAAAATTTTGATAATTGGTTGGTTCAATGATAAAATAAAATTGTTTGTTAAATTAAATTTTATTCATTAAATAAAAAAGCAAAATATAAGGAGTTTACAAGGGTACTGCGACTGGATGAACTGGCACAGGTACCGCGGGGATAGCCGGGGGTACAGGGATATGTTCTCCCACCACATTATAGCCGTCAAATCCTGCTGTGTAGACAGTTTTGTAAGTCTTGCCGTCATCGCCAATATACATGACTTCTCCTTTAACTACCATGGATAGCCCACTGCCGTCAGGGTTGGGCTCCAGGTGACCCTGCTCCCGCACCACGGTGCCCTCGGCTGTGACATATTGTAGAGAGTATTGACCATTCTTGTCGTGGACTTCCTCGTGAAGTAAGGCAGGCAGTTTTCTGGTTTCGGTCTCGGAGGCAGTCGGCGCTGCTATGGCGTAAGAAGCGGCAAGCAAAAAGAACAATACCGTGATCTGTGGATAAGAGATTAAAAATTGTATAAAGTAACTTATCGGGTTAAATCTTTCTCGATAAATAATAATAATTTCATATAGTTTAAGGAAAATGAAATGCAGGTTAATAAATACCTTGTGCATGGTGACTGTAGAGATATTTATTTGAAAAAATATAGTACCAGTGAAATACAATCAGCTGAATGATGTCACAGAATACATGCGGTGCATTTTTATACTAAAATGTTTCGCAATAATCCAGTATATGCTAATTATTGAACTAGCCCTAATTAAAAGAGTATTAGCAAAAACTAAACTGAAATTGATATTATAAAGTATACCTACGAAATAGTTGCCCTAATTATGGAACTCGAAAATGTAGTCAATCATGTTTTTATTTTTTTTAAACCTTTATTTGAAAACTATATAATTGCCAAAAACGCGAAATCTAATTCAATCACTGTATTCGCGTGCTTCAATCAAAATGGTAAGTGCGAAAATTAAAGATATTTAAATATGTACTCGTGTTCGTGTTGTTTATTTTCGAGATATTGAAATAAATTTATTTTTTCAGATTGCCACTGCAATATTTTTATTTCTTCTGGGGACTAAAATAAGCCAAAGTACCGCAGTGCAAGCAGATGTCAAATATGAACCTTCGAAGATCTCAGTCAAAGAGCAAATCGACCAAAGTACTATTGGATCTCCATCGTCTAATACCAATTTTGTTCATCAGGGATCCAACTACTTTTTCGGAGCGCCAACCGCTAGACAATCTGGATTCCTACCACTGCCACCAAGACGTGAGATCACTAAAGAAGAGATCTTTATTTCAAAGTCTCCAGCTAAAGAGATGCCGCTGTACACGAACCCGGTAGTTCAAGCAGACACACTTGAAATATTCAACAATCCTTTGTTTTCTCGTCTTAATGTTACGTTAAATTTCACACCGTCACAATTTAATCCACCATTTTCATTTCCCGTTGTAAACGCCCAACTGATTTCACGATTGCCATTATCGTCATTAAACGTTCCAAGTTTTCCAATGATCAAACCTGAGCCTCCATATCTTTCCACGCTGATAGAGAGGCCCATTTGTCCTTCTAGAGACGTTGTTATATCGGAGGTTGATGTTCTGGTTAAGGAAATCCCGCCACCCCCGCAGCTGCCTCCACTAAGACTCGAAGACATCTTCAAGCCAATTATAGAAAAACAAATCATCCTGGTGCCGTCACCTCCGGAGATTGAAGCGACTTTCCCTCCATCAATAATATTGGAACGCACGCCTTGCTTACCGTCAACATGCGCTCGCAATATAATTTTTGAACGAGTTCTTCCAAACATCGCTTGTGAAAAGTCTAAAACAGTGGAACTTATATCCATACCAGCTTCGAAGGGAAACCCAATTGTTGCCACACCGTTCTTACCATACATTATTAAGCGACATTAGTTAATTAGACAGAGTGTTAAAATAAAAGTCAGCAATCAATGTTATTCTTGTCTTATTATTATTTATTTTAATTACCTTTTCCTAATACAAAAATTAAAAAAAAGACGCAGGTGGCACATGCAGAGGGAGGCCTATACCCAGCAGTGGGATAAAGAAGGCTGTGGATGATGATGATGATGAATACAAAAAATGTTTACTTTCTAGAGTGAAATCTAAATGTTAAAGGCTTATCAGGTTTGTTGATAAGATGGGTACGGACTCCCAGTTCATCTCCCGTCCATTCGATTCTGAATTCACGAATGAGCTGCAAAATATAAAAAAAATGATTTGTATAAGTACTTACAATTGAAAACTAGACTCGCCGGCTGCTTGAAAACTCTCGACATCAAAGCATGACCTTTCATATGTGATAATCTAATATTGTAATATATTACAATATATGATATTTATCGCAATATTATTATTATAAAACTATGTTATGAAAGTCATATAAAAAAGTCCTAAGAAACTTAGGCTATACATATTTTCTTACCCGTATCAACGTTATAGTCATATTCTGTTCCGCCAATCTCCTCGCAATACAAGACCTAGGCCCAAATCCGAAAGGTAAGCTTAGAAATGGGTGAATATTCTCGTAGCTAGAAGACTTCCTGACCCATCGCTCAGGTTTGAACCGTAGAGGATCTTTCACGTATTGAGGTAAACGAGATGCTATCATATTTTGCATTACCACTACTGTCTGGAAAAAAATAAGTTTTAATATAAACTTAGACATGCTTGAAAACATGGTACACATATATAAGCTCTATAGCTTATATAAGAAACTTATATAAGCTATAGACCCAAGGAGGATTCACAACCAAAGTAGTGCATACTTTAGTTGTGAATTAGTCCCTGAACTTACAAATATGTTTCAACTTGTAGCGCCTGTAGCTTGGCTAGCTGATGTGCTCTGATGCGATTATCTCACGCGAAGCTAAGCAACGGTCGATGCGGACAGTGTTTGGATGGGTAACCATGCACAAGACTGTTGTTTTAAAAGTGCCATTTTCATCTGACACTAGCGTGGGTCAAATGACACGTTAAATTGTATGTCCCAGCTAGTAGTCTTAGTACAAGCAGTCGATAAGCCAAGTCAGAGGCGTCCGGGTGGCTTGAAAACTCGACAGTAAACTTTGGCCACTTAGCTCATACGAAGAAGAAGGAGAAGACTTATGCCGCGCTGTAATGCTATACTGGTAACATTGGGTTGTTGTTTTATGAACAAAACTATAGCGGATAAGTATTTTACAATCAGTTACTCACATCTTTAGGAATTAGATAGCCACCCAACACGATGTCCTTCTGCATGAGTCTGCCAACACCGATCGCAACCGGATTGAGTCTTAAACTTTCTTTAATACAGCTTCGGGTATACATTGCCTGGGATAAAGTTTCAGCAGTAAGTAGAGACTCCTTGGCTGGTAGAAGTGAGGATACTTCGTTAAATAGCTTGTCTTGAACTTCGGGGTTACGTGCTAAATGGTACAGAGCAAAGCTAGTTGAAAATGCAGTCTGAAAAAAAATTTAGAAGACGTAAGTAATAGTGTAAGAACGACAATTTGCTTTTATTTTATCACTCAATCGCATTACTGTAGAGCAATTGTTATTTTTTCTAAAATATATATCTAGTTATGTATTAAATTAAAATAATCTTACAGTGTCTATAGCAGCCATTAAAATATCCACCATCATTCCAGTAATATCTTTCAAGTCCAGGTTTCGTTGTTCCAAAAATGATGCTAGAAGCGACTTGTCAGATTCATCTTTTTCAGTTTTAAAAAAACTTACTCTATTCAGAAGAATCTTTGTCGACACCCTGAAAAATATTTTTTTATATTTTAAACATCCTAAGTTGCAATAAAATTGAAAGAACTTTTTGGATCAGTACCTAAGCTAAAAAAGTAACTTATATACTATATTTCGACGCCTTCCCCAAATTATAAATAAACGCATCTGGTACAGTATATATATTTTTTACTGTGTATCAAAACAATGATTGTGATGATGGAGTCCATACTTTTCTAAATATTCCTGAGATTTGGCTAGTTTTCTGTACAGCGGTGTTTTGAACAACTTCCATAGGAAACCTTTATCCAGCTTCATAATACCGCTATTGGATGCAAAGGCTGCAGCCATTATCTTACTACTCCTGGAATCTGGAGCTTGTTCCTCGAGAGAAAAGCTGTTAAAACGTTCGTTGAAAGCCACCACCCCGATCACTGAAAATGAATAATAACGTTAGGCAAAAGATATAAATGAGAACGACCAAAATAAACGTGAAAAGGTGATCGATTAGAAGCTTTACGAAGGTAATAATAACTAATTTAAAAAAGGAAAAACAGACTAATAAATGATGATAGTTTAGTCAGGCATGCAAATGTTACATCCCATAGATGTTTAGTTCGATCTCCACCAATGAGCTGACAAAACCGTAGCACGGTGGTAAAGCATTTTCTAGTGTTTAGTTTGCTAGCAACGACCCTCAAGATGAAAAATCTGTCACAATGCACCTAATGTTGAGTTCCGGAAGCCTTTTTAAGAACCAGTTATTCCAGACTAGGTATGCTCTACCTTAGACCAAAGTATCTCTGACTCGTGAGGTTATGCGCCTTTTTGGTCAAATGTCTACTATGTAAATGAAAAAAAAATATATATATATTTATAAATTAGACCTTTCTTTATTTTGGAAAACGGTTAAAAAGGCCCACCAACCTTCCAAGTTCAACCTATTCAGATACGGTAAGAAGTCATCATGGTATGATAGTTTGGTATTTTTAATCCACTGGACAAAGTCACAGGTTATTGCGTCAATGTTGCCGATGTGTTCTTTAACACTCTGCGGGCTGGTGAAGTTCTTCTGAAAAGTGCTGCGCAAGCGCCACCATTCTGAACCATTGCTGAAAAATATTAGGTTCAATTCATAGAGAAAGGAAATGTAAGAAGACACCATAGGATAAGTTTACGTCAAAGTAAACTGTGCCGGCAAAAGGTACTTATACTTTTTCATATACTGTCAAATTTCCTAGAAAAGTACCTACGCCAAAAACGTGGCACACATTTGTAGTAAAAAGATCATGTCCATAGAGTATATGCTACAATTCTTAGGCTTGACATACGGTGAGCTAGAAATAGTGATCTCAGAGTTAATAAAAATGATTTATCAATCTGTATCCAAATACAAAAAAATCGTGTTTAATTGTGTATGTTTAATACTTTTTCACGCTTCAACCGCAAAACCGATTGTGATAAAATTTGGTTTTAAGATAGCTAAGAACTTAGCTCGTAGCTTCTTATAGGGAAAATACCGCAGGGCACAGGTAGTAAATTATAAATGTATACTACAAACGAAATAGATGCCTGTTTACTTGTACTTAGCAATGAAATAGTTAAGCAACTTTAGTATAGAGTAGCGCCTGTAGCTCGGCTAACTAAGATAATCTGATGCATTTATATTTTTGATACATTTTTATATTCGATTTGATTTGATCATCGAGGTTAAGTAACGGCCGATGCGGACAATCTTTAGATAGGACAGGACCATACACATGACTATCATTTAACAAGTGGCATTTCCATCTGGGTGCTACCGTAAGATGGTTAAAAGTAAGTCTCGTCTGTTAGTCTAAGTACAAGCAGTCGTTAAGCCAAGTCAGAGGAATTCGGGTGGCTTGACAACTCTCGACACCAGAGCTTGGCCACTTATCTTAAACGAAGAAGTATAAGTAGTATAAGTAAACATTGTAAACTATTCACGTAAGGCATCTTAATATTTTCGCGTAGAAAACGGTCACACTTACTTATTATTAAGATGCTGCTCGGAAAGCACCGAAACTGTTGGAATGAGTCCAACTGTGCCGAAACTGTTGGACCTACTCCAACTTTTAATATTATGTAAGTGTGACCGTTTTCTACGCGAAAAAAATGGAAAGTATAAGTGAAATACGTGGAAAGCAGCCCTCCGGTGTTGTAGACGTCCGGCTTGTTGACTCTGTAGTGGTACATGGCAACGTGGCTCCGGCGCGCCGGGTAGCGGTGCTCTTGTCTCAACAAGGCCTCCATATCATCGGGGTCGAACACATGCACCAGCCTCACAGCTGGCACCTCCCGCACGAGGCTGCCGTAGCGACGGTAGTTCAGCCACGCGTTGCGGTCGAGACTCTCTGCATTGTAGTCGCCTGATAGTGTTAGGCCTTATTAGAATGGGCTGGCTATTGGGAATTCACTTTTAGTTTTTTTCAGGTGTCTTATAATTATATAACGGGGTAATGTAGACAGAATTTTAGTCACGCGGCCAGACACGGAAAATTTATTTGTATTAGTCTTATTGAACTAAGAATTGGCTTTTGTGTGTGTAATAATTACATTTAGGTAAGTTAAATTTGTAATTACATTTAGGTAAGTTATTAGTTAGTAATTCTTTAAAAAAATATGGTTATGTTGGTAATGGCAACGATTGGGTTACTAACTAACAAACTACTACTATTAGAATAATAATAATAATAAAAATAAAACCTTTATTTTCAGACACAAAGTTCATAGAGTACAATTTTCATATACGGTGTTAAAATTAGTTAAAAAAAAATGTTTTTTTAAATAAATTTAACTACTTATTTAAAATAACAAAGCATACATTTCTCTTGACAACACCACAGCCAAAATATAAATTCAATTTGATTGCATGCCCCAGGATTCGATTTAATTATTTTTTTATATTCACGTTAGGTATACGATTAAAAATGTAATTTATTATTTTGTATTTTGTTATTTTGTTTAAATAAAAATAAAGTATTACAAACTTTTAACGTGTAACGTTAAACGTAGTTAATTTTATTTGTAGAAAATATACTAGAATCTAGAAAATATATTTACTATCATGTATTCTAAACTTTATTTTTCATAAGATGTTTGAATAGTTTTACCTACCAAGTAAATATGTATAACTCGAGTCAATAAAGAAAACATTTTTCAAACAGCTTCCATAACCCAATGAGTGCAAGAGTAGGCGAAATTTTAAATATTTTTCTTTATTGAGTCGTGTTGTAGTAACAGAGTTTGCATGATCGGAATCATAAAACACTCTTACTCACCTATGAATGGTAAATATTTGTACAATGTTCCAATCACAGGATAACTCCGTGGTCCAGGAATATTTTCAAAAGGCAAAACACCAATTTTTAATCCATGGTTAAAAATTTCATCTTCTCCCGTTGCGCTTACATATTTCGCGCTCGTTTTAGAACTAAGAAATCTACTAATTAAATTAACTTGTCTCAGCATTATTTTCTAACAAAACTTCGATGTTTACTAGTGTCTCACAAGATGCTTACTAAAGTTAAACTGAGTAGTCTGGTCATCGTATTACAAAATGCCTACGGGCGCACTGAAATTAGATGCACATAATCTTAAACCAGAATGAACAAAAAACAACCGAACCGTTAGCACAATATGAATAACGTTCTCGGGCACTGAATCTTGATGATTTTTTTCGTAGACAATAATAGAAATGAATAATGAGTTACAAATATATTTCTTATTTTATGCCCGTTAAAGAACTTTTTTGACAATTTGTTTTTATTGCAAGTAAATACCCACATAATTGTCCAGCCCATGGTTTTAACTCATGTCAGAACACTCACTCATACGGTGAAGGAAAATATCCATTAAAAAAACCCACATGAATATCAAAAACTCTGATAGCGTGTGTCACCCGCCAACGCGCACGTAGCCAGCGTGGTGAGGTGAGCTTTTTGAGATGGAATTGAGCCAAAAGGTTTTATTTTTTAATCGTTACATCGCGTAAGCATACGAGTTAGTAACTCTCAGGCCTTAGGAGTAGCATATCTAGTCTGGATAATTACCTGCCTGGATGTCTGGATAATTTTGCCATCGTACCTATATGTCTGGATAATTTTGCCTGGAAGAGATCGCTTTAAGCGATAAGGCCGCCAATTGTGGCATACTTATTTGTAAGCTCTTTCTTTTTCTTTTTTGTATGTAAGAATTAATGTGTCCAATAAAGAATTTTCTATCTATCTATCTACCTGCCTGGCGACATATTTTTCAATTCGAGGGAATTAGCCAGGCCAGCATTAGAGAATGCTTCACCGAAAGTTCAAGTTTATTGGATATAATAATTCCTTTATACTGTTCACGAAGACAAATAAGAATTGCAAATAGGTATAAATGTTAAAGTGTTAATAAGTGTCAGCATCGATATCTTGCTATTATTATTACAGTAAACAATCATGTTTTAATGTTAAGCATCATCATCATCATCACATCTGCGTCCACTGCTGGACATATACTTTTTATGTTAATAACTTTCACTGATAATTATTATTAAGATTGTAATTGCTTAAAAGCCTAAAATCCTAAAATACATCCTTTTTGATTGTCAGTTCAAATATTTTTCTGTCAATGTCAACACATTGTAACATCTAAGTTTTATTTTAATAAAAAGAAATAATATTTTAAATATGTACGATAGTTAAAATTAAATAAACTTAACTAAGTGTACATCTACAACACGTCTAAAAACGGATTAAATAAAAGTAGGTTTTCATCGATTGATATCTGCAAAACTATCATGATAAAGTTTACAAGAAGTTGCAGCTCGAAAATATTTAGAGTAAATAATTTGACTACAAACTGTACAGTAAACAGGACATTACATACTGAATATGTACTTGGAATAGAAACCTCATGTGATGATACTGGATGTGCAGTTATAAATAATAAAGGTGAACTTTTATCAGAAAGAATACACTCTCAACATCTACAGCATTTACGAAATGGAGGTATTATACCTGACATAGCCCAAGATCTTCATCGAACATACATTGAACCTATTGTGTCTGAAACTTTGGAAAAAGCTCAACTAAATATGGAAAATTTGTCAGCAATTGCTGTCACTCTGAAACCTGGACTGCCCCTAAGCCTCGCTGTGGGAATGAAGTATGCTAAACATTTGGCACGCCGATATAAAAAACCAATAATTCCTATTCACCACATGCAGGCTCATGCACTGGTAGCAAGAATGAATTATGACATCTCTTTCCCATTCCTAGTCCTACTGATATCAGGTGGGCATTGCTTGCTGGCTGTGGTTCGTGATGTCAGCCATTTTCAACTTCTCGGAGAAAGCATGGACATTGCACCTGGTGAAGTTTTTGACAAAATTGCCAGAAAAATGAAGCTAAGAAATGTGCCTGAATATTCTACATTAAGCGGAGGACATGCAGTAGAAGTAGCTGCATCCAAAGCATCTGATCCAAATATGTTTAAAATGCCTCTACCTCTATCTGACTATAGAGATTGCAATTTCAGTTTTAATGGTTTGAAAACTAGTATTTTATTACACTTACACAGGAGTGAAAAGCGTCATAATATTGTAGCAGACAAACTAATACCAGAAGTAAATGAATTGTGTGCTGCAGCATTATTGGCAACTACCAGGCATTTGATTCATAGAACTCAAAGAGCTATGGAGTTCTGCCAAATAAATCAACTTCTACATGAGAGAAAACAGTTAATTGTGTCTGGCGGGGTAGCTTGTAATAACTACATATTTAATTCTCTGAAGATTCTGTGTGCAGAGACTGGATATGAAATATACAGGCCTACACCTAAACTTTGCACTGATAATGGTGTTATGATAGCATGGAATGGACTTGAAAAATGGAAGAAACAAATTGATATTGTAACTGACCTTAAATCTTTAGACATTGAAGCTACTAGTCCAATAGGTGAAAACCTAATACCATTAGTAAAGCAAGCCAAGCTACCTACTAAGCTAATGAAAATAAAACAACAAGCTTAGTTGTGTTTTTTTATTATCCCTAATGTTATCTATAATAATGTATTTATCTAGAAATAGATTTTAGAAGGGTTTTATATAGTTATTATAAAAATAATTAAATTGTGCAAAAAGTACGAAGCTTAAAAGTGACATCAAATCAAAGTGATCAAATGACAGAAACATTTTTATTCTTTGACATTGACTTTAATCAGCTGACAAATTTTAGCGTCTTGAATGATTGCTGGTTAGCTGAAAGAAGCGCTGTTTGGATTATAATATTTGCATTTTGCAATCAAGTTTCTATCACTGTACGAGTTTATAGTGGTGCATAGTATATAAAGAGAAGCATCTAAACGTTTGCCAAATTATGTGCGTCGTCGTAACCTTAATAACAGAGTTACATATATAGAATAGAGTGCGAATAGTTCGTGTTTCATCGCATAAAGAAAGCGCAGTTGAAATGGAAATTTTAGACAAGATTTACTGTAATCTAAGGCGACATATCATTAACTTGCCGGCTAATGTTCCAAAAGCAGTAGACTTTGTAAGCAAGTCTGTTAACAATGTGAGAATACCACCATTCACAAGGGACAATGTGCTGTATTATTATTTACCTATGCAAGGTCTGGTTAGTTACACAACCTTATCGGTTAGTGTTATGAACCCACATTTAATGGTTAGGTAAGTTTCTCAATGCGGGATAAATCCTCAAGACTAAGCCTACCTGGCATTTTGTTAAATCAATATGTAAGTAATTATGTTAATGTTGTCTTATTATTTTACAGATTGTTCCCAAAGAGAGACATAACTGATGTATTATTTTTATCTGCTGGTGGAGGTGCTGGGTTGTGGCTATGGGCCAGACCGCACATGGCTGCTGCGGCCCCAGCGAGGCGTTTCTCCTGGGCCTTCTTAGGAGGCTGCTTGTGGCCTTTAGGATCTATATTCTTATGGGCAATCCTGAGAAGCTCTGTAGGTCAGCGACCTATCATAGGCACAGTCCTTGGTGTATCAACAGGAGCAATGCTCACCAATATCGCCCTGGATTACTTCCACTATGTTGAACTCATGTTCTGTGGTGAGGTCCATCTTCCTGAGGAAACTTACAGTCCAAATAGTGATGATGAAAAATATGATATTGACCTCTAATTCTGATAATGATCTAATCTAATGATCATAAATTCTATATTTACACAAGCTTATTGCTTTTTTTTAGGTTCAACTAGAATACGAAAAGTTATATTTGTGGATGCATGTTACTTGGTAGTGGTTAAGGCTGATCCTGTTTCATTTATATAAATGTTTTCTCTTCACTGTCAAATCTAGCATGTATTTGTGTTATGAATTGTCTAGTCTTTCAAATGCTTGGAATTAAATTATGGAATCAATATGTTTCATTTTATTGTGTTTATCCTAATTTAGAAGTGTGAATATATTACCTTGATATCAGTGAATATCAAGGTAATATAAAAATAACAGTATATTATTTTTGCATACCATTCTATGTCAATGGCATAAAAGCATCAAATAATATACATGTCATATTTATTTAATATTCTAAAAAAAAACAGGAGTGTGGGTTTATTTTGAACTCACTTTTATTAAAAAGTTTACATTTTGGAAATGATTGGCAATAACTAGATTTTAATTGTTTGCTGGGGGCTTAGACCATTCCACATTCAGGATCAAGTGGTCATAACCATGACCGTTGAGGGTCTGGATGGCCTTAGCAGCATCTGCACGGAACTTGAAGTGCACATAGGCGAAACCCTTGCAGTGGCCAGTACTCTGTAACAAAAATATTATAATTGGACTAATTGAATATTAGAAGGAGAATGACTCACATGAGGTCAAGTGTGTTTCCATATTAATAAGGCAGACAAAGCAAGCTTTTTTATACACTATACAGTTAGGCATTTAAACCCTGATAGTGCTCAACCACACACCATCAGGTATACTGGTCGAATGAAGCATGCCTAATCTAGAGTAATTTCATAAACAATATTTTATTAAATTTAAAATACTGACTGGTGTGTATTTATATTTATGAAATTTGCTATTTTGTAAAAAATTATCCATATCTGTTCCAAAAACTAGCAGATATACCGCGCAAACACATACTAAGACATAAATACAATTTGCAAGTACCAAGGTGTAGATTACAAATGCAGAGCTCGGGCCCACATTCTAAGGCTATTAAAATATTTAACAAATTACCAGACGACCTAAAGTGTATCGATAATATTAAAACTTTCCTAACAAACTTAAAAAACTTACTCATAACAAAAAGTTATTATAAAATAGAAGACTTTTTAACTGACGGAACACTTAAAATATCAAATGAATTAACAGGGTTGCTCATCTCCAGTAAATAATTGCAATGCCTTATGGATAATTATGTAACTTTAAAGTGACATAATATTGCAATAAATGGTTTGACTTTGACTTTAGAGTTACTGGCTCTCAAAGATGCAGTTGGAATTACAGTAGAACCTCGATAAGTCAAAAACCTCCAAATGTCGAAAAAATGTTTTGTTCCCTTTCCTTCAAACACCAAAACCTCCATTACTTGAAATCTTGACCCTCTGTTAGTCGAAATAATCACTGAGTCCCTCCAAGCCATTTTGGTACATATTTCCACTCTATAACTCGAAAAATTTTTTTGGACCCTGCATCTCGAATATAGCAATGTTTTATTGTTCGACCTTTACAACTTGATAATTTGGAGTTATTAACCTCTATTATTCGAACAAAAATAAATTACCGACTTTAAGAACTTGCCGATAATGTGAGTACACTATTGTTTCTTAGAAAACATTTTAGGAGTATATGATAATAAATTTAAAACTCACGTAAACATGTGCTTGCTTGGTGTCAGGTGTTTAATTTTGATTTCCTTTGAATATTTAGCTAAGCAAGTTATTTTTTTTCGACTAAAATACTGTCAGAAGTAGTTTGGTTTACAACAGAACAACCAAATTATCTAAAGCAAAAATCCTCCACAAGTTGAAAACTCTGTTACTCAAATTTTTTGGTGTCTCCCTTGATGTTCGACTTATACCTCTATTCTACTGTACTATGTGCTAGATGACAGATTCGAAATTTAAAAATGTAACAAAAATGGGTATATTCCCATATTATGATTTTCTCACAATGTTTTTCTTCACCGAAAGCTCAAGCTCTCAATTGCATTGGTAGGGAAATTAGAACTCACACCCTGCTGGACATAAGGCCACCACACCCCTGAGCTGTCATCACTTCAAGTTTCTCTCTTACACACCTTTCTTTCAGCTATCATATCCTCATTATTTTCCCAATGGGTTGTGTATTGTCTATTTATACATTACCTTCTCTTTGGCCAAGTACAGTTTCTGCACTGGTCCGAATCCCTTGACCAAATCTTCAAGGTCAGCTTCAACAGCAAAGTTGCTAAGATTGGAGATACGGATGGCAGCGACGTCGTCACGACGAGCGCCTGGGGGCTCACGACCGGTGCCGCGACCAGCTCCTCCTTCACGCAGGTATGGAGCCACATACTTGTTGGTTGGAGCCGCCTTGGAGTCTGAAAACATTGTGTTAATAGGTACCAGTAAGTTGATTGATTGTATTCATTTGCCCGAAAGTTGGTATAGCTTGTCTAATTAATCAGATGTGCTTCTGAGCAAAAAAGTCAGACATCACAAAAGTGCTCAGAGCTCAAAAACTAGCAATTCAAACAATGTTAAGACTTAAAAAATGGATGTCAGTAAGGGAATGCTCCCTTACTTCAAGACGAATATGTGGTATATATCACTATATATTTATAACTGCTTATTAGAAATTTACGACGAGAAGGATGTACTGGCTTCAAATAAAAAATATAGCTTAAGGAAACAGGATCATTTGAAAAAACCAGCAAACAGACTAGCCTAAGTACAAAAACAAGGAATATTTAACAAAATAATAATGTTTAACAAACTGCCACTTCAAATTATTGAATTACCAGTGATCAAATTCAAAAGGATGCTAAAACAATTCTTTAAAATCAGAATTCTTGAATATGCAACTTGATGAATCTTAATTTTTTTCTGACATTATTTTGCAATAACATCCCTAATTTTAAATACCTTCTATTTTAGTCTATGTTACAATAATTAAGTTTAGTTTAGTTAATATCATTCTGTGTTGCTTAAACTAAATGTATATGACTTACCAAATGGGATGAGATGTTGCAATGTCAATAAATGATTTTATTTTATTTATTTTAAACAGGTCTATGGCAAGGCATGAAAAAGGATTTGAGTGTTTTAATAGATTAGAGTGTTTTTATAGAGAATTGACTTGAGGAAGGTGCTCAAAAAACACAATAAAATATATAAGACCTGTTCTGTTTGAATATGTGTGACTATTATTTTGTAATTATATAAAGATAAGATGCCTCAATGACATATTGAGTAAACATTGACCAACCTCAGGTTTTATGGCAATTTTAAATATTAGTTAACTTACATGTAGGTAACAATATTAATAGACGAAAATACTATTATTGATTTGCAGATAAAAATAACACAACTCTGCTGTATAAATTGATATTTTTTTATGGAAAATTTAAATTAGATCAGTTCAATTTGAATTGTAGACATGAATAAATTTAATATAACGTTTGTTTCATGTTTTTTCTAAGCTTACACACTTTGTAAAGTGAGAGACAGTGTCTTTGTTCAGGTATTAGTTATATAAAGAGAAGTATTTGATATAAAACATACTTTTTAAATAAGTTACTCTTATAAGTAAAAATATGTCAATTTTGAGCAAACCATTGATCTCAAATGGATTTATCTAATTTAGTTTAAGATGTTTCTTTGGCAACATTCTAGAGATACAGGATATCAAGTAAAAATGTATCAAGTAGACAAAACAAAAGGGTGCAACATTTATATAGTTAGAAAGTTCATAAGGCTGTTTTCCTTCATGTCTGATTCAACAATCAGAAAAGATTACCTCCTAACATGAGTGGACCAAATTTGATTCGGTAGGAAGTATATTATAACTTTTGTATAGAGATAGAATTGTTATAAAAGCATATTATACCAGAAACTTTAGCAGCTTCACTGGCCTTGGCTTGAGCCAACTGGGTGTGCTTGAAGGGACAGTTGAGGGTCCAGTGGTCTCCTTGGCAGGTACGACACTTGTAGATGACACTGCTGGTTTGCGGCTGTAAATATATAAAAAATAGAATACAATTTCCTTGATTTTTTCAATATCCTAGGTGCTATCACCAAATTCCAACAGTAGGGCAAAACAATTGTCCGCCAATGGATACCATCCCACATTGGGTTGGTCGCTAATAATTTAGTAGACATCTTGGCAAAACATGCATCGCATGATGGAGTCAGGGTGGATTTCACCTCTTTCTTCACCAACCAAGTACATTTATTGAAAGAAAACATTTGTAACTTATTTCCAGAATATTTCAATCAGCGTTCAAGAGATAAAGCTTTCTGGTACCGAACTATCCAACCAAATGCCTTAAAAAACACCTGGATAATGAACTCCACCATTTCAAGGAAAAATATTGTAACTTCCTTGAGGACGCATTTTGGGCACATCCCATGTAACAAGTTTTACTCATGGATCATTTGCTCATGAAATGTGCCCGGAACACAAACTTAAGAGAACAACCTAACCTAGAGGTGGGATATTGTAACAGTGTTCTGGCAGAACCCAACTCGGATTCTGCCAGAACACTGTATAGATTAATAGATAGAATATAAGATTAGATAGTATAATTTTAGTAGGTATATTTTTATCAGGCAATATATTCTTCCATAGAATGAGCCTTTCTCTAGACTAAAACAAAATAATAATAAATGTCAAATAATATGTCCATTTCTTATTTCTGTTTTAGTTTACCAATTATTCTCAGTTTGCCAGTTTATGGTACATTATCATTGTGTGAGAGTGAGTGAGATAATAAGGTTCTACTACTAAATATAAGTACTATAATAAACTCCTCACCTTGAGTCCATCTAACTCCCCTTCTCCATCAGGTCGCTGAGCTTCCTCTTTGCTGGTAATGAATTGCATGAAGACATCTTCAGACACATTAGTAGTAGCAGGGTTAGGTCCCGGTTTATCACTTGCAGAGTCACCAAACTTGCTCCATGTCTTGCGCTTAGCAATACTCTGTAATTTAATTTAAGATATTCATTTAACTGTTTCAAAAGAATCAATGGCTGCTATTCAAGCCTCTGTTCTTGAAGCTATGGGACAGCACACAATAAATAAATACCCATCCTAAAAATATGTACGACTCCGAATCAGATTCACAATTCAAAACCTGCCTCACAGGGGAAGTCACACATGGGAAGCCAGATGCTGCACCAAGGCTTACTCATAGCTAGGTCAGCAATACACAAACATTATTTCTTTTACTGGTAGAGCCCTCATAGGGATAACAGGAAAATCATAGTGAATCATGTATATTATGTTTATTATATATACATAAATATGTCTAACTACACAAAAATACTCACTTTAGAAACCACTCTTTTCTCAATTTTGTAAGTGCGCACTATTTTCACCTTCTTATTATCATTATCATATTTATATTCAGTGACAATTTTGAGACCATTCTCGACAACTTCAGACGGTGGGGGCAGGGCTCCCTGATCAATCTCAACCTCATCTGCCCACGAGGATTGAATTTCGTCCGCAACAGGCATCTACAACGACAAATACACTGTATACTATTTATATTCTGAGGACAACATTTCAATTGATTATCCAAACCACGGCCGAACTTAAGGACTACGTAGCTACTTTTCTTGGTTATAAAATACGAGCGTGAAGAAAGCGATAAATTACATTTACAGACCATTGTTTAAAAGCTTACCTTTGTGCATATATAAGTGTTTTTGCCTTTATTAGTCCTAGGTTAAACAGAACTTAATACTTTAGGATAAAGTGGAGTTGGTATTTCCTCCACAAATCTTCGAAAAGGTGCAACTTACTTCGCCACAGATAAAAACTAAAAAACATGATGACGCTTTGACATTGATGTTGTCAAAGCTGTAATTTCTACTCGCTCTTTACTCTATGCTTATTCGATTTTGTTGAAATATCCCTAGCGGTGCACTAATTATTTTATTTTATCCTCATCTCTAATCAGAATTATCAAAAGGTGGTGGACACAGAGGACGTACGATTTGTTTCTCGAACGATATTTTTATGAAATGTTATTTGTTTTGATAAACCCAAGTTAAAATTATTCCTGTTCAGTGTAATCAAGTACCTGTTACCTAAATACGGTAAGTAAACTGCAATTCTTCTTAGTTTTAATATGGAACGACGTCAATAAACGCACAACATGGTCCATTCAGTTAGGTAGGCATTGCAATAGAATGCACAATCGTGAGCAGATTACGGTACATTATAGGTAGATAGTTAGAGACAGGTTTTGATTTCCTTGAACAGAGATTTGGCCTGCAGAGATAAAGCCAGGTGAAGTGCGAGTATCGTAAGTACATTAATATGTTTGTAATAAATGATTCATTTTGTAACAGGGAGATATTATCCATGACCTTAAGTACGAGTATACCTATAAAAATCCTGCCTGGTTTTACTCTACAGTATCATTTAAACTAAGTCTCCGGTTACTACAGATAAAATGAACACATTGTCACATACTCTTATTATAGGTATTTATTGATTGTTCTAAGTATGACTAATTAATTATAATGTCCGTACCCAATTACATTGTAATTGACCTGTTTGACTAATCTTAAATTGTTATCTTTTTAGCTGTATTATCAATAGTTTTAATATTCCAGGTGCTCCAGTGGTGTTTATAAAATGCTGCGGTTCCTCAGCAGAAGGGGCCGATCATCAAGTCAAAATCGCAACAAACAAGGCCAGAAACAGGCCATTAACAAACATCTAATACAATGTAAGGTAATGTTACTTGATGATACAGATATATCCATAAATCTTTCAAAAAAAGCGAGTGCAGGAGATCTCTATGAACAAGTTTTTTATTCATTGGATTTGATTGAAAAAGATTATTTTGGTTTGCAATTCACTGACACAAATAATGTCAAACACTGGCTTGATCCCACTAAAACCATTAAGAAACAAGTTAAAATTGGGCCACCATATACACTAAGGCTCAAAGTCAAGTTTTATTCATCAGAGCCAAATAATCTGAGAGAAGAACTTACTAGATACCAGTTCTTTCTCCAACTGAAAAAGGATATCTTGGAGAGCAAGCTAGAGTGTCCACATTCCACAGCAGTAGAGCTTGCAGCACTAGCTCTGCAGTCAGAGTTGGGCGACTTTGATGAAGCTGTACACACTCCTGCAACTGTGTCTGAATTCAGATTTGTACCCAATCAAACTGAAGAGATGGAAATTGAAATTTTAGAAGAATACAAAAAATTAAAAGGTTTGACACCAGCTCAAGCTGAAGTTAGCTACTTAAACAAGGCCAAATGGCTTGAAATGTATGGTGTTGATATGCACATTGTCTTGGGCAAAGATGGTTGCGAGTATCATTTAGGCTTAACACCCACAGGCATTTTGGTATTTGAGGGGCCACAAAAGATAGGACTGTTCTTCTGGCCTAAAATCAGTAAACTAGACTTCAAAAAAAAGAAACTTACTTTGGTTGTAGTTGAGGATGATGATCAGGGCCGAGAACAGGAACACACTTTTGTTTTCCGTCTACATAATGAAAAAGCTTGCAAACATCTTTGGAAATGTGCAGTGGAACATCACACATTCTTCCGCTTGCGCGCTCCGGTGAAGGGTCCATCTGCCCGCCAAAACTTCTTTAGGATGGGATCTAGGTTTCAATACTCGGGAAAAACTGAATATCAAACTACGCAACAGAACCGCGCGCGTCGTACTGTCCAGTTTGAGAGACGCCCCAGCCAACGATTTGCTCGACGGCAATCGCATGTATTACGCGAGCGCGAAAAGCAAAACAACCCATCTAAACCAGACACTACACCGCAACCAGAAGTTAGCGACGAGGTACCTTCTACATCTGACGCAGTGTTGATTCCGACTGTTGTAGACACAGGCACTCTGTCTAGAAAGAGTAGTGCCAAGTCACAAAAGTCTTCTCTTTTGGATACTGAAAATAGAGTGTTGGAAGGTGAATGTTCAACTAAGAACTTGCTGAATGATGAACCTGCTGAAGAAGTTATATTATCTAAAGATGATGCCATCAGCAACAAGATTCTCTTCAAAGTGGATAAATCTATCAATGAAGAAAAGAAGAACAACTTGGCTCAGCTGGTAATAAACAAGCCTCCATGCACTTGCTCTCCTGTCACAGACTCCAATCCTTTGAATGACCTTCTCATGAGCTTAGTGAAAGAAAAGTTGAACAATGATGATTCCAAGAATGAAGCTAAGAAAGATCAGTTGGATTCCGCCGACAAAGAAGTGCCAAACAATCAGTCCAAGTGTTACTTATCGTCAAACAAAGCCCTTCCTCCAGGGCAGCTCAAATGCAACAATATTCTGAAAGCCCGAGAGAATGAAGTGAAGATTATTAACGAGTCGACTAACATTAATTTATCGCATCCGTCCACACCTTCGCCTAAAATCTTGAATGAGCCGCATGTCGGCAATCCGTTGGCGCAGAACAATTCCCAGTACGTGTCTATAGTGGTGGTAGAGCCGCCGCTCGCGCATGCTAAAGTGGCCTCGCCAAAGCCAGTGGAAAGGAAAAAAGAAGACATTGCTCCTAAGTCTCAACCGATATCATCCCTATCACCCTGGCTGGTCAGCTCCGAGCCCAGCTCTCCTTCTGGCATTGGTGAAAAGGAAATTACAATCATTCACCGTAAATCTGTGATTACTACGCAATTGTAGATTAATGAATAACTACTATGACAATTTATTATGTTTTAAAATTTTAATGACAAGAAAATCGTTGGATTTTCAACTTAGAATAATATGCATGAATTAACAATATTCTATAGGTATGTACTTAATTTTATAAGCCTGATAATAATAGTTATTATTTTATTTTAATCCTATTGATGTATTTTGAGTACCCTATTGTACTTAATACTATTGTTTATTTCTAATAGGCGTATTGTAACTAGTGCCTTACTGAATCCGCCCTTGTATTTTAAATATTAACTTAATTAGATATGAATACTTTAACAATCACAAATATTAAATTTTGAAATAAAAATTATAAAGCGGAACGATAAATAATATGCTTGAAGAGGAAAACCTACCTTCAAGAATTTTACGCCTAAAGAACTTTTTTCGCTTTCATGTTTCGTTGGAAACCTAAAGCGAGAGAGTCGTCTTTAGTATTTTTCGAATGTACTTAATCTCGCGTACTTATTATTTTTTTCTTAAGTAATATTTTAGTTTTATGTAACGCAATTTAGGGACAGTGTTTATATTTCGAAACTTGGATGCAAAAACGTTTTCCAATAATCTAACAGGTATATTAAAATGTATCGTAGTAAAATCTCAGACACAGGATATAAGTCCTTTAACTTTGATAAATAATTACGTGTTTCATAAAATATATTGAAAAACTAATTTGGTAGCTTATCACCAAGTTATATTTTTGAGTTTAGTATTGTGATAAAAATGCCGTCCTCTTACCGCGCCAATATTTTTACATTCCATATTTTATCATAAAAATAAAGCCATTTTATTAGATAAGTACAATGTACATGTCAGTATTACATAATGATAAAACTAACAACATCGGTGCCATAGTATTAAAACAATTTCAATATCTGACTGGTATAAACTTAAACAATAGCTTAACTAACGTTTTATATAAGGCTATTATTGTGATTACACTGGGACATTCCATACAAACTCGAAGTTCTATGATCTAGATTTTATCCGCTATTTGATCTCTATGGCTTCATATCTCGACCATCTAGCTCGTATTCATTATTAACCAAGTGCACTGTCGGAACTTTAATACATAGATACTGCCAATAAAGCGTAGCACATAAAGAAGCAAAGGCATTGGCACTCAATCTTCGTTCCACATTGCGTAATTAAAAAGTATACATTTATCTTATTATTGTATAAAAAATAAGCCATTTCACATTACTTGGTAGTGGATAAAATAACATGAACAATTTTATATATAATTGACGTTTAATTTTTAATTGTTAGGATTTATTTGGCGGCAACATTTGCGTAGGTAATTAAAACATTGGTGCATGGGATAAGGTTCACAAAAAATACTTATTAACCTTTATCAATGTTTTTCGTTAACTTTCGTTATTATTATTTTTAGTACAATATCATTATTATTATACTACATACAGAAGTTAATTTTAAATATAATTAAATGAACATGTTCTTCTCATATCAAATTCTGAAATTAAAATTACGAATGGTACAAATATTCCAAACAACTCATTAGATACTGTGGCCAAATAGTCATAAGATTAACATAAGAATCCCTCTTTTTATATATTGGTAAATATATAAATTATTATATTAATTATACATAAAAAATTAACGAAGAATGTACTAAATGAACTTATATAAAATCAATAATTTTATAGACATGATTATATCCAATATTTTATTATGAAATGTAATTCATATTTTAATTAAAATAATACATATGATATTCTTATTCCGTTAAAAAGTTGTTTTATTACCTAGCCTATTCAACATTTTAGTATCATCTTTATCATCGTCAGCTTTTTGGGACTGGGTTTTTTTCAGTTTGGATAGGCATATTATCAATCTTTCTATTGATATATTTAATTCCCCAGAGCGTCGCCCCCATAGTATAGCCTAACTTCAAGTAGGATGGTAGTATACAGAGTGGAGTCATCATGGCTTACAGAAAAAGATACTAAGCTATCAGGTAGGGATTTGAAGAAAATCAGAAGATGAAAGTTTCTCAAATTCGGATTCCTTAAAAGAGGTTTATTGTAAATATTATTCCTCATTTTTCAGTTTTATTATCTTTAATTCAGAGTTAATAAATCATGATTACGTAAAATTACCTAGCTCATTATTTTTTTCATAGTCTTTTTAAAATTAAAAAATGTTGTACTTCTGAAAGTATCAAAAAAATTACTTAAAACAAATCTCACTTTTTTAGCAGGCATAAAATTTCTATATTGTTATTTGTTGCTTTTATATGAATATATTTTGTGAAATTCCTACTGCGGCGCTACAGGCGTTTCGTTCAAACATGTATGGCGCGGCTGAACTCCGTACAACAGCGCCTTATATAAATACTTCAGAAATCTACCAAAAAGGTCGGAGTAACAACAATAACCTTAAAACGCGTAATTGAAGTGTGTCAACTTCGTGTCACATTATACTTGTTATTGTGACCTTAGAAATTATTGTTGAAAATATTTTACGAGATAAACTTGAATTTACTAGCCACAATAGCTTAGCTAATAATCAGCCATGCGAAAATCAATAGAAAGAGTATCAATAGACAAGTCGCCGGATGTTACCAACTTGTATTCTCACAAGCGGTATTTCGTGAACAACTTAGACTCTTACCATGGGGAATATATCCTGAAGCGCTTATGTAAAATACTAGATAGGAACCAGGCACCGCAGCCAAGCGCTACTGTCTCCAAGCAGTCGGTTGCTGCCGAAGAAGTAGAGGTATCACCGCCTCCACCTGAACAGCCTTATGAGATTATAGGTAAGTTAGATTATTTTTATTCTATAGAAACATTTAATCTAATGGTTACCTGTTAATACTTTATTACATTGTGGCGTCTCTGTCGCACTTCATCGCCCGCTACCAATCAGAGCGCTCGTTCTGAATCGCGCAAACGGTATTTTCAATACGCTTACGACTGGTCCTAGCTACAATGCATGATCGTCAGACGGCCGTCTCCGGACACAACATCTGTCCGGGGGGATATCCCTTTGCTAGATGGAGGCAGACCGTCGTCGCTCCATAACATATACCTATATCAGTTGCAACTTTCGAATGAATCGTTTTTGTACTGCAGCTTAAAATGATAATGATGTAACTTGTTAAGGCGAAATAAGGGCAAAATTTTGATTTTACAGTTTTTTCGATATAAATCGTAAACGGTGAAAATAATTTAAAAAATAGCTTAAAGACCGTCTAAAGAACCACTCTAAGAAAATTTATACTTATTTTGGTACCTCTGCCCAGTGAGTTGAGTCATAAACGTCTTTTCGAAGAAATATGAATTCAAAACTGCAATACCCAATAGTAATCATGCTAAAATCAAGAGGTATAATTACATACATATACGTACTCATATCTATAGTATTGTACCTGTTGCATTATAATTACGAGTATAACCGTATAGTTCATCTATTTCAGGAACGGTTTTAGATTCAAAACTAGAGCAAAAAGGCTTGGAACATGTTGCAAGTATCGTACCCAAAGCAGAGTGTTTAACTCAAATGCTGACCTGTGGAACTGTTATACTAGACATAGGCTACGATAGAGACGAGTTGAAGACAGCACTTGATTATGCCAAACGTAAGGGGAATTCAAAATTTTAAACTTTTTGTGTGGTTCGCTTTGGTATCGAACTTGAGACCTCAAATTATCTGGCCACATTGCGGAGCTTCGCAAGATTACATATGTACAAGCAACGACATTGGTATTATAAATGTCGTTGTGTACAAGTGTTGTTTTTTCTTCTATCTACAACGGATTTCTGCAAAGTAATGCCTAAGTCAATAGGTTATATAGTGTTTATTTTTTGATACAATGCTTAAGGTTACTAGAATATTCTGCTAAGACAATTACACGGACATTGGAAGTAAGTATATAATGGTTAATTTTTAAGTTACACTCTGCAACTTAACTATTTTTTATCAGTTCTAAAAGATCTGCTAGAGAAACAAATGCCAGTCGACGCACCGAACCCGGCAGATGAGCCCGACGCGAGTGCAGAGGCAGATTCCAAAAAACGATACCTGATACTAATATCTACTGTCATGACTTGGGCATCTACCAAACCTCTAGATCCAGTAAGTATTTGTTTTTTTCGTATCTTTCAGTTCTTGCTTTGATTTGACATCGGCAGATCATAAGCAGCCTTAGATACTGCTTTAATAGACAAACAATGGCGTATCGACTGACCTATACTTTTCAGCTTCGATCGTTTCGGATCTCTGTGTTCTTTATACCTAATAAGTTGGTAGACTATTAGACTACCTATTTTTTTGTGCAGGACTCGCCCGAAATGCCATTCTTAGAAACTGATTTCCGGAAACGGAAGCCGCATCCCAACTACAAGATGCATTATGATATGGAAAACGAAGTGATTGGTTTATCTAGGAAATATAGATCTCAAATAGGGTAAGTCCATTAATAGACTCCTTACATCTGAAATTCGGTATTTGAAATTCATTTTAATCGCAAAATGTTGTTTCCTTATAAAGTCACGATATTTCACGGCCGGTAAAGTTTTTACTAATTTTTTCAACAGAGCGATAGTTGTTGCTCCAGGAGTAACTTATGGAGGGAAAGAGGACGTACTGTTTTACTGGTTCCAGAAAGCTTGGGAGTGTGAGAAGCTATTACCGTTGCTCGGTCGAGGAGGCAATGTTATACCACTCATCAATGTTGACGATTTAGCACAGTAAATACTTATTCTTTATTTATAATATTAAAAAAAAACATATTAAGTTCAAAATGTAAAAAAATATAACGTAGTATATTTTGATCTATCACAGAAATACATTTTGTTTTGCAGGATAATCTATAACTTAGTCTTGGACTTCCCGAGGAAACTCTATATGCTGGCTGTGGAACAAAATATTACTAAACAGAGAGAGGTATTTTATAAAAAAAAAGCAATATGTTCATACTACCACGTATTATTTCTTTCAATGTTATTGTTTTTATGACAGATCGTGAAACCTTTAGGACGTATTGCCGGTAGCGGTATGTTCAAGTGTATCCCACCGGAAGATGCTTTTTTGATATCCGAAATCGACGTAAGTTTTTTTACCTTTTTATTAAGTGCCTTAGAAAACTAGGCATCAAAAGTAGACTTCGTAGACAAATCGGATAAGATTCTCACGTTGAACATTTTTGTCACTTCCCAGCAAAGAATTGTCGACCTTATGACCCTGAATTTAAACATGGAGCCGACGTATATCGTAGAGACAATGGGCATAGAGTGGGTCTCCGAAGCAACTTTCGGTGAGAACGTACCGGCTTTGATGAAGGATTTTAAAAAACAACGAGGATTGAAATCTTTTAAAGTATGCTCTATTCTTTTATAAATATAATATAAAACAGTTTATGTACTAATTTGATCTTGACTCTAAAAGCTAACGAAAACTTTTCTACTAATATTATAAATGCGCAAGTTTATGTGTTTGTTTGTTACCTCATCACGCTCAAACGACTGAACCGTTTTTGATAAAATTTGGTGTGAAGATAGGTTAGACCTTGGATTAACACGTAAGCTACATTTTATCCCAGATAAACGCGACTAACACCGCGGGCGCAGCTAGTATATGCATATACTTAATAAAATCAACGTACCTAATTTGGTACGAGTCTTAACGTTCAGTTTTAAAAAGCTTACAACAACAAAAATAAAGAAACACCTAACGAGCTACAAATGTTAACGCACGAATGATCCGCATTGTGCTAATGACTTCGCTTCCCCATCGCACGGTGAATGCGGTTCAAATCCCATAGAGGCTTGTATTACAAAACATTATGTCATCGAGGTGAAGGCCGTTAGTCGCATGGTTTCCCTCTCGGCGATTCTCATAGATATGCTTGCTTGCTTATGATTGATTGTGTGGGCCATTGTAATGATTCGAGAGAACTGTTTGCTGTTTCTTGATTGCAACATTTGTGACTTACGAGAAAGGAAGAGTGTTGCGTCTTACTATAGATGTCTTTCTTTCAAATACTTAGGTTTGTTTCCAATTCATATTGTACCTACTCATCACCTATGTATATGGTGTCATTGATTACTACGACACACTTATTCGTAATTGACCGCATAAGTTCGTTTTGTTTTCCTCAAAAGTTACACATTTCTTAGATTATGTTATGAAACTATATTTCAGAAATGTTTTCAATGAAAAAGGTAGTACAAGCTTTTCTTCTGAAACGAATGTATTATTTATTATCTTTTCTTTCAGGTTGTTATGTATGGACCGCCGATAGTTGGGAAGACTACTCTCGCTAAGATGATCTGCGAATCTTATGGACTGGTCTACGTTTCACCTGATACAGTAGCTCAAGATATACTCGAAGATTTGGTAAGTTTATTTTAGAAACCAATTTTATTAAGATATTTAAAGCTCAAAATAAATTATAGTATACTTGTTATTTGTTAAATATCCGCCCTATAGTAGATATAGCTGCGCCACCGCGCTGTTTCTTGCGTTAATAGGTATTGGATATAAAAAGTTGCATTGTTATCCAGGTTGTCTTATTTTATCCCAGTTGTTTTAGCTGTTAGAGCGAAAAGGATATGAAACGTAAGGAATATAAAGAATTAATACTTTGGCCTCTTAAGTGTTATGATTGATTTCTCATAGAATTTAACTTATAGCAATCATTGCAAATTAGTACTTTACTAACACATGAGCTCATTTGATACTTACGGATAAGCTACTTGTGTTGTGTTCGTAAGCCTTTCATTGTCTATCAAGAGACCAGTTACAAGTATGTAGGCAACAGAGAAATGTACCTGTTTGAATTACAATGTCTAAGCGTATGTATGGTTTCATAACGTAACAGGTCACGAGTATTATTGGTTTTATTAAGTTATAGCCTTATAGCATACACTTACGACAGGTAGAGGCTTTAGTTTTGGACAATAGAGAGAAGCATCGCAACCGAAGATAACGGTTACGTCACGACACTGCACTTGACTCCGCTGATAAGATAAGTTATTTATCTTAATAGTTGTTTGAAGATGCGCCTGTGGAAACATACTAATTTAAATAAATGCGGGTTACATAGTGCATCCTCATTTACGGTTAGGTACTTTTTGCAGTCCCTGTCATAGTGTTTATTCAACTTTGATACATTTTGGCAAGCAAGTAACTGATCCCGTTGTAAGGTATTATTTTCTCCAAGAATACGTTTTACTGCTTAAATCATAGTATTCTCACAACAATATGGTACATATATCTACCAACTGGAATTGCAGATGGATCACAGAATTGTGATAATACAGTGAATAAAACATCCGACATCCGTAGGTTACACATCAATATTTAGTACAGTTTATAAACAGATGTAACAATTTAATCGATTCATAAGTAGGCATACATATAGGTATACGTATGTAAAATAGGCACGTGCGAATGTCGATACGACTATTTACTACAAATATATTTGTATGATTCACATTTTTTACCAGCTACTCTGTAGCGCTTTTGGATTAATAGATTTGATTTTTGAGCTGTGATTAAGAGCGTAGAATTACTTAAACCTAGAAAAATCCTGTTCACTATGAAGACCTTACTTAATTTGCTTATTGATAAGGTATTTTAATTGTTCAGTCGTGGCGCGTAGCCCACTGGGAAACCGGTGAGACCGCAGCCCTGGACGTGCCTGTGACTGGAGAAGAGGAAGCCTTGGACTTGGCTGATGATGAAGACCAGGGAGAGGACGAGGCCGCTCAGGAGACCGCCAGGCAGACGCTTGCTGTGCTGAAGTCAGGCCGACCACCGACTGACGAGGAAATTATTGGGTAACTTTAAAATTTTATAAAGACTTTGCATGTTATCAATTTATACGAGCTAAGCTCCATAATGTTACCCGCCCTTGTACAGAGTTATAAATTAAACTATAATTCTACCAGATTTCATCCAAGTAGGTTCAGCCGTTTGAGCATGTAGAAATAACATAGATACATTATAATATAATAATAACTACAATTTAACGTGTCATCCGATCCACCGATATGTATCATAATACATATAATACTAATTGCTATTACGATATTACCTATATTGGTGTCTTTCAATAGATGAAACGAAAACTATGACGTATTTTTGCGTATTTGAAAAAACTTGTTAGATATTAGTCCAGGAGAGAAAGTTATCAACCGTTTAATTTAGTACAGTTCAATGGCGTAGAACTCAACAATAAGATCGCCTTGGAATTCCGGTCATTCGAGGAAAACAATAAGAGTTATTGTCTATTGACCAACCAAATCCTAAAACCTCAATACCACCAATTAGTAAATGAAATTGGCCATCGGTTGCAGATATTTGCGTCAGCGCCTCTTGTCTCGCGAGGCGTTGAACCGAGGCTGGGTGTTGGATGGATTCCCCATGAACCTTGCTCAATGCGCGCAATGTTAGTAGCTATTTAAACTAAACAATAAATACAATTACATTTTAATTCATACTGTGGCACTAAGTACCTTTATGTATGAGTATTTTTTGTTTGGGATTAGTTACGCATTTTTTTACAGTAAAGTCAAGTTTTGGACCAGCAGGGCTCGTAACAACACGGATAGAGACACTCTGATCTAAGGTGGAGCATGTGTAGTCTGGAATAACTGGCTCTCAATGAGGCTGCCGAAGCATGCCGTTAAATGCTTAGCGAGTTTTCAACTTGAGGGTGGTTGCTAGCCATGCGAGTATTAGAAAATGCTTTACCATCATGCTATGGTTTCCTCACATATGGTACTGGGTTTTTGTACTTTTCACTTATTATCACTGTCATATTTTCACTGTTTGCAATTCAAAGTCAATAAATCGATTTTAGAATTTCTGATGTTGTCTTCCTAATCTCATGAATTCTCATTATAATTTCAAATAAATGTAAAAAAATGGTATAACACTTTTTAACTTTATTGCTACTCGTATGTTTAATACTCGTACCTACTATATTATCTTGTAGTGTTCGAGAGAGGTGAAGACGTAGACTCGGAGGCCGGTGAAGAGACCCGCGAGGAGCCGTTTGATGAGGACATAGAACTGTATAATAGTGTTCTCAAGAAAATATTGCCTGGTAAATATCATAATTACTTAACAGGATAGTCAATAACATTTTTGGGTAATGCTAAGCAATCGTCGGTGCGGTCATGTCTTGCGTGAACTTAAATGACAAACTACGTATGAATTTGTACATCTGAATGCAACGATGGGTCGGATACCACGTAATTGTAGGTCCCAGCTGTTTGTCACAGTGCGGCTATCGTTATGCCATGTCAGCACTCTCGACACCAGCATTCAACCTCGTAATTCATACGAACCGAACTTCTTTATGACGAATAATAATTTTTTGAAGAAAAGATAATATTATTATATAGAAGAATATTTTTTTTTTTTACAGATATCGTGGTATCGCTAGAAGCGACAGACGATTTTATCTGCGAGAAAGCTATGCGTCAGCCTGAAGGTGACTCTCGCCTTGACGAAGAGACGGTCTTAAAGCGCCTAAGTGACTTCCGTGCTAGTGATTCCCGTGAAGTGTCGCCTTTGAACTTCTTCGATGAACTAGACATACATCCCCTTGTTGTACCGGTGAATGAGCACACGGACTATGCCATGAAGATATCGTATGCGGCTGTCACGTTGCGGATGGGTCGCCCGTGCCGCTACGGAAAGCTAATGGGTGAGAAATTGATGTTCATACTAAACTTTTAAGAATAGAATTTTAAAAAGGCGTATTCTGATATCCCCTTTTTTGGTTCTATATGTAGCCGTGGTACTTGTCAAAAGTTGTACTTACTTCGAAACATTTTTTTTTTTCAGTGAATTACTTATTCATTGAAATTCATTAGATTCATCTAGTTTAAATAAAAAAATGACAGTAAAACAAAAATTAAAGTGTCAACACTCTAACAGCTATAATACGTACCTACGTTGAATACCTCACAATCGTATTACCCAATAAACTTTTTTATTGTTTCATGTAGCAATCATCGAGGCTAACGAAAAGAAGGAGAAAGAGGAGCGTGAATCTTTGAGAGCCAAGGAAGAGAAGCTCAGAAAGGAGTTGGAAAAGAAAATGAAAGAAGAGCGAGAAGAAAAGATGGAGTACTGGGTATGATAGTCGCTCTTTCGATATTCAAAGTCACATTTGCATTAATACAAATGATTTTAGTTTAATATCAACTGTTACATTACAATAACACGTTTCTGCTTCAAGTTCTGTAGAGTAAACGTCAATATAGCGTCTTAGAGAAAAAAGGTACAGATAACGGATAATAGGAAACAGTGGATAAAGTACGTCTGGAAAAAACATGGTCTATAGATAATAGTTATACCAAGATTTGCATAACTGAAATACAGCAACCATAACGCTTTGCAACGCCAATTTCGACTTTTAGATCTCAGATATAAAGATTAGTCAGTATACAAGACTCACCCATGTCAAGCCTGTGTCACTCCGCGTGTAGGTGTTAAAAACATACCTACGGGCAGCGGCCACTCCGGAGTGGCCAATCTAGTAGGCTGCCACAAGCGAACGAAAACACACGCGTGCGCGCTATATGTTCGACCACGTTCAACTTAATTATTTATTGATTGATTCATTATATAATTGCAAGATGGACACAAAACGAAAAAAAGCAAAAAGATACTGTGCAGTATTTAATTGTTTTAATACGGATCGTGAGCGAAATTTAACTTTTTTTTTGTTACCTAAAGACGCTGACAGGTAAGGGTAAAATCTATTTTGACTGGATTACATTATGAAATTAATTCAAACTACAAACCGTTTCTCCCCGTACTATTCCAATATCCTAAAAGTACAATAAAAAAGATATTTTAGTCGTTTCATTCGAGTTGCATTTCATTTGTCGTACATTTACGAACTTAGACTTAGAGCCCAACGCAAAATATTTTCGGTGATACTATAGATGATACCTATGGAATTCTATTCGCGCTAGATGGCATATGAAGTAGTTTCTCGAAGTAAGCAACCATAGTCCGTGGCTCTTTCAATACCACAGAATAATAACTAGTACTACGTATAACCATGTACAACGTATTATGACCCGTAGCATAGTGAATTAAGGCCCATATTCCTTTGAAAAGAAATTGGTAGGCAACGAATTGATCACGTGATTGACTGGACCGCGAGCTAAATTAAATCATATTGTTTATCAGATTGAGTTCATATTTCTTTGAAAACCATTGCGAAGTGAAGCTTCTGTACGAAGTACAAGTTATTATTCTGTGCCCATGTCGAAATTAGCTCGTTAAAGTGAATGCTATATAAAAAAAAATCATGTTTTGTTGTTAAAGACTACATATGCAAAAACATTGGGCGTACAATTGGCTACATAGGCTTCTACAGAAAAGTAGTGAGTAACACCCAGTTGGTATAGATTGTTTTTCCTTTCACCTCTATTGAAAGGGTAATAAAGGGAGAATAAGGATTCCTTTATTAACCCTAGCGGCGTAACTTGTCAATTCTAAATAAACAAAGTACATACGTTTGCTTTCTATTTGAAGTCGGAACTATACGCATTGATGCGAGAGGAAGAGGAAGCAGCGCTAGCGGCCGCTGGCGAGCCGATGCGGAACTACTTGGTGCAACACATCTTTCCCACACTCACTCCCGCATTGCTGGAAGTGGCTAAGCTTAGGCCTGACGACCCTATTGACTTCTTGGTAAGCTGAAATAAAATATGTCAAAATTTAAGCTCTCAGATTTGCACTTGTCAATTTTGGATCTTCACAATGTATATTCGAGCTAATTAGATAGCTTAGATAAGGGGTGTGTTGGGAACTATTCGTGTCAGTCTGAAAATTAATGAAACTAATGAAATGATTATTTAATACATTCAAATATTTTTTTTTATATGGATATGATATGATGTCAGTCCATCAATTCTTAATGAGCATCGAGCTCATTGATTGTGAATTTTACCTTGAAACATGGTGACTATTATCGCATTTAATTTTACCACTAAATTCCTTGTATCAATCACCCATTACAAATATAAGAGACAATATAGGTAGTCTCCGACCTTACCAATTACTCTCACGGCTGCTATTTATTCTTCCGTGCCTAATATTGCAGGCAGAATATCTGTTCAAGTTGAACCCAAGTGGCAAAATGCTTGAGCCGGGCTACAACCTACAAGGCGAGCGGCTATTAGGCAAGATAAAGATATTGGACGAAGCTCTTAAAGATCTAGACATCAAAATACCTCCCCTTATACCGAAAGAGTTGGAAACTGAAGACCCAGAACAAGCTAAGAAGGGAATCATGAGCATGACAAATATGTGAAAGAAAAACACATTAATGTTTAGCATCGTTCAATTAACTTAGCTTTAGTTTATTAGACAAGTATTTTACTTCCATGTTTAGTTTATAAAAGCAGAAGAATATATTTAAGGCTTTTAATTAAAGAACTGCAACTATACATGTGTCATATCTTATAACTATTAGGTCAGATTTGATAATGAAAAAGGAATTAATAGTAAATTGGATCGAAAAGTAAAACTACTCGTATTCACCGATGCAATTATTTCTTTCATGAAAAATAACAAATTATATTAAGCTAAGGTTTTTAGGAAAATTATTTAGTGGCCGCTTAATCATACTTGGAAAATAAATTGCTCACGTGACAGTAATGTTTGGAGGCTTTAGTTTTATTAGGTAGATTAACATCCATAATACAATCTATATTTTTATGCTCGGTTGGAAACATGTGCTAAGCTATGCTATCCTATAATATAAATAAGCTCTACATTCGAGACACGGT
This sequence comes from Mellilla xanthometata, assembly GCA_035578125.1. Lineage (NCBI taxonomy): Eukaryota > Metazoa > Arthropoda > Insecta > Lepidoptera > Geometridae > Mellilla > Mellilla xanthometata. Next base: position 8,181,590 of record JAPUBQ010000008.1, read on the forward strand.
CTGACAACCTGGTAACACACCTGTTACACTCTTGAGACTAGCTCATACGAAAAAGAAGAAGACTGGAGATAATCTTCTTCTAATATATAAAATTTCCATGTCACAATATTAGTTACCGTACTCCTCCGAAACGGCTTGACCGATTTTTACCAAATTTTATATGCGTATTCAGTAGGTCTGTCTATTTAAATCTAATCGGCTACTATCTATTTTTCATACCCCTAAGTGATAAGGGTTGTTCACCCTTTAGTGTTTACAACTGTACAAGGCAAAACAACGTTTGCCGGGTCAGCTAGTATATACATATTATGTATATAATAAAGTATAATGTGCCGCGCGACATCTTGCTATATCTGCTTGCTGAAAGTCATCCGATTACTCGTTCAAAGGGTTTCTTACTATTTCATTTATCTTAATTATATAAATTGTTCTCCTGCAATTGCCTTAAAACTTTAGAAATCAAATTAATATGATTCTAGTATAATCAGTATATGCATAAAAAATATGTAGATAAATATCTCCCCAAAATTGACCTACTCCCACACATAACTTGCCCAGGTAGCAAAGCATTGTCGTGTCAATGACAAAGTGTACCAGGACTAATAGATATATTATCGCATTACAATATCAAGTTTAGTCACGCGAAGGGTGGTCGATATGTCATGGGACTTGCGTGATTTCATCAATATCGCTTGTCGTGTATACAAATAACAACGTGTTGGTCAAATAAACTAAATTAAATTGACCATGTAAGGAGCAAGGGTGGCAATTTCAAGGGTGATAGAAGCAGAATACAGTTATGTTTCCTGTGTTTTTGAAAATAGAATATAATGAAAGTGTACCCGGTGGTCGATAAAGGTGCAAGGAGGCGGATTAAGAGTCAAGATGACGTGGGTTGCGTGGCGCTATTGGCGGCAAGTTTTCGTCATCAGACCACGGAGTTTTTCAACAACTCCACGTTGCATGGAGTTCGGTATATCGCTGAGAAGGAACGGCCGTTTTGTGAAAAGTTAGTAATTTGTTGTTTTTTAAATTTGCATTGGATACCGCTAATATGAGTAGGGTTATTTACAGTGGTTAGTTAACGACGTAAAAGACTAAAAACTTTATGGATTTTTAGCAATATTATTTTTTAATCACATTTTCGATGATGTTTTGTGATTTTTTCAGGTTCATGTGGTTTAGCTTTACGGCTGTAGGCGCAGTAACGACTTGTATAATCATTGTCAGTTTATGGGAGAAGTTCCAGACAAATCCTACTATTACAGGTAAAATTACTCTGCTTATTCAATAACGTCATAATATAAGTCAAATGTCCTTAGTTATTTTTTAAATCGTGATTTTAGACAAAACCAACTATAACAGGTAAATATATCTGTTAATTATAAGTCACGTGTTATCTTTAAAATCTTATTTTTTGTAAAACTAAGTCGCATTGTAGATAATTTCAGGTTATAATTTTTAGCTTAGCGAACATATAAATAACCCTGTTTTTATTTACGTAGGTTTAGACACAGATTTTCACAATTGGGACGTCCCGTTTCCGGCGGTGACGATGTGTGATCTGAACCCCGTTGATGAGGAATTACTGCAAGAATATATTCAAAGGTATATTTACCCTTATTTACGTCATTCTTGAAGTTATTGTCCATAAACTTCCTTGTCTTGCTATTACTGTACGAGCGAAAGGGCTTTTATGTTAGTTTTAAACTTACTCTAGGGGTATATCTGCTCACTACCCCGTATGGACTGGTACCATGTCCATAAAATATTTTTAATGACCTTGTAAAAACTTAGTGAAATTCAAAATTTTATAGAGACGCATAAAGTGCTTACATACAATTCTCTAATACTATTCAAGTACATATTCTACATACGATTTGAGGTTTTTCGTTGACGATGATGGGTAAGGTCATTCGTTGACGATGATGGGTAAGATTCCTTATTCATTGAACTATTTAAGCTTGAAGTTATTTTTAGATCATTTTAATAAAATTATTTCATTTCGTTATAATAATAAATAAATGTGATTATTTGGGCTTTGTACATATAATTCTGGATAATGTTTTTTAGCCGGATATTTAGTTACAGTTAGCAAAGACCTTATGGGTTATGACATAAATCCTTGTTTCATTTCGATGGTGACAAATGAAGACAACCAAAATTATCTACTGTTTAGGCTATACTACGTTCATGGTTACAGTGTATGGGAGGCAGATCCTCCAATTAAAGCTGCAGAATTCCTACAATGGTTAGCGACGCTAAGCTACAGCTCTATAGCGGAACGTGCGAGTGAATTCGCAGCTGATGGAGACCTAGTCGATACTGAACCTGCCAAGAATCCTAAAGATGCGGTTTTCAAGGTACATTATGAGTTAGGAATATATTAGAGACTAGCTGCGCCCCGTGGTGTCACTCGCATTATCCGTGGTTAAAAGTAGCCTTAGCTAGAGTCTAGATGTTAATCTATGTCCGTAACAAATTTTATCGAATGTCACACACACACGCAAATTTTCGCATTACCATAAATATCAGTTAATTCTTAAATACGTTTATGTAAATCATATACAGTTCTGTTTTAAGTTTTGAATCAGTGCTTGAAGTAATTTTTCAACTGACCATAGCTTTGTTTTTTCCTTAACCGTTTTTGACGAAGCAAAATTTTGACAACGCTCTTATTATATGTAATTCGCTAGTGAAAACCGCCTTCAAATCCATTGAGTAGGTTCAATATACAGACCAAATAGACATGAATTCATTTGTTTGTGTCGCCCACGCACCCGATTGTTACTGTCGAATCTTATTATATGTATTTACATAATGTGGTTTAAATAATGTGGCTATAAGGATGCCAGGATTGATTTAAGCCAATGTTCATTAGGAAGTAGTGTCGGTATTATCATTAAAATTACTTTTGAGATCGAGAACAACTATGGTCTCATATACCAGCAATTCATTGATGAAATTATTATTAAATTAAATGAAGGCGTTATTAGAATTGGAAATAGTACGCTTTGTTATTGTGCAATTCATTATTTATTAAATTGCTGGTTAGGGCTCATCAATTCGATACTTGACCACTTGGAGCACTACTTGTTATAAATGGAACCATGTAGCTCAGAAATTAAAAAAAATGTATTTACAAAATACTTTATACAATTACAGATAGTACGGCATTGTGACACGTTGTTCTACGACTGTGAGTGGAAAGGAGATTCCGAGGAGTGCTGTGATTTGCTGTCACCTGTCTTCACAGAGATGGGGCTTTGTTACGCATTCAACTCCAGACACGCTGAGAAGATCTGGCCTTGGTATGACCACACATCTTCATTTTACTCTTTACAGCTAGGCATTTGATCAGTAGGGCGCGAAACCACACGAGCACTTTTTAAGATTATTTATTCCAATAACAATCAACCTTTGTTTTGATCTGACCGTCCGTTCTACGTACGTCTACGGCTATCTTCTACAAGTATAAAAATGGGCCAAGTGCGAGTCGGGCTCGCGCATGAAGGGTTATGTACCATTATTGTATGGGAGCTCCTCATTTAATTTAATTCATGGAATTTTATTTTCATTGTTTTTTTTAAGCGACATTCTGGCCTAAAGTGGAGCATGCCTAGTCTGGAATAACTGGCTCTCAAAGAATCTGCCGGAGCACACTACTAGATGCTTGGCAAGAGATTATTTTACTTGAGGGTGGTTGCTAGCCAGGCGAGCACTAGAAAATGCCCTACCACCATACTATGATTTCCTCACGATGTTTTTCTTCACTAGAAGCTTGAGCGCATTGGCGGAGATTGAATCGAACCTACGACCCTCGGGACTTACGGCAGCCGCACGCTCACAACTGAGCAGTCATTACCTCAAAACTCTAATCTTACTTTTAACTTAAAAGTATAGTAGAAACTCGATTAACCATACTAATAGTTGTTGTTAGGCATTCGGATAATCGAAAGGATGAAGTAAATAAGGTATTCATTATTTTTCGACGAGAAGCCGACACGCTCTTGTTTGCAAAAATACGACTTTGGACTATTGGTCTGTAGTCCGGACGATCGCGAATCCGTATAACTGAGGGCCGGATAATCGAGTTTGTACTGTAACTGTATGATTTTAAAATTTTTGGACTTTTCAAATCTGTATACTGTCTGATACTTATATTACTCGTGTATTTACAACTCTTAAAATACAGTTGGTTATTTATTCGATTTAGCAAAGGAAATGTTAAAGAAACAATTTTAATGTAATTAAATAAAATGTGTGAATTATTTTAGGCAATCTCAAGCGCAGCCGGAGCAGTTTCTGGAGGCGTTTATTCATGAAACGGATTCAAAGTGGTCATTCTTATTTAATTCGGATAGAAAAAATACTACGCTAGACGTAAGTTTAAATATTCTTAGTACTTGTACAGTATTTAGTTCATGAACTCTTTCTCAAATTATTTTTATAATACCTGTTAAATCTTTTTAATTCTATATACTGTAAATTAGTGATTTGATTTGTTTAAAAAGCCAAATATCGAACAAATCTCCTTTTGAATAATATTCTTGTTGGATATTTTTTTAAACCCTGCATTATTTTACTAATCGGGTGGTACCACTACTTTGCTGTAGAAGTCAATATAGCCAATCGTACGTCAACGTGACAATTATTATTTATGTTTTGCACTCGGAAAATCTTTAATTACGAAACGCTAAATTTAAAACTTTCATAGCAATATTTTCTATAACTAGCTAGTAATTGTGTTAAATACTAGATGTCGTGTGATAAAGACTTGGATACTGACAGATTTTTATGACTGAGCTCTAGAAATGAATGTTATATTTCAGTAAAGCCAATTTGGCATAGCCTTAACATACGTACATGTTTTTCCTGACGTTCCATATTTTTTTCTGTTTTTTTTTTTTACACCTTACATTAAAGCATTTGCCCAGCAGGGCGCTTACCTTCGCGGGTTAGCGACACTCTATACTAAGGTAGAACATGCCAAGTCAGGTATATCTTATATGATTTGGTACTTTATGTTTTATATAATTTATGTTAGTATTAGAATATATGATTTACTTTATTCTCATCTTTATTGTACACTACTTCCTTGTTCAGTCGTTTATAAACTCCTCTCCATCCAAAGGTTGCCTGGAAGAGATCGCTTTAAGCGATAAGGCTGCCGGAACACTGCTAGGTGTTTGGTGACAGACTTTTCAACTTGATTATACTAAAGTAATTGTTCGACCAAATCGAATATATTTACGAACTAAACATTGTTTCCAGATCTACATACATTCAACGGAGGAAATGGCGGGCCTAGAACAGAGCGCCCAACATTCCTGGGACCACAGAGTCGATAAAGTGTCGTTCTCAGTAAAACACACTTACACCACCGAAGACGCCAGGCAGTTATCGATAAGACAGAGAAGATGTGTGTTCGCGGATGAAATAAAGTTGGAAACGTCCAGTATTTATACGTACTCGGCTTGCATGAGGCAGTGTAGAATGCAGCGAAGCAGGTCCTATTGCAAATGTGTGCCGCATTTCTATCCACAGCTAAGTGAGTTAGGTTTTATTGGATTATTCCGATCTATCACTCTGCTCTGTCCCACGGGGCTGATAAAACGAACAATAAGTTTGATATGCCCCCTACGGAGTTATATTTTGATTGTTAGCAGATAAGTTGGTCGATTTGGGCCGTGACGTTAGTGGTAACATTTGAAAAAATATACGCTAAAATATAATATTTTAAATTGCATTTTGTTTTATTTATTATTATCATTACAATTTAATACGAAACACGTTATTTCAGCGTATATTTTTTGAAATTGCACAACATGTGAACGACGGCACGTCGCGGCCCAAGTCGCATGGCATTTGACGAGCGTTGCACTTATTGCAGCTGGGTACCGGTGGTGCACGCTCCGCGAGCTGGCGTGCGTCGCGGAGCACGCGGCCGCCATCACTGACGTATCGTACTGCACGTGCGAGCTCGGCTGCACGCACACTGTATACGAAGTCGAGAAGCTTTCCGACGTCGAGTGAGTCTACGCTTATACTTTGGACACTCAGAAAGTTTTGCGAAACAGAAAAAAATAATTCTATGGGCAAATATATTTTTACTAAATCTTTCCAAAGTACTCTCCACTGGTGGCTATTCAGCGGCACACACGACTAAACCAAATTTAAAGAAGCCCCGTCTCTTTTCATCTTAGGTGGCCAGAAAGAGACGGCACTTTCAGAACCACAGACAAAACAACTGAAATCACGTCAAATATGGCATGTGCAGGCAGTTTTAGAGGTGATACAAATGAGTGCGGTCTAAAGTCGCCTATATTTTCTACATTTGACGTGATTTTAGTTGGTTTGACTATGGTGCACAGCGTGCCGTCTCTTTCTGGCCACCTAAGATGAAAAGAGAAGGGGCTTCTTTAAATTTGGTTTAGTCGTGTGTGCCGCTGAATAGCCACCAGCATCTATACAAAGTTTCATGCGCCTGAACCAATTTCGAAACACTTTTTCCAGTCCGCCGCAGAAGCTTCGTTTACGGCTGAGCGGTTTGGTATGTTTGAGATATATCAAATTAACTGGCGATTTTCAAAGCAAGAGTGAACGGGTTTTTTCTGGGCTAGCGCGCTCCACCTTAGATCATAATGTCGCTTGCCATCAGGTGAATTATGATCAAGCGTAAGCCCATTTATTGTAAAAAAAAATATTATAAAAATTTCGCTTTGTCTGTGTTTATGTATGTTGGTAGTTTTTATTAATCGCGTAGATGCCTCAATCTAGAGGAAACTTGGTACACTGGTACTACTGCTCAATATAATAATATTATTTTGTCGTTGACAATTTTTGACTGTAAGGATGGTTCCCAAAATGGTTAAATTACTTTAGTTAATGCGTTCCGACCCAACATGTGGCGATCTTTCTCAAGGAAGAGTTTTGGCCGAAAGGTGTGCTGTATCGGTGATTCCGAGGTCGACCACGCGACACCTTGCAGCGTCACAACACGACGCCGTCACTTCGTGTGCAATAGTTTTTATGTTTATTTTTTTTAATACATATTAGTTTATAGTTATTGTTTTATATTCATATGTGTATTGTATTTAATGGGCCTCTTATAACCTGAAATAAAGGAATAAATAAATTGGCATTTCAGTAGACCGACCAGCACGAAATTCGTACTAAGCTTACTAGATTTGAAGAGTGAAGAAATCAATACATTCGAAGTAATTTAAATTTCTTTTTAATGACGCTTTCCATTACTTTAAATAAAGTTGGCATTATACATTACCGGTCTGTAGTGATTGAGTTCGTTTTATGTTTTAGTAAAAACAGCGGCACTGGAACCTCGTCTCTAGAAACGGAGTTCGTGTCGTGGCCGATGGTGCGCTACAAAAGGGAGGTGCTTTTCGGATGGGTCGATCTTTTAGGTGATTATACGTTTTATTCTTTATACGCTTTTCGGCCGCGATATACATATATATTCAAATGTTGTATAAACCTTTCCTGTAACGAATACAATAAAAAACTTCTAGACCTTCACTTTTAACGTTTGTTCCTTTTCATGTAGTATAAGGTGGCCTCTCCTCTTCTGTTTTCTATTGTAGTTAATATGGTTCTTTGTTTTTACTAGGTATAGTACCTCTTCGTTCGTTCAGGAGAGGAAGATCTAAAAGATAATTTTAAGACCAAATTAATGAGAATACGAAAGTCATGTCGTATGGGTAGGTCAAGGATTTGGCCGAAGATAGAACTACCTGGAAAAAAAAATTCACGGACAAGAGCCTTCTTAAATATTGAATGAATGAATGAAGTTTCATTCCAGTGTCGTTCGGCGGCATAGCGGGGCTATTCCTCGGGTTCTCGCTGCTGTCCGGCGTGGAGTTGATCTACTACTTCACTCTGCGCGCCTGGTGCTCCGCCGCGCGCGACGCCGACATGCTGCGCCAGGAGCGAGCTGAGCGGCTGGCCAGACCCAAACCGCCGCACGACCTGAGTCTTGTGCCTTGGTAAACTATTTACACTGGAAGTACTAGATACTTTAACGATAAGTTAGACGTAACTGTCTGACGCAGCGTAGCTCGCGAACCAATTTTAACTTTTAGGGTTCTCCTATTACTAAGCCTCCGCTGTCTGTCTGTAAATATTAAGAAAGGTTTCCATAGAATAAACGTAAGAATTATTTATGTTTGTAAGTTAAAAATAGTCAGAATTGCTCTTAGCAAGGCAAAAGCGCAACCCTTGATAATAGCCAAGTTGAATCGATCCTAGATTTTCGTCGTAACATGTTAATACATATTTTTCCACAAGTTCCTTAATATGAATGTCAAATACACTACAATAAATTCCAAATCCAAGTTCGCCGACACCAAAAACGATATGTAGGGTTTTTTTTTAATTTATAGCGTATATTTTTCATGATAGCGCTAAATACCATGGATATGCTAATGATGGATGTGTTTAATAATTGCAGGTGGAAACAGCCCCCGTTACCCCGCGCCCGTATCGCAGCCTCCATCGCCGTCCGACCTAAGGTAGAAGAACCTCCTCAGTACTCGCCCCCGCCGGGGTATACCACTTACTTGCCTTAACTTGTTACAAACGAGGCTTTTACGACTATCACTTAGTTTTGAGAATGTAATTATTACACTGTATAAGTTTTATTACTATTTCACCGTATTCCAGATTGATATAAGTAAAAATACTAAGCTAATGTTTTTTATTGGTATAAATTTGTAACTTCTCATATTTTGTAATAGAAAATATTATACATATATACATTCTTAATAACCTTACTATTAGAACAGAAAATGGGTTTGATTATAAATAAATTAGAGGATAATTAAAGGAGGCTTAACTCTAGCAAAAAAATAAACTCATTGTAACTTTTATCATCATACTTTATTAGTAAAATAAAATATTTACGAAACATTGAGATGTTTATTGTGCATTAGTTGTCTTTTCTACGTTCACACACTAAATTGGGGCGATACTATATTGCTAATAACAATTATTGCTTTAGAATCAAGAGGTATCCTAACAATTAACATGAATAGTCAGATATTAAACTCCGCGTTTCTTACGCTCCCAATAGTTCTAAACGCAGTAGAGTATGTCTTTCAGACCTTTAAATATTACTTTTGTGTTTTAAGTAAATCGAATCACGGCCTAGTCAATAACTCATTTAGGTTCTCCCTGGCTCCAGTCGGCGTCACAATTCATTTGGTAATTTATTAATCACAATTCATATGTATAACAGACAAAACACTAGCTCGTTAATAATATAACAAAAAAACAAACGCAAACCAGCGGTAAAGACATAATCGGGGCAACCATATGTTGAGTCTTGAAACTACATCTCTTTTTTCAGTACTTTTTGTCTGTATACACAATTAACACAACAAAAAAATTGGATTATAATTTTGTCACCTATTTATGGTCGCCTTTAGGATCATAGCACAACCAAGTAACTAAGACAACGCAACTATAACAAGCAAAAACGAGCACAGCTCGGTAAGTACTATAAATAAAGTACCGGTAAAATGCAAAGCGCAATTTTAAATACAACCTAAAACTATGCATGAACAATAATTCGATTTAATTCTATTTACAATAAGTTCCACTTAACATTTAGGTATAAATTAGGGGGAACCACTAATATTAGCTAGTAAAACTACGTAGTGATACAAAATGTATTTCTATTATTGTAAATTAATAATAATAGTTGGTTTATAACAATGAAATCATTTTAAGTAGATTTTTAGGTAAATATTAAGTTAATATAGCATGCTACTGATTGCACATTGAATTTTGAATGTAATGTCAGTTATCCAGAGTTTTTCATTGTAAAGTTCGTCGCTCACCATTAATTTAATCTATCGTCAACAGATGCTCTTAGTAACATTTTTATCTTTATATCTCCCCTTCCGAAACACATGAAGCAGGTGTCATTCGATTCGGAATAGCGTGTAGAATATATTGGAAATAAAATAAATATATCCAATTCTATAAGAACACCACATTTAGAAGTTCGGAGTTATCCGCTTGCCGCTTTGGCTTTTTCATATTGACATTAAGAAATATCTATAGAAAGGTGTCTGACGAGCTTTACGCTCACAAACTGACATCAGTCAAAATACATAGACTTGTAGCAAAACAGATAACTAGTGTTATAGTAACATTAAATACGTATCATAAATAACATCTGTTTTAAACAAATGTGTTACATAATAAAATGTACACAATACGCACGGATTTAAAACGCTTACATCTAAATTTACTAAAATTTCGAGTACTACGATAAGAAGAGGAAAAATGCGCTATTACCCTAACAAACCTACTGAAATAATTGCTCTACATGAAAGGTCAATTCTAGATACAATTATAAATATTAAATTTGACACAATCAACCCAATAGGGTTTTCTCTTTATCACAGGTAGAAATAATGATTATGTACCTACTGTCACATTTTCGGGAACACCGCATACAAATTTAAGTTACACACATTTTAGTTATTGCATTCACTAATTACTAAACTATATTAAATAGTAAAAGGGTAACTATTTATTGTGATTTATTATATTGTCCAAGTCTGATCTAGTGGATGATTATTATAATAATGTAAGTTTCAAGTATACTAGCCGGCAAAGATTAATTTAATTTGTAATATTGCTATCACACGTACAATAATACTGTCTCGTGCGCGATGTCACTACCAGGGCCCGTCCCAACGGAAGACCAACGTTATTCTTCACAACCAGCACAATGCTGAGTTGGGGCTTGATCCTGGCAGTGTAACTGGTACTTTGTCTAGTTACATATACTTTGATTAAGTACTACTTTTGTATAAGTTACATTGCCATGAATAAACGCATTTCATTTATTCAAATTATTTTAATTACGCTGGCCAAGTAGAGTTTAGTCTCTATAAGTACATGCTATCGCTTTGTATTCAAGTTGTTTGCCGCTGTATATATACTTTGTGAAACCTTACGTTAGCATTTCACAGCTAGATATGACCCGGTTACAATTTGTTACCACAAAATAGCCTCTGCAACGTTTTCATATTTTGTGCCATAACAAAACTTGATTAAATCACAGGAATGTCTAATAAATAGATCGAAACAGAACAAAATAAATAGGAAGGCACAAAATACAAAATCACAGCGGAGCAAAATATAAAGGGTTCATTTACAAACAGCCAAAAAATCTGAGACGGAAATTGTTAACTAAAGTGACTTGACAATCTTTTGCAACTATATTTTTTAGCCGTTCTGATTATTACAGCTTGAATTGCTGTTCTTCATTCATCATTCAAAGCTCACAAACAAGCAACAGTTTTCACACCTATATCTTCCCACGTAGGATTTTCTTCTGAATCGGTCACGTCATGGATGACATACAACAAAACTACATTCAACATATGCACACCCAAAAAACAAACGTTAAAATAGGCATAGCAAAATGAACCTCGCGCTTCGCAGTCTGTATTACAAACCACTAAGCCAGCGAAGCAGCAATTAATATTCCTTATCAAAAGCACCCCGGCTTTAAAAATAGCATTGATCTACTCAGGTAACAAAACGCCGTCTCTTACAAAATTGGACCATAGTTCGCCCGTAACCGAACTACAAATTAATTATCGACCGCTAAACCTACGCGGTCGAATTACGGTCACCGGAGCGAACTCGAGCGCAAATGAACCCTTAAAATTAGCTATAACGCGCTTCGCTATCTATCTTTGCCACATGTGAGGTACAAAGACATAGTCGAAGTGTAATTGAGAAGCGTTGTGAGGAAATGTCAGCATACTTGCAGTTGGGACGGAGGATGGCAGAGTAACGCGGCGTCTTCGCCGCAAACTTCCTCTTTGTCGGAGAAGCGCCGTCGCAAGAAATGTAATAGCTGATTGAACTTCTCAGAGTCTGAGAACGTGGCCTGCAAATAAAAAAACAGCTATTAGGTTTCAGTTATTTAAAGAGAGATGACATTTTAATGACAGATGCAGCGCAAATTGTATGATATAGCTGGATTCAATATAGAAAGCATTCGAAAGTTCGTTCTGTGTCGCGCTCACTCAATTAGTTATGCAAGCGAGACGACATGAGCTTTTATGTTTTCTTGAATTGACGCGAATTATACTTAAATCTAGTAAACCAATTATTGAACGGTTTCGTAATTTTTTTCAGGCCAGTATTTCAAAACATGTGACTACCAATAAACAATACAATATCCCAAAATATTCAAGGCTCTTACTGATATCTGTATTCCCTGATCTATCTTTACCAGATTGCCTGATATTAGGCTTCTCTGTTGACTGACTATTATAGGAAGCTTTACTCTAGATCTGAAGAGCATATAGCTGCGCCATTCCTTACCTCAATCCCTATAGCCAGTATGAGATGTATAACGGGTATGATCATGAGGTAGACCCGGAACATGGTGTGCTCCTGCTGCGCGAGGTCCACCGTGATGACCTCCATCAGGTCCGCGAGCCAGCTCCACGGTGACAGCAGCAGGACCAGCACGAATACTGTTTGCGTCAGCAGCACTATTACCATTGCATCTGGAAATGTACGAAATTATAATCACACCTTGGTTCAAAGGCTTCACACAAAATGTTCATTTCCATCATTTCATGTTGATGTTCCATTTATTCTTTTACATATAATGTATGTACTTTGATAGAATGTAGCATTAGTTAGGAACGGACCGAAGATGTAAACACAAAAATTTCCAATCACTGACCATCTCGAGCTTCTTGGAGTCTCTTTGTCTTCAACCCTCAACTTTGGCTCATACATTGAGTTTAAGGCCCAATTGGCAGCCAAAAAGCTGGGTATCCTCTCGAAGGTGTACCGGTACTTCAAGCCGGAAAGTTGCTTACATTGTATCAAGCACAAGTTCGGTCGGGCATGGAGTAGGTACTGCTCGTACCTTTGGGATGGATCAGCTAATTACCCCAGCTTGAGGCGTTGTAGGCGATAGAGCGGCGACCGAAGAGGCTAGTTGGCAATAATGCTCTTTGCACGGCGTAGCTGCAGAGCCTTGATGGCCAGCCTTTCGGTTTTTTATAGGTTGCATTTTCGGTTGCAACGGGATTGCATGATTTGATCCCCCTCCCCGTTTATAATTGAAGATATATTTATGGAAAAAATACAGGTCATACAAAGAAAAAGATACAATGTGATTTTTTTATTCCAGTAATATAGGAATGTTTGACTTCAATTGTGACAAAACGTTAGCACAACTCAATGTATATTTGACTTATTAATATTGCATTGCATGTTTATTTGCAAAATTGTTGAATAAATACAAAAGTAATATTCATACAAAAATATAATACAAGTAATATAAAACAGCTCTTTTATGGAAATAAATACTCACAATTAGTGCAAAACGGTTGTCTAAAGGGCCAGCCTTTAGCATACACGCACGCCATGATGAGGTACTGGAACGATGTCACGATGAATATGACCGTGTTCTCCCAACACAACACCAGTTCCAGGTCGGGCTCGCCCTTTACTGGCACGTACCTGGGACATTTCAACATAAATGAGTACTTCGAAAACTATATGAGTAATTTCAAAACTCCGACTTCAATTTTAAACCTCCCTTTGTGATTTTTGGCACACTACATATCAGAGCACTTTATTTGCGCTCTTTTTGATCGCTTTCCTTGATTTGTTTCCAAATTTATGAAGATTATTATTGTTTTTATATATTGTAAATGTGTGCCCGAAATATATTCCGATAATTATTAGCATTAGTTAAAGGTATTGTATATTGATATATACAGATCCACAGATTGATATACATCAAAACAGGTACATGCATTCCATCATAAATTTATGATTACATATTACTAGTTATTTATCGAATCAATTATAATATTACCACTATTTGATAGGAGTAATGTTACATGCCCCGTAAAATTACTAAAAGAAATGAAATGATTTATCATCAGATTCACATCTAACAACACAAACTTATTTGATTAAAAAATAAAATAGAAAGATAGCAATGTGATGGTTGCATGTAACATATAATTTATTTATTTTATAAACTTTATAAATACAATTATAATAAAGAAACTCACCATTCTTGAGAATAGAGGAGGTAAATAGACGCAATCTGTGTAGCCAAGACCAATGCAACCTGCATAGTGAGCGGCAGTATGCTGGGTATAGCGACAAGCGAGGCCGGGGGCGAGAGCTTGGTGAGCGTGGGGCCGGGCCGGGCGCGGCCGAGGGACAGCGCCAGCAGCGTCGTCAGGACCAAGTCGATGTACATGAACTGGTTGTTGCCCAGAATCGAGTAAAACTGGAAAACAAGAAAATCAGAATCAAAAATCTGGCTGTGATATATTTTTTTCTCTCAACTTGTTTATTGTTTTCTGCTCTGGACTTTTTGCAGTTGTTTACGCTGTAGAGCTCATTTTTAGGGTTCCGTACCTAAGAGGTAAAACGGGATTCTATTACTAAGACTCCGCTGTCTGTCTGTCTCCAGGCTGTATCTCAGAAACCGTAATAGCTAGAAAGCTGAAACTTTCACAAGATATGTATTTCCCGTGCCGCTTACTACCGTACCGTTACTTAGATTATGTAACTAGTGGTACACTTACATTGTAGAGTATGAGTATCGAGAAGAACTGTATGAGCGAGTAGAGCGCCATGTACTTGAAGATGGCAAACGACGTGCTGAGCGCGCACCGCCCCTCCAATACGAGGAGTTTGACGCACATTATGTTCTGTTCTTGAGAAGTAAAGGGGGCCGCCACTGGAACATAAATACGAGAAATTAAAATTCGGGTGTACATATTTATTCATAGGTATGTTATATATGAAGCGAATGTAAGTCAACATAGCTAACATCTTCACAATGAATTGTGATATTTAAAAGAGTTACTGTATGAATAGCGCTCTTAATAAAATCCAGTCTACCAATCACTTGAATGCAACTGAGATATTTTAATAAGGGAGCATCCATTGCAAGGCAGGGTTAACCTAACCTCAGACCGAACCAAATGAAAAGATAATACTCGTTTAAACTTAGACGACTTGTGCATACAAGTGAGCCGTAATTCAAAAAGAAAAAGAGAAAGAAGACAAATTGACATGAAAATGTATACTTCTTAGGATGTATTATCTTGTGGCTGAAGTAGACATGACGCTCCGCCCGGTTGGACGCAGGAAAAGTATACGTTACGGCTTTGCTGTGGAAACCAACCCGCCACAACAAGTAGTAATTCTTGAGATTTAATTACCTTCTTTGGCTAAGCCACTTAGCCTACTCGAAAATTATACCCCACATAAATTACCTGAAGCGTCAGCCTCTGACAGCGATATCCCAACATGCGCGGCCTTCAGTGCTCCGCAGTCATTGGCTCCGTCGCCACACATGCCCACCACCCAGCCTTGGTTCTGGATCGCTGTGATCAGCTGAGTCTTTTGGTCCGGCCCAAACCTGCCGTACACTACGCCTGGTGAGAGGACAAAGAATGATGTATAATTGTAAATTATTCTGTTATCTAGATGAGTTTGCGCTTACTCAGAAGAAACCGGTTAACTCGTGCCTTGAAAACAGCTAGATAATAGTTTTCGGGGAACAGGGCATTTGGCAAAGAGTTTCACACCTTGTCGGTGGTGGCAAAACGCTTAGTGCGCACTTTTGGCATTTCAACAGTAAAACGATGCTGCTTTTCTGTTTCCTTGCTCGTCCGATGGTGAAAGGGCGGAGGGAATTTAGCTGTGTAATTCCATCGCACACTCCGAAATGAACTATTATATTAGTTATATGTAAAATCATCTAGAAACTTGGTTTGGGATGCTAACTTATTATAAAAAAAAACAAACTGAAAAAGAATGATTTTAAAATATACTTACCCTTATTCAAGATCGTGTTAACAAACTCTGGATGTTTCGCTCGTAATACTGTCCACGTTTTCCCGTCCATAGCGTAAACGAAATCCATCCCTGGCTTAGGAGGGCCGCCTTCTCCGACAACCTGCGACATTAATAAATACATACAATAAAATGGAGCTGCCCTCCGTGTTGTCTGTTTGTTTGTATTTTCACTAAATTCCCGACACCATGTAACGAATTTTAAAGCTGTTTTCATCATAAGCTATGTATATTCATAATAAATTATCTATTTTTTTATACACATCATAATTAAAGTTTTTGTAGATAAAACTTTAAGCCATGTTATATCTGAATATGCTTACATATAGCCACAGCTTGCCTGATGTTAAGCTTTACAATAATACAGCTTATACATTAGCCTGTCTATAATTTTAAAAGTTAGTGTGTAATTGACCAAAAAGTTTATAAAATAACTTAATTAATAATGTCTGATGATGATGTTTTTTTAATGTAACCTTAGGCATTCACATAATTGTCAGTCAACGAGATGTCTACAACGACTGACATGTCAGTTTTCTTTAAAAAAAAACGTTTGCCGGGTCAGCTAGTACAACGTGAAATACAAAGAATTATTCAGTAGGTACATACCTCCATGAATATGGGTGGTTTCGTATCCCCATGTCCCACCGTCACCATCACAATCTTCTGATGCGGCTGCACCATATAGCATCCGCGTGCCACCGACATCGCAGTCATTAGATTATCTCCTGAAAACAATAAGTGGACATTCATTAGTTTTCAGGGTTCCATGCCCAAGGGGACCCAACGGGATTATTATCCCCTCTGAATTATTTCTACTGCTTACTGAGACTTCGCTGTCTGTATGTCATGACCCTTGATAACTAAGAGAGTTTAAATTTTGACATGGCCGTCACCTTACGTTCTGAAGGTCCTATGTACGAACCTTGCCAGTAAGCTCGATCTTTAGGTGAAGGAAAACTTCCTGAGGAAAAATCTGTCGCCAAGTGTGTTCCGGCAACCTCAGTGTCGCTAACTTGTGTGGTTACGTGCCTTGCCCTTATTTCGTGAGGAAATGCATTTACACATCTCCCGCTACAAGCCTGGGAAGGCGGAGGGGTCGGGGGGTATGTCGGACTCGACAGCCAGAAGGACCGTCACTACCGACTAAATCCTCACGGTGTCTCATCTCACGACGGAGGCAGGGATACAGGACCGCTTCGCGCATTGCCGCTGCTCTCTGCAGGGCATACGCCTAGCTGTACTATGGTTAAAAATATCCGTATAGACGGAGTTTTGATTGTTTTTTTATATAGTGACATACTACTTTCATCCAGAATAACCAGAGCAAACCTAGTAATGGCGTCCACAGCAAAATTAAATATTTGTTTTGGTTCTTGCTACAAGGTTCAACCTAAATTCCAGCTTTGTTATTTACATGCTTGAATAAACATCTTGATATCAGATAAGTGGTGACTAGCTTACATGTACGTTTTGTCTCGGTCCATTGAACATGAAATACGAGTATGAAATATGATACATATATGACGCATAATTATAAAATTAGTATCGCTTCAACTCATCTTACTAAGATGATCCGACGTGATCGTTTATGACATGATATGATGACACTCTGGCCTAAGGAAGCACACCTAGTCTGGAATAACTGGTTGGATGTGGCTGCCAGAGCATACTGTTAGTGCTTGGAGACGGATTTTTAACTTGAATGTGGCCAGGCGAGCAGTAATATTATAAATGCGAATGTTTGTGTGTATGTGAGTGTGTGAGTATTTGTTATGTCTTCACACTCAAACGGCTGGACCAATTTTGATGAGATTTCATGTGAAGATTGGTTAATGCATGCTAGATGCTAGTGCTAGTGCCCGTGGGATAATAAAAAACAATACAAACCTGTCACCATAATCTGCCTAATATTAGCCTCGTGCAGCTCCCGTATAACTTGAGTGGTTTCCGGCTTCAGGCTATTTTGCATGACTAGAAAGCCCAAAAACACCATATCACACTCAAGTGCTTCTCTTTGGATCCTCTGTGCATCGACCCACTTCATCTTCCTCTCCAACTTCTTATAGGCAAGGCTGATTACTCTGTAGCCGTTCCATGTATATTCGTTTAGTATATTGCTGAAGTTATCTGGCAGGGTTGCTGGATCGCACATACCTGCAACCTTTAAACGTTTTTAATTTATAAAGATAAATTGTCGTAAAGAATAGGCAAAAATAAAATATTTAGTATATAATCTCCACTAATATACACAAAAATCTAGTTTTGATTTCTAATCAAGAACATTAAATTAAGATTTATTTTAATAAATAATTATTATTTTATTTGACACTAAAACAGTTTAAGATGACATAGAAATGTATAGAATAAACCCATTTTAGGAATTTGGAATAAAATATAATCTTTTAAGTAGATCTATACAATGAGGACCTATACCATACCTTTTCGGGCGCGCCTTTAACGAAGTAGACCATTTGCGGCTGACCCAACACTCTCGCAATAACACCCATAGACTGTTGGGACGATGAGAAGTGAAACCGCCTGAGCAAACCAATCTGTAAATACAAAATTTAAGCATTTTTAATATTGATGAAAGATGACAATATTTTTAAATTAGTAAGTATCAGTCTCTAGTGTAGTGGGTTCGACGGGAATAAAAAAATCCGCGACAAATAGTACGTGAATTGGTGCCACGAATTATCATGGCATGACCCCCACCAAATTGTTGGGTAGAGGGGTCATTCTTTGATATAAATATTTTTTATTTATTGTCTGTCATTTAGCACACCTAGCAAGACCCATGAAAAATTTGTAAACTTATCGGAATACAACGAACCTCGTAAGGAATCTCCATGGTGAAGGGATCGTAGTTGTCCAAATTGGGAGGGTCTTCCTCTTCAGCTTGGTACGGCTTCACTATGGCGGGAGTCAGGTTGTCATACCGGGTGTTTTCTGGGCCAGGCTCTTCCAAGATCTGTCAGAATAGAGATAAGAACATACGAGGGTGAATCAAAAAGTTCTTAGAAGTGAATATATATGAAACCTTTTTGGATCAAGTTCGATATTCAAATTAAAGAGTCTATCACACTATATTTATGCAGACTGTCACTTGTTTTTGTCAGTTCGTTCGCATGTAATAATTTTTTTTGTGCAACGAGTTGCTAAAAAGCTAAAATTATGGATAAAAGTGAGTTACGTGCGGTGATAAAATATCTCAGTTTGAAAAAATGTCTACGAAGGAAATTTTTTTGGACATTCAGCAGACATTAGGGGGTGATGCTGTACCCTATTCTACGGTTGCGTACTGGGTGGCTGAATTTAAAAGAGGTAGATCAACCTGTAAAGATGACCCGCGTTCTGGGCGGCCTTCAACCTCCGTTACAGAAGAAAAAGTCAAAAAGGTTGAGAATCTGGTTTTGGAATACAGAAGAATGACTATAAAACATATAGCTGATATATAAAGATATCTTTTGGTAGCGTTCAATCCATTTTAATTTCTTTTTTTAGATTCACTAGGGTTCAAAAAAGGGTCTATAAGATGGGTGCCACGAATGTTAACCGACGAAAACAAAAAACGACGTTTGGAAATTTCCAAGCGTAATCTCGAAATGTTCCAGCGTGATTCGGATAATTTTTGCCGTCGTCTTGTCACCATGGATGAAACGTGGGTCCACCATTTTGATCCTGAAACTAAAAGACAAAGCATGTCTTGGAAACGCCCATCCTCTCAACCCATTAAGAAATTTCGAGTTGCTCCTACCGCTGGAAAAGTTATGGCCTCTGTGTTCTGGGATAGTGAAGGAATCCTTTTTATTGATTACATGCCAAAAGGCCAGACGATTACTGGACCCTATTATGCAAATTTGATCCCAAAAGTGCGTGAAACTATTAAAGAAAAACGTCGTGGAAAACTGTCGTTGGGCGTGTTGTTCCTTCAAGATAACGCTCCTGCTCATCGATCGGAATTTGCGCTCAACGCAATCCGCTGTGCTGGTTTCAATCTCCTTGACCACCCACCATATTCTCCGGATTTAGTCCCAAGTGATTTTCACTTATTTCCAAAAATTAAAAGAGGAAATTCGTGGAACAAAATTTCACGATAATGACGCGGCTATAGCTGCCGTAGAGGACTTTTTCGAGAGTCAAGAAAATATTTTTTTTTCACAAGGAATAAGGAAGTTAGAAACGCGTTATTCTAAATGCATTGCATTGGAGGGAGATTATGTAGAAAAATAAAATATTATTATTTAACCCTTAACTAGGCGCATTCGAAAAATCACGCAATTAGGCGCATGGGGTCTTGAGTGACCCCAAAGAAAAATTGGAATAGGAGTTCCAAAAGGGAATAAAACTAAATGTTTTTCATAGTATTTAATAAAGTTATTTAATAAACTTAAGTTGAAGAAACAAAAACATTTCTAGAACATTATAATTAACAAAAAAAGGTTAGGAATATTAAACCACTCCTTTAATTAAACTTTTGGCAAGGCCGTGATCAACTCTAAAAATAATAATTAATTAGTCTCATCTCCGGATTCTTCAGTGCTGCATCCGACGCAATAAACCTTTGAGTGTTGCTAACAAATAAATTTACAACACTTGAAGCATTTTGTTGGCACTTTTTTGTCGTCCTTTCTAGAACATGCTGAACAGCGCCCACGCTTAGCTGTCGATGGTTGGAAGTTGGTTCAGGGATGTTTTGGATATCTTCGGACTCTTCAATTTCGCTTTCTGAATTATGAGCACTATCAATTGCGATATTGTTTACCGTTTCGTCTTCTGAATCCGAACCAGCAACATCTTGCTCTTCATCAGACACTTCATCCAGCCATTGCAATATTTGTGTGTCGTTAGGCATTTCAAATGTGTAAAAGACTGAAATAAAAAATTGTATAAAATTCAAAAACATAATACAATCATAAATACAAGCATACAAAGAAAAATACTAAAACAAAACGCAAAAGTAACAACTTATCTCCGCCAAAAAGTGGAACGCAATTGGTCGCATGGGGTCAGCACTATAAACAACAGCAATACCTGCGCAGGAGTTGATGTTCTGAACGCGACTAATTTGCGTACCCCGCGGGGAGCGAGGAAGCTAGAGAGAGCGTGAGCGCGCTCTGCGCACTGTAAACCATTTTTTTTTCAATTTGAAATCTCACCGACCCGATGCGCCTAGTTAAGGGTTAAATATTTGCATTTTTTAATATAGATTCCAAGAATGTTTTGATTCACCCTCGTATTTATTGAACAAACTGTGTAATCTAAAACTTGGGGTACTAAGTATTATAATTGAGACAGCGTGATCCGTCACCTGGATAGCGACTGGCTCGCCTTATTCACTTCATATTAAAACAAGAGTAAACTAAACATTTAGGTAACCTACGACAGAACAGTGCTTTCATTTGACTAAAGAGTCATTTATAAGCTTTATTATTATTATTTAATTAATTCAGTTTCATATGGGTTATTTTGTGCCTGAAATAAAGAACTTTTATTTATTTATTTACGTTCTTTTACTAGATATGTTTTGTTTTCAAGATGTCATATAGACGCATCTAATATTCAACCTATAAGCAGACATTTAAACAGTATACTATATAACTACGTGAATCGATTGAGACCTCTTGCTTTGCAATAACAGAACAGTATTAACAACAATTTTTTTTTGTCCACCACAACAATGAATTGGCTAAATATTATAAAGCACCTTCTTGACTCATCAATATAAAATTGCGATAATATTCACTTTTTGTATGTATGAAAAGATAATAAACATATGACTCATTTGTGTTTCCCACAGCGCAGTGAATCATCCATATTATCATTGCACTAATTCGCTTATCTATTGATCGTTTAATGATAACAATTAAGAAAGATTGCATGAGTTTTAACAAGGCATGATTCATATATTATTGTAGAAATTGTACTTCACGTCACATCTATAAAAAATATTTTTTACTTTGACTCGCTCAAGCCAATGTGAAATGCCGTTTTTTTAGAATAAGCTGAAATTTGTATTTAAAGAAAAAAATTGTCCAAACGCGAGTCGGGCTCGCACATGAATTGTTCTGTACAATTACCTAATAAATGGCAATAAAAAAAATATATTGTGTAGTCATCTCTATATATACGTAGTTAAATAATTAGTCAATATTTACATCCAAATATAAACCAACTTCTGAAATTTTGTGGGCAGTTATAAAACATAATTATATCTCACAACCAAACAACTCTATGCTATCCTGTAATAATGTCCATCGACAAAAAAAAAACTCAGTTTCAGTGTTAAGCATGATAAGTAGAAGAAGAAGAACAAGACAATAATAAGTAGAAGAAATTACTTATCTTGTCTTGTATATATAATTTTCATGTTATGTTAGTTACCGTACTCCTCCGATACGGCGTGACCGATTTTTACTAAATTTTATATGCGTATTCAGTAGGTCTGAGAATCGGCTATTATCTATTTTTCATACCCCTAAGTGAGGCAAAACAACGTTTGCCGGGTCAGCTAGTACTTTATAAAAACAACTTAACTTACCCACTGAGTGAATTCAAACATCTTCAAATCCAACGGATCTCCCTTCAATTCTCCCTGAATACTTGTCAACGAATGACAAGAAGCCAATGCTTGGACCAGTGGACTGGTGGTTGGAAGGGAGCTGACTTCAGCTACTCTTCGACCGAACTTCTCTCCCGTCCACGAAGGTATCACTCCATAGAAATCGAGCCCATCCTCGGTTAGAGTACCTGTCTGGAAGATGCGAGAATATAGGGGGACACATTCTGTGGGTTTTGATCCTTAGCAGTATTAGGAATAGTTGTATTTTGCTAATGTCTTCATATTGAAAACTTATACTAATTGACAATAAAACTTTTACTGTTGAGAAATCTAAATCTTATTTCTGTCAAAATTAAGTTCATATTTCAATGATGTACGGTGATAACTGTAATCTTTTTCTATTTGGTTTTCCTGTTGCACCATAATTTCCATGCGGTTTGTGGGTTTTTTCTCTAAAATCATGAATTACTATGCAAAACATAGAATAGACGTGTAACATTTGAGTGGATACCTAGCAAACATTTTTACAAACAATTATCAGACTAGCTCTTTCTTGAGTTACAGTGATTTATGACTCTTTTCATGGCTTGTATACAAAAGAATAAGCTTTTATTATAAAACATAATTACACAATATTATAAAACAACCGAATATGCAGGCGTGCTGATTACTTTTTAACACCATTATTTTGAGAATATTCACTAATATCCAAAGCTTTTTAGTAGTGGTCTCAAACTTTTGGTCAGCATTGTATGTACCGATTACTACTTCTTGATGCGTTATAAGTATTCTTACAAAAAGAACTAGTATTTTATTTCAATTACCTTATCAAAGCACATGACTTGGAGTTTTCCATTTACGACGATCCTAGGCGGCGAAACACAGAATATCCTCTTGGTTCGCAGTCGCTTCTGACTGTACACGATACCAGCGGTCATCGCGGCGGGTAAAGCCGGCGGCACTACTATAGTAATGATGTCAAGGGTGCGCAGAATTATTGTCACTGTTGGACTCTGGAAACAATAATGTTTTAGAATACGATTTCAGTTTCTAAAAGTACTTAGAAGAGATTTATAGCGAGACCTATTTCAATCTAGGAGTTCAATAATATCGGCTATTTTCGGAGACTCTCAATAACTCTTCGTGATTAGTCTAGAAAATAATTGATTTAAATCTATAAATATAATTATTTAATTCGAAAAAACCAAAGCAACTATAGAAATCATAGTTACATTACGATTAAAACCAAATATCTTTCGAGCAGCTGTGTGAATAAAGGTTGATTATATATCTTGATAAATTATAAAAACTTTGTTACAATGTAAACTTACCCCTCTATCAACATAAAGCCATATTGAATATGCCATTCCGATAGCAGCAATTAAAAACATGAAAGCAACAAATTTCACAGCGTCTGTGTAGAATTTGAAGCTAGCCGCAGTTGGATACAGGATGCTCTTTATCAATTCACCTTTGGATGTATCGAAGCCCGTGCGCACCACTTTAGCCAGAACCTAAAACAATAAGAGTTTGTTAAAGATATTTGCCAGAAGAATTAAGTTGGGGCAAAGCATCTTATTGTATGCCTTTAAGATTTAACGTTATAGAGTGAGTGTAGGATTATAAGAAATAAAATTTAGTGTAAGCATCTTTAATCATATGAGTATTGGGGAATCTACAGAAGTTTTTGGGTTACTAATATCTAAGACTAAGACGATATTAATCTGCATTGCTTATGTTATTCACACTTTGACCTAATATGAGTAAAACCATGGACAAATCCATGATTTTAGGTTTCAAGGTAAAAATATATATAAAGATCGTACATTAAGATGACAACAATCAATTTTGATTTTACCTGATGGTTCCCATAGAACCGAGTCTGTATGACATGCGTGCCTGAGAACAGAGTATGCCGTTTATGGCCCTCCGTGCAGTACGGCTCGGGCAAGGGACATGGTGGCCCTTTCATCACGGGCACACTCTCACCTGGAACAAATCCACATTTTCAAGTGAACTCAAACATTTGTTAATAAAATCTATGAAAAATAAGATAAGCTGACGTCCATGTGGGATATTATAGCTAGGAAAAGGGAGAGAGAGAGAACTAAACAATGACATTTCGGTAGTCACTTTGAACTATGAATATTTACTTATATCGATACCAAATAATATGTCGAATGTTTAGTTAACTAGTTATGCACAAAAAAATAATGTGCATATAGGGTCAGATTTTTTGTTTCTAAGGTTAAAACAATAACTATTCATTTTCCTTTCTTTGTTTTGAAGTATGTTTAGCAGTCTAAGGCTTACGAGGTTTTTTTAAGTTGAGCCAAAGATTTAGAGACCATTGACAATGATTGCTTGGACTATCTTATTTAGGTAGACAATTGACAAGCACTTTTGTAAACAATTATCTCATGAATTCATTACTTCCGTTCTAATATTCATATCGGAATAACCAATTGATATGAATAATCTGCTGATAAGCGAGATTAAAGTTTATGGAGTTTTATTTGAGGGCGATTTTACATATTTTTTGATACATTTTCTCTTAAAGTGTCCAAGTAATGAACAAGGCACATGGAATTTATCTCAGAGAAAACGCCTAAATAAAACAAAAGAACCTTAAAAATCCAAAACAAACCATCAAACAAATAAAAACCTTGGCCTTACCAGTGAGCATACTCTCGTTAACAATACAGGTTCCAGTGAGCAGCATAGCATCGCAGGGCATAACGCAGCCGTCGGGCGGTACCACCAACACGTCGCCCGGCACCAGCCGGCTAGCGTTCACCACGCATTCTTCCTGGCCGTGCCGAGTCGGTCGCATCACTGTTACGGTAAACGCACTGGTCGACCCCGCCATCTTGTGGAGGTTGATGCTCATCTGTGCGAGATACATAACATGATAGGTACATTTATGTGACATCCTCATGCAAAGCTCCATGAAATAAATTTGATTATCGTGCGCAGGTTAGGCAAGGGCGATAGTCCCTGGTCTACCATATTTATTAACCTTGGGCTAATTACAAGCACTATATAAGATCTTAAGGTGGTACTTCGCTATTTGTGTACGCTATTCGGAATTTGCCACATTTGACAAAATAATGAATACGTGAATTACAAATACATGCAATTCGGCAATCCGCACACAACAACAAGATTTGGCATTTGCCAATTATATAATTTTCCTCAAATGGCAGTTCCCGTCTTATTCTCCATAATACCTGAAGAGCCAGCTGTACATCAATGAATAGTCTTTGATGACATACGCATTCCATATCATAAGACATGGAATGGGATGTCTCATGTTTGAAGGTTTGTTAATTTGAGTGACCCATATTTCGCCTTCTGTCAAGGCCTAATTATTTCAAGTCAGGTTTATTATGATGGCAGATTTATCGATATACTTCCTGTATAATATTTGGTTCTCAATTTAAATCAATGATGGTATATTTGAATTGATAAATTGGTTCATAGTTAAAAATTTACAGTACTATAGAAGGCTTATTGGTTGCGATTGACTAACTTTTCTGCCACCCTTTGTACATTAGTTGTTAATGGTATAATATGAGTATGTATGTATATAAAATAGGTGCAAAGGTAATGCTGAGGTTAACAAATCATAATTCTTTTTAAATTCATCATTCACCTTTGCAAAGTGCACGTGTTTTTTTTTTGCTTACATTGCAATGATTTATTTATGCACCATAACATTAGTAACTATTTCTAGTAAAAGCATACAATAAGAACTTCTTATGAGTAATGAGCATGAAATCTTTAATTTCAGGGCATCAGCAATTAAATATTGCCCATGTTGTTCCTATGCAAGAAATAAAAAAAAATGTGTGTTGACAAAAATGAAGTATTATTAGGTGTTTACCTGGGTATATAGGTGTGAAAACCTATTAAGTTCCTGCATGCAATACAGTGTAAGCTCTATATAACGACAATAAAGGGACTGCATTTCATAGCGTTATAGAGAGTGGTCGTTAAATGGAGAGAATGTATCATTGTATGGAATACAAGCTAAACCAACTAAAGCCAATTGATTTCGACGCTTTAGAGAGTTTATCATTAAATCGAGTGACATTACATGGAGTTTACACTATATATGAACTGCTTAAAAAAACGTATTTTTATAAATTTTACCCTTTTAGTTTGATAAAGAGCCATCATGGAAGATATTGCAGACAGTATAAACACGCAGGTCGCATACTGATAGTACTCATCCAATGACCATAGAATAATCGAGAACACTTGAAACAGGTAGAATGGATTGAACACTTCTTCCACAAACAGTGTCCAGTAGCTTTTCACTTCTACCTCCACTGAGTTTGGGCCATACAGTTTGATCCTGAAAAGTATAGATTAATTATATTTTTGCTAAATACTTCAAACTACATGTTTTTTTTTAAATGGCTTGTATAGTTTCCTTCTATTGTTTTTATTAATGCTGTATAGGCTCATGTTTGACCGCAGCTTGCCTGACGACCTCGTTGGCGTAATGGTTACCATGCCGGACTGCCAATCAGAAGGTTCTGGGTTTGATTCCCAGCACATCCAACATATTTATGCTGAACTAAATTTGTAGGCTGTTGGTCTGGGTGTTACATATTGTCGCGAAGCTCCCAGAACAGAATGTTCTAGAAAACACACGAATACCTTCGGTGTCGCTCTCACACATATTTGTTGTCTCACTGCTACAGTTACCTCGAACTTTCTAGTATAGAAGATTCGAAAGCTTCCCGAACGCCGCCTGTTTGTTTACGTGTGTAAACAAACATCTTCTATCTCACTCACACACTACCTCGAATTCTCCTGAAGAATAGTTCCGAACGTTCGACATATAGAACTTACGAGAGCTTGTATGAGCGGGTATAAAAGAGCGGACGGAACGATCGGAGGACAGTTATCTGCGAGATGTCGTAGAGTTAACTGCGAGTTGTCGGAGAGTTAACTCCGAGTGATACCCCGAGCGAAAAGTGCGATTAGTGTCTACGAGTGTACGACTCCGGCGAGGAATAAGGATTGCGACTGCACACGATTTGGACGTTTCGACGAGTTGGAAGACCAGACACGTATCCGGCGTGGGGATTCCATAGTGAATAAATCCTAGTTATCCACGAAACCGACTTTTTAGTCATATACCCAAACCTTTATCCCGAGTGCCCCGTCCAGCACGTAACAATATGTATGTATGTATATGTAGTATATCAGTTGTTAGTAACCATAATATGAACTAGAAATGGTTCAGTATGGGGTTAAACACCGTGTGTGAAAGGTGCCCAAAAAAAATATTTTAAGCTTTACTGATATAAGATGTAACACACTTGCCTAGAAGGAATCAATTTATCTAAATTTAAAGACCCCAAATTGAACTTATAGCTTCTGTATATGTAATTTTAATTTATCATCAAAAGCACAACTTCCTGATACATATTATTAGCAATCAATGTGAAGAAGTTGCGTTTTTAATATCAAATTGCATACTTATTTCACAATAATCATTAACAAAAATTTAAAACAAAATATATGAACATGATATTATATGAATTAAATGATGTGAAAATCTTACAATTCATTCTGCTGTCGCTTGTTGATCCCGGTCAAGTTTTCCATTAACAAATTGAGAGGTAGTTTCTTGTTAAGTGTAAGGACATGAATGAAAACTCCTTGCTCTGCATGCCAAATGTGACGGCCATGTTGAAACACGAAGTATCGGAGCTTGCTATCCCGATGGCTAGAGATGTTAAGTTCCAACTCTTGCACTGGCTGGATTTCAAAGATTCGCTTTCTATCTGTCACTGAAATAAAGGGTAAAGTTGCAGTTAAACTTAGTGACAAAACATTATTTCATTGTATTTGAATGTGGTAATGCTGTTACTCATAATGAATGATTGATTAACTAATAAGATCACAAGCAATAAGTACTTTCTGATTAATTTGTTTCTGCAGAGCATTCATTTTAATTTTTAACTTTGTATGTTATTTGAATGCAACAGATTTGTAGTTTTTGGATTAGTAGATTAGTTGGGTAAACTTTACAGTGTTTGATACTTACAACCAACATATTCAGCCCTTTTCAAAGCCACATTGATGTATTTGTGCCGATGGAAGGCAGGATAGTAAGACAGTACAAAGTATGGTATACCGCATAATAAAATACATATCAGATGGAAGATGCATGCTCGTAACTTGGAGTATTTATATCCATAAATGTAAATTTCATGTTCTGTGTCATTGTTGTCCAAAGATTGCCATTTAGCCTCGCCAATAACTTCATAATCTGTAACAAAGCAATATGTTTGCATAATCCTGAGTTTATTCAATACCACTTATAATATGGTACTTATCTGCCTACAAGAAACTTTTAAACCACCTAAACCACCACATTGTAAGTAAATCATATAATGTTTGTGCAGTAAATACAAATAATAGAGAAAAAAATTTGTCTAAGCATCATCATCATAAATATGTTTTATTATGTTACATATAAAGATAAGAAGGATTTTAGATTATCTGCATTTCAGAGAGTAACATATGAATATGCTTATATTTTTAAGTTATCAGTGATTGGTGGACAGATAAGGTGTGCTTGTAATAAATACAATATGACATTCTTAGGTTTCTAAAGTTAACAATATAAACCTCATTGAAGTCTGTATAAATAGGAAATTTTAATGCAGACATTATGAAAGATTCAATGAAATAAGACCATAAATTAATAACAAACTTATAAATAAAAGACAAGGAGGCCCATGATTGTTTATGTGTAACCCTAATAACTGTTACCAAGGTTAAACAATTCTCAATCAATCAAATACCAATTGAGTATAAACTACATGGTACTGTGTACTCTAAATTCCAGTCAATTAAAAGAAGTTTTACCGGCCTGAGTCACAATTATTTTCCTAATATAAAGTATATATAACATTTTGTTTTAGTATGTAACTATGTCCATTTTCTTTAATGAAACTGCTGAACTATTGTATCCAAGTGCATTGGATGAGATTTGTTCTTGTTTTATAGTACATAAGTAGGCATGTATACATATTATTAAGCCTTTTCTATTATTTTTTTACTTTAAAATAATGTTGTACAAGTATTTTGTATGCAATAAAGAATTGTCTATCTATCTATCATGTAAACAGCAGGTCACATAACCACACAATTTGGTATGCCTAATATGAAACTACTGCCTAATGTGTCTCAGCAACCTTACAAGTTACTGGCTCTTATTTCATCACAATTAGTGTTTGGCTCTATACTCCAAAACGACGGCGATATTGACCGTGATGTAGCGAGCCGAATAAACGCTGGATGGATGAAATGGCGACAGGTCTCAGGAACGACGTGCGATCGAAATATGCCCCTTAAACTTAAGGGGAAAATTTACAAGACGATCATTAGACCTGTCGTATTGTATGGATCTGAGTGTTGGGGAACAAGAGTAGGGCATGTAAGAGGAGTGCATGCGGCAGAGATGCGAATGTTGAGATGGATGTGTGGAGTGACAAGAATGGACAAAATAAAGAATGAGTATATTAGAGGAAGTTTGAAAGTAGCACCAGTGAGTGAGAAACTAAAGAGTGAGAGGTTAGCATGGTATGGGCATGTGATGTGTAGAGAGGAGATGCATGTTAGTAGGAGATGTATGGAAATGGAAGTGCAAGGAAGAAGGGCAAGAGGCCGACCAAAGAAGATGTGGATGGAGTGTGTGAATGAGGCCATGAGAGTGAAAGGAGTGAGTGTAGAGACGACGGCTGATAGAGGAGAGTGGAAGAGGAAAATTTGCTGTGCCGACCCCACCTAGTGGAATAAGACAAGGAAGAAGAAGAATTAGTGTTTGGCATGGCAAGCATTAAAAGAGTTAGAAAGTTATGAAATATAAATCTCAGCTCTTAGGTATATAATTAATATAAGTAACATAATTTTACAATTATTTTAGGAATAATACAGTTCCACCTATAAATAAAACAAAATATTAATAATAATAAATGACAAATTTTACAATAGCAAAAGGATACAATAGAATATAAAGAAGAGGACATAAAGGTATATCATATATATATTGTCTCACTAAAGATGCCCTTCGCTGAAAGGTGATTATTTATGAAAATTATTTAAAAATATATTCCTGGCGCTAGCGAGAAGGTCAATGTGAAAAATCGTGTATGACAAGTACGAGCATTGAATTAACTGAATACAATCACTACTTTCATGAATTCTGAGAGCATATTTGATTTTTTCCACGTTTAATGAGTCACACAATATTTAATCAAGTGTTCAGAGCACACTTACCGCTGGTGACGATATTATGCACGATCGGCATTCCCGTAGTATGTGACATAGATTTTGTAACACAAAAAACTTAAGGCATATTAACAAGGTGTTAATTAATTATGCTATTTGCCGATGCTACCTCATTTCAACTGAATAAAATCTAATTTCATGAAATCGCGCAATCAATTCACATCACACCTTCCGCGATTTCGTGAAATGAAATGACCCATAGACATTATAAACGAAATGTCAAGTCAATTTAATCTAATGTCAAAAATACGTCACTAATTAGAGATATACCCTGGTACGCTGAATTAATACGCAGCTATCAATACTGAAATAATCGACTACAATCATGTTCGATTAAAGATCGTAAACAAATAACCATTGTCGCTGGTCAAACCGGAAACAGGTGTGAGTGGCGGCGGGCAAAGAAGAATGTTGATAATCTGTGGAAAATATTGATTATGGCGCGAAGGTTTACATTTTCCATTCCACTGTGTTTTATGACTGTCTGAGAAAAAAAGTTATTGTTAAAGGTTTTTCAAGTTATACGCTTGGAGTCGTCATGGCTCATCATGGAACGTTAGCAGATAAAAAAGCTGGGTATTTAGAAATAGGCGAGTTAAATTTTTCGTGGCCAGGTGAGAATGGAAGTTATCATGAATTTGGATCGGTGAATTATACATTACCAGCAGGTACGTGCATGCATACATGATTATTTTGATAATTATATTTTGCGAAAGCTACCTATACTTCATTCTATAAATATGTATACGTGCTATTTGCTTCAGGTCCATGGTATTGGCCTTGGTGTCCTTTGTGGAGGTCTCCACAACATCCACTCTTTCAGGTGAGTTTATGAGTAGAAAAAATAATAATTGTAAAATTTACTTATGTAATTGTCCGTGGGAGCGAAGTTTCTCTGCATCAGATGTTTAGAACTTTTTCATTGTCTGTGTTTTTTTTATTGCGAGACGAGTACCCATCAGGAAAAGGGAGAGGTACATTTAGTAAGGTGCTATTTTTTGCCGATTTTTATGATAACGATATAATTCTAAATTATGCTAAGGTTTTGTGAAACTACATAATACTCAGCGAAAAATGTGTTGCGATGTCAACTGTTCACTGAACTACGAGTTTTTGTAACTTTAGATAATCTGCACAAATTTAGGTTAACAATTTTATTTGCAGCTCTCAAATCTCCTGTTCGTAGCATCATATTGTGCACCAAGCACAAAGAAAGGGCAACTCTGGATGCATTCTATTTTAATTTTTGGTAAGTATGTATAATATTTACCAGCGTAATTAACCAATTAAGTAAACAATTTTGAAAAAATATGTTGGTAGCTTACAAAATTATTATGTAGAATTGTTAGAGCTTTAGACATAAAAAGTGTTTAATAGTATTCATAATTACAGAAAAAATCAATTAAAATACTATATACAAACTTAACGCTAACAAGAAAAATTAAAACACTACAATTTAAATTAAAGTACGCTCACCATCCAGGCTGTCCTCCTGTCTATTATCTAATAATCCTATTTCAAAGTTGTCTAATGATAGATACGTTTTTTAAGTTATTTATGTCAATTTAAATTGTATTTTGACTTGATGAATAAATAATACTAAAATCTAATTTTATATTGATCCAGCATTCATGCTGTACTCGATCTGGGCGTGGCACGTCATCTGTTCTCCTGACGCCTTCTCGTGGAACTTTGGCTTCGTGTTCCTCAATCTAGCCCAAGTCGTGTACCTCGTGTACCAGATGCGACCAGTCAAATTCGACCCGGAACTCGAAGAGGTTTATCATACGCTGTTCGAGCCTTTCAAGGTAAGATATCTATTTATTTTTCCATATCTAGGTTCCATAGATAGGTATAGCGTTACTTAGGACTCGGAACAAAAGGTTTCTTGCACAAAAGACAACATTATTAATATTCTAATCGTAATCGACGAAGAATTTGTGTATTATTATATTCTGATTGACTGATGCTCTCATTATATTCCTCCTTTTATGTTAGCGAAGAAATATTTTAATGGTCACTTAAATTTGTAGAATTATATTCAAAAAAACACCTAAATCGTAATAGTGCTATAACAAGTTATTGCAAAGTCTGATTAATCTATTTTAATTAGCTTAACGCGCATAACTTTAAATTAAATTATATAATTAATATACATATTTTTTTGTACTTTAGTAGGCAGAACATCTGTAATATTTAGTGCACTTCTGCTGTGATCTGAAACCAAGTTGAGATAATTGATATAAAAACAGTGTGTTCCTGCGACCAACCACTACACTTTCACTCAACTCACACCGGTATGACTAATCGGCCTTACTACACACAATAAAATTTTCTACCATCTGCAATGCATTTACGCAAAGTAACGCCTTAATCTACGTTAAAACTTTAGTTTTCGAACACAGCGCATAAGTTGGTATTTCATTTGTATTGATAACATTGTATTGTAATTAATCTATGCAGGTATCTCGGCTGCAGTTTAAACGCATGGTGTCCCCGGACTTCGCTCACGTAATGTCGCTTCATGCTGGGGAGGCATATGCTATGCAGAACCTTACCAAGACTGACCGGCTCGGTTTGCTGCTCTCTGGGAAAGTGAGTATCTTAAACATTATTATTATACTCGTATCGTAACATCGAATGAAAATTCTGAATACTAATGAACTTCTGTTGTTTTTTCGTTTTTACTTTTTCTATTGGGTAAGATTTACTTTCGATACTTAGATGGGAGATCCACGATAAAATATTAAACTCCAATTACGATCATGCAGACTTTTCCCATCTACCCGTGACGTATAAAATAAAAATATTTCGAGCAGTTTTACGTCCGCAAAGGTATGAATAAAAGAGTCGGGTAAACGCTAAAAATTCACTAGCCCCGTTTCATTTGCCATTTGCGGTTGCGACCTGGTTTCGGGCGAAGAGGGAAAACCATAAAACCGATGCACAACCCATAAATTCCTCGTCCAACTTGATACATTCACGAAGTGACTTGCATACCAATCATGTACTCGTAGGTGTACGGCCCGCACCATACCCTGCCTTATACTGTATTTCAAACACACGGTGCTCGTATGGATTGGATATCAAAGGATGAAGATCCAAGTATAAACCGTTTTTTGAAATATGTAAGCGAAGGATTCTCTATATTTCGTTTTATTTTGGAATTTGATCGAGATAAAAATAATAGACAGAGATCGTAAATAAAATAGTCCATCGAAACTGGCGTGGTTTTCCTAGGCGCACTCAACTTGGAATAAACAATTAGTACGGTTTCGTCTATTGAAATCACGCTTCTCGGTCATTTATCTGATTATTTTTATACTTATTAAAGACTAGGCATGCTCCACCTTAGGCATGTGTGGTTGCGCGAAAAAAAAACTGCAGTCGTAGTTAGAAAGATAGATAGATTAACACTTTATTAAAACACTTACGAAAAATAAAACAAATGATTCATTAATTGGATGTTATGAATCATTTGTTTTATAATAGCGTCTCAAATAGTACCGTTTATTTCCGCTGAGTATGTACACATAATAACTGTATTTGTGTATAATTTATTCATAGACAATTACGGAAAATCGCAGACAGCAGGTACAACGTTTCCCCTACATTTGCAACTAAGGCACATTTTTCGTAACGTGAATATACTGTATCCATATTATATTTGTACTCGTATTAGAATCGGTTCGGCATTGGTTTTACATAAACGCAACGTTTGAGCTATGTTCAGTGAGCTTAATTAAATCCCCCACTAATGAAGCAATGTTGGTATTGATGCCTTTGTATATACGACTAGGGATTATCTTAAACCGCCCATGTATCGGTATATATGGAGGTAACATACACTGATATTAATCCTGAAGATGAAAACGCAGCTTACGAGCTTACTTATCCCACCGAGTCCATTCCGAGTAAATAGAAATAAATAAATATTTTGTGAGAGATAGTTATGATACAAAAACACATAATACTTGTTACTGGTAATTATACCAACGGCTTTGGGATGTTACTGAAAGATTTAAGTTGTTAATGTGTTTCTATTAATATATATTTTTTTTATTTAAGTAACATGTTTATTTTATGTGATACGCACGACATTGACCACAATGTGCTTTAACTTGCTGATAATCCATTTTGGAGACTTACATCTAGCGCACTTGCCTTGAAGAAACCGTACATTTTGTTACGCAGGTAAACGTGATGAGTGGTCACCAGTTCCTACATCCGATATTACCGTGCGAATTTCTCGACTCACCAGAATTTGAGTCCAGTCGAGCCACCATCGATGAAAAGTTCAAGGTAAGGAAAATACTTGCCAAGTTCACTTATTATAAACATAAACACATGCTTAGAATCTTAAAACCACTAGGCTGCCCTGTTGAGTTTAAATAGCAACAAACTGCTTATATTTTGACTTATCTTAGAATCTCTGTAACAATGTATGCAAACTATCAATTTTAATCAATTTTAAATTAATTATTATTTGTATACAGTTATTCATATCCCACTCAACTTTTTCTGTCTATTGTTCATATCTCACTAAATATTATTCATTATTTCCTATTTGTTACCTCGAGCTTATACATATTGTAATTTAATATTAATGAAACTTGTACCCAATTAAAATGATTATCGAGGAGAGCACAGCGGTAAAGGCACATTACTCGTCAAGGTTTCTCGGAAAAGCTCCACCTTGTTAAACAAGGCAATGGGGCTAACTAACACGCTCGGGCGCACTGATGACTCCATTATTCACACCGACAAAGTGCTCCAGAACCTACTAACCTATTTAAACAAATGTTACGAAGGGTAGAAAGGTTCTACTAATAACTACCTATAATCTTGTCCATAACAACTGGCTTACTTCATTCGGTTAACTTACTCGTCTTTCTATCGAAAGATAGAATAGAACATTTATGAGTGCAAGCAATTTTCGGGATCGTTACATCATATTCAAACTATACATAATTTGTCTCTGGCTATATTTTAAATTCGGGCTGTGAGTATATTATTACAACATTAGCCAAGTGGTTGAAACTATTCATATTTATAGATTCACACTTAAGTGCTGGGAGTCCTAGGAGATTTTTCATTATCGTACATTAACTATCGTTAAGCAACGGTACATATTTATTATTGTTATTATAATTAACACCAATCCTGTAAAAATCACGTAGTAGACTCGAGCTTGATCTAAATAGCGTGATAATAACGCTGATGTAGACGTTGCGATATTGTTTTATCCGGCTTTCCCTTAATTGATGTAGACTGAGATAGAGAGTGGTTTTCTAGTGCACTAGTAGGCTAGTTGGTTGCATGCGTGGCAAGTAGGTTAACCCTAATGGATTATCGCCGCTAGGAAGAGGCTTCGCATAGAAGCCCACACAAGAATTATACTTGGAATTATATGTCTGAATAGATGATAAAAATTAACACTTCGGTTAAAGTGTCAGATTTATAGATAAAGGTGGTTATAAGTAAAGAAAACACTCTTACCTAGCTCTACTTGTAATTCAAAGCAAGAGTGAACCGGTTTTTTTTTCTGGGTAAGCGCGCTCCACCTTAGATCATAATGTCGCTTGCCATCAGGTGAATGTATTTGCGTTATAATATGTTACATGTTAGTAATTTTTGTGCACGCTATAAGGAAATTATGATTAAGTATATTTTTAGTTATAATTTATTGTTATTAATTAACTTTATAAAAAAAACAGCACAAGAGAAACAAACAAAACTCAAAAGCAGAATTAATTTGCAAGCTCGCATATTTTACCTACAAAATATGTATCCGGTAATCGAAGAGCCAGTTTGCTAGCGTGGCGGATACACTGCCAAGTTTGCTCAAACGTCCGATGAAATACTGGCTTGTATTTTAACTTAGTGAACGTAATATCACATTGAGTTTAGTCACTCGTTCATCACGACAGCTTTGGCATAACCAACCCTATTCCGGTGACCTAATTGTTGTCTGTTATCGCAGTACTTCGCGAAGTGGCTATAAATTCAAGAAACTGGGTTAAATATCGATGAAGTATAAACTTTTACTAAATCGTGAGGAACTCGCCTAAATCGCTTATTTCGAGTCAATCTTTGCGAGTGAATTACAGGCAATCACTCGGTACAGCTATTACCTGTAGTGCAACCCAGTTTTGTGAATTTACAAAGCGTCTATTTCGGAAGTTAACCTTCGTTACAAAGTAAGCTCTCGTGACTCGCTCAATTTGTCCAAATTGATTCATTGCAGCCAGTTTTTACAAGTTTAGTTTCAGCTAGAACGTAACAAAATTAAGCAGCTTATAGGTAGGTATTATATTACCCATGTTTCAACTCAACTTTAACAAAAAAATCGTATATCTATAAAAACTAAT
Source organism: Mellilla xanthometata (assembly GCA_035578125.1). Lineage (NCBI taxonomy): Eukaryota > Metazoa > Arthropoda > Insecta > Lepidoptera > Geometridae > Mellilla > Mellilla xanthometata. Next base: position 8,218,742 of record JAPUBQ010000008.1, read on the forward strand.
GGAAGTTATTGGCATGACAGGTATCGATCGTAGCAGCATCATCTTGCCGCTACGTTTACTGGCAACGTAGCTCTCTCGAGTATCTATTTGTCAAAGAGCAGTACCTAGCTTGTGTCGTGACCACGCTTATAGCGCGAGATATAACTACAAAAGTTTATGCCATGAACAATAAGATCGTCACTGAAAGAGGTTCACACCTGGATATAAGGCTGCCGAGTATATCGCATGCACTCGCTCGAAGTCCAAGAAGGTTGAGGTCAGCTGGCAAAGTAGAACCTCCCCCGACCACGGTGCAGCCTGTGCCTCCGGAGAAACGACAGAGTAAGTTGCTTAAAGACCCCTTAATTGCATTTATGACATCTGTGCTCGTAGTTTATGAAAATCTTGTGACATGTTTAACCTTAGCAGTCCTAGTCTTTTCAGACTAGTTTTTCCAGTTTGCATTGCAACTTAGCTCTTTAAAAACACTACTATACAGCATATATGCAGTGGTATACTCATCCCTGTCCATCCCGAAATTATCCTATTCTCTAGAGCTTTGTAAAAACTTTTTCGATCTACATTGCGGCTTTTCTTCACTCCGGTCATTGTGTAGTAAATTTAGAGCTCAAAACTGAAAAAATAAACGCATCGTTAATTGCAGCAAAGAGCGATGAAGGCAATTATTCTTTGCTAGGTAGTACACTCGACATAGCGAAAATCGTGGATAATGGGTTTCAAGCGTAGGCTGCAGAATGCCACTTTCCATTCATATAATCCAGCTTATTTTGGCAGGCAGTTTGTGCGATCGTATTACAAAGATTCTCACTTTTTTCATAAAATTTAATAGTACTATACATTACTAAACACTTCCCACTTAGCAAGATCGAGTAATATGTACACTTTTCTACGTTTGTATTATTAACACAACCTCATATTGGTACATGTTTTAAGTTGATTTTTATTAGTTGGCTATATAATAAGTGGGATTATGGACGGCAAAATATATGGAAAATGTGTTATTTTTTTATAATTATCAAAAGTTTTAATATGGTTTTTAATAAGCTTTTTACATACTAAAACCCATACAAGTTTTAATTTAGTTTTAAATAACCCAGTATAACCAAGACCTCAAATTAAGTGTGTATGTAAAGAATGAAGGAGAAATATAATAATAGGTATAATTATAAAATGTGTCAACTCTCTGTGTAGTACATCTCATCCAAGCTCTTTGTGATAGGCGAGGGACTTGGGCTAAGATAACATAACCCTTCTGACGTCACACGCATTATCTCTCGACCTAATTCGAGGGAACCGGTTATTAAGTCCGGTTAGTAGGGGATTGCAATAAAGGTTAATGCCTCGTCCTTCTTTTAACGATTAACTAAATGAAACGTCTTGATAATACTTTGAACCTCGGAAAGATCTGGGCCGACTGAAAAAACTAATATCCTTAATCCTGCAAGCCTGTCTAATTATACCTTATTTATTATCTTACAGTGTCAACAAATAATTCAATTTTGAATTTACTAGAATAATGTCTTACGTTTATGTCACGATTAGTCCATTAATCCATTATAGTCGGAATTAAACTTTAAATTGGCAAACAAAAAATTTAAGTTTATTCAGACTATAATCTGTGAAATAGGTGGAATTCTGATAATAGGTAAATAGATTTTAAATTCCAGCTTTTATAAACATTTTTTGCTTGCAGGTTACTGGAGCCGTGAAGCGGAATCTATCGCTAATACAGTTCGACGCAATTGCGTAACACCTTCTTATACCGAAGGTAAAACTGCACTAAGCTACTAACTATTACACGATAACATTTATTTGTGCAAGTGAATTTATTCACTTTCATTAATAACAAAGTGTATAAATTCACTTTTATATAGACTGTATACATAGACGTTCCCTTTTTAGTTTGCGACGTCATTAACACATTATAGGAATAAGGTAGGTGACAGTATTACCCTGAGCCACTCCTCCATTAATTCTTCCGTTTCCATCACCAACGTCTATGTACAGCGGCTGTATACAACTATTGGTTTTTCATGCATTTTATTTTACCTACTTTGTCTGCTCATCTTTGGTGGGCATGCAGCCTAACACTCAAAACGTAGGTTAATAATACAAACTCTACCTACCTAAGCCTAAATACGTTTTGCTGGCATAATTCATCCCACTGCTAGGAAAAAATAACCTATGATAATATAAAAGAATAACTACAAAATATTTTATTAGGGGATGGCGACGAGGAACTGATGCCTCTAGCAGCTCACGAAGCCCCCGCAGCGTCTTCCGATGACCTCTCCATCGCCGAGAGTTGCCCTGACACGTCTTCCAAATATCACAGCTGCGAGGCCGTGGAAACCGACGATGAACTGAGACATTAGAATTAAAATAGTATTAAGTGTTGAACATTTAGATAATAAATTCTTCCGCTTGAACTTAAGTTTTATCATTTACCCGACATTATTTATGAGAATCTAAATACATATGAGCATACTAATGGAGCTACATCGGTCATTTCAAAATACTTATATTGAATAAATAACTTTATTTTTTTATTAATTCACTTTAGTACATTATGGTTCAAGTGTGTAATATTTGTGATTACCGCTGAGGTGCCATTGGCGTTAGGTCCGGTTCTAAGAGAGCCGAGAACGATAATCATCAATGCACACGTGTGTACCATACGACGTACGACGTTTTTTAGCTTGTGAATTAGAAAATAAAAGCTTAGAAAATAATACAATAATCATATTTTTTCGACGAAAACACTATTTATTCTGTGAATAATAGGCATTAAAAATCAGAATATCATTACATGCATCATTATGTGCTTAAAAGCGGTGAAATTAGAGCTTCTTTTACTTAGCATGCGTATTGGAAAAAAAATGCAACTATAGAATTATGAAGTCTCATTTCATAAAGGCAACATAATTATGATATAGTTTAAATGATTTCGTGGTTTGTAACTACGATTACCAAAGTCAACCGGGTTACCCTACGCCACAATAGTTTACTTCACCCCTTTCAATAACCATCATCAGGCACGGCGTAAGTAATAAAAGGTGTAAGGTGGCGTTATTAATGACACAGGTATCAGCGGGGCGGTGGCTCCAGGCCCCCATTACGAGCGGTCAGCGCGGCCCCTTGCCCTTACACCAATCAATCAGCCGATTCAGCTATCGCCGCAACAGCCGAATGCTTGGCGGATATTAATTTTGTAGCTGGCTCTTGGTTCCGGAGGATTTCGCCAAATGGAATCAGCCGGGATTAATAAAATCTATCTCGTTATTGAATGTTGCATGCAACAGAATGTGACAAAACGATGGAATATAATTATTTTCCACAAAGATTACACTTATAGTAAGCCAAATAGAGCGGAGTCAAGAGATTAACTGGGCTATGTTAACGATGTATTCAACTAAGTAAAGCATCAAAAAGTACTTCAATTTGAGGTTTACATTTGGCTAGATATTTGATCAAGACACGTATAATTACTCGTTAATACGTATAACTACTGTGTCAAATTTATTCAAAAGAATGCAAATAATGTTATGCTTTATTATAGACTCACTGTGTATCGCGGTGTCACACGCGTTATTCCGACTATAAAAGTAGCCTATGCGTTAATCTAGAGTCTAAACTATGTCCGTACCAAATTTCATCGAAATTAGTAGGTACAACAGTTTGAGCGTGAAGAAGTACCAAACATACACACACACATAAACATTCGAATCTATAAAAACAGTACATTTTTAAATACCTACGTTTATGTAAACCGCATTCACCGTAGTTTAAAAGATAGGAAGCAGTGCTTGAAGTAATTTTTTAACTGAACAGAACTTCTTTATCCCTCTTCTGATTTTGACAAAAGAAAGTTTTGACAACGCTCCTAATTAACTTAACTAAGTATAATTTTTAGCGTAGTTTCAAAGTTATAACGTACTCGGGTACGTTATAACAGACGGACAGACAGACAGACAAAAATTTCCGAAATATATTTTTGTTTCTATTACTCTTTTTTAATCGACCCGTATCGGTTTTTCGTAAAAATAATTTAATGTACACTCACTCAATTTTTTACTGTCTTATTATACGAGTAAGTATTGATTTGCGCTATGCTCTTAAAGGTAAGCATCTACTTAGCAGCGAGTAGTAACTCTGCCTTATATCTGGTACTGTGCCAAAAAAGATCAAAAGCTGCACTCTAAGCAAATTCAGTCGGTGAAAACATATCCACTATCTTGTAATCCAAAACCATCTGCTGAATTAAAAGTCGACACGTTACCGTTTGGCTCTCGTGCTACGGTGAGTTGCCAGGAAGCACTGCTACTTCTGATCTGACCCTGGCTGCCAAGCACTTCTACCACAGATGTTTGTCTGCTGGCCAAATGAATGTCATCTAACTGGAAGTAGGCTGGAACGGTGCTCTTTGGCGACGCTGCCTACCCAATTTCACACAAGGATTAACAAAAATGTCTTTTCCACGAGCTCTAGAGGTAAAAATGCCTATCCTTTCTCAAGCTATTCGCACAAGCAGTTTTTGGACTGGATAATTATTGTTCAGTTTAGGCTTGTTACAAAGGACATCAAACTTAGTACTTACCTACTCGTAAAAACTTGGAAGCTACAAACTTAACAACGTATAAATTGGTTCTTCTTCTTGTGGTGCCTCTCTAACTAGTGAAGGTTGGCAGTAAGCTCTGCATACATTATTTTGTCTAATGCCATACGGAACAATTCAGTGGCACTTCTGATCCATTCTCGAATGTCTTGACATTCGAAAATGGACCATGCATACCATTAACCATCCATGCATAAGTTGTTAAAATTACATTTATGTATCTATACTTACGAATAAGCTAGTGCACGGAAGACTATGGTAGTGCACAGAAGAAGAGCAAGAGGCCGCCCGAAAAAGACATGGATGGAGTGTGTGAATGAAGACATGAGAGAGAAAGGATTGAGTGTGGAGATGACGTCTGATAGAGGAGAGTGGAAGAAGAAGATTTGCTGTGCCGACCCCACCTAAATGGGATAAGGTGAAGAAGAAGAAGAAGACTTACGAATAAGCTAGCTATTTTACCAATAATCACTTCCTTATAAGATGTGCCCCTGTCAGGTGTAAATAGGTAAAGCAAGCTCGTTAAACTTGCGCGAAATGAGTTCAGGCAGAGCGATCGATTCCACATTTACGAGTACTACACTGCCGGCCTAGATCAGAAGTTTGTCAATCATGATAGCATTAAGCTATTTCACTTGTTTCCTTAATTCTAATACAACACATGCAACCTACATGTTACGAATCGCGTTTGATACAATTTTTCTTTAACGCAAACAGTTTTTGAGCACGTTTGTGTGTGTGTTTTTTTTTCTTATATCTGGTAAGTAAATATGATTTTTAGTCTGGGTGCAAAAATTGTACCATAATTAAGTAAACAGCTAAATAATATGAAAGAGTTAACACAAAGTGTTTTAATTAACAATCCTAAAACAGCTGAATAGCTAGTTATCTAAACTAATTAATTATTACGTACTCCTGCTAACAACATTCCGTGTCGTGACTGAGCTTCGTCACAATAGCAGCACTCATGTTAACAAACGACAAACATGACATTACACAAACGTGTTTTACACTATCATAACAATTAAAACCTACTATTTTGCAATTGAGGTGTCAACAAAATAAACCGTAGGTATATTTTACTTAACATCAGTGGCGTCAATGAAAACGTAATTCTGCTTGATAATACCATCCAGCAAGCCACAGCGATGATATCGGAGGCTATATATACCCGTTAGCTTGAAATAGAGGTAAGTACTTTAAAGATAAGCAGCTATACTCGTGTCGGATGTGAGTCGTGACTAATGAAATCTAATCACGTTTTCATACAAACATGAGCCGTTCGTGTCGCTTTATCTAAGCAAATGAGCACTGACCTCACAGAGCTAATAGAAGCCGGACTGCTCAATAGCTTTCCTTTATTGTAAGCAGAGTTAGCTTAACAGTTAAGCAGTCTAGTGCGGAATAATTGGCTATCAAGGAGCCGGTTATTTTGGATATATAGCATACCTATATGCTGTTCTCTCGGTTAGAGCGTCGTTGACTCGTATGGTTGTGTGTCATACCGGTCTGGTCATATGACTAGCCATTACCGAATATGATTTCTTCTACGCGATCTCCGAACATGCATAAGTATATACACACTAACAAACGAAAGTAAATTTGGTGACACCGGAAACGCTTGTCTTACTTAGTCAACTACTAACAACCAAAGTAAAAGGAACATTTTCAATAAAGAAAAAGTTTAGCGGCGATGACGTTAGACCTAAAGTTAAAGACAGTTCTCAGTATACTGATCGAGGAGTTTCTGCAAACAGTACGTCAGCGGGCGACCTCAGCGGAAAGGTGAGTCAACGGCGATAACACAGATACGATCGCATCAGTGCAGGCCGAAGCTGGTCAAGGCTGACCGCAAGCCTTCTTATCCGCGCCCGTTCTTGAGCATTACGTGCCATTCCAACCGTTATCTGATGCCCTGTGGCCGCTAACAAAAGAACAGTGAATTTACTTGAACGTAAATCGATATGCTTGGCCGCACGATTTGACTCGAAAACTACTTATCGAGTTGAAAAGCGAATTACTTAACGGACGCTTACAAATATTTTTGTATAAATTGCTACGACGAATCGGTATGTTATTATTGAAGTGCTATTTTACTTCAAGTAAACTACGAGTGTAGTCGTGATGAATGAAGCATTACAATAAAATACTTCAAATGAATTTGTACTGTGTCAGCTTTTTAAGTCAAAGAAAGATAAAACGAGAAAAGATTATTCCTTTTCCCATTGTCAAACTATACAGGACCAATTACTATTATATAAAAAATATTTATATTTTTTGTCAGGACCAATTATTATTATATAATAAATATTTATATTTTTTATATAATAGTAATTGGTCCTGTATAGTTTGACAATGGGAAAAGGAATAATCTTTTCTCGTAATCCTAACATGAAACAAGGACTCTACTTCCTAGTTTCATGTTATTTGTCCATTTGAACAAGCACGTATCAAATAACATGACAATTTAAAAGCACGTCGTAGTGTCGTATCCTCGTAGCAGCCGCTACGGCGTAGCACTCTCACGTAGACACAGGTTACAGCCCTGCCTCGCACCTGTTTGCTTAATGTAACGTGCTCTTTACGGCTTCGGAATTACTGTAGCTGAAAGCAAAATGTCCAAATGTCGCATGAAATACTGACCCAACTTGATATTAATTTCGATGCCTGTACCCAAACTCGCCAGTACTGCATATGCAGTGCGTGGGCAAGGTGAATGTAAATACAAATGATAAGGTTCTTTCGTTATCTTTGGGATACAGGCACTGAAGACTATTATTAATATTTTAATAACTTACTTATTGAACTTACTTATTACTAACAAACTGACGGGTATATTTGGATTGGTTGATAAATATTTGAAGAAATTAAATTTATTCAGTAATTCTTCAGAGGGTCTTCAAATGTCGTTATAAAGATCGAGTATTTTTTTTTAAATAATTAAATTTAAAATAGTTAAATTAAATTTAATAATTACTAAGTAATTTATTTATTTCTTTTATTTAATTATTGTTCTATAATTAATATTTTATTTATTTATTTATTGTTATAGCGGCACCGCGGCATCAATTTAAATTAAAGAAAATAAATAAAAGGACAGTGCAAGAAAGGAATAGGCTCAAACATATTCACAAAAAAATTGTCAAATTAATAAAGTCAAATAAACTAAAACTAAAAATGCAGAGTATGGAAAGTGAACTGGAAAGACGTAGCTCTACAAAACAAAGCCGCAAAAAATTTGACTTTACGAAAGAATGGATACAAGGGATTAACAACTCCGCCGATCAAAAAGTCACATCTAGAAATGAAATCCTTAAAACGGCGACAAAATTCTATTCAATTCTGTACTCGAGCGCAGAGCCTACTCAAGAACAACAGCAAGAAAAGCTTGAAAATGTACCTGCTTTTCTAAACGCCGAAATAGAACGAGGAATAAAAAGATTGAAGAAAAATAAATCGCCAGGGGAAGATGGTATATCGTCGGATACTATTATAGCAATGTTAGAGCCGCTAACACCCCAGTTAACAAAATTATTCAACAGAATATTACAGCACGAAGAGGTTCCTATTGACTGGCAAAACTCTATCATTACCCTACTTTATAAAAAAGGCAACCCGAATTTAATAGACAACTATCGACCAATAAGCTTGCTGCCAACGGTATATAAGCTTTTCTCATCGGTTATATTATTTCGATTAACCAAAGCTTTGGATGAACAACAGCCACGCGAACAAGCTGGGTTTCGGAAGGGCTTCTCAACAGTGGATCACATATTCACACTTACACAGTGTATCGAGCGATGTACTGAGTACAGCAAGACTCTATATTTGGCATATGTAGACTACAAGAAGGCATTTGACAGTATTAGCCACAAATACCTCTGGGAAAGTCTAAAAGAACAGGGAATAGACGGAAAATACATTACAATATTAAAAGTCATTTATAGCAACTCTCAGGCAAAAATTAAAACGGAGAAGGTTGGCCCATCTTTTGACATAAAACGCGGTGTGAAACAAGGCGACCCTATCTCTCCAAAGCTTTTTACAGCGATTCTAGAGTCAATGTTTCGACGGCTTGACTGGTCGAGGTATGGGCTGAATATAAATGGAGAGCGACTTTCCCATCTCCGATTCGCCGACGACATTGTTATTCTGGCTGATAACCACGAAGATCTGCAACACATGCTGAACTCTTTAGATATAGAGAGCCGAAAAATAGGTCTTCATATGAACCTGTCAAAAACAAAAGTAATGACAAACCATAGACAAAAGAAAAAAAAGACGGAGGTACTGTGTGACCGCACATGAGATAGGGATATTTTCGGACAATGTTGCCACTTTAGTAGAACTTTAGCCACTTTAGGAAATTAGGATTAGGGTATACACATAATAAAGAAAAAGACTTCAGATTATATTTCTACGTTTTATTAATTTTTAAACAAAATCAGTTTATTGTACACATTCCTTACTCTTTATTTCCACGCTTCACAAAAACGTCACCCATAAAATGGTTGGAACAAATCCTGGAATTTTGCGTTGATTTCCAATCATAAAATATTATCTACCATATGCTTCTATACAAATCTCTACAAGTTCAGCATTCGATGGAAATCTGTAAAAAAAATATTAAGAAATATAAAATACTAGAGGTTGCCCGCGGCCCGCGTGAAGGTCGCTTTTCGGGTAACCTGTGGAAAAACTCTATGGTATCCTATTCCCGTGCCAATTTTATGTACACTTTCCTCATTCGATTCCTGAGATCTAGTTAACCTCTGTTTTTAGCTACTTTGGTGATGATGCGAGCGATTTCTCCAAGCCATTATTTAAATATGTAACTAGAATACGTGAACCATACCACTAAGTGAACCATTTACTTAAATTCTAATTCAGAAGTATTTAATTTCAAAAACACAAAACTTTCCCTTTGAACTTTAAACCCCATTAGCATACCTAAATGCACTCCTGGCAAATATTTTTACGAATTTATTTTAACCATCAAAGAAACTACAAACATAACAACTTACAAGACTAACTAACTTAACTTGATAAATAAAGAATTTTCCATACAAACTTTCACCCCCCATTACAAACCCTTAGTTCACCCCTGGCAAAAAAACTTGATACCATTATTTTTAATTTTACATAAACAATAAATATTCCAAATAAATAAAAAAAAATTCACAACCCTAAGACCAGCCGATTGGGCTCTGCGTTGTCTATAGATGAATGAATGAATGAATAAGTCAGGACAAAGAGTCTTATAGTACAGATAATTATATAATATGGTAACTTCATGTCAAATAACTGGGCTTAACTTCACTGGGCGAGCGCGGTCCACCTTAGATCACAATATCGCTTACCACGAGGAATATTGAGACTAAGCGCTAACCCATTTAGTGTAAAAAAAAAGCCCGACTAGCGAGCGAATATTTCGATGGAAGTAGATTAAATTAGTAAAAGGACTGTTTAAGAAATTCTCAAGTACAGTGCAAACGGTTTTTGTAAAACTAGGGTTAAAATTGAAAGTCAGATTATGACAACCCTTATTCAATTTCTTGTAGGTTATGTTTTTATTTTGCATTTGCATGTTTTACCACTTTGAAGCAGAACTTTACATCCAAATCAATAGTACTTGAATTAATCCTATTTAATTAATATTTGGATTGATTTTAGAAGATATATTGTATATAAAAAAGGCCAGTACCAACCTGTGAAATGTAACATCACATAAACCAGGTTCTGTTCTATTCTAATAACTCAAAATACAACTCTGCACCATTCTGTCGATGTCCAAAACTATTCACCGCGCGAGAATAACACTTACACTTGAATTTAAACGATATTTTTTCGAAAAAACACAAAATTCTCAGAATCGCAGTAATGTTTGACACCGAAACTGACAAATATGCTGGTGTCAAACAGTTACAGCGACAGAGAGAAAAACAGTATAAGCCTTTCTCTTTCACGCATGTTATTTTTACATATGGCTGTTTCGCTGTTGAGTAAAAGAGATGGAAATGTGACTCCGTCTATTGCCTTCTCTGTCTACGTGACAAACGGAATTCCGAAACCTATAATACTAGACGGCCTTAATATTGAATATGTTAGCGAGTATATATACCTGGGTCAGCTTATAACTTTTGAAGACTCTACCAGCAAAGAAATCGATCGCAGAATCGCCATCGCCTGGAAGAAATACTGGGCCAACAAAGACGTGTTCAAAAGCAAGATGCCATTATATTTGAAAAAACGTCTAATGGATAATACTATTTTACCGTCACTGCTTTACGGTTGCCAGACCTGGGCTATAAACAAGAAGCTAATACAAAAAATTAGAATTTTCCAGCGAGCTGCAGAGCGATCGATGCTGGGTCTAAAGCTTCTGGATAAAGTGAAAAATGTAGAAATACGAAAAAAAACCAAGGTTTTGGACGCAGCATCGATGCTCTGCAAACTAAAATGGAAATGGGCAGGTCACGTCGCCCGAGCCACCGACGGTCGGTGGAGTGAACGTATCCTCCACTGGCATCCCCGAGACGCAGCCCGCGGCAGGGGCCGGCCCCGCACCAGGTGGTGCGACGACATCGTGCAGGCTGCCGGCGCGACCTGGACTCGAGCGGCACAGCACCGGCTAACATGGAAGCAACGCGAGGAGGAGGCCTTCACCCGCATATGGGTGGCCTGACAACAAATGTGTAACTAAATTGTAAAGATATTATGTAAATATGGCAATAAAGGTTTTTTATTTTTTTATTTTATTTATTTATTTATAGCGGCACCGGCAATACTAGCTTGTGAAAATAACAACTTTCTAGCTGCCATGGTTTTTGAGATACAGTCTAGTGACAGATAAACAGCGGAGGCTTAGTAATAGGGTCCCGTTTTATACCTTTTAGGTAAACCTTAAAAAAAACTAGTAAAAACGTTACGAAATATTGCATTTTCATGAGAGGATGCGTGCGGCGCAAAATCCTATCTTTGGACACCAGCCAGTTGTTAATTGTCACGTGGTTATGTATTCAATCGTCAGGCACATAGATTATCTAACCAATTGATAGCTCATAGCACACAGCAACGTGTAGAAGGGGCCATTGACTAATTGTATGTACATTTTTTTTTTAATATTAGGACACATTCACACACGGCTGGTTAGCCCCATACTGAACCATTTCTAGTTCGTTATTATGGTTGCTAACACAACTGATATACTACATATACATACATATTATATATAAATATATATTTGACACCCAGACCCACAGCCAACAAATTTAGCTAAGCACGAAGATGTTGACCGGGCCGGGAATCGAACCCGGAACCTTCTGATTAGCAGACCGGCATGGTAACCTTTACGCCAACGAGGTTGTCAAAACATATATACCTTATCGTTGATACTGCAATCCCATTCAGTTTGTCTTGAAAAATATTTGATATGAAATATTAACACTAGCTCCTAAATCCTTTTCCAAGATTTCAACATACTCGTACTCACACAGGGAAAAAATACGCTTGTTTACTCTAGAAGAATATGGCTCGTGATGTATAAGGAAATAAGACACTAAACGCATTTGGGCAAATATATATGGGAAGATTAATATCAATAAGATTTATACTCTTTGTTTGGGCTATACTGTTTTGTTATTATTAATATCAGTCTTATTTAAAATGTATGATGTCCAGATAAATATTTGCAAACAGGTAACTTTTATTTACCAAATATATTTATGAGTAATTAAAAAATATACTAAAACGTGAGTGATACAATTTTGGGTTTTAAATACTTAGCTATTACGAGCTCGTATATACTCGTAAGAAATATAATTGTAAATATGAATTAGACTTTAAAATTAAATACAATATGTATCTAATTTTACCTTCAATCTGAATATTGTAATTTATTTAAAATAAGTTTTATTATTTGATTTCCATTTAAAGTTGATAAATCATACAATTATATAAGAGTAGTACAAATTAATATATTACTTATACACATATGTATGCTGCTATACAAGTGTGACATACGCAACCGCTTAGCTATAAAAGCTTAAAACCTCTCCATACAGATCAATTGTCCTCGGTAAGAATACTTAATCAATTTCCATTTAGTTGTGTCTCTCCGCATGAAGTATTAAAGCCGCGGCTGGAAAAACTGGACCACTGCCGGCGCTTGATACCAACATCACTCTTTCGCACAAATTGCTCTAGAGCTGAATTAAATTGATCTATGCCCCTTAACAACAAAAGTAGGTTAATGACTTCAAAATGGCACGCGATCACTTATATTATATCGTTATTAATTATAAGCAATCATTCAAGACATTGATCATTTGACATGATTGAGTTATCAGACAGTGCGCCATTACGTTTTGCTCCTTGTGATTAAGGTTAGATCAACCTGTAAACTTAATATAAGCATATCTGTAAGCATACCTCAATGGTCGAGTAAATGTTAGATTTCACGGTCGTGGAGAGCAAGTTTGACGGAGTTGAGTTGTGACAGTGTTTGATGTAGTACAATAATTGTATTGATAATATGTGCATAGAGCGGAGATGGAGCAGCGGGAGCGGCGGGCGCGGGCGGGCGATGCGTGCGCCGCGCCGCGCCCGCGGAGGCGGCAGTCGCCCGCCGCACCGCGCCCGCTGCCCGCGCTGCCTCGCCCGCGACTATGCGCCCCGCGTGCCGCGCTCGCTCGTGTTGTGGTGCTTTATGATGGTACGGCATGAGAGTGCGAGATATGCGGACGTTCCGTGAGAGACGCGCCGACCTCGCCGCCGCCACAAGTGGGCGGAGAGCCCGCCAGCTCAGGTGAGCGGCCCTTCGCATCTCCCGACGCACGCTACATCAAAAGACGCTGTGATCTCGGGGTCGATAAGGTACCTCGCCGTTTGGACTCTGTTACGCTGCTAAAAGCCACTGGCGACCCCCTAGCGACCGCTATTGAGCGAGTACTCGTTGCTACGCACCACGCTTGTTAGATGCCATTCGATTAACTTGATTATTCCCAAACGTCACGATTCAAGAAATGTTGTAAGAAAATTCACGAAGTTTTGCCCTTTTGGATAAGTACACCGTTACTGTGGCTTTTGTTGAAGGTTTTTATTCAAAAACTAAATATTATAGTTTATGGCGTGTTTTGGGTAAAATATGAAATTTAACCAGCTGTTCAACGCCCTTATAAATGCCTAAAAAGGTATTTACTCATATAACTTCAGTATTAATCACGCAATATGTGTGATATTAAGCCTAAATTACGGTATACGTTTCTCAAAGGAACGTATACCGTACATTTTCAGTTGAAAAAACTATCGCTTATAACTTGTTATTTCATAATATACATATATCAGAATAGACTTACGCTTTAGTTATACTTCATCTACGACCTAACATAGAAAAGTACATTATTCATACGACTCTCTTCTTATGGCCTTATAAGAGTTCATAGCAAGTGCATTTAAAATTAAAACGAATTCATAAAACTGCCTCCGATTGTCATTTGCACTACATTAGCAGCAATAAACATGTCACTTCGAGTCCAATTTCCGCGCGGCACAATAGACGGGCACGGGTCCAAAGTTAAAAACATAACAATGCTGTTATTTGGACGTTCGAGACGAATCTTGTAGGTCAATACATTCGGCAAGCAAGATTGGTGAGTTGACTCGTCACGCAATAATGTCGATATAGCTTATCTTGGAGTCGGCAAGGCTTCCCACCAGTCATCAATCTCACCCTTCAGGAAACCGGGCTTGCCTTCCTACGTTTCATGCTTGTTATATATAACGTTATATCGGTACACGTTAGATGGGTAGATAGATACACTTATAACCGGGTCGGTAATATGTGTACTTATTTATTACCTGGTTAACGGATAAAAAGTAATTTATATGCAAATAAATACGCCAGTATATATATGGATATCGCAAAAGTGATTTTTGAGACATTTCAGTCACTCAGTTTCATGAATCAGTTAAAAATTTTACCAAATATTTTTTCTAATAAACCACTAATTCATATACTAGACTGAAAATATGTAGTTTTTTTACTCTTAATGGGCTTGCCTTTGATCGCAATTCACTTGATGGTAAGCTATATTGCGATCTAATGTGGAGGGCGCTTACTCAGAAGAAACTGGTTCACTCTTGCCTTGAAAACCGCTAAATTATAGTTATCGGGGAACAGGGAATATGGTATAAAATAGTCAACCTTCTTTAATATATTTACTGACACGAATAATTTGATATGGATTTTTTTTCATCTGTTAACCAGCTGGGTAAAGGCCATTCTTCACGGGATGGGGATTCCGTACTAATATTTATAGTTTGTACTAGTAAGGGTATTAAAATGTGTATTATGGACGAATCATTGCTGCACTATCGTTATCATTTATTCAATTTGTATATACTGTGATGATCAGATGCATTTGTCATAGTCAAAATATTTCCAAAAATTTAGGAAATGTATTTATTAATTTCATTTTATTTCGAGTACATATTATGAACAGAACACCTTGAACTTAGTTTAATAGTCATATTAATCTTGGGTTGTAGCTACTTTCTTCTCTAGTTTTCTGTTTGAATTTTTTCACAGACCGGAATGATGAGAATCATGAATATTATAAAGATATAATTATGTAATTATGTTATGACAGCGTAGCTTTACGTCAGGCAAGCTGTAGTCAAACGCAAACCTATCAAGGGTAAATATTTTTTTTTAAATTGTTACTTTTACTTTCATATTTTGAAGACGTAAAAGTTTAATTTGTGCCATTATTTTCTCAAAACGGTATCCTATAGCTTTTATTTATCAGCGTGATTCTGAACTCATATAATATTTGTAATCTCCGATACATCTTTATTACGAAGCAGCCGTTCGAAAGCATCAAGGACGAGAGGTTTATATCCTCTTGCCTTAAGTTATCTTCAATGGAGGCGCCTTTCTTTAGCAAACTTTATGAGGAGTCTTGAATCGGGGATAAAATAGGACGCCAATTGATATCGTAGCTTAGATAAGTGTTGCGTCTCGGGTACATAGGTTTTAATTATGTAAATATAAGCAATTAAACACATCTGATACTCAAAAGTCTACCATCATGTATATATACATGCAACATAAGGTTCTTAGTTAGTCGCTTAAAACAAGATAATTCTAAGCAGTACGTTTTGGGCAGAAGATAGCGATGATTTTTGCAAATGAAAAAGAAATACTTCCAGTTTTCGAACATTTTGAATAAACACACAAAACTCATAACAAACGGTCTAGCATTCAGAATGATAAAGAATAATATAAAGAGTGACCAAAACCGAACACTTTACATATCGAAATTAGCTACGAGCAATTTATTGGTATTGTATTATACTAAAACTAATTAAATTTATCCAGCCGTTCTCTTACTTGAGCCTGACTAAAATACGCCTATTTACGAGTAC
This sequence comes from Mellilla xanthometata, assembly GCA_035578125.1. Taxonomy (NCBI): domain Eukaryota; kingdom Metazoa; phylum Arthropoda; class Insecta; order Lepidoptera; family Geometridae; genus Mellilla; species Mellilla xanthometata. The sequence continues at coordinate 8,234,784 of JAPUBQ010000008.1, forward strand.
ATACATAGTTTTTTACAGCGCGTTAATAATCTGAACAATGTATTCAAGACCGGGTCTCAAAACAAATGTTCGTTTCTATTTCACCAAGTCTAACCCTTTAATTCATTTACCATCCACATAGGCGGCGCGTGCCAAATGTTTGCGTTCCCGCTGTATCCGCGGAGGCGCAGTATTTGATGCGGGAGGTATTTGAGGGCATGTTGGCGACGGAGCGACGCCGTCACCCGCACCGCTTGCCAGCCTGCACGACTACTATATGTAGATTCATAGATTTTCATACAAATGTGAGACTATATGATAAACAAGATGCACCAAACGATGCTTCGTGTGAAATAATAATAATATGATAATAGTATTTGCCGACAAACGATCTGAGTTTGCTGTTGCCTCGCTCAACTACTGTGAGAATGTTCAATGGGAGAAATAGGTTAATTTTTTTATATTTTATTCAATGTGTTTGTTATGTTTTATTTGTCATATACATATATTTTTCGTATTCTCTGAATTTGTTCTTTGTTTTTTTTTTTTATATATAATTGTAAATAGTTCACTTAATCTTAATGTAGCTGTATTGCTGACTAGTCATAATAATAGTTCTTAATATTGTAATTTATTTTATTTTTATTTTCTAATAGTCTCATAGTCTAAGTGATACGTTTGGTTTATCTGTATGTGTCAATCGTCATAATCTTAGTTATAATCATAATAAGATAAGCCTTACTAAAGTATCTCAAAAGCAAAACTAATAACTTAGCGACATAAAAACTTGTTTAAAATATTGATTAGTCAATAGATATATAGACACATGCTTATACACATTCCGCTAGACATTTTTGCGCTATTTATCCGGTAACATAAAGTATGTAAATACTACGACGCACTAATAATATACGTATATTAGTTATATGTCTATGTTATCCAAAGGAATGTTAAAAAAAGCTAAGATACGACCTACTTTTGCCAAGAAGAAATTAAAGCAAAATTCCTAAAAAAATATATACTTTCATCGCTAAAGAACGCTGAATATGTTAAGATTTCAAGCCTACACACATATCGAACATCTTGTTCGTCCATTTGGTTGTTTTCCAGCTAAATATTGGATACGAAGCCTATTGCACTCGAGGAACTTGGACCGTTAGCCGTCTGAGACATGCGCCAGTTCATCGGTTTACTTCTTTTGACATTTTGTAGTAAATGTTAACTGTTAGATGGTGGACATATAAGTGAATTATCGAAAATGAGATTTTTATATAATTTAGTACTAGTACTTATTTATATACATTTTTTAATCATAAATATTCACGAATTCTTTCAAGATATATACACCGGGCTAATCTATGGGGCTACTTTTTAAGTTTACAGTTAGCGCTTTTAATTGTATCTGATTAGTAAAAGTAGTTGAGTTAAACGTGTAAAAAATGATTAAACTAAACGAAATTTGCATCAAAATTCTTTATTCACTTACCAACAGACGTAAGAGCTGGTATACAATGTAGGAGAAATATTTAAATATTCAAATTTCACATTGAATTTGTACAAAATTTATAAATGATATCAATAAAATAATATCGTATTTATAGCAGGCAGATATTTTTAAAATTGTTGTAGATAGCTTTATACGTAACATGACACTAACATTGTTAAGTAACTTCTGTTAATAATTACATTTTGTAATATTTTTGTAGCGGTTAAAAAGAGGTTTCCAAAGCTGAAAGTAAAAGTAGTGGAAATCGCAAAAGTAGAATACAAATTTACTGATTCATAGCAAAAACAGTTTGTAGATTTGAAAGCGGTTTTCAATTATGGGTTCAGATTTGATTAGCGTGTTCTTAGAGAGTTACGGTGACAAGTTACAAGGGGGCGCCGCAGTATACATTTGGTACAAGAACTTATAAGTTAAAATGTTATATATGTAGACACGTATCACATAGTTTAATTTAGTACATACATAGTAAGAACTGAATTTCTTCATAACAAACTCACAAAGGACATGTTTTAAATAAAAGAAAGAAAGAAGAAAGAAATGATTTATTGTACAGGAAATTTAGGTTTACAGCTACTTGTACATTTGTATAAGACATGTAAGGTTTGCTTGATGCGTGTAGAGTAGCCAATAGTGCGCTGCGCCTTACACACTAGGTCAGTCAAGCTGCCTGGACTGTGGGGCGGCAGAGGCTCCCGCAGGACTGCTCACCATTACTTGTAGGTACATAGAGGCCTGATGTCTAAAAGAAGATATACGGATTTTTACCTTATTATTACAATGTTATTTAAAGACAAAATAAAATAAAAAAACTAGACTTACATTTACAATTCTACTAAAATACTAGGTTAAAGAAAAGTAAGTCGTTAGTTTAAAATATCGTTGAAGAACCAAAGACACGTACAAAATTAGGTATTGCTATAAAAAGCTGAAAACTTTCACGAACTGGCATTATTTTCTTCAGCAACTTCAAACGTGACTGTATTTTAAAGCATCTCTCACGAATGCAGTTAATTGCATACCAGAGTGTAGTTTTTTATTACGAAAAGCATTTTCATTTATTTCTTTGCATAGTTTTAATATAACTAACTGAAACGGCTTAATAAACTACTCGTATAAATGAAATAACACAGGTACTATACTAAATTCTGTTGTTATTTGATTTGGCTGCTTAGGCTACTTTTATTTGATTCAAGAACCTTCGATTACAATATACAAAGCGTAGAAGCTTAAATTGCTACATAGCGTATAATTTTTGTTCTACATAGTTTATTGTTGTTGCGAAAAAAAATTAGTTCGCGGGCGTCAATAGAACGGAATTGTATTGTAGCTTTGGGCATTGTTGACCAGCTGAGAGCGTGATAACTATTTCAATAACCTACTGGCGCTGAGTTGGGAACTGGACTAGCTTTTAATTAAGTTGAACATTGTTTTGCCGGTAAACCAAACTATAGTAGGCTTTACCATTTTGTTTTATCAATGTGTCTATAAATGTTACTTGTATAGATTTTTTTTAAGCTTATAAAATTTCAACAAATATACAAAAACTAGTTCGAAATATAATACTCAACGATTTAACGTATTTGAATTAATTTATATACATGTACTTAATCGAAGTTTTTATTAAATTAATATTTTTGAGTTAGGTTTTAACTGGGTCACAAGGAGTTGGTATATACTACTTATATAGTAATTTCTGTCCAAGTTTCCAACAACTTTATACATTATTTGCAAAATACTTGTATACACTAAACATATACCTACTATAGGATCCTATCTTCCGAATAATACTTAAATAAGTTAAACAGAACTTCCCGAACAGTTAGTTTAAGATCAACTTTGGTACTCAAACGGCGTAAATATGCTAACCTCGACAGTAGTTACATATTTGAGCCATTTGGGACTAAAGTACAGGCACTGTAGAGACTGAACTTTCTTCTTAGTCCAAAATATATTATGTATGAGTGGAAATAGTGCCTAGTTTTAGTAAATTCATTAAACGATTTTAAGACGCTATGGGATGAGATAGGGGATTCAGTGTTAAGAGTACCAAAACACGTTTACGAAAAATCAGCTCGATAGTTATATTTTTTGTAAAACAATCGTTTTAAAAATTTTAATGTTGTACTTCTGAATGTCATAAAGAAATTAAAATATATTTTTTTGTACATTACGGCGCTAGTTTGCCGAACCGCGCTATATAAATTTGAACGAAGTGCCTGCCGCCCGGCAGTGTTAATTTCACGAAAAATCAACAATATTGAAATTTTAAGCTTTAACTATTCTAGATTCTAGTGAATATTATTACCTACAAAAATACGGTATGACTGGTTTTAATTTCTTTATAACTATCATGAGCACACAATTTGTAAACATTAAAACGAATATTTTTTTGCGAATTTAACGTAATCGTGTTATAGAATTCTAACAACTCTTAGCATCGAATTGAAGAAAATGAATAACACTGATATAATTGTAACCTAATTATTAACACAATTTGTTTAATGTGTTAATTTGCTTCCAATAACGCAGTAGTCAATTACAAGCGGTATTTAAGAAGATGTAAGATTGACGAGTATTGTTAACAAGCATGTGTATTGCTAAAAAATTTTGTTAAATAATATAAAGTTAAAATATTTAAATGTGAATAAGTTAAAAACTCTCGTTGGATTTTTCTTACTTGCAGTGAAACATACTTAGTTACCTGAGAATGGTTGTAGAAACAATAACTGTTGTAGGATAAACCACGAAATTCCTTTATCAGCCGCCTAGCAGGCATTACGACTGAGAGCCGCATATTAAATATCCATTTCAATCCACCGCTTGGATACGGAGTGGGATTCAACTTACAATCCTCCTGCGTAATGTTTCTACCTACTATTCTGAACACGTACCAAATTCACTATCACAAGTAGTACTTTTACTACTAGCATTTTAAGACAGCAAACATTAATTTTCCGAAACGATCGTATAATTAATGTTTAGCATAGGCAGCCCACTATACGTTTCCTCTGCTGGGACTCGGGGCCTTCTCTCACGAGAGATATAGGTCAAAATCCACCACGCTGGCCAAGTGAGGGTTGGCGGATGACACACATCTTCGGATATTGTAGTCTTCAAACGTGTGGGTTTGTTTCCTCACGATGTTTTCCTTCACCGTAAAGCGAAATCCACACATAACTTGAATAACAAGTCATTAGTGTAGGGCTGGGATCGAACCAGGGGCCGTCTGATTGAAAAGCAGACGTTTGTAGCACTCGCTATTCATAATTAATGATCTATTTAATGTTTAGTGACAGCATTTGCCAACGTGCGGCCTTCAAAGAGCTCTAAGCTTTTGGTGAAGAAAAGCGTCGTATGGAAACCATAGCAAAGTGGTTGGGCATTTTCTAGTGCTCGCCTGGCTAACAACCAACCACACGTTGAAAAATCTGTAGACAAGAACCAAGCACTAGCCTCTTTGAGAACCAGGTGTCGAGTCGCACCCTGCTGGTCAAATGCCTAGATGTGCTGTTTTTTTAAATAAAACATATATAGTGTTTGTTTAAGTTTCTATTGAACGCTCGTGTTCTACAATCGTATAGGAAAAATACAACATTCTACTCAAAAGTTCTACATGCTAAGTGATTTTATAGATTGGGCAGAAAATAAATTGGCTATAGTTTTAGTGATTATTAGATCTCATGGCAAAAAGTATATAAAATAGACTTTGCTTCGTTCAGTTAATTAAAGGTCATAATCACGTCATAAACAATATACTCCATAAGGTCACAAGCTGTTACATGTTTTCTACTCCATAACTTCACAAAGGGGCTGCTAGATTCGCAACAATACAGAATTACATTCCATAAAATTAATATAAAAGCTAATAATACCTCCACAGAGCCATAAAATGGAGTCAACACAAATGGCACAAAATGGCGTAGGTTTGAAGGGTTGGTAAATATAAAACGCGCCACTTTTCTGCGTGGTAAAGTGCTCTTTGATGTCGATAAGTCGATTATTTTTCTTCGTTTTTTACGTCCAGTTCACAGCTCCAGAAATGTGCTTGTTTTTTTACGTATGCATATACATATATATGTAAATACATATCGACGGTTAAAAGGCAAACTGCGTTAAGCGACAATTTTTGAACTTTACAGGAGAGCCATTCAAAGTTTTTTATTTCGGAAAAAAAATCATAATCAAGAAATTTCTGGGTGGATTTAAAAATGATGAAAAACGTATTTATTATTTATTCAAACGCTACTAATGCAAAAGTTTCGTGGTCTAACGAGCATTATTTTGAAAAATAAGTGTCGTTTAATCCCAAATGTATTATTTAGGAATAAGGATAACTGACTGAACCGCCACAGGATTTAAAATAAGTTCAAAGCAAAAAATGTTTAAGTGCAGGTGACCTCATATTTAGATCGAAGTAAAATGCTTTAAGCTCAACAAAATTACAAAAAAAGAACGAGTCAAATTGGCAAGAGTGTATCAAAGAGTTAAAAACAATAAGGGAAAAGTGACTCACGCGACAATCGACATACTAGCCAAATTGACTTAAGTTCGCTAAAATGCAATAATGTGTGTAAGCTTGTCAGATAAAACCTTATTCTTAGTGACAATCAATAAGAAAAATAAACCTGTAATGGAATTGAATTAACGACAGATAGCATTAAACAGCGTTTATGAGTGTTATAATTTTAACAGAACGTTTTAATTAATCACTTAATATAAAAAAAAAAACAATTATTTTAATCTTAATGTCTATATCCTCAATTAACCTGGTATGATATTTTAGTTTAAAATATTAGTTATATATTCGTTTATCTTTTCCAATTCAGTGAGGCAGATTGGTGTATTCCAACTGGGATATTTCACCATTGTCACACAGTTTTTTCAATTTGTTGTATTTAGTGGTAGTATTGGCAACATAGATTTATATTTTCCATTTATTGGTTTCGGCCTAACTATAGGGATTGTCTCGGCTCTTGCGTCTTCCTTCATACTGTTTTTAATTGTAATAATGCCCGGAGATTTTTAAATGTCGCTACCCGTATTTTGCTAATCTTTCCTATGAGATTTCCTTTGAAATACTTGTCTGACATTTCTTCCCCACTTGGTATGGATGGATATTTTCTGGCCAGCTGAAAAACTGTACCATATAATCCTAATCGCCCATATATCCCCCCGTGGGGCCCATTGCCATTGTCAATGCGGGGGCGCTCAGTAACCTTGGCCTGGTCACCCACGGTGAAACGAAGAGGGTCCCTGAGGCGGGCCACTCCCTAGACTTGTACTCACTCCTCCATGCGGAACCTCGTTCCGGGGAGGGGGAGGGGGGGAGGTGTTGCAACTGAGGCGGGTTTGTGGTGTGACCACAGACCTGACCCGTTGCAGGGGACCTGACCTAAGACGTCGGACCGGCGTTGTCCGTTGTCCATTGCACTCACGGTCCCCGAAGTGGTTGCGGTGCACGAGTGGTGCACTGCAAAGGGAGTCATCCCCTGAGAAGAAGTCTCGCAGGCTAGCTAAGGTGGGCGAGGTGGTGGGTTAATGCGAGGACTTTCGCAAGTTCGGTCGTGCATGGAGTACTGTTCGCATCTTTGGGATGGTTCTGCCAAATATCAGCTAGAAGCACTTGAGTCCATTGAGAGACGAGCTAAGAAGCTCATCGGCAATTCTTGCGTGGCGAAGGCGAAGCTTCAGAGCCTAGAGCACCGACGCAAGGTTGCTAGTTTGTCGGTTTTTTATCGGATACATTTCGGGGAGTGAGCTATGGAACTTCATAATTTGATTCCACCATCTCCGTTCTACTACAGAACGAGCAGAGAGACAGTGAAGAGACACCGAAACAGAGTTGAAGTTCCAAACTTTCGTACAAAACGCTTTGCGTCGACCTTTATTGTTAGGACTGCGAAGCTTTGGAACTCACTACCTGAGTCTCTGTTTCCTGAGAGGTATCATCCGGGGGCCTTCAAAAGTAGAGTTAATAGGTATCTTCTAGGTAAGCGCGCCACACCGTAGATTGCAGTGCAGCTTAACATCAGGCTAGCTGTAATCAAACGCTAACCTATCATGATAAAAAAAAAGACTGGAACCTCACAAAGCTTTCTGGTGAGGAGGCCATTGTGAGGTTTTAGTCGGCAGTGATGCTCTTCTGGCCTCTCGAGCCCGACACACTCCACCCACCTCCCCGGGTGTGGTGGGCATGCGTAAAAGCATTTCCTCACTTTAAATAAAAAAAAATGCCCGTATAATGTTGTTTCGTATTGAATTTCCGATCATAGCATGCATGCTATCTACCGTCATTTCAGTATGCCCTGGGAGCAAATAGTTCATCTGTATGGTCTCTAAATGCTCTGATTGCAAGAGTGCATTATGAAGAGCTGCGAGCACAATTTTGTTTTTGTTTTGACCCGGACCATCTGAGTATAAAATCAGGGATTTGATCGTACCACGTGAATCTACATCAGCAATATACTTTTGTAAAATTGTGGCTACTTCATTGCCACCTCTTTTTCCTCCAGCTTCCCCCCATGTAAAACTAAATCCGTTTTTGTTATGCTTTCATAAAAACATAAATTATATAGCATATTTTCTTGAGTAGAATAGCAGCATACTGTTTCCGTGTGGTGTGTTTAATACTTACTTCGAAGCAAACTTGTACACACACCCGTCCCCATCGATGTATTACTGCTGACTGAAGCGCCCGTGCAGATGGCGTTTCGCGCTACACGCTGGTGGTTAGTACATGTACGCGAGAAATTTTCTTTGAATGAACCGACACTATTTACGCTGCCGTAGTAGATTTCGAGATGGTTATCCTCCAAGGCTCCGTTTTTCGACATGTTGAAAAATGTTTTAAGTTCTAAAATGTTTTTAATGTTTTGTTTGAAACGACCAATATTGAAAAATATTATGACTACATAACAGGCTCAAATGACCCTTGACATCGATATCACATCACGGCAAACCAGCTTAAGTCCCAAATAGCCCTAAAGCATACTCTGAATGAAACGGTTTAAGCGACACGATGCTTTCATTTAAATGAAAAGAAAAATGTTTTAAGCGACATCACTGTTTATTTTGATTCGGGGTCAATTATCTTACCCGACATCATGTATGCAAACAGTGTGCTTAAGTGCCAATGTATATGAAATTAAGAAAAATTTAAAACAGCTGAAATACATTTGTGTCAAAAATGATCAAATATCATGTCGCTTTAAACCATGCAAGCCAAAAATAGGTCAATTTTTGCAATGGTCTCAAGCGACAAAAAAGTGCTCAAATTTGAACAAAACTGGGCTCAGATGACGCAGAAAAAATCGCTGATTCCAAATATGTATATAACTCAAAACTCAAATATTTGTCGCTTAACGCAGTTTGCCTTTTAACCGTCGATATTGTGGTTCTATTTTCCTATGAATGTAATTTATTATCTACTCTCAGTAAGAATATAACCATAATTATTTAGTTTACTATTGATGTCACCAAGAGATGCTAACAAGATAATTCATTAGTAACATACGAGTAGCAACTTCCGAGAAGCATTATTGTTTGCGATCAAGTCAGATAAACGAAGCATAAAACATTTAATTGTCTACACAAGCTCGCCACAATTAGCTTTATTGGTTGTAATGTTCCACTTTCAGAATGACGTGGTTTTACTAAGGTTATCGTACGTTACTTGAAGATAAAATATAAGACTGCCATGTTTTAACATTTTATTAGTTTCTTTTATGTCACATTTACCGGTTTACGATCGAGGTATACGTAAGTTCGGGAGTGTGTGAGGCCGTGCGGTACGGGCGAAACTCTCGTAGCTTCTAGAATAAAATATTTAAGTTGGGCCGGGAGCGGCTGCACCCCGCCCGTGTCGCTCGTATCTCCTAGGCAAGCTTATTTCATTGCTGCAGGAACATAACATTTTTAATGTAAAATATAGTCAATATAAAACTGTTTGTCATATAAAGTACTGACTGACCAACAGTGCACTGTAAATTTAATCCACATAACACTTACAACACTTAACTAATAACAACACAACGTTAATGTAACCTATAAATAAAAATAAATTTAAATAAATATTAGGACTCATTTCACACACGGCTGGTTAACCCCATACTGAACCATTTCTAGTTCGTGTTATGGTAGCTAACACAACTGATATACTACATATACATACATATATTTTTTATATAGATACATATTTCTATAACTCACTAATGTTTTTTTTATTTTGTTGTTGGCGCTAATGAAGTAAATTAATAAATAAGCTAAGAAACAAGTTGGTTAAGTGCAAAGTATGAAAAAACTTCCGTGCAACAGCTAGCGGTAAAGTAGAACCGGGGCCTCATCAGACGGGCGGTATAATGCATTTCGCTAGGCGTCGGCAGCGGCGATGCAATTTAATGCAAATGTGGCGATGTGGCGATAAAAGCCCCAAGAGTGCCGCTGGCTTCACCACAGACCTAACTGCTGTTTTTATGCACTGTAAGAAAATAAATATATGCAGATCTTTTCAAATCTTTTTAATAAGACTAAAATATACAAATTATCAAATCGTATCATAAAATCTATAACATTATTTTAATACATATCGATAATTCTTCCAAATGTCCGAATTATCGACATAACATTTTATGTATATGGATAAATTCCATTATATGTATAAAACGCGACGTAGACTTATTTTAGTGAGTATCTAGATATGATCATTAACAACGAAAACAGATAAGCTATGATAACCATTGGTCTAATATTAACAATGTTTTCACCTTCAGTTTTATCCTTCGGGATCTTTTTTATCATTTTTATCCTTCATATCCCTGAGGAACCATAATTGTTTTCGGGATAAAAGAAACCTATTAGTTAATCCAAGGTCTAACCTATTTTTGCACCAAATTAAATCAAAATCAGTTCAGTCGTTTGAGCATGAAGGAGTGACAAACATACACACACACAAACAAACTTACGCATTCTACAACACAACTATCTTGTTAGAATAAATATCTATAGAAAAGAGTAAAATCTTAAAGCATATCGAGTTTTATCATAAATCTTTAGTTGACACGTGTATTGCGAAAACGGAAACCGCGAGGATTACATGCCTTGCCACTCCACCGTGTATGACCCCGATGTTGTCCTTGGATTTGCAATACTTTTCTTGGGCTTTAAATCTGTATTCTGCAGTCCCATTTTATATTATAATAGACAAAACTGCTTAAATGGTTAACCTAGCTAATACACGTACATTTATCACAAACCCTTAATTAAAGGCCTAAATTGCCCTGTCATATTTGCCAACAGAACAAAATTGAAAACTGTCTCAAGCTCCAAAACTTTAAGGACGAAGAAAAAGTAATATTGGCGTTCGGCAGGAGCGTGAGCTGCATAGCAAGTAGCTACGAGGCTACTACGCGGCCTCTACAGCTAGACACGCTGTGCCTCTACGTCGTAGCTTCGTAGCAGCTCTACACACGGGACTTTACTTGAATCTCGACGCTTAAAATATTAATGCCCAGACTTTTTCAACATGCATTGGGCAAGACAGTTCTGGAAACTCGCTCAAAGAGAGCATGAATGAGTCTACTACGAGTACATATATATCATCACTGGAAATTGCATAGGGCAAAATATACTTATTTGAAAAATGTGTGTTTGATAGATAGGTAGATAAATTCTTTATTTCACACACTTATAACATAAAATTATTAACAAAAGAAACCTTAACCTAGTGCCGAAAATGGCGGTCTTATCGCTAAAAGCGATCTCTTCCAGGCAACCAGACAGTTTGCTGTCATGACTAGTGAGTTTGAGTATAAGACGTGTAACCTGCATGTCTTTGATTAAAGTGATGCGTGCTTCTTAGGGGTGTTTTATTTGAAGTTGAATAAATGCAGATCTTTTTCGCAAAGCACGCACACTAATAATGTCTATGATCACTCACACAAGTGTATTTATCTGAAAATAATTGCACTGAGATATCTGTTTTGTGATACAAATTTAATAGTATTGTCTATTTTGCGATCTATAAAGACCATTTTAAGACTATTAAGTGATTACTATTTAAAAATCTTAGAGGAAATGGTTGCCAGTCTGAGAAGCATTTAGTATGGGGCTCGGAAAGCCTTAAAGGCGTAGGATAAGTGTACTTAATTTGGAATAATAATAAAGTCGTTAATTTGTTGCAGATAGTGGTCGGCGCAAGGTGGTGTGAGGTGACGACCTGGGGAGTGGTGATGGAGTTGGTAATCCTGCGAGCGAAGGCGCAAGTGACTCGTGTGTTAGGTGGGAAGGGCGGCGGAGGCGCGGGAGGCGCGCGCGCGGCCTCGGGCGGGCGCGGCGCGGGGCCGCGCGCGCGCAGCATGGCCCCCGCGCCCGCCCCCGAGCGGCCCTGGCACAACGCCTCGCTGCTCTACAACGTGTCCCGCATCAACGCCACCTTCGAGCTAGCTGACTACGACCTGCTCAGCACCAACGCGACCGATGAGCACAACAACCACTGGTTCTGCGCCAAATGGACAAGCGCGCAGCAAGATCTGTTTCAGGTGCGTTCGTTCTTATGGTCTGGGTGTTAAATATGTATCTATATAACATTTATATGTAAATGTAGTGTATCAGTTGTGTTAGCAACCATAATACGGACTAGAAATGTTTCAGTATGGGGCTAACCAGCCGTGTGTGAAATGGGTCCTAATTTTTTTTGTTTTTTTTTTAGTATTTATTCGGAGCATTTCATTTTTTGCTACGCTTTCTGCATAATTATATATGTATGTTACAAGAACTATAAAATATACATCTGCAATATCATATTTGTCATACCATAAGAGATTGGATCTGAAAACTGATGAAACACTTTATTTTATTTATGTATGAGAATTTGTGAATGTACAATATTTTCGTGAGATACTGAACGTATTCTTCATGTAAATCTGTAAAACGTGAATACCAATAAATAAACATACACCGACATACGCACGCTAGGAACTCTTTTTTACCTGCGACGGTACGGAGACCAGTATTTGCGTTTGGGGTAAAATAATGATTGTGTATGTGTTTGTGATGACAAACCAGCGTTTCCATTTATATCCATAATTATAAGTCCTATTTTGATGCAGTTTTCAATGGAAGCTTATGATTTGGTTCGTGCATGTTTTCGGATAACTGCTACTAGGTACTACGCCAGCAAAAAAAAGTACAAATCAATGTAGCAATTTATCTTCAAAGTTATAGTCCGATTTTGATGCGTATTTAATTGATGAGGCGACGACTCACATGGGCGCTGTATTAAACGTTTGTTACTAATAAACACTTTATTAAAACACTTACAATGACAAAAATAAAAGTAACATAAGATAATTTAAAACCTAGTGCCTTCACTAGCATATTAAGCATTTGTTGCGATAACAGTGGGAAGCTAGTTTTAACGTTAACCATAACTCACCTTGTCAGGCGGCGAACTTATGTTTCGCCATCGCGTTCCTGGCGCCTAAAGGCTTCAAGCAGAGCATCCTGGTACTCCGTGCGCTGGCGGCGGCCGGCGCGGTCCTCATGGCCATGTGGGCCGGAGCCGAGGTGTGTGCGCCTGACGTGCTGGCATGGAGCCTCGCGATACTCTTCGTCAACTCTGTACACACTGTCTTCTTATTCACTAGGTACGTTCTTCGCTTATTGTAGTTAGTTAGTTCCTAAAATTATTTTCTAGCCATGATTTGTTACCATATCAACGCTATACGGTTTTTACATTTTTTAATATATTATCTTCCAACAAAATACCACGGGTAAATTAATAGCACTGGCAATAATGGCTTATGACAATTTTAAATATGTGGTAATATCAAATTATGTTTATTTCTTAAGTACTCAATCTATTCATTCGTCGGTTTAATTATCGAATAAATTTAATTAAATTCTTGAAATCAAAAACTAAAAATAAAGAACAGTAACTCTGTTCTTTTCTTTGTTTTCGCGATTTTCTGAAAAGTGTTGTACTAAAATCTTCTTTAAAAGGTTTTGCGTCTGAGATTTGATGACTTGGATTATTGCTATTTACATCATTGTCAGTATTTAGTATCTTATCAAATACAAATACAAATCATTTATAGATAACACCAAAGTCAAACCCAAGTTAAGTTTATTTTTATTTAGAAAATAATAAAACTATAAACCCAGTCTATAAATGATTGATTAGAATGAGAATTTAATAAATTTTATTCGTTCATTAAACCGATGAATGAATCGAGTTGAGTACATACCACAGAAATAAACAATTTGATTTTACCACATATTTGAATTAGTCATAAGTCATTATTGGTAGTGCTATTAATTTACCGGTGGTTTTATTTGATCGAAGATAATATTATGTATTAAATAATGTAAAAGCCGTATAACGTTGATATAGTAAGAAATCATGGCTAGCAAATAATTTTAGGAAATTAGGTTTGCAAATAAATCTAAACATGGACATATATTAGGTAAAGATGAGCAATTTATTGTATTACTAAATCTAGTCGCATTAGGCATACGAGTAGCATATACATTAATTTAAATATATACGCTGTTTATTCCTGGTTATTATCACTATATACTCGATGCTAAGAAAAATACCATTGAAATTATCTCAATGAGCAGTTTCCGCGGCATTATAAGCAAGCCTCGAACTATACCGGAAAACTTTGACATTATATAAAATATCTGAGTATATATATATAATTGTTACAGACTCGTAAGAACGCTAACAGTATGTTTATGATAATACTCGTATATTTTGAAAGTAACTAAAGTAAGACATCACTAATGTAAGATGATGAACTGTGTACGAGCAAGTCATCAGCAGTTCAATGATAATAAATATTATACAATAATTACGCGGTTTTATATAATCTGAACATAAAGCTTACCTACTCGTAGCTAACAACATCTGCAGTTGGCGAGAGCCTTCAGATTGGTATCAGAGTAAACAGAGACTTCCTTTTGTTGTGCAATCGCCACAGTTGGCTTGCGTGATAGTGTTCTCAAACCGCTAACCCATTCTAATTTCAATGAACAAACTTGATTTGTCAAAGTCTTACTAATCGATACTTTCGTTGAGATCAATTCAAGATAGATATACATTAAATACATTGTACACTATATACTCGTAATAAATATGCACTAAACACAAATTATATGGGTATTACGCATTTTTGAATTTTAGAGCTCGGAATGGGTTTGATGTATGGCACGTGTTACCACTAATCACGGGGTGGTTTTGATAGAAGTTAATAATACAGTAATAATTTTCTTTATGTTGTTACAATATGTAACAAAAATAGTTACTTATTCAAGTTGATGGAATGATGGATATCTGATTGCTGGTAGGTCTCACATCTGCCCATTCCAGTTGCAGTCTCACCCTGAGATTTAATTCAGTAGCAGCATTATTTATGAATACTACAATATTTCCGTCTGTTTTCATTAAATAGAGATCGCTTAGTTAATATTTCTCTTCCCAACGCAGGTTTCTTCCGCCGGCGCTGTCTCTAGAGCTGACAGACTTGTATTTGAAGCTTTTCAAGCCGCTGAAAGTGAACAAGAAACACTTCCAAGAGCTGACGAAAGAATCCAGGATAGTCAAGCTCGATCCTGGTGAGGCATATGCGGTAGAAGACGTTACGCCAGCGGACGAGAGATTGTCTATACTTTTAAAAGGAAAGTAAGTGAATCGCTATAATAAATACCTTTTTATGATGTTTAGGCTCACGTTTCACCGCAGCTTGCTTGATGTTAAGCTTTACTATGGTCTAAGATGTAACATGCTTGCCTAGAACAAACCTATTTACTCTAGATTTTAAGACCCCAAATTGTACTTCTCAAGAAAGATATACTCAGGAAGAAAGTTCCAAATCTTCACAGTTCTCAAAATGATGTTTGAAGCTAAACGCTTTGTGCGAATCCCCAGAACTTCGACTGTGAATTGGTGTCTCTTCGTTGTGCTCTTGCGCGTAAAGCTATATTAAAGCTTTCGTCTCTTTAGTCATATACTTATAATTGAGGGCCGTGACTACCCGCAGAATTTATTAATTGAGAGTGTTCTTATGGGCAAGCCGTGAAGGGCGCCTGAGTCCTTTCACGGATAGCAACGGAATGATTCCATAAAACCTACTCGGAACAACATAGTAGTAAAATAGCTTACTTACATTTTCATTTTCTCTCACATACAAATGCGACAGAATGTAATGAAATTACGAACACGCCTTAGCAACCCATATCTATGGAGTAGTAGAATAAATGAATTGTTTCTATTATTATATGTGTTTGTAAACTCACTTAGCTTTTCTTATTTCGACTGCAATATATACATATTGCAGTCGAATATGTTTTATACGTTAGTTAAATTACTCTGTGTTGGTAAACATTTTGTAATGAGCTTGTAATAAGCTGTAACAAACATGGTCGGACTTCCATTTAGTCAACTCTGCGAGTTAAATCTTACAAGCGAAGTTTTGTTTGACCCACTTTTAACTGGTCTCATTAGTTGGAAGTAGGAACGTTCACGTGAGTTAATGATTATGAAAACACAGACTCAGCGTAGAATAAACCTTAAAGTTTTAAATTTAATTCCAAGTATTTGCTTACATTCTTTGGTAAATTAGTAAGCACATGTACTAACTTCATATATATACATGACGTGCCTTTATAAAATAAACCATCAGTTACGAATTACGAATCCAGTATTCAGTTAATATTATTAGGGCGAAAGTTAGTATGTATGTTTGTAACACCTAGTATAATTTTAATTATTTATTATTTATATTTGACATTGTGTATGATTTCATTACTGATAGTGTATTTTAATGTAATTTGACAAATAATTAATAAAATGTTTATCTGTTTTAACACCTTAACGCTTTGACGGCTGGTTAGGTTGTTTGGGATAAAATTAGGTAGCCTACGCTCGTTTTATTCCGGATTAACACGGGTACATCTGCGTGGTGTAGATAGTAAGATATATTTGCCACTATGATGAATACATTTCTCTTTGAAACATTTTAAATTGAACAAATTTAAGTAGGTATTCAGTAGGTAAAAAGGGAGTAACTGCAAGACGATGAAATCGTGGTCTAACAATTACATTTTAACGAGCTTGAAAATATTGTCTAAGCATTCGTTTCCGACCGTCGTACCATTAATTAAAACCCCGTAAAAAGAAAAATAAAAAATATCCACTATATTTTTTATAAATATACCGGTAAAGATCTTTCATTTCACAATACCTCGGTGGACATTTTCTTACCTATCTCGTTAATTGAGCGAAGTTAAGGGCTCTTAGCGCACTTAATTAATTACCTCTGTAATGATGGGGGAGCGTCGCTTGTCGAGTAAATACAATGGGCACTGAATAAATATCGTGAGTGCGTCAACTGGCGTACAACGCAAAATTGACAATACCAAAAAAAAGTTATGCCTATGTATGATAAAATTGTTTTAAAAAACAAACAACCGACTTCAAAAACACAACTAAAAAGGGAAAAATAATTTTAAGCCTAAATCAATTCAAGACTATATAAATAGAATAGGAGAGTTTATTTCATGTACTTATAAAAAACTATTTGCAATTTTTAGTAATCCTGTATTCTTGGAGTCGGTGCCAGCAAAGCAAGACAATTGAAAATAGTTTTTTTTAACAAACATTAATTTGTTCTTATTAGATGGCACCGACTTCAAGAATACAGGATTACTAAAAATTGCAAATAGTTTTTTATAAGTACATGAAATAAACTCTCCTATTCTATTTATATAGTCTTGAATTGATTTAGGCTTAAAATTATTTTTCCCTTTTTAGTTGTGTTTTTGAAGTCGGTTGTTTGTTTTTTAAAACAATTTTATTTTTACATTTTTAGTGGTTGGTAATGATATTTTGTTTAAGTTTTAGCTATGGAGAGCCAAATAAACTTCACGATGAAAAAATTTGGCGTGTGTCAGGCAGGCAACCAATTGGGAGCAAATCGAGCTGGATGCGAGCGAAGCGAGCGTGAAAATTTTCACCGTATTTGTTCCAACCGTTTGAACATAAAGAAGTCCAAAGCAGCACAAATTACATAATGTTTGTTGTGTCAAAACGTACTAGAACCAAGTGCGAGCGAAAAGAGATGAATGCGAGAGAAGCGTGCTATGCGCGAGCGAAGCGAGCTATGCGCGAGCGAAGCGAGCGCGAAAATTTTCACCGTATTTGTCCCAACCGTTTGAGCATAAAAAAGTCCAAAGCAGCACAAATTTCATAATGTTTGTTGTGTCAAAACGTACTAGTACCAATTGCGAGCGAAGCGAGCGCGAAAAATTATCACCGTATTTGTTCGAACCGTTTGAACATAAAGAAGTCCAAAGCAGCACAAATTACATAATGTTTGTTGTGTCAAAACTTACTCTAGAACCAAGTGCGAGCAAAAAGAGGTGGATGCGAGTGAAACGAGCTATGCGCGAGCGAAGCGAGCGCGAAAATTTTCACCGTATTTGTTCCAACCGTTTGAGCATAAAGAAGTCCAAAGCAGCACAAATTACATAATGTTTGTTGTGTCAAAACGTACTAGAATCAATTGCGAGCGAAGCGAGCTGGATGCGAGCGAAGCGAGCTATGCGCGAGCGAAGCGAGCGCGAAAATTTTCACCGTATTTGTTCGAACCGTTTGAAGTCCAAAGCAGCACAAATTATATAATATTTGGAGTGTCATAAGCCCAGAACATCCTGGGGGAAATTCGAACGAAGCGGGATAACTCCTAGCAAAGCGAGCGCGTAAATATTTTCCTTATCCGTTCGAGGATCTTGTCTTTTAATATATCAAATTTTACAGTTCCTTCTTCCACTAAGTATGACCCAAGTGGCCAAGCTCTGGCGTCGAGAGTTTTTCAAGCCCCTGATTTAGTTTGACCCCTGCTTGTACTTAGAGTAGTGGTCCAGGCCCAACAAATTAACGTGTTATTCGAAGCACAGTAACGCCCAGATGAAAATATCACATTTTTTTATGGAGGTCTTGTGCGTGGTTACCCATCCAAAGACTGGCCGCATGGGTCGTTGCTTAGCCTCGATGTTCGCGTCAGATTACTTTTGTTAGCCAGGCTGCTAATTTTATGAGCGAAATCTGTATTGCCGTATGAGCGCGAAGAAGTAAAATAGGTTACGAGTTATTTGGGCTTCCCACGGGAATAGCAATGACTTTTAAGATAAAAAGTAACCTTCGTGTTATACAAGGTCTAGTCTACCCCCTACTTATATCAAATTTTAGCGAAATCAGTGTGTCATGAGTTATTTGGTGCATCCCACGGGAACAGTAATTATTTTCGGGATAAAAAGTAGCCTATGTGTAAACACATAGTCTAACCTACCTTCATTCCAAATTTCATCAATGTCAGTACAACCGTTCGAGCGTGAAGAAGTTAAAAAGATTCATATGTTATTTGGTGCATCCCAAGGGAATAGTATTTATTTTCGGGATAAAAAGTAGCGTATGTGTTAACACATAGTCTTACCTATTTTCTTCTCAAATTTCATGAATATCAGTACAGCCAAACGAGCGTGAATCTCTCTTCATGCGTAAAAATAACCTAACTTTTTAGGTTTTTCTTCGATTTCCCTAGGAGTCCATCATCAGAACCAGTTTTGGTGACAATGGGACCAATTCAGAACCATATTCTTTCAATTTAAAAAAGAATTTTGAGAATCGATCCACAAATGGCTGAGAAATCGGTGAACATACATAAAAAAAAAAAAAAACATACACGTCGAATATATAACCTCCTCCTTTTTGAAGTCGGTTAAAAATTACCATTTATTGATTATTTAATATCAATTACATGTCAAAAATAATAAAATGAAATAAAATTAAGTCTACGTCTACAAAGACTACATACGTCAAAGCCCCAATGTATAAATGCCCCAATATTCTCTCTGTTTATATATGTAGATCCTGGCTCATGGAAAATTTTCCCTTATTTCTCGTAATTATAAAATAACGCTGACGAAAAGTGATTTATTATTTAAGTACATGAATTTTATCAAAAAAGAAATTTTATATCCCTACTAAAAACCATTTACCCTAAAATTTGTTCATATATAAAACATTCAGCATTTAAGTAATTTCATGTGTTAGTGTCACAATACGAAAACATCTGTGGATGACGCGGTTTGTACTCATATGTATTGCATATTGGTTTTATTGTTGCAGTTATTCCACCCACTCTCGCTGTAGTTAGTTTATTATAGTTTCTAAGAATAGAAGCTCACTCCATTGTATGTATATTATAGGTATTACTGTATGTAGACGGTAAGGTTTTACACATTTACTTCTTATAAAAAAGTATAAGTATTACAAAATTACATGTTATGTGCATTTCGCTGTCATTAAATAATTCAACGTCAGATGACATGGAGAGAAGCCTCTGTTTCTCTGAGGAGAGTTGGATCACCATAGACCAAGAAAACAATGGATCACCGAATTCGGACAATAACGTAACAGAACTCTAAATCTAATTTCCGGAACAGCTGCTCACTCTATACCAAGCACAAGTTCGGTCGTGTATGGAGTATTGTTCGCACCTTTGGGATGGCTCTGCTAAATACCAGCTTCAGGCGTTGGAGGCAATTGAGAAGAAGGCCAAGAAAGTTATAGGTAATGACTCCCTGTGCAGTGCGAAACTTCAAAGTTTGGAGCACCGCCGCACGGTTGCGAGTCTGTCGGTATTCTACCGGTTGCATTTCGGTGAGTGTGCGTCGGAATTACATGACTTAATTCCCCCGGCCCCTTTCCATTACCGAACGAGCAGGGAGACTGCTAGGAGACACCGATATACAGTGGAAATGCCGAAAATGCGTACTAAGCGATTTGCTTCCACGTTTATAGTACGGACGGCCAAACTGTGGAACTCCTTGCCGGAATCCCTGTTCCCACTGAACTACAACCTGACTGTCTTCAAGGCGAGAGTGAACCGGTTTCTTCTAGGCAAGCGCGTTTCATCTTAGACTGCAATATTACTTAACATCAGGTGAGTTGTGGTCAAGCGCAAGCCTATTAAGCATAAAAAAAATAAAAAAAAATAAAAAAAATTCTCTACAATTAAATTGTAGCCGCGCGTAGTGAGTTTCACGGGCAACAAACGTTTTTTTAAGCTGTCATAAACCTTAAATGGAACAAAGTATGCATAGGTATACATATACATACCTATATTTAAATATTTTGAAACGTAGATTACGATTACGTCATTCTAATCTCTGAGTACTTACAAACAAGACGTAACTTGATACGAGAAGGTAGGTAGTTAAGTTGTGCAGGAGCCGAAGGATGTTTTAAAAATACAAAATTATAAATTTTAAGATGTTTAATCTACAAGAGTATGTCTAAGACTAACTTAATTCTAGAACCTTAATTAACAGGCCACCGTGCAGCGGTGTTCTTATCTCTATGTTTATTGAGTCAGCATTGGGCGTCCGGAGCACTTATGGGAATATGGGGCGCTGACAAGTGTTATTTGTTGAGTCGACCGACGTAACTCCTCCCTCCTCAAGTTCGAGGTTTTCCTTTTTGGGAGAACCTCGAGAACACATTTTTGACAATAATTCTGGATGATATTTATAGGTCAGATAACAGAGCACTGCAATTATCAGAAAATACAGTCCAAGAGTCCAAACACTTATTCTATGCACTTCAATAAAACGCTTTTCACTTTCACTGATTTCGGTATCGGTTTTCTTTAATGCCGCGGTGGCATGTTTTGCCGGTGTGATATTTAGAAACAATTTCCCTTTGTTCTAATTCGTCTTCCACATATACTACCCTTTTGGTACACTCGAAAAATTGTACTGATTCTCTTTTAAATAGATATATAACCATTTGTGCGAATTGTCGTCTATGCTCGTCTTCTTCAAAGTAAATGAAGTATTTGGTATTATTTCTTATATACTCCTTAAGAAATTGTTTAACAAGGTCAGTTCGGTTCAAGGGTAAATGTACTTCAAGAATTTTCTGTTTGTCCCGGGATATATTTTTAACGACTAATTTGTCAATGGACCAAGGGTGAACTAAAATTTGGTTGGGTTTTGTGTCTATGGCTTCCTGAAGAATCGGGATACCTTTCGATTCGGTGTCTTGTCCTGAATGAGCAGTTTCTGTACTAGATGATTTTTCTGATGCTGTTAAAGTTGAACTTGAAGGGCATGGTATTGAGTAGGGTGAACGGGGCTTAACTGAGTTTTCTGAATCTGAGATTACTATTTCCTCCTCATCATTAGAAACTAGGTCTATTATGTTATCTGGTCGTGCTAGAGTACGCTTTTGTAATTCATCTAATTCTTTTATTTCTTGTGTTATTTTTCTTATTTCTCTGATCCTAATTTCATCTTGGTCAACGTTTACTTGTGTGGACATTTTATCGTTATCCTCCTCTAATGCGTTAATTCGGATACGCGATAACGCGTCCGCGTTGGCATTTAGGGAACCCTTTTTGTATATTATGTCAAAGTCATATTCGGATAGTCTTAATCTCCAGCGTGTTAACCTACTGTTGGTATCTTTCAGAGAGTTTAGCCAGGCTAGCGGCTTATGGTCAGTTACTATGGTAAATTTCTTCCCATAGAGGTAAGGGCGAAAATGTTTAACCGCCCAGACTATCGCGAGCAGTTCCTTTTCCGTAACGCTGTAACGCGTTTCCGCATCGTTTAGCGTTCGGCTGGCGTATGCAACCGGTTTATCATTTCCAATGGGGCCTTGTGAGAGGACTGCTCCAAGAGCGAATTCTGAAGCGTCTGTGGTTAGAATATAGGGTTTGTCAGGGTCAGGATACTGCAATATAGGGGCATTTATTAAAAGCTCTTTGCATTTTTCGAAGGCCGCTTTATATTTAGCGTCGTCGATAGGCATTGAGCGCTTTTGTTTTAACCGTGCTGTCATTGGTTGAGTTATTTTTGCAAAGTCCTTAATGAATTTTCGGTAGTATCCGATGAGGCCTAAGAAGCTTTTAATTTCAGTCGTACTGCGGGGTAAAGGGTATTCAAGTATGGCCTTGATTTTGTCGCTGTTGGGTTTCAAACCTTCGCTGGTTATCGTGTGACCTAAGTATAAGACCTCTTTTCTAAGAAATTCGGACTTATCTAGTTGGATTTTCAAATTGGTTTGTCGTAGTCTGTCAAAAACGGCTCGTAATTTGGCTAGGTGTTCTTGCAAGCTGGGCGAATAAATAATTATATCGTCCAGGTAAACCAGGCAGTGTATCCCCTGCAAGCCGCGAAGCACATTATCAATTGTCCTTTGGAAAGTAGCGGGTGCTGTCTTCAGCCCAAACGGCATACGTGAAAATTCGTAATGTCCTGTGTTTGTACTGAAGGCAGTTTTCTGTCTGTCTTCTTCAGCAACTTCTATCTGATGATAGCCGCTGGCTAGGTCAAGGGTTGTGAAATAGCTACTGCGTCCTAGTTTGTCAAAGAGTTCCGTAATGTTTGGTAGTGGGTATTTGTCATCTATGGTAATTTCATTCAATTTGCGGTAATCAATCACAAGTCGGTATTTTCTTTCGTTACTAGCGTCTAATTTCTTTGGCACTAGGTGCACAGGGGCACTCCAGGGAGAGTGTGATTCTTGTACAATGTTATTTTCCAGCATTTTATTAACTTGTTTATTGATTTCGTCATTTACTACTTGAGGTTGTCTATAGGGTCTGATAAATATCGGGTCTTCGTTTCGTGTGCGGATGTGATGCTTAACATCGTTAGTGAAAGTTAGGGGTAGTTTGTCCGTGTAAAAGATGTCTCTGTACTCATGGCAAAGTTTTTTTATAGCGTCTTTTTCTTCAGGGTTCGTGTGGTCTAAACGCAGGTTATTAAGATTTTCTTTTAAAATCTGGTCAATCTCAATATTATTTCGGTCATGCAAGTTGTATAAATCGCATTTTTCGCCTTTATATTTAGTCGCTATAAAAGGTCGCGTCACTGTCAGGGTCATTTCAGTGTCCAAGGTATTTTGTATAATCGTTGTCGCGTAACCGTCCTTGCATGTAACTAAGGCAGTTGGCATTCTAACACCTTCGCAAAATAATTTGTAGTTTAATATAGCCTCGCCGTTTTGAAGGTCAGTCGGTAATTTTACTCTTTGTTCACAGCGTGGGGCAATCTTTATCTCATTATTGGGGTTGTATATAATTGGAATGGCTGACCATTGGGTGTAAAGAATTTGGTTTTCCATGTCAATTTTGGCGTTCAACTGTTTTAGTAGATCGCTGCCAATAAGGCCGTCATAACAACCATCCACATCGTATATGTAGAACTTATGCGTTTCAGTACTATTAAATGTTGGGAATAACGGGATCACTATTACTTCGTCATGTCGGCTGGATGCGTGGGTGCTTATAACTTCAAACGGTTCGTAGTGTTTGAAATCGTTAAAATATTCGTTAGCCTTCTCGGGCGAGATGAATGACCTTGAGCTTCCCGTGTCTATCATGAATTTGGAATTTATTTCAGGTATTATTACGTGTGGCAATTTCAGTGTGTTAAAATTAAGCTGTATTATTTCAGGAGGTTTTTGGAGGCACTGATGTGAAAATTTTCAATGCTGTGGATAACTGGGTCTTGGTCATCATGTCCGACGTTAGCTTCATGAATGTCAGCGTTGTTAGTAGGGTCAAAGTCGTTATAGTCATCGTAATTGTTCATTTCAGGGTTTTCATACATATAAGTAAGGTCATCATTTTCAGGTTCGTTCAGGTTGTATAGTTCATTCATTTTAAACCCTTGGGGTTTCATCGCGGGTGCGGTACGCATGCTGACATCAGTAGATAGCTGGGGAGCTAATCTTTGTGGGGGACGGTAGCCGAATTGCTGGGCCTGAGCAAAGGGCGGGCGATAACCAAACTGCTGTTGGCCTTGGTTGAATTGGGGTCGATAGCCAAACTGAGGTGGATTTTGGTTAAGCTGAGGGCGGTAGCCAAATTGCTGTTGCCCTTGGTTAAATGGTGGTCGATAACCTAATTGCGGCCTATATCCTGCTTGGGGTTGTGTAACGGGTAAGTTTATTTGTTTCGCGGGTGGTATACCAAATTTAAAATTCCCTTGAGGTTGGGGTTGATTGGAAGTACCGGGGCTGTTTTGGGGGATTCCAAATTTAAAGTTTTGCTGAGGTTGTTGGTTTGAAGTGAAGAAAGGTTTCATGCCAAATTTATCTATGAATGGATTCTGGTATGTGGTTTGAGCCTTGGGTTGTAATTGATTTTGCGATCTAAGCATTTTATTTTTTGAATTATATTGGTACATGAAGTTTACCTCTTCGAGCACTATGCTTAAGGCACCCTCCAATGAACTAGAGCCCTTAAGGCGCACAATGCGAAGCAATTCCTCTGGCAGGTTGTATAAAAACACATTCATTGACATGTTGTCATATATTGTAATTTTGCTACGACGTAAATTTACGTCTTTGATCAAATTTACTTTGGCAATCAATGTGCTTTTCACGTGTTGAATTCTATTGCAGAAGTCCAGATATGACTCGCCATTATTAATTTTTAATGTCTCTAATTCAATTGCTATACAGTCTTCTGAACGAGGATCACCGAAATGTTGTTCAAATGCCTTTCTCAATTCAGGCCAAGTGTCTAAATCTTGCCGTTCGCTAATAAGAGCGGCTGCTCTACCTGACAATCTCGATGTTATAAGATGGAAAACGTACAAGTCTTGTTGCGCATTTCCTTCTATTCTACAGCAGTTTATTAAATACTCGCTCTTTCTAATGAATAAACTAAGTAGTTTTTCGTCACCGTCAAATTTGGGGATGACGTTAGCAAAATCGCGGGGTACTGGCACTATGCCTTCCATATTTATTTCTTAATATTACCGATTACTTAATTAATTTATCTTATTTTATCTATATTTATTTAGGTATATATTTAACACGCTTAAAACTTATCTTTTAATATTTTGTAATACACTAAACTCGTTTAAAAGAAATCACAGAACGCACTTCGATTTTTGGAAATAGCTATCTGATTTCTAGACACATATACCTAAAATAGTGAATAGGAATGGAATAAGACTAGGAATAGCGATTTAGGTCTACTCACAGACTGTCCATGTCCCTCGTTGAGTCTTAGACGTTGTCCTTCGAAACGCAGCACTTGCACCCACAGTTCGTGTGCACTCAACAAATTTATTTGGTTCGTGGATTTCCGTAAAACGTGTGAAAACGTACGTCGCGCGGCACTGATTTTAAGGTTTTTCGCGACGCGGAAATCCTACCGGCTGCGCCAGTTAAGTTGTGCAGGAGCCGAAGGATGTTTTAAAAATACAAAATTATAAATTTTAAGATGTTTAATCTACAAGAGTATGTCTAAGACTAACTTAATTCTAGAACCTTAATTAACAGGCCACCGTGCAGCGGTGTTCTTATCTCTATGTTTATTGAGTCAGCATTGGGCGTCCGGAGCACTTATGGGAATATGGGGCGCTGACAAGTGTTATTTGTTGAGTCGACCGACGTAACTAGGTACTATGTTGTAATAGAATAATAATTTAACATAACAATAATATTATACATCAGAGTTGTGTGTACGTGTGGTGTTGTACACCTATAACTTCTAATAATTACAATATACATATGTCATTATAATTCACAGTATTATTACAAGTCAATAGTCTGTTAA
The DNA here is from genome assembly GCA_035578125.1 of Mellilla xanthometata. NCBI lineage: Eukaryota > Metazoa > Arthropoda > Insecta > Lepidoptera > Geometridae > Mellilla > Mellilla xanthometata. The sequence continues at coordinate 8,260,911 of JAPUBQ010000008.1, forward strand.
TAATAATAATTTATGTAGAGGCGTATTCAAAGTGCCGTATTCGTAAATAAATTGAGAAGAACATGAAAAAAAGTATTAATAGTACTTAGTATATACAATAATAGTACTTAATTATCCGTAATTTACAGTTCAGATAACAAATAGACCTTTTAAGATAATTAAGTACCAATGTTATGTAAGCGTGGGGTGGCTAAGCATTGCCCAATAAAGTAAGGCTATATTTAATTCATAGACTGTTTACCATTTTTATTCCCCAGAAGATCATTATACAGCAATACGGTCTGAATTATCGTGTGGAAAATTTCCATATAATGCGAGTGTAGTACAATTTATGCCCGCATATTTAATACTATTATGTTAATGAGTACCTACCTACACTCATATGCAGAACTGTGTTTAGAAAGGACTTTGTTAGCAGCGGAAATGGTTTTCGTGCATTTCATGCTTTTTTTACTGTCATAAATTAAAAACGGATTATATCAAAGTATACTGAAAAGTTTTCACTGGGAGAACTCCAAGGGCATGGCACAGGAGTGTGGTTGTCTTGTTCTTCAAAAAGGGCGATAAAACTCTTTTGAAGAACTATCGACCCATTTCGCTCCTGAGCCATGTCTACAAGCTATTCTCAAGGGTCATCACAAATCGTCTAGCACGAAGACTCGACGAATTTCAGCCTCCCGAACAGGCCGGGTTTCGAAGCGGTTATAGCACCATAGACCACATACATACGCTTAGGCAGATTATACAGAAGACCGAAGAGTATAATCTGCCTCTATGCCTAGCGTTTGTGGACTATGAGAAGGCTTTTGACTCTGTCGAGACCTGGGCTGTTTTGGAATCCTTACAGCGATGCCAAGTCGACTGGCGATATGTCCAGGTGTTGAGATGTTTGTATGACGCCGCTACAATGACCGTCCAAATTCAGAACCAGAGTACTGATCATATCCTCCTGCGTCGAGGAGTGAGACAAGGAGATGTCATATCACCGAAATTGTTCACAAACGCACTGGAGGATATGTTCAAGACGCTGGCCTGGAGTGAACGTGGCATTAATATTAACGGCGAGCACATTTCTCATCTGCGATTTGCAGACGACATCGTCATAATGGCAGAATCGCTGGAGGAGCTGCAACAAATGCTGGACGGCCTGGCTGAATCTTCCCAACGCATCGGTCTCCGGATGAACTTAGATAAAACTAAGGTTATGTGCAACGAGCACGTTGCTCCGGGGTCGATTGTCGTAAACGGGTTCCCTCTTGAAATTGTTCCACAATATGTTTACCTAGGGCAAACGCTCCAACTAGGAAGGAACAATTTCGAGGGTGAAGCCGCAAGGAGAATTCAGTTGGGCTGGGCAGCATTTAGGAAGCTTCGTCGAGTCTTCTCGTCTTCCATCCCACAAAGCCTTAAGACAAAAGTCTACAATCAGTGCGTCCTACCAGTATTGACTTACGGTGCCGAGACGTGGACGCTCACGGCAGGACTGGTCCGGAAACTCAAAGTCGCTCAACGAGCTATGGAGCGAGCTATGCTTGGTATTTCTCTGCGGGATCGAATCCGCAACGAAGTCATTCGCCAGAGAACAAAAGAAACCGACATAGCTCAACGCATTAGCAAGTTGAAGTGGCAATGGGCTGGTCACATCTGTCGCAGAACCGATAACCGCTGGGGTAGACGAGTTCTGGAGTGGAGACCGCGTACCGGCGTATACGTAGCGTAGGACGTCCTGCAACGAGGTGGAGTGACGATATACGGAAAAAAGCAGGTAGTGGATGGAGACGAGATGCCCAGGATAGGGTCAAGTGGCGTGCCTTGGGAGAGGCCTATGTCCAGCAGTGGACGCAGACAGGCTGATGATGATGATACTGAAAAGGGTTCTACTAGAGTATCTACTGTACAACGAATACTGAAAGCATAGTAGACGTTTGATAATAACGCTGCTGTTACGTGTTCAACAACGATTTCGTCTTTCCTGAGACACCATTAACTCCTTCCTTACTCACAAAATGTCATCGCAGGGTCAAGGCTCAGTTTGTGTTCTGACGCAAAGTATAGATGAAATTTCGCGTGTAAAATAAACTACGGTAACCGCGCGGTCGGGTGGATTGTATACTTATTCGATTAAAACTTCGGGAAAGTTACACGTAAAGACAAAAACTGTTTTGAAATGTTATATAGTTTTAACCAATGTTTTATATTAAAAATTTATTAATTTTAGATTAGATTTACATTAAGCTATATTGAATTTGTAGTAATTAGTTATCCCCCAGATAAATGTCAGCACCAAAAAAAAAATTACATGCAATAAGTTTATATTAGGTTATTTATGCTTCTATTAAAAATACTTTAGCAAGTAAGATTCAGCTATTCTGCTAGTGCTTTTTGAAGTTTACGAATGTTAGATACAGTAAAGATGACACACTGGCTCGCACTTTGGTTCTCGTAAACCGTCCTGTACTTTAAGTTTACCCTCCGGAGCATAATTTTCCGCTCACTTTCGCTTAATCGGTCATATTCCTTTAAGCTTGAAGTAGAAGCGAAGGGCAATATTTACTTCTATTTACTTCTAGATACTATCAACACTACTTGTACCTTGAATTAAAGTAAGCACTCAGATTAAAGATCTTGTCCCAAAATAATATAAACTTTTTGCAGTTTTTTTTATTATTGGGGGTGTAAAATAAACAATGCCGGTGTTTATAATAATATAAATAATACTAGCTGGCCCGGCAAACGTTGTTTTGCCTCACTTAGGGGTATGAAAAATAGATAGTAGCGGATTCTCAGACCTACTGAGACAAACGCATATAAAATTTGGTAAAAATAGGTCAAGCCGTTTCGGAGGAGTACGGTAACTAACATTGTGACATGGAAATTTTATATATAAGATAAGATATGTACATTTTATTTGTAATTATCATTAGCGCATATACAAGCTCACTTTGGCATCAGAAATTCCCGCTAATATTTGTTGTATTTTTCCATAGATTAAAAGTGAGCTGCGACGGTACCCACCTCCACTATATACAGCCATATCAGTTCGTCGACTCGCCTGAGTGGGAAGCCAACCGGGAACAATCCGACGATGTCTTTCAGGTGAGTATTTCAATAAACAACGCCTATAATTTTTAACTCTTCTGACTATACTGAAGTAGTATACAACCTGTATAGGTAACAAAACATCAAAAATACTTAATATTTATTTAACAATATTGGAGAAATGCATTATCTCAAAAACCCATTATTATGCTGGCACATATTAGGGTATTCGGTTTACGGCAATAATATTGACAAATACATATAAATATACCATAAAATTACTATCTTTACAAACGAATACAATCATTTAAAGTACAAACATTCCGTATTAGTAATATTCGTCAAATAAGTAAATAACACTAATACATACATTATTAAATATACTATTCACATAATGTTTGCAAAATATACCGAATACGCAAAAAAACGAATAGCGATCGAAGTGCCATCAATACGTTTGATGAGATTTTTCGTCACATTCCAAGCACGTTTACATAACACAAAAATATTTGCTGAAAGGCAGCCGTCAAAGCAGCAAACCGTCGATAAATTCCTATCGTATACCTCTCATTATGATTCAACTCACAATTAGGGCAAATAATACGGAGAGGGGAAGCGTTTATCCCCACGACTGCTCAGGATTTCGGCTAAAACCAATATTGACGTGCGAACTAGAATAATGTCTAGGGAATAATATAAATACGATCGTCATTGAACGGTTCGAGCAACATTCTGTTATATCTAGTGGGTAAGCACTTCGAAGCTCTATTTAGAACAACGGGCTGCCGGGAGCTTTTGCTTTTGTGACACAACAATGCTGAAAGTATTTAATAAGCTTTATGTATTTGATGTTCAGCGAATAGAACTCTCTTAATAAGATTAAACAAGAACGGTTTATATAAGAAGCATCGATTTGTCTATCAGTATTTAATCTATATTAGACCTTTTAGCTCGCAAACGTGAAGGGTCACCAACGCGGAACAAATCCGCAGTCACTCTCCACACTAAATCAATTCATCTGCTATTAATCCGACCGCATCTGTGGCTATCACGTCGTCTTGCTTAGCCATGTGTGCAGATGAAATAACTATTCGGACGCAACATGATATCATCTCCATAAGACGTGAAGAGCCAATGATGATAATGATGATTATGAATAACTTTTAATCAGAAAAACTAAATAAATAAAAACACACACACAAAAATCTTACAAATAGTAAATTAAATCAAAGTCAGTGTCCGCGGGTAAGGTGCCTAAAATGGTGGCGGCATTACCTCGCTGGATCGCCAAGCTTATACGATGATTATTAAAATCAGGCATAACTTAAACACGGGGCAATCCTGTAGGAAAAATAAATAAAAAAAGTTGATTTGAAAAGGAATAAGGCATTATATATATCAAAAAGAAAAATAGTTGTTATTCTTAGTTAAAATAATAGAGACCAAATGTTAAGTCCTACTCAATTTGTTGAGTGTGTTATTAATAAAATAGAAACGTTCGATGCGTATTTTCAGTCACTTTGCATAATAACAAAGTAGGGAAGTGTTTTCTCTAGAGGAAAGTGGGAGCAGGCGAAGGGGCGGGCGTCAGGTGGTTCGCTTATAATGAACGTCTCGTTTGTCTGCAACTGGCCTGAAAGTATTACGCTATAAAATGTTTTACACATTTTGTACATTAAGAGTGCGTATACTATATAATAGCTCGGCTAAGGTGATCTGACGCGACTCCCGAAGCTAAGCAACGATCGACGTGGACAGTCTTGTGATGGGTGACCAAAGATACTAAGTGGCATCTAAATCTGAGCGCGTGAGTCGGATGGCACGTTAAGTTTTAGGTCCTGGCTGTTAGTCCTAGTACAAGCAGTCGCTAAGTCAAGTATGAGGGCCTCGGGCGGCTTGAAAATTTTCGACACCAGACCTTGACCACTTAGCACATGTGAAAGTATTATTCAAGTACTTTTTGGGTCGTTGACGTTTTAAGATTTTAACTTGTTGTGTGAGACACTGAGCAGAGAACGATGTGCTCAAAGGGTGTGGTTTGGGTCGAAACTTTTATAAGTACCAAAGTAGCAAAATAAGCGTAGCTAGAAGAAAACCGATCCCAGTAAGAAAACGCGCGTTTCTAAATGTTCTACAAAACGATAATTTTTTCTAGTAAAATTCACATTGTTTGGCACTGAGAACGACATCTGCGTTGTTTATCGTCGACAGCAAACATATTTCTACCTGGAGTTTCCAGGGGCCGCTGTACTCAATTAATTAAATTACCTAACATTTGAAATATTACTGAGGCAAACTGGGTTATAATAAAAGCTTCTACGACTGCGAAACTGCGATGTAATCAGCTGATTGAGTTTCAGCTGGAAGTTGAGTTTGTGTGTTGGTATGTGTAGCTGTTTCGCATAGGTATCATATTGTAGTATGTAATCCATTCTTGATGTAAAAAAAAAATCATAAATTCTAGTAGAAAGTTAAAATGGAGATGGACAGGACAAATAATTAGAGAAAGTAAAGAAAAGAAAGATAAAGTAGAGAAAGAAAGTGGTATAATGAGGATAGCAGTAGGTAACAACTACATGGACGAGAGTAGCTAGAGATAGAGGAAGATGGAATTGTTTGGAGGAGGCCTTTGTCGCAAGACAAGCTGTAAATATTGTGCGAATAGTTAGTTTTTACATTTAAATTTGTGATATCAGCAATACAGGCTTATTTTATTTTTATATAATCCATTCTTGATAATCCAATGTACGCATTTCGGAAGCACTCGTACCTGAATTAACAAGCATTGTACAAATAAAAATAAATAAACGCTTAGTTTATTGTGCATAATGATTGAAAGAACTAATTTGGTCAGTTTTTGCGAACAGATGCAAGCTTTTATACTTCGTTCAATAAAACCACACGAATACCGTATGCGACATTCCAAAATACGTTGTTTTCCTTGTCCACCCTATGCCCTTTACCTTTCCCGAGTGCGGTACTGATATAATTTTGAGAAAGTACCTACCACAGTTACAATCAGTCCAAGATTGTTTACTCGGCCGACCTCCAAAAGGTGGTTTACTTTGGCAACCTGCTAGTTACATAAGGGAAAGTGGCATTCGTTTGAGGCTGTTTTTTTTTGGCAGCATCCAATAAGTTCATAGAGAAGAGCAACAACGGACAGCTCTAACTGCTGAATATTTTATGACTAAGTAGCAATGTAGTAATGTAATACCTGTTTTATATTTAATTCTGTGCCCTTCGTATTTTTAATTTGGCTAATTTTCAACTGAACATAAAACAATCGTTGCTATAGTGATTCATTAATTATCCTTAATTTCACAATGTATCTTTTACGAAATACATACGTATATATACAAGTAGTAGGTACAGCGATTTATCTTCCTTAACTAATCAGACTTTGCAAAAATGCATTGTAGATGTTAACTTTTCGTACAAGTACTCGTAAATATAAGCTGCGGTAATATAGTTTATTATTAGTGGTGACCGTAGACGATCTAACACTAGTACATACCTTTAAAACTGGGTTTGGAAGAGTCGATGTAATCTCATAAACATTAGAGATCAGCCAAATTACGAACAGGAAAAGAGATACAAACCTCTATAAAAGTCGAGATGTAAAAATATTAAAGGGCTTTGCCAGTGTCTTAATCGAATACTAGCTCATGTACTTACGTAGCAAAAGCAAGCATAAGTTTTTTGGTACTATCGTCGCTCTTTAAGATCATGCAAGTATAGCACCTCCAGTGAGTGTTGGCGAGTAAGGTTGGATGACCCGCAGGTGACGGTGGTAGCCGAGGAGCTGAGCACGTGCGTGTGCTGGCCGCGCATGCGCCTGGAGCGAGTCCTGCGACACCGCCCAGCACTCAAGGTCGTACTCGACTGCCTTATAGGTCAGTACACTACCGTCATTACCACAATGAACATTCTTTTTATTTTATTTCTTTATTTAGTTTTATTGTTTTACTAAACATGTTATACATTTTACAAAGAAGTCAACAACTTAACTTACAATTAATATTTAAACAATACTGAAAATAAATAAAATTAAGTCTAATATCCTAAAAAGACTACGTCAAAGCCCCTCACCCAAATGTACCCATTAGGCTGGCAGCATTTTCTCATCATTTTTCTTGATTGGATTATTCACTATGTGAAAACAATCTACTTATTGCAAAAACTTAACCTAATACAAACTTTGACAGTTTCAACATTTCTTAGGTGAATTTTTGTTTTGTATATTGTTTTTCTTGATACGATGTAAATAAATAAATAAATAAAAAATAATAAATAAACGGCACTTTGGCCTCATCCGACGTTGGGAAGGCCAAAATGCCGGTGCACAGACCAACGTGGTGACAATCTACTCGTATACTATAAGACTCTTTGTCCTGACTCATTCATCTATAGGCAAAGCAGAGCCCAAACGGCTGGTCCTAGGGGTATGAAATTTGGAGGGTGTATTTGTTTTAGTACATAGACGCGTACTAAGAACGGATTTTTGGAAATTCCACCCCTAACGGGGTGAAAGGGGGTAAAACAGTTTGTATGAAACTTCTTTGTTTTTAAACTTACAGGAATGAAATTTGGAATATGTATAGTTTAATTAACGGGATAGAATCGGCTGTGGATGATGATGATGATAAATTCAAATATTGTCATATAGTACTTTTCGTGACTTATACTACTTATTTCTTTTTTACATTTATGGTACACAAAAAATAACATCAGTTTACGGAAACTTACGAGTATGTTTCACAAAAGGTCACCCTCAATAGCTTAATCAAAAGCAATTTAATAGCACTTTCGAATCATTTCCCCCTTTCCATTTAATATTAAAATTGCTGCAATTTGTTACAAGATTGCACGTTAATGACGTCGCATTTTTTGAAAGAAACCTTTCTACATGTTTAAATAGTAAGTGGAGACGGTACCTTTTATAGAAAATAAAATGTATTTTCCTGTTTTCAGTCCAACACATATGTAAATCAGTTTTGTGGCGCAATGCTTTAAACTATTTTTGAATTGGAAACGGGAGAGCGTGAGTAAAAATGTCCGACTCGGTTCAGTAACAAAAAAACGAAGGGTGCTTGCTCTGTTTCAGTGGTTGTAAATGTAGGTATGCTCTGTTTAAAAATTGCTTGAAAGAGGTTGCTTTGAGCAATAAAGCCGTTAAAAAATATAAAAGTGAACTTTGCAACTAGTGTGGATTTGCACTAGATTTACGGTGAAGGAAAACATCATGAGGAAACCGGCACGTTTGAGGACCACAATATCCGAAGACGTCTGCTACCGCCAACCCGTACTTGGCCAGCGTGGTGGATTATGGCCTATATCTCTCTCTTCGTGAGAGAAGGCCCTGAGTCCCAGCAGTGGGCTGCTTATGCCTATGCCCCATAGATGCAGGCGTAATTAACTTTCTATTTATCTATATTTCAGGTAAGGATATCACTCACAAGCTTTACTCTGTGAGCGAAGGGCTGGGAGCAGGGTGTGCGAGCGAGAGGGACATGCCTTCTCACCTAACTCGGTCAGCCAGCGTGGACGCCGTGCACGAGGGCACGCGGGGCCGCCTGCGCAGTGCCGCGTGGCGAGCGCGCACCACTGCGCCGCCTAAAGGTACATACAACCTTCTTATTGTCACACATTTGTGTGCTATGAATACATTATAATATTAAATATCGATTACGTCTAATCTGGCGTGTACCTATTATACAAATTCCTATTATTAAATTTAGCTCATTCGATTTATATCACCGACACATAATGGAGTTTATTATTTTCATTTAAATAAGTAATAATATGATAATGCATTTCAGGCACATCATACTGGCAACCGATGGTGGCGCGGCAGTTCCTGAAGCAGTCTCCGTTCGGGCGGCTGGCGCCGGCGGCGCGGCTGGTGCCACAGGCGTCGTCCGCGAGCCTGCAGCCGGCGCCGGCGCGGCGCCGCAGTCCGCCGCGGCGCACCACGTCGTTCCGCCGCGGGCGCGAGGTCAAGTTCGCCGAGAGCGCCCCGGCGCCCGAGCCTGCCGTGTGACGCGGGCCGCGGCCCCAGCCCGAGCTGGTGCCGCTCGTCTCCCGACCCTTCTCTCCCACCTACACCTCGCCCGTCAAGGCTCCCTGACCCGCGGACCCGTCGCGCACCACCGACTTCTAAGGAGCTTAACCGCGGACCTTACTCCAACTAAGAAGTTAGCGGCAACAAGCGATCGGTCGCGACAAAACGGCATATGTTTTTTTTTATTAGACTCAGATGTTGTTTCAAAACTACGAATAACAAACTAAAGTGGTAACCTGCGTAGCCAACGAGTAAAGAGTGAAAACTTAGTTGTAAGCGATGAAGCGATGACGGTTTTGAGTGAGTGTTTATAATAATGCGCGAGAAGTAGACTAGTGATAAAACTACAGTGTATGTACTCTATATATGTAGTGCGAACGCTCAAGTACCCCAAGAAAAACAATACTGCATATATAATAAACAATGGATCTGAGCGTAACTAGTTTCATAAAGAAAACACTGATAGTATTAATGGAATTGTAAACTAAGTACCTATGTAAGTACGAGTACACCTAATTTTTTTAGAAATCAAAACTTATAAAAGTATTTTAATGTTAAAAATAATGAATTGTTTAATAATGTTAAGATGTGTTAATTCGTGATTAAATATTGAAATTACAGCTGTGTATTAGAAAATCTATTTTCCTGCTCGTTTCTAAATTTGTCTAACTATGCAGAAGTCAAATTAAGATATTATAAGGTTGTACATTATTATATGTTATCTATCTATTGATACCTGAACTTTGCTTTGAACTAAAACAACACAATAGTTTCAAAAACTGATACCCACGATTTCATTGTGAATTCCTTTTTGGATATAGACAAGGTCGTTTGGAAATGTGTTCAATGAATTACAACTTTCGAAAATTCGCGCTGTATTACTTAAAAAAGTCGAACCTAACGAATTTCAAAGAAGTAAACTATAAATTAAACAAATGTCAAAATTGAAAACACTTCTAAATGACTACACACCACCAAGCTGTTATCTACTAGTAGCAATATGAATCGCTCTCTTTAAGAAATCTTAATATTCGAAATGCACACTTCAAATAATATCACAAATTATCATATAGTAAAACCAAACCCATATACCTAATGCTAAGAGCCGAGCTTTTAGTCGATGTATCTTACTGTCTAAGCGTCATTCCGGTTAGTCGTGAACTCGTAATATATGTACCTAAGCCTCAGTATATGGTCTAGTTAATGGGTGATTCATATCTGTAATAGTGCTTCACTTTCAACTTCTTGGTTCTTAACAAGGAACAAAAAGTACCAAATCAAAACCCCGATCCTTTTAAAATCTTAGTTAATCAAAGATTTTTGGACTTTTTTTTAAACTAAATATTTATTTACTACGGACAATTCAGTTTTTCCTACTCGATCATACTTAAATCACACTTACGATGATTTTCGTTATCTATAGGTACATCTTAACTTTTTCTCAGCTTTAAATTTTACGCCTAATAGTTTAACAAACTAATCGTAAATATCCGTCAAATTACAAACCAAAAAACTCAACTGGAATTTGGATCATAAAATACGTCGCCGTTAAGCAGCCCTTTAAAAGATACGAGTAGGTTAGTTGCAGTATGAATCACTTGTTGTAGTGCCCAACATAATTATTATCTCACGTCGATGTTTAGTTGGTGTTGTTGCTTGTCTGTGTACGGTGTCAAGACTAGATGAGCAAGTAGTGTTTGTACCTGTAATATTACTTCGTCGACAAACTCCACTTTCAGTACGAAACTTGCGGCCTTTGTGTAATTAGAACCTAATAATATATTATATTACAATTGAGTCAACATGATTATGAAAAACATAATACTGCCAAAAAAAATAACCGTATATTTGATTTATTATTTTCGGTTCCACTTTTAAATAAAATACTTTTATCGATATTGACATGTAGACTGGTTTTGTGAACTATATTACAGTCTACAATCTTATTTATTCTATCTGTATGTCAGCCTGTAAGAATCAATAATAAATAAGATTGTAGACTACTATCGCGTCATACAGCACTGTAAATGTACTATCTAATGCCTGTGATGTATCTAATGTGAGTGACAGCACTTTCCATTGACTTTTTTACCTGTCTTCGGTTAGTTTATTTGTTTACCGAAGTTTATCGAAGAATCTTCGAATTTGATCGAAGTTTACCATTCTGATTACACGAGGTCCCTTGCGAATACATATCGTTCTTCGTCTTGTCTCGTCTTGTTAGTTACGTCTATCTCGGTGTACCTAGCTAGAGCGTTGGCATTTGTCGGCGGTCATTTCACGTAGTAGTCAATGTAAGCAATCGTTATACTATATCCACTAAACAAATTATATTAAGACGTTGATTTATGATTATTTATTACACGCATCAGACGATGAGGGAAGAGTGTGACGTTATTATTCTTCATTTCATATCCTATTAGTAGTAGCTTGGATTTTCGCATTGCATCTCTCAAGAGGACGATAGTATAATGTGACAATTTCCCTCTATTCTCTGACGTTTCTTGCAATCTACAAAAGTTGGCCTTGCTCTTATGGTGTAATAAAATAACATTATAAAAGGCTAGTGAAATTTTGATAACTAAATAACAACTAGACTTGAAACTATAAATGTATAAGATTTAAAATTAAAATATCACTATGACGCGCAATGGAATTTAAAAGCTTTATGATCTTTTGTACTGTAATGTTATTGGAATGTATTATTGATTTTCTGTATAACGTACGCTTTTTATACGTCATGTAGACATCAGGACTTTTATTGGAAATTATCATGTTTTATATTTAAATGTATAGCACTCAGTTTATCGTGACTTAATAATAAATGAATATTTCCAAATGCAATGTAACGTAAATTATACTTTCAATCATGTAACAGCAAAACTCATTGTAGATATAACTATAGAGAAAATTTATTTGTTAAAAAGTCAAATTTACAAATAAATAACTTTCCTTGGAACATTGTCTTCCAATGTCTTCTTTGTTGCCATAAGTATGGATGTTTCCATTCCAAGTTTATTTAATCCATAAAAAAATCTTCCATAATATTTGAGTCTATAAATTATATTACCTACTGTGTACCTACTTGTAGTGTTAAGTTTCATTGTGCTATATTCGTGTTAGCCTGTTTGATTCTATATTCAAACGTAGATAAAGTAAACGCATTTATTGTCTTTTGGTATGTATAATGCGAATAATTTTTTTTTTTTATTCGCAGATCTTTTGTAATGGAAAATATTATTTATAGATTTTATGTGTTGCTTTTATAATGTTAGTTAGATACAATATGTTCTTATTTTTTTATATGGGGTATCTAATGTTAAACATTTTGAAGGTGGCTTCAGTTAATATATATCTATAATTATAGACATACGTTTTTGTTTTACGACTTGGAAGCAGCACTAAGGGGTAGTTGATTAACGACGCGACGCACACTTTTGTATATCTCAGATTTGCGATGTTTCATTTCTATCGTCTTTAATTTGGTTTGAGCTCCCTTTTACCTTTTGCCGCGATCTAATCAATGTTTTGTATGGAACAACAGATTTTGCTTTTGATAATTTCCAAAAGTCGTAGAACAAAAGTTGTCTGTATAGATGTACTGAAGCCACTCTTAAAAGCATTTTTGCATTAGTCACCAGTAACTCTGTATTTTGTTAGTTATCTATTGCGTGTTTAGAATATTCTGCTAAATGTATAAATTCGGGAGCAAAATCATATTTACTCGTACTATTTTTTGTCGCCGCAGCTAAAAGAATTATTTATGTAGTAATTCTTAAGTTTATTGTATGGTTTTGTTATCACCTTTCTTGTAAAGTGATAGCAGCAATATGATAATTTGTATCTATGGACGTATTGCTATGAAGAATATAGTAAATATTATAACTATTTAATTAATTGTTAAATCATAGTTTACGACTACTTTAAAATAATTGTGTAATGTACCAACTACATGTAACATAATAACAGGTGCTTCTATGAATTGACTATTATTATTTAATTGTTAATTTCGGTGCAAAACAGACCAAATATAATTGAATGATACATGTAGGCACTTTAGTGTACTATGTTATCATAAATCATTTTATTCGTCAAAGGCGCTTTACGCTGTGGGTATTTGATAAATAATTTTAATTTAATACCTTGGTAATTTGGTTAAATCTGTATCTGATCTAAGGTTTTTTTTTTACCTTTAAAAGGTTTGCGTAAAATAAAATGAATTAATCATTTATATTATTTACATGGCATCTTACTCGTATATATATTAATAACTTTTCTTATTATGTTGATGTCACTTTATTAGTGTTTCCCATCATTTAAATAGAAGAGAACCTCGGCAAAGCGCCTCTGTGATACATGTTAGCTATTTAGCATAGGAGTCGTCTGTTGATCTACCATAATATACTCACGATCCCAATCTTCTAGTAGGGTTGCATCCTGCGTCTATCATGCATTACATCGCGGTTTTCGGGTTATGTATATTATTGTATTTATTCACTTTATTAACAATGTTTATTATGTCTTTAATAAAACAAATTGCTTAAAATATTTGGTTTTCTTCTCATAATGATAATATTTGATACTTACATAAGAACCGTAATATGTAGTTTGTACCTAATGAATCTGAGACGATATGGATTTTGCATTTACAGTTTAATTCTATTTAAAGTAGCTGAAACAATTGTTTATAGAATGTTTTAAAAAAAATAAGATTGCCATACCATATTTGGTAGATAAACAAATATTTGTAAAATTATAGGTAAAAATATGTATATACAAATATACATACTGCATTTAATATCCGATTCATTCATCTGGCTACTTTTAATAACCAAACGTTACCTTTTGTGGGCTAATCTGACTTGCACATCATAGGTACTTTTATGATACCTAGCGTTTAAGAATCTTATAAACGTATTATTCTTATCTTACCTCAGTTACTTTTACCGTAAACATTGTATGCCTAACGCATAAACTGTAAACTCAAGGGTTTGCCCAAATATTAATTAGCATTAAATTTATATTAATTTAATAAGTTGACTCATTATCAAAATTAAATGAACAGCTTAAAACATATCATATGCCGGTTACATTTCGTTATGAGTTGATGATACGATTACTTGTAGTTGCCAAGCCGGTTAATTTCTTCGTGTAGTGAATCTAAACGACCAGTAGTGCTAGAACCAGCGCGCAGCAAGACACGACGTCTCAGAGTCACAAAATGGAGCCGAGTGTATAATTTACTTTTAAAATGTTAATCAATGCGTGAACTATACTGATAATGAGGCGATAACGCTCAGTTGTGTTCGTGGCGAGCCACGGCCCGCGTAATGCTACTTAAGTGTTCCTTTTAAACTAAACAAGAACAATTATATTACTCAAGTTAGGTGCAGTTATTTATTTACTAAAAATGTCGCTGCTCGTGCGTAAGTGTTTATTGAACGTGAGAAGTGTCAACCGCTGCCGGCGTATGTGTGTCTTATTACAAAGTGTAAGTTGTTTAGTACCTACCTACCCTACTTAGTTTGCTAGTTATAGACGTCCCTGTAGGTACAGTAATGACCATACACAAAATCGTATAGGTTGGAATCAAATCCATAAGGAAATAATTATAAATAGGAATTGCTGTTTACAAGTAGATTCCTACCTTTATTATTTATTTTGTTCTTATTTATTCTTATAGCACTACAACAACAATACATACACAAGTTATCACATTAAGTAACATTTATCATGCAATTAAGTTGAATATACCATGTATATTATATATTTTACTTGAATTTACTACAGTAAAGTGAAAATATTATGCACTGCTTATTGTAATTTATGTCATCATTCAAGTTGCTTTGCCGATGACATAACCTTGAGATAACAATAAATATACAATTGATGTATATTTATGATGTAATTCGAATACGAAAATAACAACTACGGGACCAATGGGTTATTTAAGTCAGTATTTAAATATCAAATCACTATTTTTCGTAGATTTCACACAAAATGAACCTAATTAAGAATTTATTTTGATAAACATTTAATTAGGAATGCATAGTGTGAATTTGCGATTTCATTCCAGTGATTTTTAAGTTTACTAAATTTACTAAACTTCTTCAATGAGAAAAGTACTTAATCAAATAGTAGTTAAAAAAATGTTGACAAACTAACAATAATAATAAATTACTACTATCAGGTCTGTACGTGTGTTTGCGTCCCGCGCACGAATTACAACAACATTCTGATAATTTGTTGCTATCATTTAATCATCAAATCTGACTTTGCTTTCGAAAGCCATTCCTAGCAATATGATAATAACATTAAATAAGCGATTCTTATCAAGTCATTACGCGTTTTGTTCAACTCTATAGAGATAACATTCCATAAATTAAAAGAGACTTCTCGTTGTTAGGTAATTATATTATTCGTAAAATAACTTATCTTGCAATTGTAACTTATTGCCTTCGATCTGTTTTACATTTAAGAACAAGTTTTCTTTATTTTTAGACATGTGTTTGCTGTAAAAATAAACTAACGTTAATTTCAGGAAAGGCAACGATTTAATCATAATGGCGTCATCACACGTTGTAGTTTTGAGGCCGATATTAAATGCAGAGCATTCCACACGGCACAAACTCTCAACAAAATAGTTGCTTTCAAACTATCGGACATAGGTGAGGGAATTCGAGAAGTCGTCATCAAAGAATGGTAAAAACCGTTTATGTTATTTGTAATTCTAATGTAAACTGATACCTATTTTAACTCAGCTGTGTAAGTAAGGTTACTTACTCAGCAATTTTTACTTGATATTCATATTCTCTATAAGTAAAATAATATTTATTTCAGGTTTGTTAAAGTAGGAGATAAAGTACAACAGTTCGATAATATTTGCGAGGTGCAAAGTGATAAAGCAGCTGTGACGATCACCAGCCGTTATGATGGAGTTATAACTAAATTGTATGCAGACGTAGACCAAACTGCATTGGTAGGAAACCCATTAGTCGATATAGAAGTTCAAGATGGCGAAGAAGATGGTAAACCTAATAAAGCTAAATATAAATAAATAAATTAAGATTTACTCTTATAATATTTATATTATTGTTTTTACTGAAGTGCATGGATTTACCCCAAAAATTTTTAGAGCACCAATAGTGTACTTACTTTTTTAAGTCAAATAAATATAAGTATCGTTACACTTAAACATAAGTTTTAATTTAAATTTAATACGTCTGTTTCCATTTCAGTGACTTCCGAAACAGAACCTACTAAGACTGATACACAAAAACCTACAGATGTTGATAAAAACCAAAGAGCTAAAGTGCTAACAACGCCAGCAGTTCGCAGAATTGCAGCACAATTTAAAGTGAGTACCTGCCTGGACATTAAATACGACCTAGCTATTATTATCGCAATTAAGAGTTTGATTGCTGCAATCATTGTGTTCTTAATAGATACGAGTAGCAAGTAATTCTTTTGTAATGTTTCAAGGTAGATTTAAGCAGCGTCAAGCCTACGGGAAGAAACGGTAGAATTCTCAAAGAAGATATGTTGGCACATCTAAATATGAGTTCAGACCATGCTAATGATGTACCAGACTCAGGAACAGTGAGAGCTATGGAAATCCCCATCCAAAAAGCGCATGCTAAAGTAGAAGTTTTATTGGAAGACAAAGTGGTGCCAGTGACTGGTTTTACTAAAGCCATGGTCAAATCTATGACAGAAGCAATGGTAAGACATTTCTTATTTTAGTTACGGCGATATCTATCATAAGATAAAAAAGGTTTTATTCTTTGCTTAGTCATGCCATACAAGAATACTTTGTTTGCTTGCAGAAAATACCACATTTTGTGTTCAGTGATGAATACAATGTGACCAAGTTAATTGAAGCAAGAGACGTATTGAAAAACTTAGCTCAAGAAAAGGGAGTGAAGTTAACATACATGCCTCTCATTATCAAAGCTGCGTCACTGAGCCTCAACCGACTGCCAATTCTAAACAGTAGTTTAGATAACGCCTGCGAGCATGTTATCTACAAAGCAAGCCACAATATCGGTGTTGCCATGGATACTCCAAATGGCTTGGTTGTTCCAATTATTAAGGTAATTTACAAGGGAAATTACAGTACCTACTACTTTTTGTAGCATTATATAGTATATTCTTTTATAATCAAATGTATCATTTATTTACAGAATGTTCAGAGCAAAACCATTCTAGAAGTAGCTCGAGAACTGAACTCCCTTCAAGAAAAAGGTGCCAAAGGTCAATTAGGATTGAACGATCTCACTGGAGGGACATTTACGATTTCCAACATTGGGATGGTAAGTACGACTACAGTTTGCACTCATTAAATATTTACGAAAATAAAATCGGAAAAACAATCGCTAAATGTATATTATTTTCTCAGGAACATACGAAAATTAAATATTATACCTAATAATGTTAGGTTAAGCTAAACCTAATAAAACTAAAACATACACTGCCGTTAGCCGACGTAAAACTACATAAAATATTTTTCTTTATTTTCAGGTCGGTGGAACGTATACCAAGCCTATCATATTTCCACCCCAAGTGGCGATTGGCGCTCTAGGGAAAATTCAGGTACTCTTTGCTTGAGATTTTATGGAATAAATATAAAACATCGTCAGCATTTTTAAATACCCATACAGGGATAGTAAAATTTTAGAAGTATGATTTAAAAAAACAAGATTCCTACTAACTCTTCAACCAAAAAAAAGCGCCATAGAATTCAGGCTGCAAAATTGGCAATACATTTTGCTGTGATACTTTGATTCATCCATTGGAGCGTGGATGTTCGTGCGTGAAAGTTAATTTCTGTTTTGTCCTAGGTCTTGCCAAGATTTGATGCGGAAGGAAACGTCATCAAAGCACACATTCTATCAGTCAGCTGGTCTGCAGACCACAGGATCGTCGACGGCGTCACAATGGCACGATTCTCTAATGAACTAAAGAACTACCTAGAAAATCCTTACACACTCATTTTAGACTTATGAAACTTTAATTTTTTTGTATTGTATCAAAAATAAAATGTAAATTGTTACCACAAAGCTCTTTTATTTTGAACAATTCTGATTCTTATCATGACGATACACAAGCACAAGTGACGTTAAACTCGTCAATTGTTGAGATTACTGCACGGTTCTTGGTTTCCTACAAAAGAAACAGGTCTAAAATAGACTGCAAAATACCAATTTGGTACAGCTAGACATGTAATATTTAAAATAGATCATGATCATCATGATTTCAACTGCTTTCAATCTCAACTCACCTTCGTAAGACTTCAAATCTTGTAACTTTAAAATACGCTATGGTCCATTCTGGGATGCAGTGTGGAGTATATTCACGATGGAATCTTGCAAAAATTTCAGTGAAAATCAGCGCTTCAATACTGTTGATAGGTGCCCATTTCAAGGCCAGAAAAGCCATATCTACATCGCAATATTTCTTATCTGCAACAGAGCACGATCGTAAGGAACCACCCTCACATCTATAAAATGCAATAACAAATCATAAGTAATAATTATAATAATAAACCTGTGTTTTATAATACACCAGCTGCGCCCCGCAATGTTAGCTTCGGTCAGCTTAACCAAACCGGTGAAGTTATACTATATATATATATATATATATATATATATATTTACTTTCATCTTGAAAAGAGTGAAGTAATTATAGACCACATTGTATCACTATTCCCAGTCATGAATGCGCCATTGAATAGTTTGATAACTAGGTTTAGCTGTTTAAAAACTGAAAATCTTCTCAAAGATAATACTAAGAAATAAGGACGTAAACCTAATCTTATGAGGACTATGAATAGTCGTAGGGTATTTTCTAGTGGTTGCTTGGCTAGCAACTATCCTAAAGTTAAAAATCTGTCACCAAACACCTAACAGTGTGGTCTGGTAGCATCTTTGAGAGCCAGTTATACCAGACTAGGCATGGCTAGTCTGGTACACAACTTTAGCCCAGAATGTCACTAACTCGTGTTACGCGCTTTTCTGGTCAAATGTCAAGCTGTAATCGTTAAAAAAAAATATACCGACGACAGAAATCAATTTCTATGATTTTCAATTTGACTGCCAAGATGTCATGTGTGAGTGAGTTTGTCAATGAGTGGTTTGTGGCTGTTAAAAATATTGACCAATACAAAAAAGTACAGTTATAAGCGTAAATAAATGTGTTTCAAACATATAGCTTAGTACAGAAACAGTAATTTTCAGCTATTTTAAACATTAAAAGAGTTTCATAATAAAAATAAATTCAAATTATCTATAACTAAAAATCTAATAATCGACAATAGATGCTTACCTACTATGTAATTAGCGTTGTTTCAAGGACAAAACTATTTAATTCATAAGTCTTATTTATCTCATTAATTACATGTTTAATTAATTTTCTGAGCAATAATTTTATATTAAGTATGTTTATTTTGCTTGCAATTAGCTTGAGATTTGGAGAATATTAAAAAAAAAAATGTTAGGTACCTTTACATAACCTACCCATATTTAACAAAATAAACTATGTATTTGAATGTATTTTGCTGATTGCAACACCCTACGCCTCGGGTTAATTATACACGATAAGAATAATATGTTATAATAGTTAACTTAAAATTTTGTCTCAAGTTCAATTCAATGTTCATATTCATCATCATCCACAACCGATTCTATCCCACTGCTGGGTATAGGCCTCTCTCCTGTCATGCCATATGTCTCGGTCCTGTGACAATCTAGTCCAGGTTGGACTCGCGACAGCTGTTATATCGTCGACCCATCTTGCCGCTGGACGACCGACGCTCCTCTTCCTTAGCCTTGGCCAAAACAGAGGTCATCGAGCGCCATGAAAACTATCGACACTAAAGCTTGACCACAAAGCTCAAACGATGAAGAAGAAGAACTATTTCTTGTTTTTAGTATTTATTACGTACCTGCTATTCTGATAAAATATACTTTTCTCGGGGAGCTTATCTGAATATCTTCCTTTTCTAGTGCTAGCAAAGTTCTCTGTTTTTCAGACCAGTTACGATCTAGCTCTCGCATTAGGCTAAGTCGAGCAGCTTTCGTCAACAAACCATTAAGTTCCGAATATTGGCCATCACTTATTACATTCGTAATTTTAGATATGGCCTAAAACAAAATATAATAACTATAATGTCTTCCAATAAAAAATATTTTTTCAAGAAAAAATCATACCTGTTTTGTTCCGTACTTAAACTCTTTTTCTCTAAATGACGGATCCCATATATTTCTTAAAACACTAAAATCTATCTTGATCATTAACCAGGTAAACGGATTTTGTATCAATATAAGTTTAGGGATTCGTCTTTTTGGCTTTTTATCATCATTTTTCCGAAGACGAAATAATGTTTTTGGAAGGCCTTTCAAATAGTCTAATGGCTTCTTGTTACTCTGCAGTAAATGTTGTTGTGTTTCGGTTTTTTGCGGTCCAATTGGTGTAAATATTACATTGTGAGTATTTTTCTGAAAGCCGGTTTCCGGTGTGATAAGACCACTACAATCTTCCCATCGTAATGGATGTTCATAGTGCGTAAAGGCACCAAAATCTTGAGACAGTAAACTTTTTGGAATGCTTTTGTAATCCTCTCTTAAAGTATTTATCCTGTTACCATTATCGGTATTTTGTATAATACTACTAGTATAAATATCGGGGTTGAAGGACTTAGGAAAGAAAGAATCACAACACTTCCTTGATTTTTGTATCAAATTTAGAGGCTTACTGGAAAATTTAGCTTGTGTTGTAAACTTGGTAATAATGGGATGAAAACACCGGTTAATCATTTTTAATTCTAATGCCATCTGAAAGAATAGAGTAGGAACAGGTTTAAAATCACTCCCATCGAAGATGTATTGTAGTTGAAGAAATAATATCTATTCTTCTAATTAAAAGAAAACGAATTCTACTTAATGAAATGGCACGGTTGATGCATACCTTATTCCATGGCAAATTATTTTAAGTTAAATACGTTGCTTAAATTCATACTTAATAATTTTTATTAATTTTTAAATAATGTTTTCAAACAATATTACAAGAATTTATAGACATTTTGAAGTTTTGATATTATAATGTCACATCAATTCAAGGAGGTGCTTTCATTTGGTGATTTTGAAAGAAATGTGATGTCATCAAGTGACTATATTTTTTTTGTAAAAAGTTCACAAATCATTAGGATTTTTTTTTACTCATAATGGGCTTCCGCTTGAGCGCAATTCGCCTGATGGTAAGCGATAATGCGATCTAAGGTGGAGCGCGCTTGCCCAGAAAAAACCGGTTCACTCTGGCCTTGAAAACCGTTAGTTTATAGTTATCGGGGAACACGGAATTTGGCAAAGAATTCCACACCTCGGCGGTACGCACAATGAAGGTGGAGGCAAATCGCTTGACTACACCCAAAGACAACATCTCTCCTTTTTTGCATGTCCCTGCTAATATAGAGGGGATCTCCTTGAGAAAGAAATTGCCTTATGCGATAAGGCCGCCTAATTATGTCAGTCATGTTTTGTGTCTTTTTCGTGGAATAAAGTAATATTTTATTGCATTCTCAAGAATTATATTGCAAGTGTTTTGGCTAACAATTATCTAAAACATTTTTTCTAGTATTGAATCAGCTTGTAGAATCAGTAATTTTTCAGCATTAATCAGTAGGAAAATTCCATCCAATCAAACACATCATGCCATCTGTGGGAGTACAATTTGTGTTTTCTTTACTAAATTAGAGAATCAATGCTCGAAGCAAGTATGTAGGTAAACAGATATTGTTATCTCAATTAAACCAAGATAATTACGACCATTATTACAAAGCGTAGAAAAAGATCAAATTTATGTTAAAAACTTAGCATAAGATAAAATTTGAGATTAAAATCTAAAGACGAGGACATACACAAAAAAGTCAATCGCATTAATATGATTGTAAATATTTAGTGGACATTATTATAATAAAATAAATAAGGAACTTTATAACTTATTTTATGTATTTATTAATCTAGCGACATAACAATAAACCCGTAAAAAAATTGGACCATATTTTATAAAGTGCGGCAAAAGGCAGAGTTGGTTGCGCCTGCCGTCGCCTGTAGTCTATACTAATGTATGCCTATCAAATTTTCTTAGCTTTTTCAGTCTAACGTCTAAATTCATTTAATAACCACGGCATCCGTAACGAATTCCAATTACGTAAATCCATTGTAGATATAAAAAAATGGTTGCCTGTAAAGTCGGTTTTACGGGCGAAGATTTTACGTGACAACGTCTGCCGCGTGCTGCGCGCGCGGCAGACCGATCATAGTTGAGTGGGAGCAATGATGTTATTAGCTCAATGAGTGGGAGAGAGACGCAAGGCATTCGGCGGGCCTCTCTCTCGTTCGGTGACTCATCGTAACGTTACCGGGCGTTACACTTTTTCATAAGTGACTTAATATGTGGTGATTTTAATACAAACCTTTTAAAAGAAACCAAAGAAAAGAAACTTTTTATAAATACATTAAATATGTTCAACATGCACCCTACTATCCTGGATGCCACAAGAATAGACGGAGATACTCGAACTTGTATTGACAACATTTTGACAAATATAAAACGATACGAAACAAGCATTCTAAATATTGATGTTTCAGACCACACCGCGCAAATTATTAGTTTATTTGCAAACTTAAGCTTTTGTGAACAGTATTGGTTTGTCTACAAGAGAAAAGTGGATATTAATATGAGCATATTTTTAAAATATCTGCAACAAATTAGCTTTCAAAAAGTTTTTGAACATAACGATCCAAACGAAGCATACGAGGAATTCATACATTTATACAAATTGATATTCAATTTATGTATTCCTAAGAATAAAATAAAAATTTCTTACCGTAAAAACGTAAACTGGAAAACTAAAGGTATAAGAATAGCCAGCCAAGAGAAGAGAAAACTATTTTTAAAGTGGCAAGGAAATAAAAACTGTAATAACGATAAGTCGTATAGGACTTATTCGAAGACTTTTAAAAAAAGTAATCAGAGCATCAAAAAAAATAGCTAACATTAGATATATTACAAGAAGCACAAACAAAAACAAGGCCACTTGGGGTATTATAAAAAGCCACACCTCTCAGACTAACCAAATAAAAACATTTGTTGACAGTATTAAAATTGAAAAAGAACAAATAAGAGACCCATCAAAAATAGCTTCATCTTTCAACGACTATTTTATTGAACGTAATAATATTAAGGTTACTAACGTAGCACATCAAAAACCTATTAATACAATAGGCAAGAGTTTATTTCTTGGTCCGACCTCACGTGACGAAATACAAAAGACAATAAAAAGTTTACAAAGCAAAAAAACCGCAGGATCAGATGGTATATCTATGCAAGTAATTAAAGAATCTGTAGAATACGTAGTCGAGCCGTTAACACATATCATAAACCTAACTTTCGAAACAGGTATTTTTCCAAATAGCTTAAAAACAGCATTAATTAAACCACTTCACAAGAAAGGCTGTAAATCTGATATGACAAATTATAGACCAATTGCAATTTTACCAAGTTTTTCAAAAATTTTTGAAAAAGTTATACATAATAGAATTACTTCTTTCTTAGATGCTAATAATATTCTCAACAGCAACCAGTTTGGTTTCCGTAAGGGCAAAAATACCACTCTTGCAATATTTCAAATTTTGAAACAAGTATGGGATGAAATAAATTGTAAAAGAACTGGCATCGCAGTATTTTTAGATCTTTCAATGGCTTTCGATTGCGTCGTACATAAAATTCTCCTAGAGAAAATGGAAGCTATAGGCATACGAGGGACACCCTTGCTGTTGATAGAGTCTTATCTTAAGAGTAGATCACATTCTACAACTATCGACGTGTACAACAAAAAAACTAAAACCATTGAGAGAGTCCAATCTAAATATAAGAACATACAGCTAGGCGTGCCACAAGGTAGTGTTCTTGGCCCTTTCCTGTTTCTCATTTACACTAACGAACTACCTTTAGTTATAAAACACCCTTGTGCCATGTTTGCTGACGACGCTACAATATTCATACCACAAAAACAATTAAATAAAGAAGATTTTGAAACACTGGTAATTAATTCTTTACAAACAGTCACACATTGGCTAGAATCTATCAATCTTAAAGTCAATATCTCCAAAACTAACACAATGCAATTCACAAGTTATAAATCGAGAGGCATCTCGATTTAAACATTGTAAGCAATGGAAGCAAAGTTAATGAAGTTAATGATACACCTTTTTTGGGAGTAGTTCTAGATAAACATCTTAATTGGAAAGCACATATTAATAAATTAAACAACAAGATCTCTAAATATATTTATGCTTTATCCGTTCTCAGAAACTCTGCTTCCAAATCAGCCGCGTTGATGGCGTATTACGGATATGTTTTCCCTCATCTGAATTATGGTGTTATATTTTGGGGTGATTCTGTCGACGTAGAATCCACATTCATTATACAGAAGCAATGTCTACGCAGTATTTTAAACTTAGGAAGTATGGACACATTGCGTACCAAATTTAAAATAAACAATATGTTAACACTTACCGGACTGTACATAATGGAGTTATGTATATTTTTGAAAACTAATGAAAACACATATTTTAATATAAAATCTAGTCGTGCTGCAACTCTCCGTTCAAAGTATAAATATAATATGTGCATAGTGCAAGTCAACAACGCCATGTATCATAATAGCGCATATATAAAGGCAATAAATGTGTACAACTTTTTGCCTCAAAGTTTAAAATCGCTCAATATAAATAAATTTAAGCCTTGTTTAAGGAAATGGCTAATAGACAAAGAATATTATAATATGAATGAATATTTCGGAGTAGCGTAAATTAATAAAGTGTATAGTTATTGAATGTATAAATATGTATAGTTATTAAAATGTATATTATTATGTTTTTAATTAGTAGATAGTTGTTATTTTAAGTTAATATTGTATGTTCGTTATGAACAAGACTGTTGTTACCTAATCACTACTTTAAGATCTCGTCATTGTACAAAGTTATGCAATAAATATATTCTTATTCTTATTCTTATTCCCAGCCGCAACCTAATTTAAGACGTTGTCACGTCAAAAACTAAGTGAGAGTTTCAGTCGTCAAAAATTCAAGTCGCGTCGGTTTTCCCCATCAACTGCTCACCATAACAATACATAGATATAGATTTTATCAAAATTTTATTATATAGTCTACATTGTATACTACATAAGATCTATCTTGCAACATTCAGACGTAATACTTACGTATTAGGCTAGTAATTAGACAGATTGTTAGTAAGCCTTACATTTTAACTTGTGTTAAAATCACTGAACCGTCAAGCCTGACTCATCAGGACAGTGTAACCTTGGCTTTTGATCTTCGATCAATAGTATAGAGCGTTATCTATTTGCGAAAAAGTATAAATTAATGTCAATATAGATACAAGATTACAAATCGTTTGAGTGCTGCCTGTACACATCCGGTAAGCTCTTATTGGTTTCATATTATATGTGTTTATAAGAATAGCCTAATAGGTACACGAGTTAAACCATATATATTACCGAGCTATTGTATTTATTAAGTATCTTCAATTTAGTATAGAGCCGATATATTTAACCTTGATGAGATGAGATTATTCTTCTTGAAGTGTCAATAGACGTACTTACATACTTGGTGATATCATTAGATCTATTGATTCACGCACACATAATATTCGCTTCAGTGTCTGATATTAAATCGTTGTATACATAGATATAATTTTACATTTTATATTTCTTAAAAGTTGGTAATTTGAAACGGATAATATAATAACATATTTGTTCGAAACCCAAGGGAAACACTGTTGTTTGTAAGTTTTTAATTATATAGCTACACCCTAACTTCATCTGATTACACGATCATTCACTGTAAGTTAAATTACCTACATCGATTACTTGTGTAGCTATGGAAAAAAATAAATAAACAGAATAATAATTATATAATTTAGCTAAGTTCTTCAGGCAGGCAATTTGTGCGCAATGTCATCTGTTTATGGTCACAGCGGTATTGTTAAATAGTCACTCCGTTTCATCCATTCAAAGTAAGCCGTAGTGCAGAGAAACAATCAGCAAACAAGTGCCGGTAAATTATAGTTTTCCACCATATTTTCACAGCCATGTGGTCAGTGCTAGCCGGCGTTTTGGCACTCGCCTCTGTGACCGCCGCCTGCACCCGCAGTGTGACGTCAGTCAGCGGAACCCACGCCCCAGCATCCTTCTGCTCGGGAGACCTCATCTTCTCGGACGAGTTCGATGAGTTCGATCTCGAGAAATGGCAGCATGAGAACACTCTGGCTGGCGGTGGTGTAAGTATCTCTACCTATTTTCAAAACTTTTGAAAATAAGATTTGCAGAGGTAATCTCATTTACGAGTACCTAACGTTTTTGTTCTTTTCGTGTGAACTAAGGGTTTCAAATGTCGCGTTTACGTAAGTAAATTAATTTATTCATTTAAGTACTAACAAATTATGTTGTTTATTTATACAGAACTGGGAGTTCCAGTATTACAGCAACAATCGCACCAACTCGTTCGCCCATAGTGGAGTACTCTTCATCAGGCCTTCATTGACATCGGATCAGTTCGGAGAAGCTTTCCTTAGCAGCGGCAATTTGAACATCGAAGGCGGCGCTCCAGCTGACCGGTAATACTATGCCTATTTACCAAATAATAAATAATCTTAGCCTCTTTACTCACCATTGTTTCCATTTAGGTAATGTTACGTAAATTTAAAAACGTACCTTCAGTGTGAACTACCCATTATAGCCTTATTGAAATGATATTTGGTTTATGAGTCTTCTTGCGAAGATCTGTTCTGTCTTGGAAATGCGATAAATGCATATAACTTGTTTTCTTTAAACGGTACGTGACCAATCATCTAGTGATATTAGTACCTACTAAGATAACATTAAAATCAGATTGTAAAGAAACTGTTATTTCTAAACATAAAGTTTACTACTTTGTCTCTTTTTCAAAATAACAGGACATGCAAAAAAAAATGTCTTGCAGGTGCACAAACCCACAATGGTGGGGCTGCGAGAGGCAAGGGACCCCCACCAACATCCTCAACCCAATCAAAAGTGCCCGTCTCCGTACAGTACACTCCTTTAGCTTCCGTTATGGGAGAGTCGAAGTACGCGCCAAGATGCCTGCTGGAGATTGGCTTTGGCCGGGTAAACATTCAGCATGCTCATATATTAACAGATATATTTTGAGTATTTATTAAACAAATTGTATTATATGTACTATGGAACTACTAGCGACACCTTGGAACTTTTCCGGTTTGATCAATCAAGGAACATCTGTGCATCAAAATTAATCAACATTAATAGATATTTGTATTTCTTTCAGCTATCTGGTTGATGCCTGCATATAACTCATACGGCACGTGGCCTTCATCAGGAGAGATAGATCTGGTCGAATCTCGTGGTAACAGAAACATGTTCAATAATGGCCTGCACATCGGTACCCAAGTGAGTCTTCCTGAAGCTATAATCTGTAGCTAGTTTTATAAAAAAAAACAAAGCTGTTACCCCTCATTATAATCGAATTTCAATCTCTATTGTATCTCTATTGGGATTTAGCCATGAAATCGTAACAAACAGACAGATAAACATACCTTGTTGCTACAATTTGTTGTTTGTAGGAAGCTGGTTCGACCCTGCACTACGGTCCCTACCCTGAATTGAACGGCTGGGAGCGCGCCCACTGGATCCGTAGGAACAATGCTGGGTACAACTCTAACTTCCACCGCTACCAGCTTGAATGGACTCCTGGTACGAGGTTTTCTTATATTACTTTAACAAAATACCTAAATAAATACTAGAGCCTGTTAGGTCTCATTGTCAGATAAAGGCCTCCCTTCTTAATTTTAGCGAAATTTTAACTACTTACTTCATTCTTTCTATTTTTTTGCAGAATTCATCAGATTCAGCATTGACGATGTAGAGCTAGGTCGCATTGCGCCTGGAGCCGGTGGCTTTTGGGAGCACGGCGGCTTTAGCAGCAACAGGAACATTCTGAACCCGTGGCGGTACGGAACCCGAATGGCTCCTTTTGACCAGAAGGTAGGAACTTAGAGATATACTCGTAATAACCTATTATTTGCTCTTAACTTTAGGTTAACCAAAACAGTCAAAGTATTAATACTCGTAGTTTTCGTATTCTATATAGCATGACGTTGAAAAAGTCGCTCGGTAACATATACATACATATTGGACCTATTTCTACCACCTTCAAAAGGTACATATGTCATTTTGTGATCTGTTTTAGTTCTATCTAATCATGAACTTGGCGGTGGGCGGCACCAACGGGTTCTTCCCTGACGGCGTGAACAACCCTAACCCCAAGCCTTGGTCGAACGGATCTCCTACCGTAAGTATAAATTAAACCAACTACGATTTGCTACAACTCAAAACAACAAAATAGTTTCCATAATACATAAAAAAAACATAATGAAATCTAAGAATGCAAAATTAGATAAGTACTAGTAGTACCAACCCAGTTCCAAGAAAGCATTGATGATGCGAGCACCTAAACACCAACTATCGTGCCTTTGTGGATTGGCAACTAAAACCAAGGAAAAGTGCCTCAGATAATTTTCGATATACTTTAATAGACAATAAACCATAGCCTAGTTTATACTTTTTTTAATTAGTGGCTCCTACGACACACACGACCCTCACTGGAAGGCCGTTGCCCAGGATAGAAAGTTGAGGGACGGAAGGGAGGCATTTGCCCTGCAGTTATCTGATTTAAAGGCTTAAATAGCTAATAGCCACCACTATTTCTTAATACTCGAACACTTAAATCCGCAGCAAGCGACATTTTGAACGTTCTTGGTTGGTTTACCACTTTAAAATCGAACTAAATATAATAATAACTAAATATAAAAGTATTATAAATCGGCAGGCTCCCCTGGATTTCTGGAACGCCCGCAACAGCTGGCTTCCGACTTGGAACCTCGACGTCAACGACGGACAAGACGCATCCTTGCAAGTCGACTACGTACGCATTTGGGCTTTGTAAACAAATACATGGAAAATGGACTGTTGGTCATATGCATAAGCCACATAAATGCTAACCGTATCCTGTCTTATTATACCAACATGTAAGATGCAGTTCCAGACTTAAAAGAAACTATTTTGATTCATAATATGTAAGTGGCTCTTCGCCTCTAACAACAGACGGCGCCACTCGTCACAGCGTTGTGCCATTCCTATCTAATTGGCCACTTGAAGCTCGCCTAAGTTCCTTGCGACGGCGTCACTCCAGTGGTACCGAAGGCGTCCCTCTGGCTTCCCTCGGAAGGCTTTAGTAGCCCGATCCTTCCCCATCCTTAACAGGTGTTTTATTTATAATATGTGTCCATAAATAAATAAGTCTACATTAACGATTTTTTTTTGTCCTTGCTAATGTTTGACAGAGGTATTAGGTAATTATTATGCATATGATGTTGGTACGCTCAAAACATTAAACATACCTTTCAAGTACAGTACCTACCCTGACTGATAAGATCTTTTACGTAATATATACGCAAAACAAATCGGTATCATGAATATTTTATATTAATTATTATCTTTGACAGATGTGCATATACATACATAATTATACAGGTAACATTATGCAGTATTATGTAGGTGTATACGTACCTAACGATAAAAGAAATAATTAAACTCAATTTTTGGCGTCCCCCTTGATGTTCGACTTATAGAGGTTCTACTGTTCTTATTCTAACTCGTGTCACAGAATAATAACTAGTACTTCGTACTCGTGTATCATCCTAAGCAGATGCTAAGTTATTTTTAGGGTTCCATTGTCCTATAAGGGCCCCTTATACTTTCGTTCTATCCGTCCGTCCTACGGCTAATTCCCTCAAACATACACTTTTTTTTTACTTTTACGTTTCTATAAGTATATCTACTAGATCATTTTAATCGTCTAGTCTAATAGAGTTACGCTATATAGAAATAAAACAAGCTACATTAAATAACAAAACATAATTTACTCATCAATATAATAAAGAGGGAATGTGAGTATAGCATCAGTCCATGTGATAGAAGCGCGGGCTCATGTACTGCGGCGGGCGCGTGCGGGACGCGGAGAGAGGCGTGGAGGGGGCCATCAGGTACGGGGGGACACGCCGCTTGTCCGCGAACGGAGACACGCGAGAGTAGTACCGCCTTTCTATCACCTGGTCACAATCATAAATATAGATTTTTATAATAAATAAATAATAATAAATATTTTTATTTGCACAAGTTACAGCTGGTTATATAAAAGTAAATAATACAATTATCTTCTTATAATATTTCTATCGTTATTTAAGTGGTAACTCGGGGGACTCTGTATTCCACACTAGGGCGGCCTGGGTCGTGGAGTTCAGGCTCTTCCTAGCATACATATAGATAGAAATCATAGAACTTTATTAACCTTATAAGATTGCGTTATACTAGGCACGTCAAATTTACATATTACATATATTCATCAACAATCAATTAATGAATTAGTCAATATCTTAATATTATAATTAGTCATAGACATTAGATATATATTTATGTTAACTACGCTTAGTATTAATACAGTACCTGTTGTTTACAGGTATGTTTTTAAAGTGAGTTTGGCTTAGTGGGAAAACGTCTGCTTCAATTCAACAACCTCTGGTTCGATCCCAGCCCTACACCAATGACTTGTTTTTCAAGTTTAAGTGGATTTGCACTCGCTTTACTGTGATAAAAAGCATCGTGAAGAAACCGACATGTTTGAGGACCACAATATCCGGAGACGTGTGTCATCCGCCAACCCGCACTTGACCAGCGTGGTGTATTATGGCCTATATCTCTCTCCTCATGAGAGTTGTAGTTGAGTTGTACACTGTTTTAATATTAAGTGATAATGAGGGTTTGTACACTGTCATGTACCAACGGGAACCTACCTACTACTATGACCCCGATGTCTGTCCGTTATGTTACCAGCCTGAACATAAATAATATTTTCTCATTTTTGCGCCCATGTATTATATAGATTAGTATATTAGAGGTCAGTAAGTAGGCTAAATGTATATCTACTGATATATTAAATAAATACACACCTTATCAAAGAACCTCGTAAGCTTGACTGAATTGCTTGCACCTGGTGCAAGTGACCTGAAAAAAATTTAACAATACATATTTCACAAATATAATATCTTACTCTCTCTCTCTCTCTCTCTCTCTCTCTCTCTCTCTCTCTCTCTCTCTCTCTCTCTCTCTCTCTATCTATCTATCTCTCCCTCTCTTCCCCATCGGACTCGTCATTGGCTCTTGATTATGTACTCGTAAATAACATAACTCTTGCAAATAATAACATAACAATTCTTGCAATAAATTATACAGACAAACTGCTTATAAATATGGCACCAATGGGTGCATAACTCGCTTAATCATATTATCACTGACGAATGTCTGCCATATAATTATTTTTTGTGCATGTAATTCTATAGCTTGAATAGTCGAAATAAGATTATTGTTGCTAGCAGTAACTGTGTGTACTTATACCTAGCTTAGATAGATATTCTGAAACATTTAGTATAGGTACTCCCACTGTAATCTAAACGAAATTAAGATAAGCAAAGAACAAAACAAAATAATAAAAGAAAAAATTAGTGTGTTCCTAATAATAATTTAATATTTTGATGTTTTCTTTGAGGAAGCACACTAAATATTTCAGATTTTCTATCTACAATGGATTTCCGCAAAGTAACGACTGATTCAATAGGTTACATACCTAGCTTGATGGCAGTTGACAAATATCTCGTCGGCACCACATTGCTCTGCTATGCTGCTGGCCAATCTTCTGTACTGGTTCTTTCTCTGCTTCTCTTCAGCTAAGTCGAACTTAGTCCCGATCACCAGTATTGGAATCTAAAATGGACAAAAGGTTTAACTCATATATCGTCCTCCTTAGGCACTAAGGCGCAGTGTTTTTTTTTACTCGAAATAGGTCAGCGGTTTACCACAATTCACCTGATGGTAAGTGAAGAAGAGGTCTACGATGAAGCGCGCTACGCAAGAAGGAACCGGTTCTCTGATTATAGTCATTGAGGAGCACGGAATTCGGCAAGGAATGGCTATATTTTGTTTCTCTATGCAACTTACATTATTTTATATCCAGTGTGAAGCCGGAACAATCTCCTAGTAATATATCAATATTTTTTAATAGTGTTTTTGTCTGATTTGTGCCAAAATGTTTAAATATTCCTTTAGGGTTGTTTCTTTAGACGCGTTTTAAGTTATTTTTTCAATAACCATTTATGGGTTATAATGATAAAACTGTTTATTCAAGATTTTACCTATCAGTATTCTGCGCCTTACAAGTTGCTAGAGTGTTTATCGCAGTACATTGTGGTTATTACACTCGAAGTGACATTGTATTGCGATTAAATTGTAGGAGGTCCCAGGTGTTTTATACTTTGTTTATATATAATATACTAGCTGACCCGGCAAACGTTGTTTTGCCTTATCACTTAGGGATATGGAAAATAGATAGTAGCCGATTCTCAGACCTACTGAATATGCATATAAAATTTGGTAAAAATCGGTCAAGCCATTTCAGAGGAGTACAGTAACTAACATTGTGACATGGAAATTTTATACTATATTAGAAGAAGATGACTGGTTTATATAATACCTGCGTAGAGCCTAGGAACTGTTCTGGATCAACATCAATGTGCTGCAAGTTTGGATTGGAACTATCATGGTTCAGTATTTCACTCAACCATTTCTGCAGATTCACTTGACTTTTTCTGTTGGTCAAATCATGCACTAGAATTATTCCTGAGAAAAAGGAAAATTTAAAATTATAGTAATAAACATAATTAGCTTTGTAAAAACAGTTTGGTCAGACAGAAGCAAGAACTAAAAAAAGCTAACCAGAAAGCATTTAATCACACCAGTCAATGACACTCTAAGCCGAAGGTGGAGTATGAACAGTCTGGAATCACTGGCTATCGAGGAGTCAGCTAGCATACACCGTTACGTGCTTCCCGCAGATGCTTGCTTTTAGGCAAGCACTAGAAAATGTTCAACCACTAGTCTGTATAACATTGTAAAACTTACCATGTGTAGGTTGATAAAAAACATTTCTAGTATTTCTATGGCCATTTGAACCACCAACATCCCAAAGCTCAACAAAGAAAGTATTTTGCGCCTGGGTTCCTTCCTTGTATCTGTGAAGTTTCACTTCTACAGAGCAACCCACTGTCCAACCCGGCGAAACCAATGGTTTGTTGTGGGCTATGAGGTAAGTCAGAGAAGTTTTGCCTACACCTGTAATAAAAATATTTTAGAATATATTATTTAATTGACAAGTTAGTTAAATTAACAAACTTGTAACATAAAATATGTCTATGAATAGGACAATACCAACTTTTAAACAAGCACTGAGCAATTTACGGTTTTTTAATAGTTTCCCGCCAAAGCAAAAATCATGCTGGAAAGTTGGCAATACAAAATAGTACATAAACAAACCTGTCATGGCCGCAAGTCATGTTGGCTATTGAGTTGTTTTGGCTATATAATACGGTTTAAAGTGTGTTTTTGGGTGTTAGCTTGTAGAAAGTGAACGATAAAATAGTGAAAACTTCTATTACCTGAATCACCTAAAACTACGACCTTTACTTTCTCAATTGCGGCCATTTCAATCAACGTTTTGGAGAACAGGCGTAAGTTTTTGTTACTCTTTACTGGTCTGTGGTTTTCAGTGTGACGGTGTGACCATGTCACAAGTGGCTCGATTTGCCACAGATTGAAAGGTAAATCCACAAAATATACTAAAAAAAAACATATGTTATACAAGTAACAAATGAAATGTTTGTTTTTTCTTGAGCATGAACATAATTATCTACCCTAGAAATAATTATTTGCCTTTGTGACATCACTGCCAAACGAGAGTGCTCGCGCAATCGCACAAACAAAATTATTTTGCGCTGGGAAACGGGTTCAATCTACAAATAATAATAACTGTTGGATGGCCAGCCCTGTTGTCAATAAAATATTAGTCTCCATTATTCGTAGAAATAGTAACTGATTGAAACCTGTTTGTTTTAATTTGTTAAGATTCATTTAAGACTGTATTTTCTCACAGGATCCTTATGACATGGGCAAACAATAACATTTCCGTGACATTTATGTGGAATATTCAGTAATTCTATCTTAGTCGCACATTTTTTTTTTCCATTTGGTAAGGTAAGAAAATAAATGTGCTGTTGGTGCTACTTACACCTTATTTTCTTACGTTTGCATTATATTTAGTTTTCCATATTTTTTTACTAATATGAATTTATTATTTATTGTATCGTAATTCGTCTACTCATTGAATCTAAATTTTATTAAAACTTAGAGATTAAAACAGTAAAGTGGGAGAACTCAGCTAATATGGTCACACCGTTGATTTTATTTTGACTTTGACATTTGTATTGACAAAACCAAACTTAGCTTTTCGTGCTACCAACATAGCCGTATTGTAATATGAGAACAATATAGTTAATCGACTAGATTTATCTTGAATCGACTAAAACTCAGATAATATCGACATATTGTATGTTGATAATTGATCAACTATCAACTGTCAACTGACATCTGACAGTTGACTTGAACCTTTTTGTTTTATTATTTTTTTCTTTAAGTTGGTAACTTTTTTTTTTGTAAGTTGGCAGGCGGTCTGTATCTTGTTGTTAACTTCATACCCAAGCTAATCTAATAAAGATGGAGAAAGAAAAACGTGCTTTTGAATTCCAACAACTCAAACCCATTGCAATTTAACAACAGGTTATGGGCCCAGAGGCGCTGAAAAAGGGTTTCGTTGGAAATAAAGCCAGGTGAGCGACGGGAAAGTCAAGAAAGAAGTCCAAGACGACAGAACCGGCAAGGCAGACATAATTTACAAAACTGCGACATCGGAGCAGCCATCGCACAGAAAGTCAACGTTGATCTACGTACACGAAAGTCGCTTCAAGTCAGAAAATCGTCACGAAAGATTGTAAATCCATTTTGTCTATTTAAAATTGTCAGAAGTCAGTCAGATTGTAAGAATTAAATGCAAAATGGATACTGTAAAATCTCAGTTGGAGATATTAAGTGAAGATAGTCAGGGAAATGTAAATTTCATATCATGGCGATTTAAATTAAACCTAGCACTTAAGAACAGAGATCTTTATGAGATTGTGTCAGGTGGAACAGTCAGACCAGCAGGTGGTAAGTCAGATCCAACCGTTTCAGCTTGGATAAAGAAAGATGTCGAAGCTCAAACGTTGATAGGTTTAAATGTAAACAGCAAGATAGCTACCAAAATTGCAAATTGTAAAACTTCCAAAGACATGATAGACAAATTAGTTAGTTTATATGGCACAAAGACTGAAGTAACCTTAGAAACTTCCCGAATCAAGTTCTTTACCTTTGAGTATGACGAGAACAAGTCAGCAGTTGAGAATTGTATGGAGATCATGGATCTGGCTGATGAAGTATCAACTGAAAAAGATCCTATGAAAGAAAGTTGGGTTATGACAAGAATCCTGAGTGTTTTACCGGCAAAATTGGCGCATTTCAGAACAGCTTGGAACAACGTGACCGGACACATGAGAAACTTGGAAACTCTCATCGAACGTCTCAGACTTGAAGACGAGCAACTCAAGGAACCGACGACAAATGCAGAGGGCAGCACTAGCAACGCACTCATGGCACGACGTGCGAAACGAGGACAGTCGTCAAGCAAGCAGGACAAGTCACAAGTCACATGTTACAAATGTGGGAAGCCAGGTCACGTGATCAAGGAGTGTAAAGGGAAGGCATGTCAGAAATATATTGAGTACTGCAAGAAGAAGTATTCGTGCCACAATTGTAAGCAGAAAGGTCACTTCGCAAAGGATTGTCCATCCCGAGAAGAAGGAAATAAGTCAACATATGAGACAAAGAGAAAGGGACTTCTGACCACAGCACTTTCGACAGCAGACAATGACATCTCGCAAGACAGGGCAACTTCATGGTATCAAGACTGTGGAGCCAGCCAGCATATGACGTCTCATCGAGAATGGTTTGTGCAGCTTCATGAGTTGGACGAGCCAATTCCAATTGTGATCGGGGATTCAACCAGGCTAGATGGTGTTGCAGTCGGGAACATTGAAATGGAGGCTTTTGATGGTCAAAAGTGGTATCCAGTGGTACTTGAAGATGTGATTTACGTTCCAAATCTCAACTTTAATCTTTTCTCAGTCAGTCAGCTGCTAGACAAGGGACATGTACAGAAGGCAAATGGAAACGAGTCGATATTCTACTGTCAGGACAGCAATGAAGTTGTGGCAATGTCAAGGCGCAAAGGA
Organism: Mellilla xanthometata; assembly: GCA_035578125.1. Lineage (NCBI taxonomy): Eukaryota > Metazoa > Arthropoda > Insecta > Lepidoptera > Geometridae > Mellilla > Mellilla xanthometata. Next base: position 8,297,419 of record JAPUBQ010000008.1, read on the forward strand.
AATCTGTACCAAATGATGCTGAGAAGAGAAGAAGAGACAAGTTTGATGGTCCAGTCGATCAAAGTGTGGCATGAACGACTCGCTCATCAAAATGTGAAGTATGTGAGAGACATACTGAAAAGGAAAGGGATCAAGTATGTTGATGACTGGAATAATTATGTGTGCACAGGGTGCACATATGGCAAGCAACATCGATCCGCACATCCGAACAACCCAAAGACAGCCAAGCATTTGTTAGATCTCGTGCATGTCGACACCGGCGAGATGAACATCCCATCTCTAGGAGGAGCAAAGTACTGGCTCATGCTGAAGGACGACTACTCTCACTACAGAAGCTGTTACTTTATGAAGACGAAAAGTGAGGCTCCAGAGAAAATTGCAAGCTACCTGAGACTCGTGGAGAATCAACTAGGGAGGAGAGTAAAAAGCCTGAGATCTGACAACGGCACAGAACTGAAGAATGCAACAACAAAAGAGATGATGGATAAATTGGGAATCTTTCACACCTTTACGAATGTACACACACCAGAGCAGAACGGAAGAGTTGAAAGAGAAATGAGAACAATTGTTGAGGCAGCCAGAGCAGCGATTCATGCAGACAGTTTAGACGAGAAACTTTGGGCAGAGGCAATGAACCACGTGATCTTCACGATCAACCAGACAGGAACAAGCAACGTACCAGGAAAGAGTCCAGCAGAATTGTGGTTTGGAAGGAAAATGAAGATTGAGAAACTGCGACCTTTTGGCTGTGAATGTTATGTGCTGACCCAAGCACAGAAGAGAGGTAAGATAAATAGAAAATCAGAAAAGGGAATTCTGGTTGGCTATGACATTGATTCACCCTGCTACAGGATTTATATGAAAGAGAAAAGAGAGGTCATCAGCTCGGACAATGTTATCTTCGACGAAGAGAACATACGAAGGAGACAAGGCACTGAAATCGAGACATCGGCGACAGAGGGCGAACCAGAGAAACAAAAGGAAAGCAGCAGTGAGTCAGAAGAAGAAAACTGGACGACTGGAGAAAGTGCAGAAGAAGAAAGTGAAAACGAAAGTGAGACACAACCGCCAGAAGAAGACCCAGAAAGAAGAACCTTACGAGACCGTAGAACCTTGCAACTACCACCGAGACTGAAAGACTATGAACTTAACAAAAGATGTGGAGGACAGAGTTCACTGGCAGCAATGATTGGAGAGACTGAAGACATTTCGGTGAGTGAGGCACTCAAACATGAGAAGTGGAGACAAGCAATGCAGGAGGAGTACGACTCGCTGAGGGAGATGAAAACTTGGGAACTGGTGGATTGTCCTGAAGGAGTGAAACCTATCACATGTCGGTGGGTACTTCGAAAGAAAGCTGATGGAAGATACAAGGCCAGACTTGTGGCGAGGGGATTTGAACAGAAGGAAGGAGTGGACTACGCAGAAACTTTCAGCCCAGTAGCCCGCCATGCATCGATTCGACTACTTTTGAGCCACGCAGCATCAGAGAAAATGAAGTTGGTATCGTTCGATGTGAAAACGGCATTCCTGTATGGAAATCTTGAACAAGTCATCTATATGAACCAGCCTGAAGGGTTCGACGATGGATCAGGAAAAGTTTGCAAGTTGAACAAGAGTCTTTACGGGCTCAAACAAGCCCCAAAGATGTGGAACGAGAGAGTTACAACTCACTTCAAAAAGAAGATTGGCCTGATCCCCACAGACGACGACCCATGTATCTACTATAACAAGGACAAAAGCATCATGCTCTCACTCTTCGTGGATGATGGACTGATAGCTGGGAAGGATGAAAAGGAGATATATAGACTTTTGAGAGAGATAAGCAAGGAGTTTCAGATCACATACAGCAAGAAAGCACAGGACAAGTTAACGTATTTGGGAATGGAAATCAAGATCGACAAAGATGGCATCTTCGTGAACCAGCCTCAGTATACGGAGAAGATTTTGAAGAAGATGAAACTCGAACATTGCAATCCAGCATCCACACCCATTGAGCAAGGAATGATCACCAAGAAGACAGACTTCAAGAACGACGAGGCACTTCCGGCAAACAACAACTATCGAGAGTCAATAGGGAGCTTATTGTACTTAGCTACAATAACTCGGCCAGACATCAGCTTCGCCGTGAACTACTTAAGTCGACACTGCAACAAGCCCATGAAAAGCCATCAGGCGATGGTGAAACGTGTGTTCCAGTACTTGAGAGGGACAACGACAGCTGGAATCTACTTCGGAGGAGGCAAAGAACTCATGGCATACACCGATTCAGATTTTGGAGGAGATCCAGAGACTGCAAAGTCAACGAGTGGAGTGTTGGTGATGAGAGGAGGACCAGTGATCTGGTACTCACAAAAGCAGCGTTTAGTGGCGACTTCAACTGCAGAAGCCGAGTACCGAGCCGCTGTGACTGCAATTGACGATGTGTGCTGGATTAAAAGAATCGCACTGGAACTTGGCATCCTGGAAAGTGATCAGCCGATCACTCTGAAAGTCGACAACATGTCAGCCATTCACATGTTACAGAATGCCTATGAAGGAAAAGCGACCAGAGGAAAGAAACACATAGAGATACCACGAAAGTACATTGAGCAACACATCGGCAGCACCGTGACATTGCAACACGTCGAGAGCAGCAAGCAGATTGCAGACATTCTCACCAAACCACTCAACAGGAGAATCTTTGAAACGCTTCGCTGTAAGTTGATCAAGGAGGAGTGTTGATAATTGATCAACTATCAACTGTCAACTGACATCTGACAGTTGACTTGAACCTTTTTGTTTTATTATTTTTTTCTTTAAGTTGGTAACTTTTTTTTTTGTAAGTTGGCAGGCGGTCTGTATCTTGTTGTTAACTTCATACCCAAGCTAATCTAATAAAGATGGAGAAAGAAAAACGTGCTTTTGAATTCCAACAACTCAAACCCACTGCAATTTAACAACATTGTACAACTTTAATGTAATAAATTAATGCAAAAATATTGATAAGATTGTTAAAAATTGCCTATGTGCGAGTTCCTTACAAGGGTTCCGTACCATTATCAAAAAAATGGCAAATAATACGTTTATTGTATAAGATCCCTCATAAATATGTATATTAATATAATATTTTAATTTATTTTCAATGTTAAAATTGAATATTTAAAGGCTACCAGATGACGTTATAAAGATTGAGTAATTGATTAAAAATTAATATGTATATTTAATATTTTTTTTAATATAAGCATAATTTCAAAACAATATCATCGCCTAAATTTATTTTCTAACTGATAAAAATTTTAATCTGAATAATATTTAATTAAAACTAATTATATAAATATATTTAATTATTTATTTTGAAAGCTTAATATTATGTGGCAATTTGGAAGTTTTCACCGGTTACCGTTATTGCTGTAGTTAAATTAAAAAGAAAAATTTCAGTTTTCTAGCTATCATGGTTTATGTGATACTTACAGAAAGATAGCGGAGGCTAAGTAATAGGGTCCCGTTTTTTACCTATTATGTGTGGAATACCCTAAACCTTATAAATATACGCATTTATATGCTGTTGAGACATGTAGCAATACATGTTTTTAATTCTTGTATTCGTGAAATCCTCTTTATTTTATGTATAATATAGTAAAACGAGACAAAATTAATTATCAATTAATTCGTGAGAATTTGTTAACTACGTGAATCTACCAGATATGTATTGTGTTTCTATCGACTACGTTACGAGTATTATGAATGAAACTTGTACAACACTAGAAATGTCAAACGTGTTTTTACAAATGGATGAAAATCGCGAGCAGCCCACATTTTAATAATATAAAATCAATAAGAATTACGTCCGCCATTGTACAAACTTTCGTGTTTATAATATGTTTGTTAGCGTTATTAGGTAAAATGCAACGATTCACATATAAATACATCGAATTACTCATTCCAAAATAAGACAATGGACATCTATTTCAAAGTATTTATTGTGCTTCTCTTCACGAAATCTGTGCGCTTATACTGTGGTCCATACAATGGACAAATATGCAGAACATATTCCACCGGATTCGTTTGGTACAACGAAACTGGAGGCCTCGACAATGAGAAAATCACTAGAGACCTATGGGACGAAATGATTTTACCTCTCAAAGAACCATGTAGATCAAAGGCAGAGAAACTTTTGTGTGCGTATGCCTTTCCAAAGTGCATTAATAAAGATGGAGTGGGCTTTAAGGCTCTACCACTTTGTTATGAAGACTGTATGGCTGTTAAAATGCAATTTTGTTACTTTGATTGGATCGTCATCGAAGAGCAAAAACGGCGCGGTGTTTTCTTAGAATCCAGAGGCCACTTTCGATTTCCAGATTGCGAAAGCTTGCCAAAATTTTCCGGAAAAGGATCACAAACGACTTGCCACAATACCGGGATAACTGATATGGATAACAGTCTTGTAACCACCACATGTGTGAAAGGCAATGGAAGATATTATCAAGGTACCATGAACGTTACGGAAACTGGACTGGCATGCCAATTATGGGATTCTCAACATCCTCACCAGCATACAAGGCCACCATTAGTATTTCCGGAGATACAAAATGCTACTAATTATTGTAGAAATGCTGGTGGAGAAGAGCGCAAGCCATGGTGTTACACCATGGATCCAAGTGTTAGATGGCAGCATTGTGACATACCCATCTGTGCCAACTCTACTGATGAATTTGACAATATTGAAGGACCAAATATAATAATGGAGAATTATTTTACCCCCACATTTGTGTTGCTGCTCTCTATAGGAGGCCTGGGATGTATTTTAGGAATAGCTTCTATAGCCTTGTTGTGCCACTATTTTGTAAAGAACCACTATTCTAAATGCAACTTGTCAAATCGCAGAAATGGACAAAATATGGATATTGATCTGGATAAACTTCCCAGCAACTTGGCTTACCACACCACTGGTGCTCAACTCAATCCAAAATTAGAAAAACTTGAGTTTCCCAGAAACAACATAATTTACATTCGCGATTTAGGCCAGGGTGCATTTGGAAGAGTTTTCCAAGCCAAAGCTCCTGGGCTCATACCTGAAGAAGAATTTACTTTGGTAGCTGTGAAAATGCTCAAAGATGAAGCTTCACATGATTTGCAGCTAGATTTCGAAAGAGAAGCATGTTTGCTAGCTGACTTTGACCACCCTAATATTGTTAAATTACTAGGAGTGTGTGCTATTGGCCGCCCAATGTGCTTGTTGTTTGAATTTATGGGAAAAGGTGACCTGAATGAATACCTCAGAGCTTGTAGTACAGCTACTACTCTACCTCCGATGGTGGAAAACCGGGAAGATCTCAGGCTACTAACAGCCCCTCTCAACCACTTGGATCTCCTGCATATTGCAAGGCAAATAGCATCAGGCATGGTTTATTTATCTGACAGAAAATTTGTACATCGAGATCTTGCCACAAGGAACTGCCTCATCAATGATGACATGGTTGTAAAAATTGCTGATTTTGGTCTTTCACACAAAATATATCTACAAGACTATTACAAAGGAGATGAACATGATGCTATACCAGTTAGATGGATGCCTTTGGAAAGTATACTGTATAACAAGTACACATTAGAGTCAGATGTTTGGGCGTATGGTGTGTGCCTATGGGAGATATTTTCTTTTGCATTGCAACCTTACTTTGGAATGACACATGAAGAGGTTGTTAGATTTTTGAAAGATGGAAATGTTCTAGCCTGCCCTGATAACACACCTCGGTGTGTGTATGACCTGATGAGGCAATGTTGGAATCACCACCCGAGTGACAGACCAAATTTTAGAGTTATATACCAAGCTCTTGATAGCATCCAAATGATATTGGAAAGAACTCATACAGAATGAAATGTGAAATATGTACTCGTATTTTCAAATGGTAGCTTTAAGTATTTATGTCTTAAGTTTTGTTACATATTTTTGTAACCAATGCCTGTAATTATAATATTTGAAAAAAAGCTATCTGAATCTACAATGCCACATATTCTTGCCTGAAAAAGGTGACTGACGCCTAGAATTTTAGAAACTTAATGTGTTCCTTTTTATTTGAATTGTGGCTTCATGTACATAGTACTAATATTTTTATTTACATTGTGTCCTTCATTTATTTGATAGTACTAAGTGTAAGTCTTGTTTAGGTATTTATTGTGTCAATTTGTATCATAAATATCCTAAGAAGTATGAATCATTTTATACTTATGAGCTCAAGCAACCAATATTTTTTAAATGTACCAACTCAATCACTGACTCCCATTAAATTATTTACTGTTTATCAGGAAAGACTGAATTTTGTTAATAATTTTAAACAGTGAATAATTACTGTATTTATAAATAATTTAGAAACATTTACTTTTAATTAGAATTACATAAACTTATATGCATTTTATGGCAAATATTTTAAATTAATAAAGTATGTATGATTGAATGTATGGTCGGTAGTATCTAAAAAGATTTTTTTCAAGTGTAAGATATCTTTACTGTATTTGTGGAACCAAAAACTGATTGTTTATTGTGTACTTATCAATAATTCGTTCGGATTTATTAGACATGTGTAGTAAAATCGTATTATTATAATTTGTATTTCAATAATATTTTAGTTAAAAATTAAACAAATCGAATTGTATTGAGAATTGATTATTTCAGTAATAAAATTGTTTTAAAAATAAATATGTATTGTTATTTTCATAACAAATAATTTCTCCAAACAATGCTGTTTCTATAATATTGGAAAGTATGAGTAGTTAACATTTGAGATACAAACATAAATTTCCTCTAATTAGTTCTAAACGAGGAAGTATGCTATCTTATATATGACATTACAAGATAGCACAATTCGATTGAAATAGATAAGGTTATGTTTGCATTATAGCCTAATGTGTCACCTTCCTTATCTGGAGTCACGGATGTAACGAGCAAAAATAACTGACTTACTGACCTAATGTATTGATCTTTATCAGACATCAGAATACCAGAGAGGATTGCTGATTCCCATACAATAAACTCTGACGCGGAAGTTTGCCATAATTACCAATGAAACCTAGATGGTGCTGCAAATTGAGCTTGCTGCCGCCAAATTTCGCAAAGCGCTGCAGTCGCATAGCGATTTAACGATAGTAGATTGCATGACCCGAATGAAATCGTTTCAAGAAAATCGTACTACGTGTATCATTCAATACATGTAACGTGTATCATGTAATACATGTACGATTTTCAACAAGAGGCGTTGATCGTCTATTATATTTAAGTATTAGTCGGTATGTCTCTATGTATGATGTTTTAGGAGCCTCAACTAATTAGAAAAGTACCAGAAACATTCTTGTTCAGGTATACCGTGATGGCGGCGACTGAAGAGCGGCTTGTGACGGAAGTACCGAGCAGTTTGAAGCAGCTAGCGCGCCTCGTGGTCCGCGGATTCTATACCATCGAGGATGCGCTCATAGTCGACATGCTTGTTAGGAATCCATGTACGTAATTAATTAACTTATGTTCCTTTGCGGCTCTACCGGTGCCAAGAGTATTTATTATTCCTTTCTAGCCGCGCCACTATAATGATCCAGATAAAAAGCAATCAATGTATTTCAAAGTCTATTTTACCTCCATGCCACATTCATTGCCATTTCATACGAAAAATTTGAAAGCAAACATTAAGGAATCATAATACCTACTAGAAAAAACATACATTATTTGCGTAATTATTTATAATTTGAAGCTCTTGGGTAACTGATATGATTTAATAGCTGCTACTAAGACAATCCACAGTGATTCACGCAGCTCTTAGGTGTCATCCGATGCGCGGAAGCATCAAGTTTATTTAGTTTAAGATATTATGACTAAACAGCGCTCAAACTTGCTTTCAGGTATGAAAGAAGATGACATCTGCGAACTTCTAAAGTTTGAAAGGAAAATGCTCAGAGCAAGGATTGCCACATTAAAAAATGACAAATTCATACAAGTGAGGCTCAAAATGGAAACAGGTACGGTACATATTGAAAAAAATACCGTAACTAAATCAAAATGTTAGGTATTGCTTTTTTTGATAGTTAACTGGCGACCTAGGCCACTCCTGTTCGAGTACGGCATCTTGATTGAGCACCAATGAGTTGTTTTACAAGTTGTGAAATTGAGTTAAAAAGTCTACATGCTTCGAGAGCCATAAAATCCGAAGATGTCTGTCTTGCGCCAAGTTGTTCTCCACCAGTATGGTAGATTATACATTTCAGGATATTTAGTTCTACATTAAATAGGTATATGTAAATAAAATATGTAATTATTAAAATTCTTTAAAAAAAACGCTCGCGTATTTTTAAATACCTAATAACACTGTTTCTCAATAGAAAAGGTAATCATTATAAAACCTAGAAATGAAGCAGCTAATAAAAATCTTGCTTCAACATTTCAGGTCCCGATGGCAAAGCACAGAAGGTTAACTACTACTTCATAAACTATAAGACGTTCGTGAACGTGGTGAAGTACAAGTTGGATCTGATGCGCAAGCGCATGGAAACCGAGGAGCGCGACGCCACCAGCCGAGCCAGCTTCAAGTGCCCCGCTTGCGGGAAAACCTTTACAGATCTTGAGGTACAGACTTAGTTAAAGCTGGCGCTATTTAATATTTACTGTATTTGGCAAAATAATACGAATACGCGAATACGTCCTATACGGCGCCATCCATACAAAGAAACTAAAATACTTATCCGAAAAAACTCTTCAATTAATGAATTATGTGGGGGAGTCAGGACTTTAAGAAATGGGGAATACGACCAAGGCGATACGGTAAGATGTGTTGTTATAGCAGCAACAGAAACATAATAATACAAATGATTATGAAAATTTCAAATATCTAATTCTATTCGGTTCATGAGATACAGCCTTGTCAGAGACGTATGTCTTAATAAGTTAGGGCATCGTTAGTACCTTTTGGGTTGGGAACCCTATGAACCACAATACATATACAGATAACACTTAGACATGCAATTAGTAGGTACTATAAGTCACACATGTTCATCCGAAGGCCGATCAGCTATACGACATGATGACGCAAGAGTTCCGCTGCACATTCTGCAACCAAGTTGTTGAGGAGGACCAGTCGGCGCTGCCGAAGAAAGACTCGCGGCTGCTGCTGGCGAAGTTCAACCAGCAGCTGGAGACGCTGTACGTGCTGCTGCGGCAGGTTGAGGGCATCAAGCTGGCGCCGGAGATACTGGAACCGGAGCCGGTCGACATCAACACTATTAGAGGGTGAGTGATACGAAATACAAAACTCTATTGCCCATGAATAACATACCTACGTTAAAGGCAAGTCGCACTACGCGCATTACTTACCACCAGTACATATGTATTATACTTACGAAATTAATTTTAGTTTCTGTGGAGCGATGACGGTCTGCCTCCATCTAGCAAAGGGATAATCCCCCCGGACAGATGTTGTGTCCGGAGACGGCCGTCCGACGGTCATGCATTGTAGCTACGACCAGTCGTACGCGCGTTGTAAATACCGCTTGCGCGATTCAGAACGAGCGCTCTGATTGGTAGCGGGCGTTGAAGTACGACAGAGATGCCACATCATGAAAAAGCTAGCACATTTGCCCGCATCCGACTTGTCATTATTCGACATTCGGCTCGGGCTACTGTGCATTCCCCTTAAATCGCGTAATTCATAATTAAATCAATTCATTCGTGTCGTACAATGGAAAAGCTTTAAAGCCACTCTTTTATTGCAGACTCAACACCAAACAGATGCTACAACGGCCGCCGGGCGAGCAGTGGTCGGGTGAAGCGACGCGCAACCAAGGTAACATTGACAATAGCCATTCCGACAGATATCGCATAACAAGACAATTTTTGATGCGATGACAGCTCAGTCGGGCGTACGGCCGCCTCACGTCCCAAAGGCCGTGGGTTAGATCCCCACCAGTGAACTTGAGCTTTCAAAGGATAAAATCTCGAGCAAACCATAGCATGGTGGTAGGACTTGAAAAGTCGGTCGCCAAGCACCTGACAGGACGACGCCTTTTGAGAGCCAGTTATTTCCAGACTAGGCATACTCCATCTTATTTTCGCGAACTCGTGTAGTTACCTGCCCTGTTGGTCAAATGCCTAGCTGTAAGGATAAAAATAAAATAAAAGATAGGGCACTTAAACTGTGAGAATTTTAAATATAAGTACACATCGAATAATAATTCCTTAAACAGTCTCTCGTTCTATGTTTAAATGACCAAGATATTTCTAGCTTAACTTTAAATTATCCTAACCTGTGATTTTGCAACTATGAATCTTATTTTTTTTACTCTTAATGGACTTTCGCTTGATCCCAATTCACCTGATGGTAAGCGATATTGCGTTCTAAGGTGGAGCGCGTTTGCCCAGAAGAAACCGGTTCACTCTTGCCTTGAAAACCGCTAGATTATAGTTATCAGGGAACAGGGAATTTGACAAAGAATTCCACACCTTGGCAGTATGCATTACGAGCGTCATCATCGGGGACGATTAATGCACGATTTAATTCCCCCCGCCCCTTTCATCATCGGACGAGCAGGGAAACACAAAAGCGGCATCGTTTCACTGTGGAGATATCTAAAATGCGCACTAAGCGTTTTGCCGCCACCTTCATTGTACGTACTGCCAAGGTGCGAACTCTTTGCCAAATGCCCTGTTCCCTGAAAACTATAATCTTGTGGTTTTCAAGGCACGAGTGAACCGGTTTCTTCTGGGTAAGCGGGTTCCACCTTAGATCACAATGTCGCTTACCATCAGGTGAATTCTGATCAAGCGTAAACATATCATAGTATAAAAAAAAATACAAAACGAGCATCATACGGTCTGTCACCGACGAGATCCGCGCGCAAACCCGAAGAATCTCATGAATGTATTTTCTTTCAGGTATGATGGTGGAAGAAACTCGCGTCGACGTGACCATCGGAGAAGTGGACCCCGCCGCGGACAGCGCCGCGCAACGCAAGGAGAGGCCCGTCTGGATGGTGGAGAGCACTATTAACAACGACCAGGTATACTACAGTGACATCACACCCCTTAGCCAATCACGCTCGTCCTGAATCGCATAAACTTAATAGTCTGTGGATTTTAATTGACGATCTCGTTGCCATAATGGTTTCCATGCCGGACTGCCATTTAGAAGGTTCCAGGTTCGATTCCCGGCAAACGTTGTTTTACCTAAAATATATATAATGTTATACTTAAGTGAAAATGTAATATGATCATCAGCCATAAAGTTGTTTTTATATTTTTTAAAGACATTTATATTTAAAAAACAAAGCTTATGTGTTATTCTGACGTATAAGCTATATTATTGTGAACTTTTATTATAATCTGTATGGTAATTTTTGGCATGAAAGAGGAAAAAACAACCACACAAACTTTCTAGATTCTTATATTAATTGGATAGGATGTGTTATTATGATCTACATATTATTATAAGCTATATTATTGTGAACTTTCATTCAAATATACTATAATATATATAATTCTCTTAATAAATTAAATATTTTAATATATATAAATCTCGTGTCACATGGTTTGTCCTCAATGGACTCCTAAACCACTTAACCGATTATAATAAAATTCGCACACCATGTGTTCGATCCAACTTGAGAGATAGAATAGTTTAAATCTCAAATTATAGTCGCAATTTTAATTTATTGCTAATTATTGACTGTTATTATTTGACAGTCACAATTATCTATCAACTTCAAATGATTCCAACAGATGTCGATACCTTTCGACTGGGTTGAGTAAGTAATCAATAGATGGCGCTGTACCCCTAAATGAGGCAAAACAACGTTTGCCGGGTCAGCTAGTATATGATAGTTTTTGCGTGAAAGAAGAATATACATCCATTCAAGCTTTTTTTGTTTATTATTAGTAGGATTATGGGATATCTTCAACTCTCTATGCACGCCTTCCACTTGAAGGAGAATAGACTCAACTCAATCTATTCTTTCCCGCTCGTAGTGGATGACGGGCATTATAACCATCAATACCCAAAACTAAACATAAAATTGAATTTGAAAATATGCCATAAATATGTTTTATTTGTGCAGGGCGACAGCGTGCACTCCACCGACGCGGCGCTGGAGAAGGCGGCCAGTAACGCTAGCAACGCCAAGACTGCTGGCAAAGAGAAAACCGACGATATCATGTCCGTACTGCTGGCCCATGAGAAACAAAACTCAGGTCAGTCTGTACTTTACATTATTGCTCTATTTTGACGACCTCATTGGCGAAATGGTTATCATACAGGACTACCGACCATAAGGCTGGGTTCGATTCTCGGCACGGCCACTATACGTTTTCACTGCTGGGACTCGGGGCTTTCTCTCACAAGGAGAGAGATATAGGCCATAATCCACCACGCTGGCAAAGTGGTTGGTGGATTGCCATCAATGAACATCTTTGTGCTGAACTAAATTTGTTGGCTGTCGGTCTGGGTGTTAAGTATCTATATAAAATATGTATGTATGTATATGTAGTATACCAGTTGTGTTAACTTGTGTTAGCTACCATAATACTAGCTAGAAATGGTTCAGTATGGGGTGAACCAGCCGTGTGTGAAATGCTCGTGGCATTGCCGCGTTGTAAAGCGATGGATGGATAGACCCTTTGCGCCATTCACCCGATCTATCTCTAAATCTACGCCCAATTTCAGCATTTAAAAGGTTGGCCTCAGTTCCCCCCAATTAAATGATTATGTAACTACATATCGAGCCTTAGTTCCCAGAGATAATCAAGGGCATCGCATCATGCACTGCCCCAGTGCGCGCTGATTGCCTCCACAATGGCCGCACAAATTTATGAATATCAATTTGTGTCAGTAATCCGTTCACACGGCTACGGACCCCTTCAGTCCGAATTACTCACGTTTATAAGACTACATGTAATTCGCAGGAAACGCAGCGACGAATGCATTGAAAGGCATCGAGCCGGACAGCTCTGACCCGGACAGTGACACCGAGTCCAAAGACCCCTACAAACTCAAGGACGAACTTGCTGCAGTTGGTGAGTACTTTTTTAGGGTAACCCTAAAGCGCGGCCCGGGATTCAATTAAAAAAAAACTATATACGCACAAATTTATTTGGTAAAAAAGTTCAAGAGTTTTAGCTATGTCTAAACGCAACTGAATCCCATTCCAAACTCTGTATAATATATGTAAAAGAAAGGTATCGTTCTCGTAAATGCAAAGCGGTTTTATTTTAAATACCTATCCTTTTTCTTTTTACTCTTAATGAGCTTGCGCTTGATCGCAATTCACCTGATAGTAAGCGACATTGCGATCTAAGGTGGAGAGCGCTTGCCCAAAAGTAACCGGTTCACTCTTGCCTTGAAAACCGCTAGATTATAGTTATCGGGGAACAGGGAATTTGGCAAAGAATTCCACACCTTGGTGGTACGCACAATGAATGTGGACGCAAATCGCTTAGTATACATTTTCCGATGTAACAGTAACCTACTAACTGGAACCAACGGGACCCTATAACTATTACGTCTGTCTAACACTAGGCTATCATGAACATACCGTAACAGCAAGAAAGTTGAAATATTCACTAATGATGTACTTATATTGCTGCTATAACTGAAACAAATATTTTATTAGTACTACCGTACAATTTATTTTTTATAAATAATAGTGCGGAACCCTTCGTTCGCGACTAGTATTTGGCTGTTTTTATTTAGGGGTTCGTAGTCATATTGTTTCGCTGTCAGATTTCAAATCGGACAATAACTTTTGAAACTGCATTTAGCATTTAATTTACAATTATATTGTAGCGATATATACTACCATCAAATAAACAATATACGGAACTCTTATGTGAGCGTGTTCTGACAAGATCTTCGTTACTTTTTTTTTTAAATAAAGCGCTGAGGAAATGTCACTTGTGTTTTTGGATGACTAAACGGGTCATCGGATTGAGTGCAATTTGTTTATCGTGTCGAGAGATAAATTTGACCCTACAGATTCACTCGCATAAAAAAGGCAACAACAATTTTGACAACAAAAATTTTGTTTTATAAACATCATTTTTGATGATAACGCAACTTTGTAATGTACCTATTTATCTTTAACTTACAGAAATTGAATCAGTGCTCATATGTTCAAACATTGAGAAAATAAGTACCTATAGCATAGCATATTCTTGACTAGACTAGACGGAAATTGATTCGCATTAGATTATTTATTCATTTATACCTATAATAATACCTGAATGGTTATTCAGATATTATTATAGGTAGGTTTAGCATAATTCTATAGACAGATACATCTCTGCTAAGAACTATTATTAGGGGAATATTATAAGGGTAAAAAGTTTGATTTATAATGATTATAACAAACCTTAGTAACTTTTTTATCTTCTTACAGAAATCGAATCAAAGTTCATATTTCCAAAATATGGAGGAAGCTATTAAAAATAATTATTCTTAGGATTATTTTTAGACAGTCTTTAAGTTGTATTTTCAATATTATTTACTGTTTATGATTTATTACGCAAAAACTGTTAATTTGTGATTTTGCCCTTTCGCCTTGAAACTCCAGAACCTAATGAAGATCAATACAACCTAATTATTAAAATATCAACCTAACAATATTATCAATGTTTCAGCTGAAATGGAAAGTGAAGAATCTGATTCCGACGACAACGCACCAACAGTGACGGTAAACGGCAAGGCTGTGCCCATCACAAGCATAGACGACGATGTCATAGCGCAGATGACGCCTACAGAGAAGGAAACCTATATACAGGTTTATCAGGAGTATTACAGCCATATGTACGACTAAATGTAAGTCGATAGTTATATACTTAGCGTAGCGAGTAAGATACAGTATCTTGTGAAATAAATGATGTTGAAATTACAAGTTGATTTTAGTAACACATTACAAGTATTAAATATTTTAAATATATATTTTTTTAAATATTAGGCCTCATTTCACACACGGCTCGTTAACTCCATACTGAACCATTTTAAGTTCGTGTTATGGTAGCTAACACAACTGATATACTACATATACATACATATATATTTTATATAGATACATATTTAACACCCAGACCCACAACCGACAAATTTAGTTAAGCACAAAGATGTCAGCCGGGCCGGGAATCGAACCCGGAACCTTCTGGTTAGCAATCCGGCATGGTAACCGTTGCGCCAACGAGGTCGTCAAATATGTCGTCAGTATGTGCGTGATAATGGAATAATAACTAAATATCACGTCTACCTATTTCGATGATTCTTTTTTTGACCATCCGCCCCGAAAATGATGGGGTGTTATAAGTTTGGAGTGTCTGTCTAAGGCATCGTAGGTTCCGCACGGATGAACCAGTTTCAATTTTGTTTTTTTAAAGTGTGTATTATCGGAAGTGATGAGGACACTTCTGACATCCGTTTGATGGAAGTCGGTCCAACAGGGCCGCTGCCACAGAATGGCGGATTATCTATTTATTTTTTTACAGCTCATTGTCAATGGTATCATGAGATTTTATCGAAATCGGTTTAATATTTAAGTAAATTTGGGATTCCAATTTTTCATTATTCACATGTCCATATGTTCAATGGAATACTATGTATGATCTATCTTTCTTAAAGTGAACTAAGTGGCAGGAAGGTCCAGAATATTTCAGCCGATCAAGTAACTCATTAGTGTGGCATATCATCATAAACAAATATAACATTGGTGCGCTTACATGTAGCACTTGTTCTAGAACATTAACTGCCAAAATAGGTTACATCAGGCATGTGAAGACATACAAAACAAAGTACCTAACCTAAAAACGGCAAACTGTCGCTGTGGCCGAAGCCGGCCTGGAAATCATCATCAGCATCAACTTAACTTGGCATATGATAAAATCACCTTTAAGTAACTGTCTACCTAATTCGTAATCTAGAAACAGGCCAAGAGGTGATTATAAACAACCAGATTTTCAGATGACTCATTTTATTTCAAACTTGTAAAATGATAACAAAATATAAACTTTTATTTACACCAAAATAATGAGTAACAAAATACGTAAGTATTAGTAGCTTAGTTTGAACATAAATAATAATAATAGAATGTCGGCTAATACTGCATTTCGATAACTATGAATGTAAAATAATTTACTAATACTATTTGTATGATAGTGTACATTAACATTTCAGCTATTACAAATACTATCTATTGCTAATAGGTAGGTAAGTACTTATTTCCTTAAATTAAGCTCCGACGCAAGTACGAAACTTCATCGTGTCTGTGTGTGTCTGACTGTCTATCTGTGGAATTGAACTATTTTTTTTTTGTTTGAAAAATGAATTAGTCGAGAATGTTATTTTGAAGAAAATGTGGTCAAAATGGCTGATTAGTATTTTTCAGAACTTACTGGTTTAAATGAAAGGTCTTGATTAGTAAAATACAATAAATACACTATGATAAATATACAATCCAAGATGTTGTCACAACCTTATTTTATGTCCAGATGGTTTTCAAATTTTTAATTTGTGTTTGTTAATTTTTTAATTTAGTCAACATCAATAATATTAAAGAGATTGAACATTTTATTTAGTTGCAGTTGCATCTGCATCTGTCGATTATATACGGATACCAGGCTGTGTTTCATGAACCGTTATAGCTAGGGAGTTGGAATTTTCACATATTATGTATTCTCTGCCACCTTGCTTGGTGTCGAAACGATGTTTTCCTAACCACTTAACTGAAATATGGTTAACGTTTATGAGCAAGGTCCTTAGATCACATATCTCGGCCTCTAGTTTATATGTTGCCCCCACTTGTCCCAGTACTCGTCTGTTTGCATCTCCATGAGACGCGACAAGCAACGGTCATAAGCGAACTTTTCCTCTTCGCCTGTGAAGATAGCAGCATTGGCATCCTCCTGAAATTTCATAGATCAAAATATTAATGAAATTCTATCGTTTTAACCCCTGACGAAAAAACAACAGGGTGTAATAAGTTTAATGTTCCTGTCTGTGTGTGTGTATGTGTGTGTGGGTGTGTGTGTGTGTGTGCGGATGAACCAATATTGATTAAGCTCTTTTGCTAAATAGGTAAAACCTATCAAATCTCAACCAGTTAATTAGGCTTTTGTTATTTCCTGTTTTCGTGTGATCAAAATATAGAACAATCAAACAAGAGATCAATAGAATAATAATATGACTGGCGAATTTAATAAAATGGATCTTACAGAATCTTTGGTAATCTTCAGGTCATCCATAAGTGCCCTGTCAGCGTCAGCAAATACTGCTTCATCCAACTTTAACAGGTCTTTTGGTTCACAATCTGCTGCAATGACAACCTGTAATTATAAAAATTACATATAGATAAACTAGACACTGAATTATCACAAAACCTTAAGATATCTTAAATTTTAGTGTTGGGATTTTTGTTTTAGATGAGTCACAGGTGACATTTCCAAGTACTGCATGTGTAAAGAAACAAGAATCAGTTCTTGTGTTCAAGTTTAGGACTGACAACATACTAAACATAAAGCTAAAATGTAATCAACAATTTCCATCAAGTCAAAGATTAACTTGTCATCTGAGTCAACATAGGCTGGCTCCACACTTTACGGGAATCCCGTCGCTGATCTTTCGTGACAGAACGTCAATACATGTTATAACATATAAATTACTACCAATCTTTTGCATATTGTGCTATTCGTAATTTAAGAAACTGAGTAAATAAATACATGATGTGATGCTCACAGCAGGTACATACCCTGACTTTGTTGTCATAAAATGTATCAATGAGCGTGATAAATCGCCTTAACTGCGATCTGTGGTTGGAGATAGACAACTGAGGTAATTCCCTTATGAAAACTGTGTGGAAAGTTTTTGATATCACTAGATAGTCGCTAGCACCCAACGGCTGAAATAACATAAATAAAACATTTTTAGAAAGGTAAAATAAATTAAAAATAATTTTACATGGTAATAAAATAGGATTTCAATTACATAGAAATTGTAATCGTAGCTATCAAATATCATTAATAAAATAGATTTCAATTAAAAAATTTGAGCAGACAAGATGAAAGTATCAAAGAGTATTGTGGATTTGGGTAACTATAGAGTCTTCCTCTGGGGGTTAGAAAATAAGAGCAAACTCTAACATGGTAATAAGTCATTATGTTGGTACATTGATGGTAATAAGTCATCATAATAAGACTTTATAAACATAATCTATAGCCACAGCAATAATTATTTTATATTTATACACATACCATATATCAGTACAATACTATCATTGTTGGATAGAAACAATAGCTAATTACATCCAACTACAATGAGTATTTAAACATAATTTACAATGTTATGTTATTTAACTTACTCGATCACATAACTCTGCAAAAGTAGAGTCTAACACACGTCCACATGACTTTGCAAACTTAACATTTCTACCAAAAATATTTATCACACGAGGCCTCACTGTATCAGTCTCTTTCGATATAAGAAACTTAAATAAATTATCTACTGGATTGCTTTCCAAAGTGGCTTCACTATTTCTGAAAACAATTAGCAGAAAAGTTAGTAATTCATTGATTGCTCACTTTACATTTATGTATACAGTAATATCCCGGACTTACGCGATAGGTGGGATCGAGCGCTATCCGCGTAAGTCGAATTCGCGTAAGTCGGGGTACAATTTTGCGTATACATACCTATAAAGTCATACAAAGAATGTTTAATTGGGACCGGAGACTATAATTTTGGAAATACAAAACAATAATTTAGGAAATAAATTTTAATTTAATTCTAGATAATATGACAAACTATATTAATAAAATGTATAAACACAATCTGAAGTGTGCGGCTTTCAAACAAAAAACGTTAAAATAGACGAGAAAATTAAATCGCGTAACTCCGAATTCGCGTAAGTCGAGGTAGCGTAAGTCGGGGTATTACTGTATAGTATTTGTAGCTTTCATAGTACTTACAGAAAATATTTGCTAAACTTTTTGTTACCACTTCCTCGTAATCTATAGTCAATTCCTGAGTCTAGCTGAACAATACCACAGTGTGCTTTTAAAATGGGGATAAACGGCAAGAAGTTTGATCTCTGCAGGCCATTTTTATACAAATCATCAGGTTTTCTATTGCTAGTAGCTACAACTACACAACCATTGTCAAATAATTGAGTAAACAGCCGCTTTAATATCATAGCATCTCCAATATCAGTCACCTAGAAGTAAAAATTAAATATCAACCATTGACATAGCAAACAAGCAAACAAACAAAAATCTACATTTTGAGTATTGTGTCAAATAACTACCATAATTAGATACCTGAAATTCATCAAAACAAATGAGCCATGACTCTTCAGTGATATCAGCTGCAACTGGTGGAATAGGATCAAATGGTTTTGAACTCTCATCACGAAAAGAGCTTGCACCTTTCCCAGACTTGATTTTTAACTCGTGTATTCTTGCATGGATGTTAAGCATGAAGGAATTAAAGTGCACCCTTAATTTTTCTTTTATCTGCAAATGAAACATAAAAAAACACAAATTTCGACTATTTATTTTGAGCATAAATTTGAACTTCTTCTTCTTCCTTGCCTTATCCCACTAGGTGGGGTCGGCACAGCAAATTTTCCTCTTCCACTCTCCTCTATCAGCCGTCGTCTCTACACTCACTCCTTTCACTCTCATGTCCTCATTCACACACTCCATCCATGTCTTCTTCGGTCGGCCTCTTGCCCTTCTTCCTTGCACTTCCATTTCCATACATCTCCTACTAACATGCATCTCCTCTCTACGCATCACATGCCCATACCACGCTAATCTCCCACTTTTTAGTTTCTCACTCACTGGTGCTACTTTCAAACTTCCTCTAATATACTCATTCCTTATTTTGTCCATTCTTGTCACTCCACACATCCATCTCAACATTCGCATCTCTGCCGCATGCACTCCTCTTACATGCCCTACTTTTGTTCCCCAACACTCAGATCCATACAATACGACAGGTCTAATGATCGTCTTGTAAATTTTCCCCTTAAGTTTAAGGGGCATTTTACGATCGCACGTCGTTCCTGAGACCTGTCGCCATTACTATGAGCATAAATTTGAACTAAAGTTATAAAATAACTATGCTTTATTGGACTAAAATTGCATATTAACTAACTAAAAGCACCACCTTGGGTGAATATTTAGAATCAAGGAGAAGTTAGGTTAGGGAGGAAATGTTACAACTCATATACTTACAGGTGCACTTTCATAAAACAAGTCCATGAGCATAGTTTTTCCTCCACCCACACTACCATAGATGTAGAGTCCTTGAGGTGCAATTATTTTTTGCGGCTGTGATTTTCTAAAGAAATTCAAGAATGACCCCATTGATTGGTGTGAAATGTCTGGCCTTTCATACAATGATATATGTCTATACAGCTCTTGTAGATGTTTAACAACATTTTCTTGGTGTGGATCTTTACTAAGAACTCCTTCTGATACTTTTTGAGAGTACACATGCCAGGGCCCATCGTTTGGTTGCAACTTTTCTTGTGCTTGAGACGAGATCAACTTCATACATTGGTTACATCGTTTCCAGTGGTATTTAACCAAACGCGACAAATTAAATCTTGAAGCGAACATGTTATTCGTTGTCATCTGACTGAATGATACGCGGAAAATATGTTCATTATATAACTACTACACAACAAAACCCAAATAATTAATGTTTTGTCACCAATTCATGTTTCTAATCATCCAACTTTTTGGAGCAGATTTAAAACGGATAATTACGAGTACTGTATCGTGCTTTGTTTTAAAGCGGAAGTAAAAAGAGCATAGTGAATAAACAACTGATTATGAAATTGGCTGGGTGAACTGTTTCGAAGAAGTGGAAAATAAAACTTGATCTTGAAAATTGAATTCAAACCTTATGAGCACTTTGCTTCCACTTTTCACTGACACAATCACACATGTCACATGTGTCAATTTGCATTTGACGTTGACAGTTTCAGAAAAATAACATACGTTGACAACAGTTTTTTTTATTCACACGATTGGCCATTCAATAAGTTATAGTTTCAGGATTGAAATATATAATTATGTCTATGATGATTTCAAAAAGGATCGTTACATTACTTATGTATATACTCTTCGCTTTTCTGTTCCCATTCTCGTAAAAGAACTGAACTATCTGGTATCTCTAATACTGAATCTCTCCTTAAGGGCTATCTGTATCCAATGGCGTTCCGCAAGGCAGTGCTCTGGGCCCGTGCCACTTCTTAATATACTTAAGCGAATGACCCATACAACAAAGTCATTAAAAATACGGAAGATTATTCTCGGTGCTACAGCATTAATATTTGTTGGTGACAGCCGGGAGGAAGCCCGGGCTTATGCAGAGATCAGACTCAAAATAGTATCAGATTAGATTCGTGACAACCAACCGGGTACTACTCACTACTTTTTTAGAAGCCGGTGTAGCCAATCGTACAACAACGTTATCACGCATGTTTTGCACTCGAATTGTAGTTATTATAATGTTCAAAACTAGATATCGTATGTGAGAACATAATATACATTGACAGATCTTTATTCCTGAGATATAAAAGTCGAAAATGAACACAGCGGTTGTATTTCAGTTGTGCCAATTTGGCACATCCGCAGACCATGTTTTTTTCCTGGCGTACCTACCATATATCCCATATTAAAACTAGTGACACCGCGGGGCGCATCTTGTTAGATATAAGTCAGTCATTATTAGACTACTAAAAATTTACTATATTTCGTATCAATGCTTGTACTAAAACTTTATGACGACATATCGTAACAGATAGATACTTCACCTAAACTATGTTTCTTAGATCCACAATTATACTTTATGATTCCTACTTATGTAGCCCCTGTTGTTTTAAAAAAGTATTCAATCGCTTTGCTGAAAATTATCAATCTAATCGATCTGTGAAAAATGATGCTGGTCAGATAACGATTCCCCTTTTTTGTCAAAGAGGCTGCATCGGTTTTGTACATTTAGATGAAATATGTTTAAGGGATATGTAATTATATATCGGCAAAAAATATATGCCAAAGGAAAAAGGATGTCGACATAATTCGCTCCTCGCACATTTAGGCGGACCCATTACACCTTTACAATTTTTTTGTATGTACAACTTTTTTGCGAATATCCAAATTAGAACTATAGTTGTTCGTCTAATCTACACACTAAAGCCGTCCTTAAAAGCTTTTGCATTAGTTACAAGTTACCCACCCATGATAGTAAAATTCTGTATAAAGTAGGTGCACTACTTACATGCTTTATTTGGGAACAGGGGCTTGACTAAAAGAACTACCGTGCTAAAATTATCATAAACTCAATGAATATTTGACTAATAAGAAAAAGTAATAATACAACATTCTCGTGAAAGCAGGATGTGGTCAATTTAAAATCGACGTCCTGGTTGAATTGCAAAGTAACTGCTTATTGCAATCAACGGTCACATTTATCGCATCCTCTTTTTTCTTGGAGACTATAAGAGGGTTCTCGAGTGACAGTTTTAAATTAAGAAACTTCTTTTGTTGGTATACATATTATATAGATTTTATCCTTTTATATGTTTGCAAAGAATAAAATATATATGTATCTCGGCTACTTAGCACATACGAAGAAGAATTATTTTATAATAAATATGTTGCTAATAAATATTTTGAATTTAGTAATATTCATAAAATTGTAAATACGTCGTAGTTGATTATTTATTTTCCTTACTATAAGAGTGACCTAACGTGATTTACTCGTATGTTATAAATATCGCAGGTACAGTTTTCTTTTTGCGTCAGTCATTCACTTCTCCTGGAAACGTGTCGCGACGACGCTACATAAATTGCTATTTTCAACCACTGTCTGAGTTTCGAAGTGCACGCACGACCTCAACCATATAGCTATAACGGCCTTTGAACTTCGTACGAGTTTTACGATCCGTTTCCTTCTCCTTTCTCCGAATTTTAATCATGATGATTTGTATGTTGGAGCAAAATTAAGTTTTCCGTCGCCATGAACCCAAAATAGTGTCAGAATCAAAATCTCAGGTGCTGTATTGTAGTCAATGTCAAGGTTACCTTCGGCGAACTGACCTACGGAACCTAAATTGCTCTTGAACTCGCTCGCATACTGGCCTCAATTGTGCCCCATCTAGTGCACCGGTTAACAACCTCTAGTGTCAAGGTGCCTGGAGTTGTTTGCATTGCGAAAGGAAGTCTCAAACCTATTAAATCTACTTGCAACTGTTCACCTACTTGACCACGAAATCGTCAAGTCCATTGAGATAATGAAAACTCGAGTACCTATGTACTTATGTCATTTTATTATTCATGACCCACTCACCTACATTCATTTAAAATTCTTGATGGGACCACTTTGATAAATAATTTGTGGAATATTAGTCGTGTAAACTTTCAAGAGACAAAATTCAACCATGATTTATAATAATTTTTAATCGTTAAATTTGCTCGCATACAATAATGGTTTCCAATAAACACAGCGATTTGTTACAAAAGCCCTGGGGTGGTCGAATTATGCGGGTTCAGCTGCATAGCGTACATTTTTGCAATTCATCTAAAATTCTAAAAAGACACTTGCTGCGGATGCGGTAAAGATATCCGTTGCCCTTTATTTAAGTCCTAGGTATAAAGGTATTGTTAGTTAGTATATAATAACTATACGGCAAAATACGTGGTATTATGGAGTAGGTAGGTATTATAAACGTCACCAATTCGACCTTTTGAACTTGTGAGTAAAATAACTTAAATAAATAAAATGTAGTTAAAGATTAAGTGGTAAATTCAAATTGCACTTCAAAAGTGCAGTACAACCCGTCTTTACTATGAGTATCTCATATAAAAGCGCTTGAGTCTCCGAGTCATCTTGATTCGCGAGCAATTAAGGTGACTGCTAGCAGCCAAAACAATCGATCGTTGCAAATGATCACGCACTCGACGACGCGCGACGCGTACTCTCGTATACGTGCGCTGTTCTAAAACATCTAAATGTTTCGCGTAGTGTTTTGCTATACACACTTACTGCTTACTTCATACTATCGACACTTATATCAATGAAAAAGATTAGTACTAAGTTTTTGTATCCTACGACAGCGACGTTTTAAGTAAGACGCTGATAGGGGCAGTCTTGAATTTAAAGTTTTATTGTTACTACCTGACCCGGCAAAAGTTGTGTTGCCTTATCATTTAGGTGTATGGATAATAGATAGTAGCCGATTCTCAGACAAAACTTAAAATTAATCGGTTTATTAAAACTGTTAATTTAAGATTTTGCTCATATCTGTACCTTAATTTAATATGTTTGTGTTGTCTGTGATTTTTTGATAGCAGCTCACTAACTTTTTGTTGCAAACCCTGAATACAATTATTGTCTAAGCTACTTCTTATAATTATAAGCTTTTACAATACACATCAAACATCAAAATCCATCCAGTTGTAGGATGTAGAGCGACACAAAGAATTCTCTGACATTGGTGTGCCTACTTAAACACATCTTTACATATAATATAGGTACGCTTGAAAACATGATGCTCTTTCTCAATTGGGCCTGTAGCTCGGCTAACCAAAGTAATATGACGCGATCATCGAAGCTAAGCAACGGTCGATGCGGACGGTGTTTGGATGGATAACCATACACGAGGCTGTCGTTTATCAAGTGGCATTTTAATCTGGGCGCTACCGTTGATCGGATGACACGTTAAATTGTAGGTCCCGGCTGTTAGTCTTATACAAGCAGTCGGGAGGCCTTCGGGCGGCTTGAAAACTCTCGACACCAGAGCTTGGCCACTTAGCTCATACAAAGAAGAAAAATTGGGTAAAAATCAATTTACTTATGTATGCTATTTATGTGTTGTAAAGATTTTAGAATATCCGAATACGATAATAAATATATGTATATTTAGAGATATATACTATGTACTATATGATTGATAAAATACACAGAAATTACTAGTAAATGCCAGAAATTAGTTAAATTTTATTGCGTTGCGAGTTCCAGTATCTACTGTCACGTGCTTGCGTCTGGTTTGATAAGGATATTATTAATATTAAAGCATGTTTAACAAGTACTAAACCAAATACCAAAATTAGATAAAGACATAACGGTGAACAAATTTGCAAGTATCTAAATTTGAATTCACAAGTTATTTATATATCTGTTATACCCATTTAATTTTATTCATTTTGGTAAAGTACGCGATGGGTTTGGTTATTCATTTTACCATCTTCTTTCTACATAGTTTTTACCCAAAATCCACCATTTTGTTTATTTTTAACGGACTTCATTCATATTAAACAACCCAAGCATCCTCAATCAGGATGCTTGGGTTGACAAGACTAACACAAAGAAATCCAAATTATCAACAAAATGTTGGTCGATTGCCAAACTTCCCCCAAATCTGGTATTAAGACACTGGCAACTATCGCCACTGCCAAAAATAATTATCACTGCTAGTAGTCGCAATGGATACAACGGTTACAGTGCTAAGCAGAGCGACTGAAGTCTAAAATCTTAAATATTATTTATTTTGACAAAAAAATGCATACAGACAGAATAAACAATAAGATATTAGACTTCTGTCGCGCCGCTCAGCACAGTACTTATTGTGTCTATTGCCACCGGCAGCAGTGGTCATTATCATTAGAAATAGCGTTAGTTGCCAGAGTCTTAAATACAAGACTTGGGAGGCTGGGCGACCGACATTTATTTTCATTAGTTCGGGGTGGGGTAGCGAACGGAGATTTTCCTCGAGATAACATTAAATGTGATTTAGAATGTTATTTTACTTTTGATTTACGACAGGATATAAGTAGTTAATTTTATTTGCTTACAGTTTTGTAGTACCTAAGTATACAGGGCTACTGTTAACTAAAGTTAAAATTTTATTTTTATCGTAAACCTATATTTTATAACCTTTACTTTTTACTATTTACAAACGAACTTAGTTATAAAATTCAAAAACATAAATCATTTTCTCTCTTCGAAGTTGTATTACATATACATAGCATATCAACAATCACATCAGTAGCAGGTCTACTATCTGTTGCTATCGCTGATTTTACAAGCTTTCTGTTAACTTGCTATGTATGTAAATGTATGTTAACTTGTAACGTATTATGTATACATGTTCAGGTACAATCTGGCAAGATTGACACCTACTTGACATTTTCCGGTTAGTTTCAAATTCGATACACTTTTGTATCTTCGGTGACAACAGAATAACATGGTATTGCGGAGCTGTTCTGATGACGGAGACGCGAGATGGCTATCAACATTTGAACCATGCCCGATTAACCTATCGAATTCGTGCTTCTCTCTTCTATTCTTTTGTTTTTTCTTGACAAGTCTATAGCTACGTGATATCCAGGGCAGATAAAGGCGGAAGGTGACCAATAGGAACGTCAAAAATAACCAAGCCAGACCTATCGAGTTTGGGCTCATCTAAAAGGGTTGGTTGAAACGATGACAGTAGTTCTACAACCCTTGCTCCAAAATACTTTTTTTTTTAAATAAAATCTTATTAGTTAGTGGATGATAGGAAAAAGTATAATAAATCTAATTATGTCGATAATAATTAAACTACATTTTAGTAAAAATACGATTAATGGTAAATTATTGAATAGATACAGTGCCGTAGTTATCGCATAGATATTAATATTTCTTTTATATGGATATTTCATACATAATTTTTTATGTTACACACATGTTACATTTTTTGGTATGCTCTAATAGGTGTTGAATAAAATTCAATGGCGTCAATTAATCTGTTCCTATAGGAACTACTGTGTTAATTGCATTCCATAATCATGTTCTTTTTCCACACCACCCAGGAGGTAAGAACATGAGGTGCGTTTTTTTTATAGAGGTGTCCCCTGTAGGCCTATTCCTCTCTTATAATTCAATAAGAACTCCAAAGACTAAATTGACAGAAACTAATAGATAAAAGCGATGAAAAACATTGAAGTAAAAAAATGAAACTGTGACACATGCACTACCAAAATTGTTGATAGCGTACGCTGAGATTAGGTAATGCGTCAGGAATTGTGTCAGTCGGTACAACGGGGGCGCGGGCGGTGCGTTTGCACGTCCATCATTATAATACAGTCGAGGGCAGTGTTCCGCACAAGTAGACAGAGAGTCGACAGACACCTACATAACTCCGGGGATAGAGACGACTATGCTACAATATACACCAAATAAAATATAACTGATATCTCGTTATATTTAGGTGTTTTTTTATATATAATTTAGTGTTAAAACACCGGTTGGTCTTAATTATTTTTAATTTTCTTAATATTTGTATAGTTTTAATATCCCTAATCCAATATCAACTATCATTATAAACAAACTTCAGTAATTTAAGTTCAAAAGTTTGAGTGGTCTAATTACATACAAAATATCTATTGAGACTATACAACATAATCTCCAGGCTCCGAGAAAAAGTAATACCTATATTTTAACATCAAATTACCAAATAGTGTAACAGATCGACATAAAAATAAGCATTCCTCCACAATTCATACATTCTACTACATTGTCCACCAAATTTATAAGCAATAAAGCGAAACGGTTTGTGGTGGCGGCCACGCACTTTTCAGCTCTATTGATAAGCTTGGTAAACCCATTCAAATATCAGTCACAAACACATCGTCGAAACCATCTTATATTTCTTGCAAATAAAAATAAGCAATTCGAATCTTATGCATTTTTAAATTAACTACATTAAAAAACCATATTAAGCACCTAATTCTATAAAAAAAGTTAATAGCATATAGAAAAAAAAGTATAGCTAATGTAGTCCTAGTCTATTGTCCGATGTTAGTACAACGGACAATTAGTTAGCAAAGCTTTATCAACTTCGGTACCTATGCTAAAAATAACAAAATGCCATCGAAGTCGATACAATGGCGCTCGTGAGAATATATTATTATCTGTATCACGAATAAACTAAATAAAATAAAATTGATTTTAAAACGGTCTCTACTGTCTATTTCTAATACTACGCACGTAGATTTTTTTGATAACTAAAGTAATTTATACTAGTATTTATTGATAGGGCAACTTAAAATTACCAATATGTTTATGTGTATTTGTAAACGACATCTTGAAATTTTGAGCCTGAATATATTTCCCATATTAAAATATGTGAATAAATAGAGCACACTTAATTATTGAATAAAAATGGAAGCATCAACTGCGTTTATTATAACGGCTACTGACTTAACTTTTATCTCAAGCGGTCGAAGCCCCTTGTTCACATTACCAGATTACATTTTGTATGAACTTTGATAGCCTTATTTTAGCATCGATATATGTATATACCTAGTGGCAAACAATACTTATTTCATTTTGCTAGACACTTTTTCTACCTTTGAATCGAAATTCGATCTAGAGAATATCAGCAGTATTCAGCTTAAACTTGTTTCAGTTAATCAATAATGAAAGACAATTACCTAACTACATCTTCAGGTATTTGAAATATTTAATGAAAACTCTACTTAAAACTGTTACCCTACTTTTAAGCTTCATTAGTTGATCATTTTTTTTTGTTATTTTCTAATATGTAGGAGTTTACGTATCTATTTATCACACACTTATTTTTTGGTGTTAAGAATAATATATTTAAAAAAATTTAAGACTAGGTATCTACTATCTACTTTCTTTGGCTCCTCATTTTTTTATACGTAGGCAGGTTAGCACAAAAAGACATACGTGCGAATATTTTAACCGTTGTACATTTTATTATTCAGAGACTGTCGAAGTGAATAGCGATAGCAATCTCAACATTGTGCAGTCCTATATTTGAAATGGTAGCTACATACATAATGTACAAGTTGGAGTTGAAGCAATCATTGGCTAATTAAAATTTGCTGTGCGTGACGCGACCACGAAGTGCTGTATCCACTTAAAGGCTGCACACGTGTCTGTCAATGAACTTCGCAGTTCGCAGACAATACCAGAAGCCGGCCACGCGTTAGCCCAAACATTTTACACGCAATTTATCTAACCTCTAGGAAATGCTAGTTTTCAACACATTAAAATAAACCGACGTATTTTTGCTAAGAGCAAAAAATAGCGCACAACGGTGACAATAAAAGCACTACACTCACATAAAAAAGATATAAAATTAGCTTAAGAATGTATTCCCGGCAGCAACAGCTGTGTTTTACTTATTATGCTATAAACAATTATATAGGTACTTGGGGCATCGAACTAACACCGCTTCTAGACTTAATATTAGAGCTGTGTTATTTTAATATAAATTGTGAGCATTTGTATTACAGAATACATAAAGTAAATACTAACGGCCGAATATAAAGACGTTGTCAGTACGAGCCAGGAAGTCGTCTGGTTCTGTATGTGTGACCAATGTTCTAGAGGCAGCCGGCGCGTCAGCTTGCACGCCTGCTGGGGGTTTCTGTCGCTCGTAACGCGCCATGAGGTCCGCGGGCACTTCGGGCAGCTCGCGACCTGTCGTGTTCGGCGCCTGGGTAAAACCCAGCTTGATCAACAGACTCTCACGGATCACTTTCAGGCTGTGTTCGCGCAAATTTTCAAGAGGACGGCAGGAGGTGCACGCGACTTGAGCCACCGGCGACTCTTGAGGGCAAGCTATTTCGGCAGCGACAGCCGCCAGCCACGAGGCCAGCAGCAGCAGGCTCGCGGGCCTGGCCCGCGGCCCGCGCGACGCGGCCAGCGGACGCGTGGTGCGGCAGAGCGGGGAGGCGGCGGCGTAGCGCGACGAGCGATGTGCGGCCGCGGGCGGCGCGTGCTACACTGCACACGGGTCGGCGCGGGCGCGCCGCACGCCACGCGGCGGCGCTCGCCCTGGCGGCTGCAGCGGCCGCCCCGCGCCCCGCCCGACTCCCACCTGACTCATCCTCGCGCTCCGCCACCGCTCCCGGGAGCGCCAGCGCTCGAGTAGCCCCGCACTAATCCGCAACCTAATGTTTCACATGGATCTTTAGTTCCCTATGTCACTAAAAGACCTGATGTACATAATATGTAGTTACATTTTGGAATAATAAATTAGGATTTATGATACAAGTGTAAAAAGCTGGCAATTCCAGCCGGCCTGACTCGTTGACGAGACGAGGGCTTTTAGTCCATTGAAATGTTACATTTTTTAGGCCTAACCTTGCGTTTTTTAGAGGACGCAATTTTATTTTTTTGATGTGTGAGGGGGGGTCAGTGTAAAGCTAAAACCAAGTTTGTGGGGTCGCCACCCTTGTCCCACGGCCGCCATCTTGAAAATAGGGGTTGAAACGGTTTTTATGATATATCTCTTAAACTATTTATTTGATAAAAAAAAATTGTTAATTTTTTTGTTGCAAATTTAATTCTCTACAACTTTGGCCCAGTAACGTTTTATCGTAAAACTATAAATAAAAAAGTTATAAGCGAAAATCTTCAGAAATTCGAGAAAAAAAAATATATTTTTCGATATAACTTTTTTTTATCATTTTACGAAAAAATAATATCAGACCGTTTTTGTAGATCGTTTTTTGGGAACAACTTTTATTTGCATCATTTTTTCATTAAGTTAATAGCTAAGGTTTTACAGCGCTCCGAAGTGAGTACTATTGTTTAGTACTCTTAACTATACCTATATTATATGTGTATACATCATATATCCATTGGTGCCTACCACATAATTTGATGCCATACACCAAGGGATTAAAATTATTGCTAGGTTTTATAGTTAAGGTAGAAGCTTTGGTCGGTAAAATGCAGATATTTATAAAAGTCGTCAGTGTGTTACAAAATGGTTGTGATAACCTTGACACTGACTGGAATGATAAAGTGTGCTGTTCAGCTAGAATTTACCTACGTACCTACATCGTTTTTAGCATTATCTTGTTTATTTTTACAAACAACAGGTGTAGAAATATTTTACTTTCAATTACCTAAATATTTAGGCATCTGTAAGTAAAGTATTTATACAGTTTATAAATATTGCTTTGCTATCTGTAAGCTTTCAACGTTAAAAAATACTATTCTGTATAGTAAAACAAACAAACGATTTCACACTCATAGTCTCATAGGACTTTCTCGTGTAACGATGTTGCCAAGGGCGTAGTTATACGTATTTTTCTTATTTCTAATCGCAGGACATTTTTTTATGAAGAGCATATTTTTTTATTCTCATGTAATCTTATTACAAATTATAATAATAGATCCATTCGAACGAATTTTGATGACACTGTACGAGCTACAGTTTGAGTAGACCTTAACTCGTAGACAGAGAAATGTCTATGCCTTAACTGGATACATTTTGGCGCTAATTGCTCCAGCCAAATGGAAGTTCGATATTAATTCAATTTGAAATTTGTTAATTATAATGTAATTTTTTTCTGAACACCGTTTATGAAAATTTTACTCTATGGACTTTGTGTCTGATAATAAAGATTTTATTATTAATATTATTTGACATAGATTACGTAAGTTAGTTACGTAGACAGAAGAAATTTCTGTCTACGGTTATTAAACAAAAGCTACGATTTTATCTAGACCTAGAACCAAAAATGGCGGGGTCATAAGATATAAGATTCGTGCGCGCTTGTGTAGTCCTGTATTTGTGTGTGTCGTTCTGTGTGTTATCGTAGCTCCTGAACGGAATGGATGGATTTATTTTGTTTTTTGTTGTTAGAGTTCCGTGCCGCATTTTTTCAGTTGAGATACGGCAACACCTTGATTTGGAACAACACTGTTTGCTACCGTAGACGGAGAAACCAATCCGTCTACGTTTGCTACACAGACTTCTCTTTCTACGGTTTACTTTTGTCTTGTTTGGCAGAGTTACAGTTTTTCTATGGTGTTGTTTGTTGTTGCTGTAGTATCTGCGCTGCGCTAGAATAATATAATTATTTTGTTTGGAAATTGTTGATATATAAATAAATACCCATTTCATAAGCTGTTTGCATTTTGTACTTAGTTAAATGATCTGAGAAATAACTATTATTTTGGTCGCTCGTAATAATATCTAAACCGTTTATGTTTAGAGCAAAGTGTACTTAAATGTATTTTTGCGTGCTCGCGTATTATGGAAGTATCGTGTGCTGTAATGCTAATGATACATTCTTTGTCTAATGCAAAGGTAAATTAAATATTGAATATGCAAGATCTTGATGACTATGTCAATGTTAGTAAAATATAAACAGTCAAATACTATTTAATTTATAACGACTATTTTTTTAACAAAACTATTCTCCTCCTCCTCTTAGTATGAGCTAAGTGGCCAAGCTCTGGTGTCGAGAGTTTTCAAGCTACCCGAAGGCTGACTTGGCTTAATATGGCAGCTGGCGTTTCGTTTCTCAACTTCAATACCTACTAAAAAATAAATATGTTTATGCCCATACAATAAGTGGTTTTTAGGAGTATCTACTATTTTGATGGCTATTTAACTTTTCAAAATAAAATAAGTATATATTTAAGGGGCTCCCATACAATTCGGCGCCATGAAAAATTTATAATAAATGTTAATTTCTTATTAAAACATTGAACTAGTCGCAAGATTCAATCAAAGCTATATCACAAAAGCTTTGATCTGACCCCCCAAGATTCGTGTATAAGACATTAGAAACTGGCGTCAATCCCAATAGTGGCAGCCAATAGGTACCAACTAAAAATACTATGCTTTTAAAGGAGGACGACCTCGTTGGCGTAAAGGTTACCATGCCGGTCTGCTAATCAGAAGGTTCCGGGTTCGATTCCCGGCCCGGTCAACATCTTTGTGCTTAACTAAATTTGTTGGCTGTGGGTCTGGGTGTTAAATATGTATTTCTATATAATATGTATGTATGTATATGTAGTATATCAGTTGTTTTAGCAACCATAATACGATCTAGAAATGGTTCAGTATGGGGCTAACCAGCCGTGTGTAAATGTGTCTAAAAAAAAAAAGCACAACAGTCAGAATAAATAATAAATAAGCAGTCTTTTCGCTAAGCATAGCAATTGATGTAAATATTTCCACCGATAGCAGTGGTTTTTATCATTGGAAGTGAAGACAATTGCTAGTTTCTTAAACACGAGACTCGGGGGCCAAACCTCTGACTCGAATCATTCGGAACAAACATTCAGAATGCAAATTTTTGTATAAGTTGAGAGTGAGAGAGTGGAGGTCATTCGTATTGTCAGTGGCAACAATTGCGACTGGCTTTTTTCTGACTCGGGGTTCTGATGCTCTCCCTGCCCCCCTTTTTATTCGCCTCTTACGACTGGCAGGGGCAGTTCCGCAGCCTTTTTTTTCAACCAGGCTGCAGGGTTAAGCTGTACATACAAACATGCCTAACTTCGGACTAGAAATCATTATCATGAAACACATCTGACATAGGTACCAACAGTATTGTTTTAATAAGGTGTGTATATTTAGTAAGTAAATAAAGGTCCATAACCCATCGTATGTACGCACAATATGACCTTAATATCATCTTTCTGATACCTATGAATAATAGCGAATAATGGATGACCAAAAACAAAAGATGTTGCCCTGTTTTCATAGAATTATTACAATAGGAGATGTACTAAGACACCTATTTTTGTATGAAAGTACTTGTCACCTATAATGGACAGATAAGGCGTGGGAGGGACTCAATATCATTTATAAGAAAATGGTCAAGTACAAGTCGGGTCCGCGTTTGAAGGGATCCGTACCATTTTAAAAAACCCCTTAATTATCCATTTTATTTTAATTTTCTATCCATTTTATTTTGAAAGTATATACATAATAAAAATTCTTTAATATTTAGAGGGCCTACCAAAAACATCGTTATAAGATCTAGTAAGAAATTACTTGAAAAATTACGTTGTTGTATGGGTCCCCAATTTTATTATTAACTTTTTTTTGGAAGGTAAAAAACAACTTGAAATAACTGTGAAAATTTTAAGTGTCTACGTGTTACCGTTATCCTACTTCCTACTAATATTATAAAGGCAAAAGTTTGTATGTATGGA
This sequence comes from Mellilla xanthometata, assembly GCA_035578125.1. Lineage (NCBI taxonomy): Eukaryota > Metazoa > Arthropoda > Insecta > Lepidoptera > Geometridae > Mellilla > Mellilla xanthometata. The sequence goes on from JAPUBQ010000008.1 coordinate 8,331,387, forward strand.
TGTATGGATGTGTGGATGTATGGATGTTTGTTACTCTTTCACGTAAAAACTACTGAATGGGTTTGAATGAAACTTTACCACAATATAGCTTATAAATCAGAATAACACATAGGCTATAGCTAATACATCAGAATAACACATAGGCTAAAATTTTTGAGGTTTTTAATGTGAGGTCGTAAAAAAAAAACACAATTTTTGCGCTTACATTGCAAACGCTGACTGAATCCTACAAGATAGATCAAAACAATTTACTACAGTATTGTACAACTTAAAAAGGTCTACAAAAAAGTCCGTGATGGTATATGTTTATCTCTTAGGAATAACCCACAATAACCATTTTTTATCCTTTACTTTGTACGAGAAATAATGGCTTATTTACGAAGCGATTTTAAGCAATACAGTATTAATCCTTATCCAATTAAGTATCTTAAATACATTGTGCATTTAATAAAGATCAATATGGCTTTTTACAGGATGTAAATTAAATAAATATTTTCGAAGATATCACAGATTTAAAATGCAGCGGCGCCAGGTGAACGTGGCGTGGGGGGAGCGGGGGTAGGTGCGGTGGGGAAGAAGTGGCTCATCGCTGAGTGCGCGACCCGAACGCGGGCAGACGCATGAGGGCAGACATCGTTGACGGTTGTGTCCGTTTTGCGAATTTTCAAGGCACTAGCGATTTGATAAAAACGTATGGTCGCCTACTTTAAGTAATATAGGCCTAAGGTTAGTTATTGCCAGGTTTCTTTTTGGTTAGGAGTAACACGTACAAAAAGATACTTCATTTTTACGAATTACTTCATTGATAATTCAATTACTATATAGATAGGTTACTTACAGTTAATTATAACAAATTATATTAGCAATAAATTAAAATTGCGACTATAATTTGAGATTTAAACTATCCTATCTCTCAAGTTGGATCGAACTGCACATGGTGTGCGAATTTTATTATAATCGGTTAAGTGGTTTAGGAGTCCATTGAGGACAAACATTGTGACACGAGATTATATAAATTAAGATAAGATTATTAATATTATATGTATGTTTTTTATTATTCTTTATTGTACACTACGTCCTTCTTTAGTCGTTTATAAATTCCTTTCCATCCAAAGGTTGCCTGGAAAAGATCGCTTTAAGCGATAAGGCCGCCAATTGTGGTACACTAATTTTAAGTTAATTGTCTTTTACTGTGCCTTTTTTATTTATGTGTCCAATAAAGAATTATAAAATTTCCATGACACAATTTTAGTTACCGTACTCCTCCGAAACGGCTTGACCGATTTTTACCAAATTTCATATGCGTATCAGTAGGTCTGAGAATCTTCTACTATATATTTTTAAGGCAAAACAACGTTTGCCGGGTCAGCTAGTTATTAATATTGTGCAGATATACGAAAAAAAAACACTTATATATAAATTATTGTATATAAAAATAATATTAAGGATGGGTTTTGGATTTGTTATATTTTATTCATTTATTTTTAGTATTTGTTGTTAAATAATAAATATATTATATCAGTTATATATAAAAATGAATGACGCTAACAGTGAAAAAAAAAATTATGTAATATTGTGTTAAAAGTGTTTCTTTAAATATGTGAATAAAGATTTGGGAAAATTCAACTTTTTAGCTAGTACTGTTTATGAGATAGACCTACAAGACCCTGGTAAGACAGACAGACAAACTACGTAGGCTTAGCAATAGGGTCCCGTTTTTACCTTTTAGTTACGGAACTCTAATAAACATACACAATAGAGGATTGTGTTTCTGGCTAATGGAATCTATTGTCCAGTTAAAGAGTTATCCCTATATAAGGGGGAGATGAAAAACAACAGGATCATTCTATCACCGGCTTAGCAGTTTGAATCGACGCCATGGTAAGAAATAACCAACATATTAAAATTGATTTGCTCGCATCCTTCACTGCCAATTATTTTTTTTACTTTTTCAGATTTTCAGACCACTTGTATTGGTGTTGATGTGTATTGGCTTGTTCATCATATTCGAACTATTGATAATGCCGAAAGTGTTGGCATTTAAAACGAACGGCTTGAGAATAGACGACCAGAGATTGCAGACAAAACGGAATTACATGATAATGAATTATGTCATAAGAGCCAGATATGCAGATTTTTTGAAGGGACGCGTGAATTATGATGCAGAAATAATAACTTTGAATCCGATTTGTAGAGTACCTAAAGAACTTGCTAATACCGTGGACAATCCAAACACTTCAGCCGATCAATATTTTTTGGACAAGCCTGTTGAAACTAGGACCAAAAAGCGAGGGAACATTCAGCTTGAGAAAATATATCCAGACGTAAGTACCTACACTGAGTTTAATAGACGGGTCATATAAGTACCTGATGAGGTGAAAGAACAATTTTAATGGTAGGTACTCCTATCAGTTTCCAAGAAATACTATTATTTCTTTTCATTACAAATTTAATAAAGCTCTCTCTGTTTCGTTGCAGCAATCGCTACCGGTTTTGCCTTGCGCCTGTAAATACAGTGTAAGTTACATATTATTCTCTATTATTCAAGTTCGTCACGTCTCGATCCTTAAAAAAGGATTCAGATGATGACGATGACGCCCGGAACCATAATATAAGTTTTATGTGATTACCAGTCAAGTTTACTTAAAAATACTCGCCTTTATTTCAAACAAAATAATCTAGGATTCAGGGTCCAGGCATCTATGAGGAATTTGGAAATAAATAAATAAGCAACAACATTCCGACAAGAACAATCTCTCAGAAGAATATCCTACTTTTGTGGAAAGGCATATTTTAAAGGATGAAATAATCTTAACCATTTAAATATTTTTCAGGAGGACGTACAAGTTCTCGGTGACAGCACATTTCCGACATCAGTGCTTACTAGATCTTGCTCCAACTCAGCGAAACTCAAAAGTTGCCCCTTTCCGTACAAATGCAAGGAAATAATGTACCCCGTAAGCAACCATTTACATTCCAGAATTGATTATTTTAGTTTTATTCCTCGATTTATACATAAAACATGTTTATCTGCTCTTTTTGTTTTAAAATTCTAAATGATTACATCCACATTACTGCATTATTTATTATTAATTAAAAATATAATTTATGTTACAGGTGCCGATACTGAAGAAGAAATCCAAACAGGAAACTTTTACTTTATCCGAAGATATAGACTTGCTGCCAAGAATGCTAAAGAATCTGAGCATAAGTTGGGATACCGAGTACAAAAACATCGGTATCGGGTGTCAATGCATTAATAAATACACAGGCACTATTAACAATTAACGACTCCCTACTAAGCGTGTGAAAAAAATATAGACAAGGCAATTTCCCTATCGGATCTATTACTAATTACTATTAAGTATTTATGATTGTTATTTACTGCTTTTTAGAGTGAGTGCAATTTTTTAATGGTTTGCAATGTGCGTAAGTTTGAATGATTCAAAAGTCATTGCTTATATGTATGTAGTTACACATATTATGTAACTTGAAGTACGATATTGGAATATATTAGAGGACAGCATCGCAAATAACTTCTTGTTTTATTCCTGTCCATCCAGAAACTACAGGTATTTCCATGATTTTCAGCCGCAAGGTTGTATATCCGGTTATATTAGATCATTGAACCTCTGCAACCTTATTATAAAAAAAAAGTAACAATAATATAGCTTTATACATCCATTACCGATGGATTTCAGGTAGGCAGAAAACAAACTGGGAACAACTATTAATACATGTATTGTAATAAAAAGTCATAATACACAAAATGCTATTTATTGAACAAGTAAATATTTAAAACTATTTACACACATAAAAAAGACTGTACACAAATTAAATGTAAACACATCTGAATTTTAACATTAACAGATTTTCTGAAATCATAGCGAAAGATCGTAGCGCGATTACATAAATGCATAGTTTACCATACACTTTATACTCGTAATTTATGTTTTCAGTAAAACACTATTTTTAGAAGAAAAAAGACATATATATACACACGATTATTATTTTATCAATATTCAGTGGTTGTAAAATATAGCATGCAATCGAAATGTACCATGTAAATAAAAATAGAATCGAGAGATAAATAGGGACAAAACTTTGACGGTATATAACATTCATCTTAGTAAAACTACTGCTTAAAGAAACACGAACTTATTTACTTGTGGCATTTCATCATGGAACGATACACATATATACTTAAACACAATATCACTTGAGCAAGTTGATTTATTTCAAGTTCAACTACTCGTAATGAAAAACCATTTATTATTAAAACTTTATTATTAGTACTCGTTAAATCTGAGTAGGCATTCACGATGATCATAGATGTGGATCATTTCAATTATCGAAAAAAAATATATGATAAAAGGCATGCTAAATTTGTATGAGCCAGGATACAACCTCTTTTTAGGGCTCCGTACCTAAAAGGTAAAAACGGGACCCTATTACTAAGCCTCCACTGTCTGTCTCCAGGCTGTATCTCAGACACCGTAATAGCTAGAAAGCTGAAACTTCACAATATATGTATTTCCCATGCCGCTATAACAACAATAACTAAAAAATAAAAAATATTAAGGGGGGTTACAATAAACGTGTTTTTTCGTATATTTTGTTAGCTATCAAATTAAATAATAAAATTTAAATAAAATACATATTTGAAGGGGCCTCCCATACAACAAACATAGGAGGGTGGTTCAGAAAACTTCGCAGCCTAATGCATAAATACTTGAACTACTTTAATGTAACCATGACAACCATGTCACAACTCTGGTTGTCAAATTGACAAATTCTATCCCAATGGGCTGTATTTAAATTAGACTGAATTTTGTTAGCTTTTGTGCAGTGTTTTTAAATAATTTAACTAAAAAATAATATTCAAAGGGGGCTAATTATTTACATGCATCACAAATCTGCACTTAAAATTATTTTGGTAGATGTGAGCATACTATGTTGTTTTAAAACTATGCTAGCGTATGTACAATTGTCCTACAGTAAGTCTACGAGATATATTCGTTGGAGTGATGCACGACCTCGTGCGCGGCTGGCGGGGGCACATCCCCGCCGGCGTTGAGCTGCGGCAGTATGTGCGCTATCGCGTCATTAGCCTCACTGACCATGCCCATCTCGCGCCGTAACACCTCCTCCGTCACCACGTGGATAGACTTGAACTTCAGGTTGATACCGTGCACTTTGAACACGTGGTTGTTCAGATTCACTTTGTAACTGAACGCAACGTTGCACACCTGGAATGGACATGTTTCATTTGTTAGTCATACGAGTTGGGAGGCCTTTGCCCAACAATGGGATTAGACAGGCTTTTTATAATAGTAATAACTAGCTATCTCAAACTCAGGGAATCCTACTGAGAAAGCTAGAACCTCAAAATATGCAAAATTTAGCTAAAACTAACACTAGTATAAGAATTTTATTTAATTTATAACAAAAATTTTGTATAACAATGTAAAAATTCTTTTGCATAAATAAAAATGATTATTATTATTATAACAACATGTTAATGATACAGGCACAACATAGCAAAGTTTTTGACAGCTAAGTATTAAATGACTGATGATAATGATAATAATTATAGTAGCTGAACCCCGCGTTATTTGCAGCGTAAGTGTGTCAAACATTCTAATGGCACATGTCTTTACATAAAAGGCATACAAATAGCTTCGGCTATTTGCAGCTATCAGCAGTAACAAACACACAAAAACGCGCGCTTTCAATATCATTACGTGAGCGCGCAAAGTACATAGAAAATACAAACTAGTCAGGCCAATAAAAAATGTTGATAAATGAGTATTCCTACTGACCTCGCAAGAGAATGGCTTTTCGCCAGTATGGACTAGCATATGACTCCGCAGGTGGTGCGCTTGTGTGAACTTTTTATAGCATATGATACATTCGAAATCTTTCACTCCAGTGTGTATTTTCATATGTACGTTCAGTGATTGCCTCTGTAAAAATATAAATGTGTTTATATCACGCACCTGACAAGTATAAGGGCGTTCGCCCGTGTGCATTCTCTCGTGGTTTTGCAACTGATGTTTGGCGTTGAACGACATCGTGCAAGTCAGGCACTTGAACGGTTTGTAACCAGAGTGAATGCGCAGGTGCCGGTTCAAATCGCAACGCTGAAAAGCAATTGCCCGCGCTTTATCAAACTGATCGCTACTACTAACCAGCCATCGAACAGGCTTCGTAGAATCTTTGTTTTTGAGCTAACTTAAAAACAGATTGATATGTTACACACATAACTATGTTAAAATATATATTTATAATGTGGTTTATTTATTGTCTATATGTGACATCCATATAAATGATGAATGAATGAATTTTAACAGGTACCTACTTCATACAGCATGTTTGTATTTATTACCTTAGGCACTTTTAGTAACAACTGATGGATGTTATACACAAAATTCATATTTGTATCTAGAAGTTATCAGCATATAAAAAATATATATTTATGCCACACAATAATGGCCTTATTTTGATGGAATTTTAATCTAACTAATAAGTTATGGCGCAGATATGGGCAATTATTATGAAAACAGTTATAAATAAAATATGGGCACAATTGTTTAACATATAGCTTCGTGAACGTCTAAAGAACAACCCTAAGAATATTTATATCGATTTTGGTATCAGACATATCAATGTGCAAAAAATAACTGATTCAAAGTATTTTATTAGATTTTAATAAATATAATTTGGCAATGCATAGGCCTATTGTTTTGTTTCTGACAAAATGGGTTCAACTTATGTAATTATTGACTATTATATAATTGTATTAAGAATTATTAAATGTATTTATAATGACAAATTGATTAGTAATGGAAATACATAAAGAAAAATTTATATGTTTTAATATAAAATATTTAGTCTGATGTCCAAAATGAGCATAAATATTGTAGGGGTGATTCTTCAAACGGCCACAAAGCTATAATTTGGATAACTTTGACCATATTTTGTATATTTCGGAAAAAACTGTATATTCAACACCTTAATGTCTATGTCATCGCCTTAACTAACTCGACCTACATATTTATGTACATGCACATGTATATTTAGATAATAACTAGCTGACCCGGCAAACATTGTTTTGCCTTATAAATTATTTTAGGGGTATGAAAAATAGAAAGTAGCCGATTCTCAGACCTACTGAATACGCATATAAAACTTGATAAAAAATCGGTCAAGCCGTTTCGGAGGAGTACGGTAACTAACATTGTGACATGGAAATTTTATGTATAAGAAGATCATACATGAAGCATACTTACAGCAATAAATCGTTTATTGCACAAATTGCATGGGAATGGCCTTTCTCCTTTATGAATGAGGTTGTGTCTGCAAACATAAAATAAATCTTAGCATAGGTACAAAAACGCTTAGAGATTCCACTTCTAAACATTAACATCATATAAGTCAATAGTCAATGGGAAAAGTTTTAGAATGCCAGCAGCATTTTAATATTTTATACACTTGCTCATAGTGTCTCTTATTTCACCGTAATCAGGCACATAATGACACCTGTTATCAAATTGTGACTTTTTATTATCATTATTCACTACTGAGATTAAGCTATATTTACATAAAGCTGACTGATAAAGCTATAATTTAAATTAAACCATGACCTTTTCATTACTTTGATTCGCAAGGAAGTTTTGCTTTACATTTAGTTATTATTTTTGTGAATAATCTTTTTATTTAATAATAAGTTTTTTAATAAATAAAATGATTATTATTTTATTTACAATTGTGTTAAAAACGTTGTATGGTACATGTGTGTATTGATGATTACCATTATCTCTTAAGACCTCAGTGAGGCCTCAGCGGTAATCACAACCATTACATATCGATACCGGAAATTTCAATTATCGTAAAGGACTAAACACGACTTTTCAGGAGAGCCGAAAAACCAAAAAGTTTTTGTTTATAACTTTTTAAACAAAGCAATATATTACTGGTGTCGAAGGGCACCCTAACCATTTTATCGTGTTTTATATATTTACCATTATGTACTATAGCCAAACATCTAAGTATAAGTACTCACCGAACCAAAGACTTTTGGGAGTAAAAGCCAGCCCCACAAATTTCACAGATATGATCCTTTACGCCTGTGTGTTGTTTCGCATGAATCAATAGATTGCTCTTCTGAGTAAAAGTCTTTGGACATTGATTGCATGTGTATTTTTTTTTCTCTGGAAATTGAATAAATGATAAAGTAGGCAGAAATAGAAGAACATCAGTAATTAAGATCACAATGTGTAATTATGAATGTAAAATCGTAAGCTGTCTAGTTTCCTCACAATATTTACTTTCACCAAAATATCAAACTCATTGATGGGAACTGAACCCACAACCAACTGGGCGTAAGGGAGCCGTACGTCCGACTAAGCTATAATCGCTTCAGAACTATCAACAATTGCAGAACACTGAACTGTCTGTACAAAGTAAACAACCAGTTGACAACACATACCTTCATGAGTAGCAATATGGTTGCCAAGTGTATATGTTAATATTCCACACACTGGACACACCATTTTCTCTTTTTGTTTAGGAGTTGCTGACCGTACAATCTTAACAGGTTTCTCTCTTTTTATAGTTTTACCATCTGCTGTCCTTTTCAATGACCCATGAACTTTTAGTATTGTAGCGTCTTTTGGTCTCTTTAGGAGAATTGGCGCCCCTCGGGTACCATTTTTCATTATTGGATCTAGAATTAAGTTAGGAAATTTGTTATCTTAAATAAAGTATTTATAGATTACTTAGGGCTTATTAGTCTATTTCATTTGAAATTTAAATGAAGAAACTTGATAAGGTAGTTGCATTACGCAACTAAAATGTAACTACCTTAACTTCAGTTAAAGGGATCAGAAACTAATAACAAATCACTTACTTATCATGATAAAGTTTCCTAGTAATTTACCATGTATTATATAAATTAACATTATAAACTGTAAAACCTAGTTTGAAAATCTTTGAAATGATGTGTCAAATATTTGTATCATTACATATTAGAAATATGAGTTTTGTATTTGAATTAAAAATAATAGTATTAAAATGATTAAACTTACAACAAGTAATTGTAGTTTTTTTACCATCACCTCTCCTTCTGGTAATGTTTGGTAATTCAGAATCGGTTTCATCTTTTACTGTTCTTAATACTTTAATTCTTCTGATTATTTTATTGCCGTGACTTTGCGATTTCTGCTTGGATTCAATTGTTTTAGGTCTTTTGAGTTTTTTTACTACAGCTGGTGGCGGCATGTAGTCTACATCATCATCATCATCACCACGTAGTGCATCATCAAAAAACTCCACCTGAAAAATAAATATTGCAGTCTTCACTAAATAATACTTATATTCTGTAAAAAACTAATTAGCCAATTTACATTACTAACATACAAATTGTAAATTTTTTTTTAAGCCTAATTTGTAAAATAACATAGCAATTTGACACCTCGAAGAAGCTGCTTGCATTTTCTTCTCATATTAACCACTATAACACCCCATACATTTCCCCAGGGTGATGCTAAATGAGCAGCAAGCAGTAACATTGAGTAAAGAGTGGTTGATGGTGGTCAAATAACCCAATACTGGCCATCACATGACTTAAGTGACAAAATCCTATAGGAGTTGCCCTGGAGCCTTGAGAAAGCCACAAGAAATCTTCCCACTAACAAATACATACATATATGTCCCACAATAGAGAATGTTATATTAGATTAAAGATTATCCCCAGCTTTGCATTACCCAAGCCTTCAGGTTTAAAATATGTTACTGGAGACTGCACTGGAGCAGGCAACCACGGCCCTGTGTTAGTGATATACCACTTTTTGTTTGAATGTTAGTCAACATACCTAGGATATCTCAAGTGTGGTCAACACACTATATAAGATCGCAAGGATATTAAAGAAGCAGTTTAGTGTACTCATGATTATCCTACCTATTTCAGTACATAAACTGTCGACTTTATCTTTAGCTGATATTATCCTTGAGGACACAAAATAATTACTTTGCATAGTTTAAAATGAATGTTAATTCAAATATTTCTTTTAAAGACTTAATCAATACTTACATCAGAATCATCTTTTACTGATGCTGTCACTTTAGTCCATGTTAAATCTACATCATCAACATTTTCACTAACTTTCGCTTCTTCTTCAGTGTTTGCATCCACTTTCCTAATAAGAGTGTTAGCAATGACTAGACCTGCATCATCTATTCCAACAGTTTCTGCAGTCTTGCTTGTGTCAATCTCCATTTCCCACTTTGGCTCAGGTTTTATAGAAAATGGTATCTCACTTTTAACATCCGTGAAGGAATCAAAAGCAATCTTCTTTGTTGGGATGTTGAGTTTGCCCTTCGCTAGTAGTTTTCTTAGCTTCCTGTCAGACCTGTGTAGATAGTTATAAGAGATGAGCTATTGCATGAAACTAAATAAATATTCACACGCATCACAAGCAAGTATGTTTTTTTAAATAAATTTATTCAACTATTATTTCGTTTCTATTTGTTTCAATTTTGAAAATTATAATAAAATTGTATCAATTAACTCGTGTGTTTAAATGAAAAGCTTTATACCTTTCAGCCACCGTTTTAAGTAGATAGGCCTTTTCCAGGATAGTGCAACACTTAGTACAAATTTTATCAGGTAATCCATCGTTGGCAGCAACCTGTACAAAGGAAAATAGTTATGATTTAGGTATCACAAAGACCAAAATGTTATGTGGACTGACTAGCTTGCTTAAAATCATACAGATCTGAGCAGGGCAGCAGAATGCCCTGATGCATTGAAGTACTTGAAGTAGATAATACTTAAAGACTAACCTTCACGTCAGCAATTGCTGTTAGCATTTCCGCATAATTACCAGATATCTTGTACTTAAACATAGGGCATAACTGCTTTTTGTTAGTTAAACATATTCGGCAGGAATTAATATCAAAACCTTCGAATTCAGTCATATTGATACTATTTGATACACAATCAGTGATGTACTATGTATGCCGCCAATAACTGGTAAAATAGAATTGAGCTCAATCGATGAAAGCAGTGCTTGCTTTTGTCTGTCGGTCGTAGGCTCGTCTTAATTTATCAGAAATTCGGCTCCATTTTCACATCACTACGCACACAAAATGCAATGGATGGAAGCCATCCCAAAAGATTTTTTATTTCCGTATCCGTTCAAGTATTGCCAGTTTTTTATTGTACATAATTGTTTTTGGGCGGGATTTTCCTCAAATTTCAATTATTGTATAATAATAATCGAAATTTAAAAGTCCTGCAATTATGTGCTGAATTAAATAAATCTCGTCTATGAATACTCGGATGGTATTTGGAAAATGAACATTTACGACAATTTCAGAAATTAAAAGTGTGTTACAGACTTATTTTTTAACTATGTATTTGTTCATTCAATTTATAACATTAACAGCCGTCATTATGAGTAAAACTATCAAAGTCACGTCAAGTCAGCAAAAGCAAACCAAAGCAAAAATGTGTGATGTTGGTGTGTTAAGAAAACAGGGTTCAATTTCAATTAATTTCAGGGACTGATGGTATATCCATTGAAATTGAATAAATTTATGAGGGTATTGTTGCGAAACTATAACTATAATTTAAAATTAACTCGTATTAAAACAAACATGTCCTAATGGCGTACTACGAGAGTTTGGCTAATCGAAGGAAAGGTAAACCTAATTCTAAGACCCTAAATTTTATGTTTTTTTATCGAATAACTGAAATGTTATATCCACTCACTTATAGTATAAATCAACTATACCTTATGTTTATAATTTAAGTCGTTCTTAAAACCCAACCTACAATATAAATCCCATTTGATTCGTAATAATTATGTCATGTGTTTATTGTATTTATGTCCTAATTTAGGTAAACATGGAAGCGATTTATATAAGTTGGATACTAAAAATAAAACCCCTGAAGAAAATATAAAAGATATTTTACAAGCACTTTATGTAAAGAAACCATTCCAAAATGATACCTCACCCACATATAAAACTTTTAACATGGAGTCAAAGTTGGGTCTCAGAAATCTACATAGAAGTAGTTCAGACAGCCGGAGACTGTCTTATTTGAATGCCTTAGTCACTTTACTGGTGAAAGAAGATAGAAATAATCTTGGATTTACACCAGATGAGTTGATGACATGGTAAGTAAAAGAGATCTTATATTTTAAAAGTTCTTCAACTGCCTAATAATGATCATAAATTCATTAACGTCATGAATTTAAACTTACTACTGTTACTATATTATAATATTACATTCTTATTGTCTCAGTAAGTAGGTATGTTTACATATCAACTTGTAAGAAACCTGAAATAACTTTCAGATTCTAATGTTAATGATAATCATTGACATAATGCTTATTGGTCTTAATGAGTACTATTGATTAATTTGTAAACCAATTATCATTTTGAATGTTTTCTTTTGATTCCGATCCGATGAATTCCTTCTGATGTGTTAGTTTGGATGTTCTATTTGGCACTAGTTAAATATTTATAAAAAATTAAAGAGTTTTATGTGACTATGATTTATGATAGTCATAATTATAAACTTATATGTTTAAATGAGCAATTCTTGTATATATATAATTGGAATCTAGGAATCAGCTCCAACAGTTTTCATGAAATTTAGTATATAGAGGGTTTCGGGGGCAATAAATCGATCTAGCTAGGAATCATTTTTAGAAAATGTCATATTAAAAAAGTAAAAAATAAATACCAAGCAAAGCTCGGTCAACCAGTTACTGGTGTATTATTAGGGTAACTTGCAAAATTATTTAGCGCACACTCATAATGCCTATTTCTTTTGTAATTTCAGTATTCGAATAAGTCTTGTAGATGAGTCCATGGTGATACGAGCTGCAGCTCTCAGAGTGCTCAGATATTTGATCAAAACAGAAAGTGATGTTGCTACATTTAACAGTTTGAAACTCCCATATTTGGTCATAAGGTAATGATGCTAATACTACTGGTATAGTATTTATTTTTAAAATATTCATTTTATATTGGAAGACGGGAAACAACAGAGTGGCAGACCACCAGCCTGATGGTCAGATGACATTGTTAGGCACTCTGGAAAGAGCTGGTGGAAACTGACTGAAGAGTGTACTGTATGGCAGATTAGAGAGGAGGCCTATACCCAGCAGTGGGATGATACAGGCTGGCGATGATGATGATAAGTTTCCTATGCAACATACTTACATGTTGAGGTCAATTATTTAAATTTTCATTACATAAATTTTCATTTTCTTGGTTTTCTTTTTTGTGTCAAATTGTGATGGTTAAAATTACATTAAATGCATATCATAATATATTATGTATTGTGTGCACGAACACTGCCAGCTTGTATCTCTAATTCAAATTTAAAACAGTAGTCACAGTTTCAGTGATGCAGAACTGTGTAGTGGCATTACCTGAGCTGTTTTGTGACATACACACACATACACACAGATTTCTTTAACAATGAAGTATATCTATGAAATGCAAAAATAAAATATGTATGGGAGCCGTCTTGAAATATTAATATTATTTTAATTTCGAAATCTTCAGATTCAGATACATTTATTGTCAAACTGTGCATAATTATTAAGGTGTTACAATAAGGTAAATTTAGTCCCAACAGTTTCGTCCTTACGAACTATTAATATAATACTATTAAATTAATCTTCAAAACTATAATGTGTGATTCTCAATTCGACTATGTTTTTCAGCAGTAATTTAACTGATTCTGTTTAATTTTTTTATTGGTTACATACAGCGAACTAGAATAAATACAATAGTATCTCGGCCATTAAAATGGTTCCACGCGTAATCGTAAAATACCGCGGTGGGCGGTACAAAACAGCTACCCACGCGCCCGCAGATGGATACAAATTCTAAGCGGCAATTATATGGAGTTACTCTTCCGTTTATTCTTGTTCGCTGGTTACATATAATATATTTTGTTAGAATTGGTCCAGTATTTTATAAATTGAAATCAGTTAAATGTATTATTATTTTACACAGGTCACTGGATCTAATGCTCCGTAACGAAGAAGAGCGAGCGCAAGCTTTGAGAGTAGTGAGACGAGTGGTGGCGGTAGTAGGAGCAGCAGGGCAGACCAGAAGACACAGGGCGGCGTATGTGGACTCGGGGCTACTGCGGTGTTTGTATGCAGTGGCACGGGCAGGCAGTGCGGGCGATGGGACCGGCGATAGGCTGTCGCGACCTGCTATCGCTACCTTGGCGGAGATCTGTAAGTTTATCCTAACTATCCTAATATTGCTATGTGTATTTTTCAATTAATCAAAAAGATAGAATCACTCTTTATAGGACGCATAAAAAAGACATCAAATTTAAAATACTAAGCAATGAGTGCCATAATTTGCTCTAAGCAAGTCAGGCACCAGCAGGCAAGCCATGGATTCGAATTCAAATTTGCTCATTATACATCTTCTTTAAAAAACAATCCAACTTTATCTTGCCAAAATACAATGTGGAAAAGTCAGTTTTCAGTAAAGTAAAGCATTATATTATAGGGGAATGTTAGTGACACGCGTCAGTCAGTATTCATAGATAAATTTTTTATATATTTCAATTGTTCTCGATCATACTTGGTGCAGAGGATTGCCATCGCTATTCAGCGTGGAAACGCAGCCAGCGTTATGGGCACCTTTGTGCCCGGGCATGGCTGATGGTGGGCTGTCCTGACTTTTTTTGTTGTTAGTGTAATTTTATTATTTTATTATATTACTCGCAATATTACTCGCCATGTAATATTGGTTTGGTTAGGGAAGTAAGTGTGGATGAAGTAAGGAAGGCAGTGCAAGGCATGAAGAATGGAAAGGCAGTGGGACCAGATGGAATACCTGTTGAAGTATGGAAGTTTTTGAAAGTGGACGGATGGATGTGGTTATCATTATTTTTCAATAAGCTGATACAGGAAGAGGTAATACCGTACGAATGGTGCAGCAGCTCGCTCGTACCTATATTTAAAAACAAAGGAGACATTCAAGTTTGTAATAATTACAGAGGAATTAAGTTGCTATCACACACTATGAAAGTATGGGAGAGAGTGATTGAGAAACGAATGAGAGAAGAGAGTGAAGTCTCAAGAAACCAATTTGGATTCATGCCTGGACGTAGCACGACGGACGCCATATTTGCGCTGCGACAGTTATGCGAAAAATACAAGCGTGTCCATAAAAACCTGCATATGGTGTTCGTCGATCTAGAAAAGGCTTACGACAGGGTTCCCAGAGAGGTTTTATGGTGGGCGTTAACAGAAAAGGGTGTACCACAAAAATACATCAAAATCATCCAAGCAATGTACAACCAGGCAAAATCATTCGTCCGATCCGCGGCAGGTGAGACTGCAAAGTTTGATGTGTCTGTAGGTCTGCACCAAGGGTCAGCCTTAAGCCCATATCTTTTCCTCCTGGTGATGGACGCATTGACTGCGGATATCCAGGAGGAGGCACCTTGGTGCATGCTATTCGCGGATGACATCGTACTTGTCGGAGAAGACGGCCCCGATGTACAACTCAGACTTTTGAAATGGCTTGATAGGTTGGAGAATGTTGGTCTCAAGATCAGTAGGACCAAAACAGAACATTTGTTCTGCGACTTCGGTGGTCCGACCAACTTCTCCCCTATACTTCTAGATGGAGCACACTTACCAAACTGCTCAGATTTTAAGTATCTGGGCTCAGTAATACAAAGTGATGGTGGTATTGAAAGGGATGTAAGTAATAGAATGAATGTGGGATGGATGAAATGGCGACAGGTCACAGCAACAACTTGCGATCCGCACATGCCCCTTAAGCTTAAGGGGCAAATTTACAAAACGGTAATAAGGCCTGTTGTGTTGTATGGTTCAGAGTGTTTGGCAATGAAAGGGTCGGATGAAAGAAGATTGCATGTAGCGGAAATGCGAATGTTAAGATGGATGTGTGGTGTGACGCGAATGGATAAAATTAGGAATGAGTATGTAAGAGGAAGCCTGAAAGTAGCACCTATTACTGACAAACTGATGAGCAATAGGTTGTCGTGGTATGGTCATATTATGCGGCGTGAGGAGGACCATATCACAAGGAAAACTATGAGTATGAGTGTGGATGGACAGATAGGAAGGGGGCGGCCTAAGAAAGTATGGATGGATTGTGTGAATGATGATATGACCAGGAGGGGTGTGAATACTGAGATGACGAATGACAGAGATGTATGGAAGAAGCGTACATACTGTACCGACCCCACATGAAGTGGGATAAGGTGAAGCAGAAGAAGAAGAAGAAGTGTAATTTTATTATTTTAATGTTGTATAAAATATTATAGTTAGGTATAAAGATTGTGTAATATATGTAACTTAATTATAAAATTAAAATAAATAATAAAATTGCGAAATCATGACTTTCAATTTCCAGGTGTGCTGAACCCGGACATGTTCATATCATGCGGAGGAGTCAACGCAGTGACGCGGCAGCTGGCGGAGTGCGCGACACCCCGCATGGCCGAAGCGCTGTGCGGGGTTCTACTCCACTCGTTGAACGACCCGGTGACGCGGCGCGCCGCCAAGCTCGATCTCATGTGCCTCAGCTCGCCCTACTCAGACTTCCATTTCCGCTCGGCTGGCACTGAAACTAGCAGGTCTTTACATAACACTCGTTATAGAAGTACCACAACATCTGACGCAATGACAGTGGAACATGTATGCCAGCGACCCAAGACCGTGCTCCGCTAGTTTTAAGAGGCTGGTAGGAGGAAATGCACAATAGGCCTCTTGCAGGTTGTCAGTGCCGGTCTGATCGCCCCCATCATAGAATAAGAATAAGAATACACTCGTTAACTTACTTGTTCCATTCAAGTGCCATTCAATGTACAGAATAAAATATGCAGAGCATAAGAAGAAGAACTTACTTGTAAATAGGAAGATATTCTCTATTTGATTATATCCTATTTTGTTACGAAATTATGCCTGGACAATTCAATTCCCAGGTGTTCTTTTTTGTTTTTAAAAAGAAATACGTCCATGTTCACAACATTTAAATTAATTAATAATGAATATTTAAACATTTTGCGTCGCTGTGGATGAGCTTGAGCTGATTTTCTATGGTTGGTCTGGTTGACACCTTCATTTAGATAATCTGTCGCTATCACCTAAAGGTTTCGGCGTCTTCCTTGAGAGCCAGAAATCCCAGACAAAACTAGATCCACTTTCGACCTGTGTGTCGCTGGCGGGTGCTTACGTGGCTCCTGGTTTTTTACTCTATAGGTACCTAACCATATAGTGTAAAAATAATTGACAATCATAATTAGTTTGTTACTTTTGTTTACACCTTGATTGCAGAGATGAGCGCGAGATGCGGTTCACATGTAGCAGGCTCGCGTTACTCTGCGTGCTGCGCAGTTGGCCGGGGCTCCTGCATTTTTGTCATCCGCACAGTTCGGGCGGGCTGCGAGCTTTGGTCGCGGCACTCTACTTGCCGCGGCTAGAAGTACGAGTGAGTACCATATCCTTACCTAGACAGGGTTACAGTTTTCTTCTGCTCCTTCTTCTTTGTATGAGCTAAGTGGCAAAGCTCTGGTGTAGAGAGTCTTCAAGCCGCCCGAAGGCCTCTGACTTGGCTACGTCTGCTAGTACTGAGACTAGCAGTGGTAACTTACAATTTAATGTATCATCCGACCCACACTACCACCCAGTAAGTATCGTAACTTTTATGTACGATTGACTAGAATAGTGAGTACCACCAAGTTGGTCTGTTTACTAAAATGAACACACTCCTGTGTTTTTTTTCTTATTTCTCCTTTTATCTTCTATTGGTGACACCATAAGCAGAACTATTGAAGAGTGGTTGGTTTATTTGTGATTTATTAATTCCAGTTACATAACAGAGATCTCAGTTGATAAGTATTGATTAACCCTGCAGCCTGGGTGAAAGAATAAGGCTGCGGTATTGCCCCTGCCTGTCGTAAGAGCCGACTAAAAGGGGCATCAGACTCGAGGGTGTTCGGAGATGGGGTCCCGACACCCACTCCATCGAGTCCGGGGTGAACGACGACGGCGTCGAGTGACCGTCACCGTCGCGAGAAGGGCCACGGCGCAGTGCAAGGAGGTCTCCGGAGTGTTTCCCGGAAGAACCCGGAGACCTCCGTTAAGCACAGAGGCAGGTCACCGGGGGGGTTTTAGTGGGTACAGATCCCACATAACCTGGCTGTGCCCCATCGTAGCCAGGTATCTTGTAGAAGATTTCCCCCTCGTCAATAAAAAAAAAAAAAAAAAAAAAAAAGTATTGATCGTAGGACTTTTAAAATCCTATGAAGTCTATGAAATATGTGTTACTGTTGATCAGCCATACAATGTTGTGTCCATTTTGTTACAGAAAGCAATACTGGATTTGCTTTATGAACTAGTCGGTCTGCCGCAGCCCGAGTGGACTGACGAGATATCCGTCGCTTTAGCCGCTGTCGATCCGTCCGATTTTCAGGTAATTTCTAGTAGAACAAAATACTGTTGCATGGTCTCAGCTTACAGTGTGTTCCGGCAACCTCCTAAAGAGCAAGTTATTTCTGACTAGGAATACTACAACTTAGGCCAGAGTGTCGCTAACTCGTGTGGTTACGGTCTCGCTATTCCAATGTGTAGAGCTACTAGGAGTAAAAAGTGGAAGGAGTTCATAGTTATTTATTGATAACAAAAGTTACACATCATAATTACATTTTCAATTAATTATTTTATAATCAAAATGATTCGATAAATAAATATAAAATAATAGTCTCATAATTTGTATAAAAATAAGTCAAAATAATGGTAAAAATAAAATAAAAATGTATCATTTGCCAAATTTATACTGGAATATGAGTATATCCGATACATTGTACAATGCCTTCTCGGCAAGCCATTTTTTTGTTGAGTCATAAGTTTAAGTTTGTTTGATTTTATTGCAAAAACCATAGATACAAAATTTCAATGAAACATTAAGTTACCAGGTTAATGAAATTAGCAACTTTCATTTCCCAATATTAAGAGACAAATTAAGTCTAGGTTAGTTAATCACAAAGTTGGATTTCGAATACTATTTTGATGTAATTTTTTTCAGGATTCCTGGAGACTGAACGAAGGTTTTGTCGCGGAAGAAGGGCTAGCTATACTACCTCACCTGGGCGCTACGGGCTCCGATATCACGGAGATTCATCTTGCACTCTTGCTTCAGTGCTTCCTAGAAGTAAGATCACACACAAGTATAATTTTATCTAAAAAAACCCCCCGAATAAAAAAAATGTGTTGGCAGCTATCTTGAGTAAACACATATACACAATCATCTCCAAGATTGAATGTCTGACTTTGATGCTGTTAATAGTAATAGGTATTAGTAATCGTTTCGAATTTAATTGGTGTATGTTTATATTATTATGTGATATGGTGACAATTCACATTGCATTAAAAAGTTAATGAAATGAATGAACCTTTTCGAAGGGGGGAATTAGGATTGACAGTTATGTAACATGCTATAAGATGACATTATAAGTAAAATATAATATCATCTCATCAGCCATGTTTAATTACGTTATTTTCATATATTTTGAACAATATACACACTATATTCAAAAAATCTAGCCTATGTGTTACCCTGATGTATAAATCTATATAATTGTGAACTTTAATTAAAATCCATCCACTGGTTTTTGCGTGAAAGCGGCATAAACATCCTTACAAACTTTCCCATTTCTCTACCAATATTATAAAGAGGAAAAGTTTGATTGTTTGACGCGAATTGGCTCCGAAACTACTGGTCCAATTTGAAAAATTATTTCACCGTTGGGAAGCTACATTATTCCCGAGTAACATAGGCTATATTTTGTTTCTCTTTGCTACTCAGTTCATTTTAAAGCCCGTGCGAAGCCGGAACGGGATGCTAGTATAATATAAGTAAGATATTTAGTCGTGTTTGTTAAAGTTATTCTCTTGTATTCCAGGCGGGCTTGCTGGACGGGTTAGCCGAAGTGATAGTGACAAGCGACACGTTCATATCAGTCCGTGCGACCGTGCTGCTCGGACAGCTGTTGCATTTATCCCACCTGTTTCTACCTCCACAAATATGTAGTGTTACTCCCGCGCTGCCTACGCTAATGTCGCAGGCATCGGCTGGACGCCCGCAGGTACGATACTATTCAACAAGTGTTTTTTTAACGCTATTCATATACAGCAATTGCACCAATAAAACGCGTAATCTGGGTGGAGCTTGGTGTCTGGTAGTATTACTGGCTCTTGAGGAGAGTGATGGAAAACACCGCTAGGCGCTTGCGACAGATTTTCATCTTATCAATTTTGGGGTCAGCCCGTGTCTTGATATTCCTTCCCATTGTTTATCCATGCTCGTATATATTAATTAACTTTATGATTGATCATATGTACAATCAGTATTACTCAGTGATTTTTGAAAATTAAATAATGAGAAAATTAAATTCATTAAGAAACATAGTATATGATTGGTGGGCTTGGTATAACTCGTATTTCAATGGGGAAATTTTGTAGCAACACTTCATTCTTTATCTTATTTTTAAAAAAATTGCAGGCTTTAGCCGCTATAGCAGCTTTGCGGAGACTCCATTCGATGCTTGAAGCCCGGCCTGCCACCTCCAGTCTCTTCCTAGATCACATCGTTCAGTATTGTAGCGGCGCTTTCAAAGAGCGACCAGAAGATACGTCTAAAAGCAAGAAAGAAAAGGACAATGCTAGCATGGCCAAACCCAAACCCGACTTACACAGAGTCAACAGTATCGAGTTCTTAGACGAATCAGATCACGAGAACGAACCGAAAAGACACAGCGTGGGGTCCCGGGCAGATCTTCCTTTGAGAAATGTTAGTGCATTACCTAAAAGTAAAAGTATGAGTTCTAGAAGCAACGCGGTAGTAAGTAAAGTCACGAAGACGGCCAAGTTGCTGCACTTTAGAAGAGATACTCATAATTTGATCAAAGCATCGATGGTGAGTGATGATGGGAAGAAATGGGATTGGGAGATCATTCGAGCTATTTTGAAGGTAAGACTTTTTGTGTATCTTAGTGAAATCTGTGTATTCATTAATTTATTATTACACTTTGGTTAGCCATAGCTATTCAGTAAGGTAATGCAACAAGCATAATGGGCAGCGTTGGGCGGTTGGATCTAAAGAAGTCGAACCTTTTGACAAAACGAAAATAAATGGTTGGACGGGCTACAGCTCATACAAAGAAAAAGAAAAAATATGTAACTGTAGAAGAATAATAAGAATAATAAATATTCTTTATTGACTTATAAATACACTATTAAAATGAAACCTTGGTTGGTGCTGATTTAGTCATAGACTGTGTTTCAACACCAATGGCCTCACCATGTATATATGTCACGGTATGTTTACCCAGGAGAACGACAGCACCCCGCTGCTGGACCTGTCGGACAGCGAGCACCGCGCGTGGGCGGCGCGCATAGTGAGCTACCTGAAGCCGGCGTCCAACAAGTACTCGCACACGGAGCTGTCGGCCGGCGCGCACGCGCACGCCGCCACGCGCGCCGGCTGCGCGCTGCTGCGCCGCCTGCTCGCGCACAGACACGTGAGTACGCGCCCTTACCGGACACTTCACACGCATGCTCTATCATTTTGTGCCGCACGGAAACAAGACTTGACCAAATAGTTGCTACTTAGAACTAATAATACGAGTATAATGATCACCAACTTTGCTGTTCGGGAGTCCTAAGCTACTCAGGAAACTGGTCGTAGCGGGGGGCCAGTCTAAGCCCCCGCCAACTGACGGCTGTCTATCCTTTCCATTCATGAGATGATTATGAAATGATGATAAACTTAGCTGTTCAGGTGGGCAAAATTGGAACTACAAGTTCGCTAGCATTTCGTAGGTAGCAACAAATTCAAAATGTTTTAATCAAATTCACATGTACAATATAAACTTATGCACTAACCCTCAAACTGGACGCAATCTCTCCACTAGCGACGCCGTGAACTGTACAGCTAGATTGGTGGCACTGTAGACACATTTATTTGTTAAAATGTGTACATTGCATTGTTGTTCACACTTTGGTTTTATTTATTTCCTAATCAACAAACAGATTACATATAATTTTAACATTTTGCCTAATAAATCAGTTATCCAAGGTAAAAGTGTTCTCACTAATTTATGTTACAAATATAAAGACGCGTAGGTACATTTTTACAGGGTGGGGAGAGAAAAAAAAAACAATTAAATCAGTGCCATGCAAAGATTCTACCTAGAAGAGATCGCCTGTTGAAGCGATATAGCTGTTAAGCACAAGTTTTATGTCTTTATGTGCATCTTACTCCAATAGTGTTAAAATAGAAAAGTTCTTTATGTATTTGTATCTTACTATAGCATCCAGTGCTGCTATGCAACTCGAAACAAAATGTTATCAGTAGTTTTTCTTCTTCAAGGTGGAATCTCAAAGACTGCTCGAAGACCTGTTTCAAGACGTGAGCCATCAGATCGAAGCTATCGAGACGGGATTGAAAGCGCACGAGTGTCTGTTCAGTCCGCAGCACATGGGTAACACTATGTGTCAAATGTACTTCTTGTTCATCGGACAACTGTGTCACTCACAGGCTGGACTGAGGCTCTTCAAACAGACGAGACTGTACGAAAAGTAAGTGTCTATCTATTATATGTAAATCTTTAAATGATTATTTTCGATCAATGTGAAGATTTTTAGAGGTTAAAAAAAAGATTATTTCATGTTATGTCAAAAAAGTTAACAAATATTCCTTCTAAAATCAAATCTAACGTTTTGAAAAGCTCATAACTTGTTGTTACAGTCTATTTCTATTCTCGACATGAACCATGCTTTAAATTTAATTTAATTTTGTATTTCAAAGGCCCTACATATTAATTTTTATGATTTTATTGATTATGTTTAATATGGACTATGTCTGAAGAAAAATGATTTTAATTATTTTTTTTAACCGAGTTTTTAACTAATTGTAAAAAAAAATACCCACAGCCTCCTCGAGCTATCAACAAAGACACACCACAGCTGCTACGTCAAACTTGTCATCTCAAGCTTAGATTACACCCTCGATTCATATCCACGCGATATTCTCGCAAAGACTTTGACTTGCAACATCCAATCGTCAAGACTTTATACCACGCAGTTCCTGAATGTCTTGCTGCGGGCGTCGAGAAAATCTCGAGAACTCGTGCGAAGAAAAGCCAAGTTGAAAAAGAGCTTCGAGTTTGTGAAACCAAGTACAAAAGAGGAGGAGGAAAATGGAGTTGATATGGAAACGTGGATACTGCAGATGTTAGTGGGTCAGTTGAAGGATGAGTGCAAGGAAGTCGTCAAAACTGCGCTAGGGATTTTGGAAGAAGCTTTTACGGTTCCGGTAAGCTTAAATGTTCACTTCCGAAATAGTGTCTTTATTCGCCCGAATACATTTAAGACTACACACACTTATGGCACTTAAGATTGCATGGTTGTAGGGCATTTTCTAGTGCTTACCTGGCTTGCAACCACCCTCAAGTTAAAGAATCTATCACCTAGCACCTAACAGTGTGTTGTCAGTGTTCTTGAGGACAACACAATTACTTACAAGACTATACACAAGCATTTTAGATGTAGATAGTTACAAAAGACACAAGAATAAGTAAACAAACAAAATAAGGTGTAAACAGAGAAGATAAAGATCTCACAATTTTTTTTTCTGTACCATCTATACCAATATTATAAAGAGGAAAAGTTTGATTTACTGTCTGTATGTTTGACGCAAATAGGCTCCGAAACTACTTGACCGATTTGAAAAATTTCTTTCACCGTTAGGAAGCTACATTATCCCTGAGTAACTAGGCTATATTTTGTTTCTCTTTTCAACTTAGTTTATTTTATAGCCGATTTTGTTGCGAAGCCGAGACGATCTGATAGTTTTTTATAAATATATTCAATTGTTGCACAGGCCTTCGTGGAAAAGTTGATCACAATGAAAGACACGTTATGCCAAAATTGCCGCCTTGACAAGAACGCCGAGCCTTCGACCCTTGACTTCAGTGCCGTCGGCGACCAAGGGTACCTCATCTGGCTTAGTCTGGAAGTAGCGGCGACCTCGCAAACGGCGGACGCCAAATCTATAGCTTTCATAAAGAAACACCTGGAGTTCTGGACGAAGAGTTATAATTATAGGTTGGTTCGATATTATGTCTTTTCGAAGTTAATCATCAAAGAAAATTTCTAATTTTTTTTGTATGCGTTTATATGGTTTGATAGTTAAGCATGATGAAATCCTATTTTATACTTCCTACTAATAATGTATATAGGGGTTTTCGGGGGCGATAAATCGTTCTAGCTAGGATTTTTTTTTAGAAAATGTCATATTCGAAAAAAAAACGAGTAAAGCTCGGTTATCCAGGTATTATATATGTTAAACTAGTATTCGGCATGCAGATACTCGCGGCTGGTGGAGAGCTCGGTGCACGAGGCGCTGACGCTGCCGGGCGCGAGCGGGCGCGGCGCGTGGCGCTGGCGGCGCGCGGCGCGCCCGGCGCCCCACCTGCACGCCGCGCTCGCGCGCCTCCAGCCCGCCCGCCCCCGGCACAACCTCTCCGCCGTGCTGCCCGAACATTACAGGGTCAGTGTACAACTACGATATATCTATTTTTTTTAAACAAAACAACGTTTGCCGGGCCAGTTAGTTGTCTATAAAAGTCTACTTTATGTACTTATACAAAAATTTATATATTTTATTTTTGTTTAGTTTATTGTCAATTTGTATGTGTAAATAGCTTAATAGGAGCAAATTGAAAATCAAAGTGTCAAAGGAGCAAAATTGCATATTTTAAATCTTATATATAAAATTTCCGTGTCACAGTGTTTGTTACCGTACTCCTCCGAAACGGCTTGACCGATTTTTTTCAAATTTTATATGCGTATTCAGTAGCTCTGAGAATCGGCTACTGTATAATTAGATTTTTTTAAGGCAAAACAACGTTTGGCGGGTCAGCTAGTAATCCTATAAAATCCTATGCGAGTGGCATAGCTATGATTTTTCAGTTTTATTATTTCTAAATCAGTGTTAAGATTTCTTAGAGATTAAAAACACGATTATGTTAAATTTGCACGATGGTTTTATGAAAATTTAATTAAAAATTTACTAGTTCTATCAAAAATTAATCGTACTGATCTGTCAGAAATCATCTTGAATTGTTAGAGGTTTAATTATTAATTCAATATTGTTGAGTTTATATGAATTTATTCCGTGAAATGTCTTTCGCATTAGACATTTTGTTCATATATGTATTGGAATGGGCCCGCTCGAACTCAACACCTTCCAAGGCGGATTGACACGTGTTAGGAGGAGAAATTGAAATTAAAAAAGTTTAGATCAGCGTTATTATGTTAACTACTTAACAATTACAAAAACATTGTTCGCGGGTACGTACGGGTGTAGTTACGTATGATCACAGAAAGCTATGTTTTTCTCTGAATGAAGTACTTCATATCACAACATTCTTCCGCAGATATTACAACGCAAGAAATGCGCCACCGAGCAAGAAATCGGTGATCTGAAAGCGTCTCTCTGGGCGGTCGGCAACACAGCAGTCACGCCACAAGGGTTGCAGCTACTGATGGGTCTCAGCAATGAATTCCTTGAAGATTCCGTATTGGTGCATGTAGTGAGATTGGCCAAGTACTGCCCGGTGTATGCGATCAGAGCAACCGCGTTTTATGTGCTGGGAATTATAGGCAGTACTTATGATGGTGCCAATTTACTGGCAGATTTAGGTAAGTTTTCATGTTTAGCTGAATCCTTTAAATTGTTGTGTTCCTCGAGTAATTTTGATTATTTGTTTCGTGTTTTTTTTAATACTCCATGTACTTTTGAAATTTACTTTTATATCCTGACGCAAAAACGACGATGTGTTGTAAGTTTGACGTGCATGCGTGTGTGTTTGTCGATTTAAATTTTATTGTTTGAAAGGTGTATTAGGCGGGCGAGTTCTTAACTATGTTTGATAAAAATCGGTCCAAGTTGTCTGTACCTCTAGAATGATCACATATTTTTACGCAACATCCCCAATATAGAATATTTATTCTATATTGGGGAAGGAAAGTAGAATAATATAGTATGAAACATTTCAAATCCAAGATTACCGTCGTTCTAATAGATTGCGACGAGGTCTTTAAAAAATAAAATTATACGTGCTATATAAATAAAAATTAAGGATATTTTAGTAACTATAAGTTATATTTACAGGCTGGCTTTGCGTCCGCCACACACGTCACGACCAATTCCCCGTCATTCCTGACGAGACCTTTTCACTTTACGACGGCGACCTGCACTGCTTCGTCGCGTCCCCGGAACGCTTCAACCCTTACGATGCAGAAGCTAGCGAGCACTCCGACCACACAGACCAAAGCGTCGCCGAAAGCCTCCCTTCCGACCACACAAAGATCGTCAAAGACACCACGGTCGACGTCGTCGATCACGGCAAAGTTCTAGAAACAACAGAGCAAAACAAAAGAAAATCTCACACGCTTCCGACGCAAGGCTGCTCGAGCCACGATAGACCGATGCTGTCGGAATCGCGTACCATTGACATTCTTCCCACGTACGAGAGACCGCCGCATAGGATGCATATAGAGAATAGATTGGTTGGGAGAATGAACTCGTTAGAACACGCTCACGAAGGCAGGGTGAGGAATACGAGTGAATCTAGCACGAGCGGAGTGAGCAGCTGTGACTCTTTTCTTGGGAAATATGCGATTCCGTGAGTACATATAATAATAAGCACCTGGGTTCACCTTACTGTTCATTTACCCTAACAACCACGTTCACACAAAACTCTAGTTTCGGCTTTTATTGGCGGTAAATTGTTTGCAAGGCAACGCTTCCGGCGATACAACGGTGCTATTGGAGTAAATCTTAGGGGGAAAATATCAGAATCCGACGGGCCTTACCATACGCCTGGCGAGTCTGGTAAAGACGGATATATTAATATATTGAACAAATATGACCGATACTGTACCAACGTTCAACTATCCCTTGACCGACGATCGTTGCGGAGCCATCTCTATAATCTCTATGCGTTTTCTCCATATTGGTTGAGTTTTGTCAGTTAACTAATTACGAAATCTACCATTTGTAATATTTATGGAATAATATACGATCCGATACAGACTTTTCGATGTTAGCTATCGACTTGGTATTGTGTAGCGACAGTATCTCGGCTAACTAAGGTAATTTGACGCGATCATCGAGGTTAAGCAACGGTCGATGCGGACCATCTTTTAAAGAAGTGGCAGTTTCGTCTGGGCGCTACCATGGGTCGGATGAAACTTTAAACTGTGGCTGGGTCTTAGTATAAGCAGTCGTTAAGCCAAGTCAGAGACCTTCGGGTGGCTTGAAACCTTTCGACACCAGAGCTTTGCCATTAAGCTCATACGAAGAAGACTTGGTATTGCCATTCTTACCACAATAAAATATTGTTGACGCTGTCTTGCTTATTGTTTCAGAGATAGAGTATGGACACTCAGCCCCATACCAAGCTCGTCAAGTTTGTACGGTACGAAAATAAATAACAGCTCACAGAGACCGAAAGTATCAGAATTACAACGGCGTACTTCCACCTCCAGTGAGATTTTATACTAACAAATTGGCCTTTAGAGAAAATAGGGACTAGTTTAGGATTTATTTCTTCTTGGCAAGAATATGAATATGCCAATTTAGAAGTTAAGAAGATTTTATGTATATTTTTCCCATTGTAGCAAAGTAATCAGATGAGTTTGGAGATATTGCTCTTCTGTTACTTTTCAGACAATGATAAAAAAATAATTAACTTACTTATTTTGTTTATAGATTTACATATTTACCGATATTATTTGTAGCAATAGCTAGAAGCTAGTATTACTCCAAACTAGTCCCTGTTTTTGGCCATATCAATTGTGTGTATGTTATTCGAAGGGATCAAATAATAATCAGCTTTCGGTTTAAAGGCTTCGCAGGTCACGAGGTAGCCAGCTCACCACCCTCACAGTTAGATATGACTGGTTATGCTACGTTGAAGTCGCTCAATAGAAGGTAAATTTACTAGAGTTTTTATTAACTTTTAGTATTATATTGGTGGCGATTCTGCGGCACACACGACAAAACTAAATTTAAAGTAGCTCTGTCTCTTTTCGTCATAAATGACCAAAAAGAGATGGTACGATCTAAACCATAGACAAAACCTCTAAAATCACGTCAAACACGTCAGATTTAGAGCTGATACAATTGGGTGCGCTCTAAAATAGCTACTTTTTCATATTTGACGTGATTTGAAATAAGATGAAAAGAGACGGGGCTTCTTTAAATTTAGTTTAGTCGTGTGTGCCGCTGAATCGCCACCATTACCTATATTATAAAGTGGATAAGTTCGATTGTTTGTTTGACGCGAATAGGCTCGGAAACTACTAAATTTTGTACCGATTTGAAAAAAAGGAACCATACAGACGGCACGAACTGAACTGTTCTAAAATTGCCTACATTTTCCATAGTTGATGTGTGATTTTCGTTGTTTTGTCTGTGATTCATATCATGCCGTCTCTTTCTGGTCACTTATGATGAAAAGTGACAGGACTACTTTGAATTTAGTTAAGTCGTATTCGCACGCCAGGATCGCCACCATTATTGTATCTATTAAGTTTTTACCATTTACATTTTTAACCATTGACCCTTTAGTGTTTTTATAAAGTTATCCTAGTATAAACAATATTATAATGCGAAAGTTGGGTGTGGATAACTCCGCAGGGCGCCGCTAACATATAACACTATATATTCCTAAGTAAATAAATGAATTAATTGAAACAGGCCACACATAAAATCTGAGAGTGCAGCGACGGGTTCGAGCGAGATCGACGAGCTGAGCCTGAGCTGGGTGTTGGAGGACTCCAACCGACGGCAGAACCCGTTCTCGTCGCTCCGAGACAGAACCAAGTCCGCGCGAGAACGGATCAACAAGATGAGGTGAGTAGCAACACGACTGCTAACTATGGATAATAGAAAAGAGTGCAGCGCTTGTAACTCAGTTAACTAAGGCGCTCTAACGCGATCGTCGAGGTTAAGCAATGCTCGACGCGATTAGAGATTTTAAAAAAGTTTTATTTCCATCTAGGCGCTTGGGTGGGTCAGCAGGCACGGTAAATTGCAGGTCCCGGCTGTTAGTCTTAGTACAAGCAATCGTTAAGCCAAGTCAGAGGCCATTTACTAGTTTGAACACTCGTCACCCGAGCTCGCCCACTTAGCTCCTACGAAGAAAAAGAAGACAGAGTAAAGTAAATAAGTGGATATAGTACGTACAAAAAACATTGGTCATGTGAATAAATGGTGTCTAAAATTAGCGAATGTCACTATTATAGTGACCCGTATTTTAAAATGACTATAGTTTTCCCTTAGTTCTAATTTGTGGGGGTGATGAGACCTGCACTGACATCCCGCTAGGGGCATATTGTGCAAATAATGCGTTATATAATTAAGCGAAACCGCGTGTAAAAACAACTAAGCTGTGTTTAAATAAATAAATATTAGGACACATTTCACACACGGCTGGTTAACCCCATACTGAACCATTTCTAGTTTGTGTTATGGTAGCTAACACAACTGATAAACTACATATACATACTTTATATAGATACATATATAACACCCAGACCCACAGCCAACAAATATAGTTCACCACAAAGATGTTGGCCGTTCCGGGTATTGAACCCGGAAGCTTCTAATTGGCAGTCCGGCATATCAGCCATTACGCCAACAAGGTCATCGTTTAATATGTTACAGTTTGCTCGAGTACGACTGGAAGCCCCTGCCGATGTCGGAAGGGCGGGCGGGGTATGCGAGGCGCGGCGCGGCGCCCGCCCCCGCGCCTCTCCCCTCCACCGCGCGCCCGCCGTGCTATATCGGCATCTGCCTGCCACGGGATCTCATGGAACTCTTCCCTAGGTAACACCGGGAATAATCTTCTTCCTCCTTATCCCACTTATGACCCTACCCACCTGGGTAGGGGCACATTTTCTAAAATAACCTATTGACTCAGGCGTTACTTTGCGGAAATCCATTGTGATCACAGCGGAAGTACACCAAATATTTAATTTTGTCTTCAATGCACATTTTCTTCTTCCACTCATTTCTATCAGACGTTATCTTCACACTCAGTCGTTTCTCTTTCATGTCCTTATTCACACCCTCCATCCATGTCTTCTTTCCCATAACACCGGGAATGATATAGAATTTATTTCTTTTTAACCCTCTACTCATAAAGGTCGTGTTTTTTTAGTTTGAAAAGATCGTGTGTGAGTTAGTCTACGGGCTAGGGTAATGTAGCTCCCCAACGCTCACACATTTTGATTTTGTATTCCTGTTTGTTTTAAAACTGAATTAGTCGTAAATGTTTATGCATTATTATAGCTAGTTATGTTAGATGAAATTCGAACCAAGTCGTCACACAAAGTGGCAGTATATTTAAATATGGGTATCAAAACATAGGACTTGGCTTGTAATAATGATATTGTCATTAATATCCAAATTCAAAATGGACGCACCAAAATATTATACATACATAGGAGTATATTTATTTAATTTATAATTTAGTTTAAATAAACCAGTGCTAGTCAGTAGTTTGTTAATGTTTTATTATCTATATAAAAACAAAATCTTAAAGTCCTTTAGTCGTCCAGAAAAAGATAATTAGTAATTACGATCAATAGTAAAGAAAAACACAACTTTACACTCCATAACTTTATTTCCAGGGATGAAGAGTCAAAAGATGTAGATACCGACAAAGGCGAGCAGTCCAAACGTGGGCGGCTGCCATCCTTCCTAGCGGATACCAGTATTGCCAGCATTGAGAATAAATCTCGTGCAACACCTGATAGCCAGAAATTATCTTATTCGAGAGGTGAGTCATAAGTTCTTAATAACACAAAAAATAATAATTATTAAAGCTATTATTGTACATTTTGGTGGCTTGAACGCTGAAGCTATTTTTTATTCGTTTAAATTATTTATTAGTTTATGATATTTGGAATACAAATGTGACGACGTACTGCTAAACATTATTAAAAAAAATATTGCTGTCTTTATATCAATAAAGTGGATGACTTAGAAACGAATATGACGTAATTTCTTAGCCAAATCTTAAAAGCTTATTTTCAACTGTGGTCAAACGCAAACCTATATATTGTAAAAAAATAAATAAAAGACAAATGCCAGAGCACGTTAACTATGACTGTCTTAAATTTCATATTAACCTCATTTTATTTGTTAGTGGTTTACCATATATTCGTTTCCAGGTACCAATTCGGTGCGTGGCACGTGCGCCGCTTCCAGCACACCAATAACGTCTAAACCTAAACCGGACGGTGGTTCTAAAACTGACGTTAGCTCCGACAGCGGCACCAAAGACAAGCTTCACAGCCAAGATTCCATAGACAAGAGCGATGAGACTGCCAAAAACGACTCGACCTCCAGTGACGTCACTAAAACTGAAGATATTCCTAAAGGTTGATCCTTGTTGCTTGATATATTAAGCTCAACAGTGATAAATAAATTGCACTATCATCTGCAAATAATGTCATAAGTACTGGAAAATCATTAGTAAATGTCATGCTCGAAAATCATTACTTATTTTGTATATATGTATTGAGAATAGTTACGGTCCTAGCACGCTTCCCTGCACCATATTGTTCGACTCTTTTCTTTGACTCCTATAATGTTTCTAAAAATGTTTGTCTCGACTGATTTTAAACACTGTTTTATGTGTCACACACTTGTAATGCGTACACAAGATAGCTGACGCAAAACCATTTTAAAGGCGACTTTAAGTCAAGAGTTTAGATAACCTTTCGTTTTATGACTTTTGAAAGTTCGCTATAATGTTTCTTAATTATTACTACTATAAACATTGAAATGATTTATAATAACAAGCAACAATATCCACTTGTATGTTGAAACACCGGCTCCCGTTATAAACACATTTTCGCCGAAACTGTTGACATACCGGGAGCCGGTGTGGGTAAAACTAAAACTTGGAACTTTACTTTTTTTCAACAGATACAAAATGGGCTAATGTCATTCAACATACGAACTGTTATGGACTTCTCTATAATCTCGTAATAAGTATGTTTGAACGTAACATACTTATTACTGTAAAAGGGCCGTGGTCAATCAATATAATATCCTTGTTCTAAAGGTACGGAGGAGTTGAAGAGCGAGAAGAACGTAGCGACGACGAGTGACACGGCTCCCGCGAGTGCCAGGTGGAGGGTGTGGAACCACGCGACGTCGGAGTGCTTGGCGTGCGCCAGGACCCGCCCGCCTTCCTCGCATGAACTGCGAGAAGCTTTCTTTGCAGGTATACTATAATAAAAATAAAAATACATAGGTAAACCCTTTTTTTACGGGGCGCAAGCTTTAACAAGATACCTGGCTGCAATGGGACGCGACGTCGACTATGTCGAACCATTCTCATTATGACTATGTGGAGAGCTCTTCTTCGGAGAACTTCTAGTCCCATCTTTATGTGTTAGGTATGGAGCCGTACTCCGTAGAGGCGAGTCCGGCCGGCGGCTGCAGCCCGCAGCCCGAGAAGCATTCTCCGCAAGGTGAACTCTTACACCAAGTGCACTTCATGTCCAACCCTATACATTTGAAACAGGTATGTCATATATGTATGTCTTCTTTCTTCTTCTCATACCAATCATTCGCACCAGCAGCGAGCCTATGTGGTCAGCGGCCACATAGATGGTTGAAATAGCATAGAGCTTAAACTCTAGTGTTGAGTTTTTCAAGCCGCCCGAAGGCCAAAAATAAAAGTATAGCTTAGCTACTTTTCCGCTATAAAAGTAGCTAGGCTAGACGCTTTTCGATATCAATATGAATTTGTTTGAGCTTCAGAACTTGCTACGAGTACCATTTTGTTTACACGCACTGGCTTAGTTTGCGCTTCCCGTTTTCATTGCGTTTGGCCGCTTTATCGGTTAATGCTATTTCAACCATCTAGGTGGCCGCTGTCCACAAACACTATCTGCAAACATCATTATAACAATCAAGACTTAAAATTACTTAGAAAATCGGCCTCTGAGTAATCTATGAGCACCTTTGACATGAATAAGATGCACGCTCGATGCACACTTTTTGAGAATATTCAATCAGACCGAATCTGCTTATAGTAACATACTTTATTCTCTGATAAACTCAAAAACCTCCATATTTGTGAAAGTGGCAATATTCGCTACCATTTCCAGACGCGGTCGGCGCTCCTGTCCCTGAAGCAGAGCAACCCCGCTATGTTCCGCAGCCCGTGCGTGTACTCCGACGTGTGCGCTCTGCTAGCGCGCGACACGTACATGCTGTGCGCGCGTCGCTTCCTGCAGGAGCTCTTCCTCGACACCAGCTTCGAGTGCTTCACTAGGGAACCCGCCGCCATCCTCGCGACGCGCTGCCACCACGCGACACGATAGTATACTGCCCGTGAGTACTTATATCACATCTCCAGGACAGCTTATGCTATATGCAGGCTCAAGTGCGGGTGGTATACGTATATATTATTATTATTATTTATTGTTTACCTTGTCGTCTGGCTCGCAATTTGATGTTACGTGGTACGGATTGTACGAGAATAGATCGGGAATATACGTCCATCTGTATGTATAGTGTGCAGCTTACATTAGAAGTATTGTGCCTACGTATAACTATATGGACTCAAGTATATATTTGTCATGTGAATCGTAATGTCAACTTGTATATGTTCTATCTAATGTAACTTTATATAAACAACACTGTTA
The DNA here is from genome assembly GCA_035578125.1 of Mellilla xanthometata. Classification (NCBI taxonomy): domain Eukaryota; kingdom Metazoa; phylum Arthropoda; class Insecta; order Lepidoptera; family Geometridae; genus Mellilla; species Mellilla xanthometata. Next base: position 8,365,217 of record JAPUBQ010000008.1, read on the forward strand.
CTAGATACAACACGATGTACAATGTGAAATGTTGTATCAAAAGAAAACGTACGAAACCGTTCGCTCCTTACGAGATTGTTATATTAAAACATTTTTTTTAACACATATTTACGTTCCTTCAATTTAAAAAAGTGATTGCTTCTATCTTACACAAGGCTATAAGTGACTTTCGTAAAACCTTATAAGTAAAGTTTTAGTGTTTCGTACCAACAAATTTCAGAAATGCGAGAAACAAATATGTTTCCAAACAATAAAGTCACTCTTATAAGGTTTTGCGTTATTTATTTGCAACCCTGCACACTATGTCCAACTGTATATACATTGAGGACTCCTACATTGTATATATATAAAAAAGTTATGTACTATGGTATATAACTTTTTAAGAGGGTTAAAATTAACATAACTTAATATTGTGACTAATTATTCGAAACATGAAAATAAGATTACTAAACCTACATGTGCATGTTTTCTAAAATTACATTTCTCCACATCTTCTTTTTCTTACAAATAGTTATTCCTTGATACGTGCATCTTATACTATGCTAACTGTTGTGTTAGTTCATATTATGCATAGATGTACAAGGCAGGTTACAAATTGAACATTTTCTTTCAAAACATTAACAATATATAAACGTCGTATTGGGCTAAAGAAAATGTTTTATTGTCGTGTTTGTCTCTAACACTAAAGCAGATAATATTAAAGTTAAGATTAATTCCTCTGAATTCACATGTATAATACCTATAATAGTGTGCAGGACAGGTGTATGCTAAGTCAAAAAGGGTCAATAATAAATTATCACCGACATAGTATGATCACCAACTATAATGATTTGAATGATGGATTGTGATCTAAGATTGTTGTTTGCGATATAAACAGAGCATTTACTATCAAGGAATCGAACATACGAATATAATAATGTAAAAACAATCCAAAAATACTCGCGGAAGTTGTTTTGTTCGATCATAGACTCTGCTTTTATTCTAACGTTCGAGCTAGTAAATTATGTAGAAGAAAATTACGAAACGCAAAAGAACGTTACCTGAATTATGATTTGGCGTTTCTGTAAAGTCTTGTATCTCGGACGTTTAAAATTTCTATAGTAAATTGAATTGTAAAAAAGTGTTTGGAAATGGTAAATGCTGGCATGGAAATATCGATAAGATGAAAAAGTTATAATATAGCGATATTCTGCTTTGGAAGTTTCTAACGTGATGATGATACCAAGAATAGTTATCATCAGTGATGATACTTTATCCTAATTATTCTCATTGAATCTGGCATACTTTATGCTTGGTGTTATCATCTCATATAATTTCATTGTAGACTACTAACCTGCAAGCTTAAGTTGAATGACGCGGCGGACAGTAATGTAAGCATCGTTAGTTCTTTAAATTTTGATTAAACAAAATATGACATCAGCCTGTAACATATTTGTAAAAACAAATTATTCTATTATATCATTAAGCCCCATATATTGTTTTCCCAAAACAATGTAGGGACGCCATTTTGCAAAACAATCAACCGGAACTGTCTGCCTGCATGTGGAGGCTTATTATTATATTGTTGACACATTTTCATGAAACAAGTCCCCATGTATAGTTTTTGTAAACAATTTCGGGCCAAGATAATACACGTAACGTATTGCACGGGCAATGTTTGTAGGACGCAAATTACTATTTTAATTATTGTCCGCATTAACACACTGATTATATAATGCGGGCGAAGCCGCGGGTAACAACAAGTTTCTAATAAATCTTGATAATTTAATAGTTTTGTATTTTAGGTTTTAAATGTATATAGCATCAAGTGGATGTACATTCGATGCATATTATGAATATTATTTGTGTGTCGTTAATTTTAAACTTATGTGTTCCTTACTAACGAAACATTTCTAGTTTGTTTGTGCCGTTAGCACAGTTTTGTCGCAGCTGCATTTAAGTTATTGTTTTCATGCTATAAATATTATTGCTTATATTCGAGTGGCGTATTATCTACGACCGTGTATATAATTTCTATATTTCTTTTATATATGTAAAGATAAGGAATTGGACATAAGAAGAATGCAGTCCATTTTTTAGGTGTCTGAGTATTTTGCTGCCTAATTATTTAGTTTAAGCTCACAAAAGTTTAATATATACTTTTAATATTAGTTTCAGAATAGCTACCTACCTGAATGACAATAGCTGAACCCGACTGAATATTCCACCATTCCCACATCCCACTGAGCCCAATAGTCTTACCCACTTAGTTATTTACTCTACCGATCCCACCTACTTGAACGAACTGTTTTCTAGTTTTCGTACAGATTTTTATATTATACATACATAGCCTTATTTTGTAACTGCAACTAATGTGTGTTCATGATTTTTATGAAGTCTTATAATTTGCATTTACCAATTTTATTGTAATATATTAGTAAACCTATAACTGTTGATCAGAATAGATTTAATTTCAAATTCGATGTGGCTTAAATTATTTCAGTTTTTTAATCGAAATAATAATTATAATATACATTTTGTGAATGCATAAATGTATGCAATTAATTTTATAGATATTGAATATATTTATGCATTCATAGGACCAGTGATATGTAGCTAAGGTTTCTCGCATGAAAGTTACTACTCATACAGACAACAGCACTTTTGTTTATGATATTATTTTAAGTATTAATAAGAATTAGAACATCCCGGATGTTACATGCTTATTATTTTTTGTTGAGCATCAAGTTGTTAATGTTCAAGACTTTTTTATTTAATTACTTATTTTAGGTTAAGCTAGCTTGTCTTGTCACTATTACGTGTATAAAATTGTTTAGTTTTCGAATTTGTGTTCGTAGCAGCAGTATTCCTAATAGCACTTGTTTTTTTTTATTTATGTTTGTGTTGTTTGTAATAAAGAACTACCTTCATTTCCTGCATTTATTATATTTTATATAATCTTATCCTGTAAAACTTTCTAAATGTATAATTATACATATATTGTATACAAGTTCTCTGTTTTAAGAATCAGATTTCCCAGTGATTTTTGTTTCTAATAAATATAAAGATACAAACGTATGTGTTCTAATGTTATTGATAAAAGGGTTGATAAATGTATTAAAAATAATAGTAATTTAAAGTGCCATCTTGCTGGTTCCTCGCAATTGCATGACAGTGTAATTGTTGCATTTCTATGTTAAAATATACTACACCGAATTCGAATACTTATATATTATGTCACATCAGTAAAATAAAATTATTTTGTACTATACTATCATGTTGAGTTTGATTTTAGTGCTTAAGAATACCATACAATAAGATTACATCATAGACATAGTCAAAGATTTCTTAATGATATTATAATTATTACTATTTTTTCGACTCTGAAGAGGTCAGCGCTTGACCACAATTCACCTGATGGTAAGTGTTATTGAGGTCTACGATGGATCGCGTTTACCGGTTAAAAGGAACCGGTTCACTTCGCCTTGAAAATCGCTAGAATGTAGTCATTGGGGAACAGGGAATTCGGCAAGTAATTCCAAAGTTTGGCGATTCGGATAACAAAGGTGGAGGCAAAACGTTTTGTGCGTGTCTTGGGCACCTCAACTGTAAACCAACGCCGCTTTGGCGTTATGTTTGAGTTATGGCCACCATTGGTGTCTTCGTCAGTCAATAAGTAACATCTATGTTGCCACTACCAGTGTTGCGCCACTGACATAAGAGACTTGACTCCCGGCCGGCCCGGCAAGTCTTGTATATAAGACACTGGTCCTTCACAAGAATAAGAATAAACTAATAATAATCATAGTTGGATGTGGGTATATCTACCCTAATAATCGTTCAGGATCTTATGCCTAGAAAGAGAACAATTTGAATCTTTGTTGATATATGAACACCGACATACAGAAGCTATAGTAATTGATTAATTCATTTTTTCTAATTGTATTCTTCTGTGAATCTAGCATATGAAAAAAAAAATACTGGACAAGAAAAAAAATCTAGTTGTCACTGTCAAGTAAGCCACATCATTAAGCAAGAACGATAGGTTACTCATAAAAATTGGATAGGTGTATTTATTAATGGCTTAACTTGCAAAAGTACGTGATTAATGAGGATAAAAACTCCAACCTAATCGCATATAGAACTACTGTTGAGTGATGCAAAAAGTCGTTATATTTTACTGTTGGTTTGTGTTTACAAATATATTAATTATTATTCAAAATGTAATCGACGTGGAGCGTTGTACAGTTAAAAGCATAGTTACTGGTAAAAAACTGGGCCATATAATTCGTGGATTTGTTGAAATAAAGAACACAGGAGGATTTTATCCATGTTCACTTTTTATTAGTTGACAAGCACATCTGACAAAGAACTTAAAATCTTAATAAATCTCAGTTACAGCCTCTTTCAAAAACTTAATACAATGTTTTTTTCTTTTAATTCTGTTTATTATACATACCATGTGTTTGCAATCTATTGCTGCACATATAGGGTCATAATGATGATAAATCTTAGGTACATACCTACAAAATTTGAATACTATGTTAACCATATTACGGTAACTATAACTATGACCCTTTGTAAATGCAATGTGCTATGGAGAATGATATTATAAGTAAAATTTTAGGGATGCTCAACAGTGTTTTGCTCAGTTGTGAGCAAAAGCCTTTGTTAAATCAACTGTTGCGCATTATTTTCGCCGTGAATCTCATAACATGACGCAAACTATTTACTTGTCAAATTTGACAGTTTCATTGAAGTCATATTCTACGGGCAAGGGATATTCATACTCAGTCGAAATGGGGATACCATAAAAAACCCGAAATTATTTTTGTATATGGCAACACCATTTTATTTTTCTTATTATATGTCAGCATCGTCAAAAAGAAATTGATGATATGGTCACACGTATTTGTATACCATATAGAACGTCCAAAAAACCGTACATTGTTCATTGGTTTAAAATTATGGGATCGTGAATAGGAAGATTTAAAATTTTAGTTTTAACACTACTTGCCTGCTTCCGCTAGAACTATTAAATTTAGCAATTTTTGGTGTAAAAAGTTTTCTTCCATTTTATCTGACTGTTTGTTATTTCATAACGGATAAGCGAAAAACAGATCAGGCAGAAATTTTGCAACAGGATAATATGAAACTTGAGGATTAACATAATCTTACCTAAATGGTAAGATATGAAATAAATTTACTAAAAAATATTCCAATTGTTTTCTAAAGCAATGTAGAAACGCCAATTTGAAACCCATTGCAATGCCACAGACACATTAATTAAATAAAAGCATAGAGAACGTATAATAATTTTTGAGACGCCTTGTATGAATTTCCAATACATAATAACACTTATTATTTGGTTTCACTTCATAAGCATAATATAGCATAAGCAGCCCACTATAACTTTCCCATTGCTGGGACTCGGGGCCTTCTCTCACTAGTAGAGAGATATGGGTCATAATCCACCACGCTGGCCAAGTGCGGGTTGGCGGATGACACACGTCTTCAGATATTGCAGTCCTCCCAACGCGCTGGTTTCCTCACGATGTTTTCCTTCACCGTAAAGTGAGTGCAAATTCACACATAACTTAAAAAAAACAAGTCATTTTTTCATCAAGGGATTCAAACCAGGGGCCGGCTGATTGAAAAGCAGACGTTTATATCACCGAGCCACACTCGCTTAAAACTGGTTTCACATATTGAGCTATATTTGATTAAAATAGTTTTGAGATGGTGGCCGCCACTAAATAGCATTCCGACGGTCATGCATTTTAGACTGGACTGGTAAGTACGTTAAAACTTCGATTACAGGATTCAGAACAAGCATTGTAAAGCACATCACCATAATGATGTGTATACTGTGAGAATGTACAATGGGAGAAATAGGTTCATTTTATAATATTTTTATTATTATTATTTTAAATGTGTTTGTTATGTTTTATTTGTTACGTTGTTTTTCTTTGTATATAATTGAAAATAGTTTACTTAATCTTAATGTAGTATTTAAGCCGAGTCATAATAATAGTTCTTAGCACTGTAATTTATTTTATTTTCTCATAGTCTAAGTGATACGTTTGGTTTAGCTGTAAGTGCCATTTTTATAAATAAACAGGATTTGAATTTGAAACCACAAGTTTTTGAGTCCGAGGTTTTGTTTTTTTGAGTTGTTTCGAGCGAGTGAAGCCGCGAGCAACAAATAGTTATCTCTATGTTTAAGTAGTTAAAGTAAATTAGGTAAGTCTATTTGTACATATTTCCTTAGGTATTTGGATCAGTTAGGAGCTGTTAACACGTTAAAATTAAAAAAGATGTAATGTACTGTAGTGCCTATATGGATCATTTCAAAAATATAGATATGGCAACTTTTAATACAGACTGGTCCTGTTGCATACTAGGGTTATTATTTAGAATCGGGGCCGCAAGGAAGGGGGGGGAAAGGGTAGAGGGGAGGTTGGGAACCCCTCCACTACAAACCCCATCTGCAGGAGACAAGTAGTTTTTGAGTTATTAATGTTTAAAAAATTTGAGGTTAAGTACTAAGTTTTTTAACAGGTAACTCAGAAGGGAAATATGTTGGTATCTTTCGACCAAAGTAGCTCTGTAACCCGACCGAAGATAAGACCGAAGCTCCTGCCCTAGCCTTCGGTCCCAAAAATAACCACGAAGACCTTAGTCTTCGTGGTTATTATTTTTGTTGAATAACAGCATTTCGGTTCTGGCAGTGGTTCACAGTTCAAACCTAACCTAACCGACAGTGTTTTTTTGAGCTTGAAATCTGCCTTAGCTAGTGAATTAAATAACAAATTGAAAAGACAAAAAAGGAAAACATTCGCATACACTCGAAAGTAACGGAATGACGCTTAAATTTTACCGCTCAAAATGGTGTTAAAACTTTTTGTTTTAATTTAAATTTTACCGCTCAAAGTGTTGTAAAAACGTTTTGTTTCATCTATTTGTTACAGATGTAAACTGTCAAAATAGTTAAAATTTACTTTTAGCGTTTCGTTTCTGGTTTGCAAGCAAACTGTCAAACGATGAAAATGACAGCAAACACGTTTCATTCTACGTATTTTCTGCTAAAAACGTTTCTTTTCTCACTATTTCAATGAAACTTTGAAAAATTATTTAAATTATTTAGGCGTGGCTCCTGCAAATAAAATGTTATAAATATGTTATAAACAACCATTTCCGACACCCCTGTTGTATTAGTTTCTCCAAATTCATGCGGCCCCGATTCTAGAGCCGACCCCATTCTAGGTTGTATATATTACTTATTTATTACTGTTCTTTGTATACTGTATTTGACAGTTTAAATCAAAAGTAACTAAACAGAGCTCCTTGAAATAATGGATCACAGTTCTGGGTCGCTGGCATACCTGTTGCACCAGATGGTATGTAAAAAGTACAAAACTTAATACATGTAGTCTTATAGCATTTGTGTATTTTTACAGATCTCGGCACAACAACACTGGTTGTGAAAAGTATGAAGTTATGCTGCATCTAACAGGAGAAGATGGGGCCAAGCTTCAGCACATTTCTAGTTTACAATAATTTGCAATAAAGATAATCCAAAACTGTGTTTTTCATTGGTTACACATAATTATTTACCTTTAAGTTAAGGGTAACTAGGTTTATCACATCATAATTATTTTGTTATTATTTTCAGTAATTTATAGCCCATTGCTAGGCTGTACACTTTTATCTCAGTATGTAAAGGGCTTGACTTGTAGAATTCATATGTTATGCTTTGATTATTTACTTGTTTACTTGACAAGTAAATAATCAAAGATGTTATGATGCATTTCAAATACACAATGACTGGCAAGTAGCAGTTATCTTGCCTCAAACTAAAAAGTAACATAAGTAGAATTCAAAATAAAGTTAATTTTCATGCCCATTCTATCAAACCCTTAGAACCTTTAGGCTAGGAGTGACTACCTTTATCATATCAACATTTTCAGATATTTATAGGCCTGGGTTGCTGGGATACCTGTTACATCAGATGGGTATACATTCTGAAGATATTTTTTGTGTTGTCAAGTTGTTTGTAGATATAATATACTTAGATGGGTACTTCCTTGAACTTTTCCACACCTATATTGACACACTGTCTTCTCAAATTGTGTCTTTAATGCTTTATTTTATCTCAAACTACAGGTAATCCTGTAGTCTGAGTATTTTAGTTGATTTACAAAAATAATAATAAATTAGTTATCTATCCTATCTAAGATGCTATCAGGAACTGACCAGTTTAAATTCTCTAGCATACCATTCTGAAATAAAGACAACTTTTATTACAACAAAGACATAATAATTAAGAGTTAAAATAAAGTCTACCTGTTCAGTTGTCTGTATGCAATGCTAGTATATTATTTCCTAGTTTAACATATATGATCTGTTTTGGAGGACAGGCATGTTAGAATATAATATACAACCTATAAGGTCTTCCCAGGTTAAATAACAAAATGAAATGCCTATTTTTTGCTCAATAAGTTGTGTGCTATGTAACCTAGTTTTGAAGTGAACGAAATTAACTGAAAATGCTCTTAATCTAGATGGAAAAAATATCTAGCTGTTATATGATTTCAAGAACAGATGAGGAGGGCGCAATCAGTTTCAGCCGATAGAGCTGGAACATAATTACTCACCTTTTGTACCATTGCTAAATAGTAGATCATCAAGAATGTACATATTTTAGCATGTTGCTACCTCGGCTTTCCTTTCGTTTGAGACTTTGAATTGAATTATGACTATAAATAGAAGATCTTATTATTCGAATAAAGCAGCTTTAGCAACGAACAGCAACGCATGATACTACTACCTTTAGTGGGTAATTGGTATTCCCTTACTAAGCAAAAATATGTTGGTTCCAATTATGTTTAGTCTAATAAGTAAAGTAAAGTAAAAAAAAAAGAAAGTAAATAAGCCTTTATTCTATTGCTTAAGTACATATTTTTAAAATAACATATATTTTACACATTTTTAAGCAAAAGTTGCCGCTTGGGCATAGGCCTCCCCCGCTAATTTCCAACTCTCTCTCTCCCTCGCCTGTCTCATCCATGTTGGTCCGCATATCTTTAGGAATAGGTCCCTCAATCTTTTCCTTTGTCTTCCAGGATTTCTCTTGCAATCTAGAGGGACCCACACTCCGTCACACGTTTCGTACATTTCCAATTGTCCATCCTGTAGACACGTCCCGCCCATTTAAATTTAAGGGTTCTTGTCCTTACACTTATGTCTGGTACCTTTGTTCGGTTTCTCAGCGTTGTATTGCTTACTCTATCTGATCTCCTGATACCTAGCATGCTGCACTCCATTTTCCTTTGTGTTATGGATATTTTCTCTTCATCATTCTTTTTGAGCGCCCAAGTTTGGCATGCATAAGTCATACAAGGCATTATCGCAACTTCGAACACTTAACTTTTTGTTCTAGTACTTATTTCTTTGCTTTTCATTATTTCCTTCAAGCTCAAATACTTTTTCCATCCCAAAGCTATTCTTCTTTCAACCTCTCTTTCTGTACAGTCTTTGAATGATACTGATGTCCCTAGATATAGGTATTCTTCAACATACTCTATACTAGTTCCATCCACGAAAATAGGCACAGGTTCCCGATTTGATATGATTTTTGTTTTTTTGGCATTTATCTCTAAACCGACTCTCTTGCTTTCTCTACATAATCCACGTACCATTTCTTCTAAATCTTGTGCGTTTTCTGCAAAAACAATAATATCATCGGCAAATCTGAGATGACTTAGGTATTCACCATCTATATTGATTCCCACTCGAGGCATTTAAGTCTAAAATGTGGTGTGTATTTAAATATTTGAATTTACGGGCCAAGTGACATAACCAAACAAAAGAAATCCTAACCATTTCGTGTATGTACACAACATCCTATACGTACATCAAACACCCACAAGCAAACTATATAACCAGTGGCCAAGACCTCTGTTCATAAAATATCTAAAGAAATGTGAAGCTTTTGATACACTGGTACTGCGTGAAAATAGACAAAACAAATGAACTATTACTTATTCAATGTCCTCACTCAGTGTACTACATTGATAAAAACTTAAACACATTAGCAAAATTTTCACTCACACAAACAAAGCATATTTGGAAAGGACTTTGCCAGAGCGTAGAAAATATTAGCGTTCATTAATTTAAAGACAAATATTCACGTTTTCTGACATATCTACGGAATTAGTGTGATACAGATAACAAATATTTTCATTAATAAACATTCAAGAATGAACAGAACTATTCATTTATTATCTGTTTGATGTTCATTCTTTTGGTTTATTTTTTATCTGTGTAATGTTCATTCGCCAAAGAACGGTACTTCGTGAATATAGACAGTGCGTATTCTACTCTGGATGAAATAAGAATAAGAAGTTTAAATTTGTTTATTTTTTCGTATCTTCTCGTTCCACGATTTTTTCACTCTCTGCTGTTGTATTTCGTCGAAAGCTAAGTTTAACTATAATACCTACTTACTAATTTGATATAAACAGCAATCGTAATTATTCCTTTAATGAGCTTGTCTTACATTATAGACGAATATTTCTCTAAGAATGGAGGGAGGTGATCTTCCGTCAACATCCGCAAGTACTTGGACAATAAAGGTTGCGAGTAAGGAATCGCCGAAACCTAGTACGTCTCAAAAATCACTGGAAGAAATGGATACCTCTTCACCTGTAAAACAACTCTCTCGGTATTCAACCGATATTGTGAAAAACCCTCTCGACGGTTGGACAAAAGAAGAAAAGTTGCAATTATATCTTGGGATCAGAAATACAGGTTCCAAAAATGTTAAAGATATTCAGGAAAGAATACCAACAAAAACTACAGAGCAAATCATAGCAGCAATATCACATTTCAAGGAAAGAGCACAGAGGACTCCAGAATGTGAGTCTAAGAAGATGAAAATAAGGCGAAATAGAAATCCAAAATCTACTGTACCGTTAGGCAGTTGGGCAAAATTATTAACTGATAATCTTAGTTTTGATGAGTTACATACTGAGATGGTAAGTGCTATGCGTCTGATTGCTGAGTTTGATGACATCCCACCTGCTTACTTGACTGAACATATTGATTTTAGACAAGCTTACCATCAAATTGCCGATGCCATGGAAGGCAAGGCATTGACTAATGTTGAATACATATCTGAAATGTTGAATAGCTGTCTATTTGAAACAGCATTAATAAGCAAATCATTTATGTCACTTACATCCTTGACCAGCATTGTAAACTCAATCAATTTATCTGAACCGGCCACTGATTTCTCCAGGCCCACTACAAGCCATGAGGAAAACTTTATGCGACAGTTAGTATCACAAAAAAATTACAATCCTCTAGGAATATCTCATACACTCATAACACCTCCAAATACTCGTATTGAAGATCCCAGTAAATAAAATAATTAAGCAAGGTCTTCTGTATAAAATGATATAAATGGTACAACTTCTTGTCCTACAGATGTACATTTATTTTTAAGCTTAAAGAAATAAATTTAAACACTTTCACTAATTACAATAGTTTTATTAAATATTTCATATTAACAATATTGTAAACTGATTTCTATTAGGCAGCTGCGAAGTTGGGTATTTATGAATCCATTATCCATTATTCTTTTACACATTTTGTGAAAAGGTACAAATAAGGTATACACAATATTAAAAGTATTTTTGAACAGTTTTAATGCTTTTGTCATCTTTTGTACACAATGATAACAAACTTATACTACTAATTTCAGGTTTTGTTACTTGTAAATTCATAGTACTTATTCAAAAAGTCTTTTTGATTTTGAACAAACAGAAATGAACTGTGCCTTAGTACACAGACAGAAGTCCTAAATAGAAATAAATATTATTTTTATTGGACTCATAATGTATTTTGGAAAAATAATTTATTTTAGAATCATGGCTGGTAAGACCACTATCCTTAGTAGCTATTATATTTTAACTAGGAATTTAACCATTCAACAAACTTGCTGAACAATTTTAGCGCAACTTTGACCATTCTGTCCCAAAACCCAGGCTCCTCCTGTGACTCGCTGGGTCCCGTGGGGTACTCATCATCAAATGTCTCCACCTGACGTCTTTCCCGGAGCAGTACTTCAATTTGGTTGTTTTCTGTTGAAAAGAGTAAATGAATCAGTATCATTAGGTTGTTACTGATTATGAAAATGTACTTCTGGAATATAATAGGTATTGTTATACTTTTGAGAAGAAAGCAAAATTTTGATTCTGGTAGACTGCAGAAAGAAGTTCTTTTGCGAATAATATAAAATCAAAAGAACTAATATCTGAAAGTTTTTTAGATTCATACTCACTCATTAAACTTGAACTTTCTGCTGGTACCTGTGTAAAGAAAAATGACAATTATGTTTATTAGTTATTAATGTAATTGGTAGTTAAACTAACTGAAGAGACAACAATGGACTGTAGTAAACACCTTGTAATTACTCTGTACTAGCTATAATTTCCTAATGGATAGTTATTGTTTTTCAAATGCGTCGTTAGCTTTCAACTTGCCATTGTGTCATAACATGTATATTTCGATGATGATGATGATTAGTGTACAAAAGTAAAAGTCAAAAAGTTAACCTTCATTTCATCATATATTGGTTAAAAATACTGATTGGCCGACGGAGCGAGAGAAGTCTAACTGGCCAATTTTGTTCTCCCTGTCGTTTTCTTTCGTCTGTATGCATGTTTGATCTCGCGTAGAGGCCGTAAATTTGAACCAATCTCGGCGAAACTTGGTTTTAGGTAAGTACTATTAGTCTATTACTCAATAGAATTTTTAGTCGCCGCCGATTTTCGATTAGAGGTCATTTTAAATGATATTGGATAGAAAGATTAAATACTATATTCTTAAGAGTTATTCTGAATATAAATAAGTGTATTTTTTATACTATATGAAGTAATAAAGTTTCGGTAATTACGAACGATGTTAAAAAATATTTTGTCCGCGATGTCTACTGTTCGGAGAACTACTAGTAAGTACAATAGTTTCTTGTTCAACAGTGTAATGACGATGATGATTTTTGCTGGTGACATTTTTCTAAAAGAGACTTTACATAACTCACGACAGATAATCTCGGATGAGCCTAATATATGATCTCAGAATACAGAAAGAACATATGATAACAGCAATAAAAATATATTGATCATGAATTTGAATCTGCGTTTATCAAACGTTAGATATATTAATCCAAGTAAGTAGTTTATATAACACTTACATGATATCCGTCACAATGTGAACAAAATATTAAAGCTATAGCTACTAAAAGTCCAATGTTCAGGAGCTGCAAGCTGAGTGGCCTCATGGCTACGTTATCAATCACACCATTGACTCCCCATGACTGTGAACTTGTCGTTTTATAAGAGGGCGTGGTCACGCCGTTGGTAGCGGAAAATCATGGCTTTACTATACAATCACTGGTGAATCAACAAGTGCCTCGCTCCATTGTCCAGCACGTTATTATGTCAGTGATTCTTAGGCGATAAAGTGATTTAATGCTAGTATTAGCAATAATTTGTTATGACAATTTATTGCCTATTATTAGATAGTGGTGAACGTCATGTTTAATATCATACATCTGTACTAATAGTAGAGTCCAAACTTTCGTAACCATCAAAATTAGAAGTACATAGATATGTAGGTAATGGCATACAAAACCTACCTTTAATAAGAACCTAGGCATCTCCCTTACTTTTGTAGGTAACAGGGGTGATGAGTTTACCATCGCTCAAGTCAAGTTGTTGCTCTACTCATCTCTTATTATTTTTACACGTTCCAACTTCAGAAGCTCTACGATTGGTTGTCCTATTTATTTGGCAAGATTATATATACCAACCGAACAAACCAGAGTTTCGGCTTGATGATAGCAGCTCAAGATAAAAGTTCGCCTTCCATGACTAATGCTCAGACAAAAACAGACCATCTGACGCAACAGGGGTGGAACAGGTATGCCAGCGATCCAGGGCTGTGCTTCGTTATTTCAAGGAGCTCGGTTGGCTAGGGTAGGCTGGTAAGTGGGGAATGCATAATACGCTCTTAGCGGGATGTCTGTGCAGGTCTCATCACCTCCACTTCAAATTAGAATTATATACGTACCTACCTAAAAGCGAATGTGGCTCGGTGGTATAAACGTCTACTTTTCAATCAGACGGCCCCTGGTTCGATACCGGCCCTACACCAATGACTTGTTCTCCAAGTTATATATAGATTTGCACTTGCTTTACGGTGAAGGGAAACATCGTGAGGAAACCGACACGTTTGAAGACTGCAATATCCGAAGACGTGTGTCATTTACCAACCCGCACTAGGCCAGCGTGGTGGAATATGGCCTATATCTCTCTCCTAGTGACGCACACATCGTTAGCGTAAAGGTTACCATGCCGGACTGCTAATCAGAAGGTTCCGGATTCGATTCCCGGCCCGGTCAACATCTTTGTGCTTATCTAAATTTGTTGGCTGTGGGTCTGGGTGTTAAATATGTATTTATATATAATATGTATGTATGTATATGTAGTATATCAGTTGTGTTAGCAACCATAATACGAACTAGAAATGGTTCAGTATGGGGCTAACCAGCCGTGTGTGAAATGTGTCCTAATATTTATTTATTTAGTGGGAGAAGGCGCCGAGTCCCAGCAGTGGGAACGTAGAGTGGGCTGCTTATGCTATGTACCTACCCAAATACTACAGCCGATTTTTACGATGTCGTCCACAGGGGAATGCATACGGTCAATATCAATACCTACTCATTCTGAGTACGAAATAATTTTGCTATCGAGTGTACAGACAGTGATGGCAGTGTTACAGCTGACGCACCCACATGCATGTTCCATAGCGTGATTAGGTGGTGACCTTGTCGATTCAGTAAGCGTTCTGCATGAAAGAATGGCCACAATGGGACTGTTTGCTGAGAATTCGCGAGCTTAGTTGGATAGAAGAGCCAAGTCATTCACATCATCATGACAAACAGTAATTACTTACTTAAATAGGTAGAATCGATTAATTATCATCATTATCAGCCATCTATAGCCCACTGCTGAGCATAGGCCTCCCTTCGTGTACCCCACTCGTCTCGGTCTTGTGCTGCACTCATTTAGGCCTGCCCACGATATTTCGTATGCCGTCTATCCAATATGCGAGTTGCCGACCGACACTTCTCTTGCATTGATCTACAGCTTTTGCTGAACAAAAGCCTACTAACTATTCTTATACTTTTTTGTATGAAATGTTTACATATGTATATATTTATTCATGTCCAACCTGCCGAACCAATTTGAACTGTATTTGGAAATAATTGTCCAAATGCGAGTCGGGTATGAAGGGTTCCATGCCATAATCTGTATAAAATGCCAAAAAATATAGTTTGTAATATGGGAGCCCCCATCAATTTTTTTTTCTGTTTTATTTCTTTTATGTATGTTCTGTTATAGCGGCAACAAAAATACAATATATCATCTGTAAAATTTTTAACTCTCTAGCTATCACAGATCTTGAGATAATGCCTGGTGACAGACAGACAGGCGGATAGATAGCGAATAATAGGGTCCTATTGGTACCATTTATTGGTACAGAATCCTAAAAAATTGGGCAAGTGTTAAATAATAACTGATATATAGCAAAAAAAAACATGTTTATTGTATGAGGTCCTTAATATTTTTTTGTTGTTATAGTGGCACAGGAAATACTTATCTTGTGAAAATATTAGCTTTCTAGCTATTATGGTTTCTGAGATACAGCCTGGTGGCAGACAGCGGAGGCTTTTAGTGTTTTTTTTTAAGATTCCTAAAAGCATTGACGCAGGTAGGTGTGATGCGCATAAAGATCTAGTTGATATACTATACTGTTGATATGTAACATACATAAGTGTACCCATTATAGGTACATTATAAATCCTATTTCTATGGTACACCAGTAAGTCATGTAATGTCTTTTCTGTGGGTCAAGTCTGGTAAAGTATCAAGAGATATAACTTAACATCAGGCAAGCTGCAGTCAAATGTAAGCCTATCTATACTATAAGACTCTTTGCCCTGACTCATTAATTCATTCATTTATAGGCAATACAGAGCCCAAACAGCTAAAAAATCTGGCTATCTGGATATTTGTAGTTTCAACAAGTTACATGAAAAGCGACCAACACGCGGGCGGAGCCGCGGGAACTGCTAGTTTCATCATAAAAGCTTAACTAGTGTAATGTTAATCCTGAAATTAAAATACAGTAATTGAATGAGTCTTAGGTCATTTATTACAATTTTAAAGACAAATAATGTTGAAGTAATATTGAATCTATCATATTTCATTGATGCTACATTAGGTAACTTACAAAAAAGAATACATTCTTATGACAATAATGAAAGATATGTACACACATACAGTATATGTAGATAGAAAGATTCTAAAACTAGACTTACAAAAATAAAAAAGAATCATCTAATTAGCATGTATTACTTTTTTGACGCTCCAAACCCTGAGAATCCCATGATTTGGGCGAGTTCATTAGGTGTGTTTGTATCTTCTGCTTCCTCGGGGTCATCAAGCTTGCGTTTCTTATCACGACGTCTCTCGCGACGGAGCTCTTTTACTCTAAGCTCCTCTTCAGCAGCTTCCCGAAGCCGGCTGTCTAGTTCATATTCACGTTTCTTCTCTTCCAATTTTCTTTTGTTGAGTGCAAAACGAGCTTTTACCTGGAAATGAGAATTTTATAATAATAGTATAGTATAATTTTATAATATTTTTAGCAATAGATTTTAAAGATGTTTGTAGAATTTAATTCGGGGAAACTGTGGTGTATACCCTACCACCTTTAACCCCTCCTGCAATATTTCAGCTTCATCTACATGAAACTGCATGATTGTTGCTTTGAAAAATAAAATATACACCTCAGTAAATATCAGTAGGGTGTGTCACATCCCACCACACACTCACGGGATTAAAAATAAGAAAAAATATTCTACAAGCCAATTGTTAAAAAATAATGT
The DNA here is from genome assembly GCA_035578125.1 of Mellilla xanthometata. Lineage (NCBI taxonomy): Eukaryota > Metazoa > Arthropoda > Insecta > Lepidoptera > Geometridae > Mellilla > Mellilla xanthometata. The sequence continues at coordinate 8,382,213 of JAPUBQ010000008.1, forward strand.
ACTAGGTATTAATATTTAGTTGACATTATAACTAGTAACAGTTACATCACCCTGACCTGATCTAAAGAACTCCGTTCAATTTTCATTGACATGCCCAAGTTCCTCTGATGTTTTTTGCCATTGATGTGGTCCAGGAAGTTAATAGAGTCTTTAACGACACAGTCACAGACATTGCAGTAGTAACCCCCTGTTTGAGATGTTGGAGTATTTTTAGTGATAACAACACTCTTGCCTAACTTTGAGTCAAGGTCTACTTTATAATCCCGCTGTTTGAGGAGCTCTCTCTTTACAGGTGCAGCTGAAATGAAACAACATTTATTTTTCAGTAAGCATTTGACATTAGAAGATTTTCTTAAGAGATTGTTAGGGGTATGGCATAGATAAGTTGATAATAACTATACTAACTTCACTTTCAGAAAGCTGAAGATTATTGGAAGTTCAGTTGCTTAGGTAAGAAAACTGGAGTTTCTTAATGATTAGCGCTAAAGTATCAGTTGCAGCAGTTGCGTTAACTATAAGGTATTGTAGTTTGGTAATAGTAATCTAGGGAAGCGCTAATAGTTCTGTTAGGATATTAATAGTTCGAGACGTCGTTGTAAACCTTTCTTTTTCGATTTCTCCTCTTCTTCTAATTCTGCTTTAAGTCTTTCTGCAGCTATCTTTTCGAATTCGTCTTTGTCCCATTTTCTGCGGTGATCGTCTGGCCTCATGGAACTCATTGTGTGCACAATGTATTTACAGGTAGTTGAAATATATAGTTTCGAAATGCAGTTAATTCTAGCACATTAATATCTGGAAATCACAAAATAACACGGCCACTTTATCAGTCACAAACGAAAATCAAAGAACAAACATAACAAACCATGGAATTTGCATTACATGTCAATGCTGTCAATGCTGTGGCTAAACACAAAGACGTATCATTGACATTGACACATACTCTATGATAGGAACTTATTACAAATGGGTAGGTACCACGATTTTGGCGTACTTTCGTAGGACTGCGTTTGTATAATGATAATTATGTATTAAAATAAATAAATAAATATCGCAATCAAATTGATTGATTGATTGATTCAATCACAAATGTTAAAATGTCACTGTCATCATGGCAATGACATTTGGTTGCTGAATTGATAGAACAGATGTATTTTTTTAACTATTTGGCTTTACACCACTGAAGTATTTATATACTATGCAATAAAATCTCTTCTTGCACATAGAAATTATTAACTGGTCAACATTCAGTTCGGAGAAGTCGCTGCGTAATAAAAATGTCGTCCAGGGAACGTGTAGTTACTAAACCGGCACTGCTTTGCGGCTCTAAGCTCACACACATACTTACTAACAACTAGCTTTTTCATAAAGTATAGCGTTGGTATTATATTTCAAAAAGGCTCTTACAAAATTAAATGAGTTGTGTAAGTGTTGTCTCTTCATTAGAGTTATAAATAAAATTCACGTGAAAAATGCAGTATACGAGACTTTGTTAATTACCTTCTAGTAAGTGCCACCGAGTAGCTAAAACTTGGTTACCTAATGTTAATAGTAAGTATCATAGAATTATATTGTAAGTAGTTAATTCGTCGTAAAATATTTAGTTATTTATTTATCAAAACAGGTCTACACATAGTTACAAGTATTCATTTAAAAAAATGGAAACCTACCCTCACCCATCAAATAAAAAACTTGAAATCGGTTCATACGTTCATTAGCTACCACGCATCAGACAGACACATCAAACTTATAACACCCCATCGTTTTTGTGTCGAGGGCAAAAAAATGTGTAGTCTGAAAATAAAATGTCTTCTTTCTTTTTGTCTTTTAGGTATCTACGGGAAAATTGGTAGTTATGATACCTAATTTAAGGTGTCAGTATGTAACGTAACAATTAAGGTAGGTACCTTAATTAGATAATTAGACAGACATAGATTTTCACAACATCGCATTATGGCATTATGTATGAATGAAAACATCTATTTATAACTTCAGTGTAAGAATAAAATATAAAAAGAATGTAAAAGCACATTGTAAGTTGAAGCGGCACCGTGTTAGAGCCAAAGAAATGTCCTACATTTCAGCATGTAGGGCGAGATATTTTAAAGTCGCTTTCGATGTAAATTGCAAGGGGAACAAAGCCGTCGGTCGCGTGAAGGACAGACACGATCCAACAATTACCTCAGCCACTACCAAAAATAAAATGAAACGTCTTCCTTAAACATAATTTTCCACATAAATTACCGGCAACGTCCATCCCTTTGAAAGTCCATTAAACGAGTTTTAGTTAAGCTAATAAAGAGATGAAAGCAGCTGCTGTTTGCAGATTTGTTACTGACGAAGATTGAATTAATTTATTCATCTTATATATCTCGAAGGATTTATTTACAGTGCAATTGGCGTAGTTGATCCAGCGTAGCTTAATACTCGTACTACGATGTAGACAATGATGACGAAATAGTGTAGCAAGTACTACAGGACAGTAAAAGACTGCAACTACACTAACAGTAAAAATAATAGGTTCTCATTTTAAGATTTTTATATGTTTGTAACCAAACAAAATACGTCAAAGCATTATAAAAATATTTGAAGCCAAAGATCTAGAAGATAGCAGCATTTAGGTAATATTTATGAATGTATAAAAAATAATAATAATATCCATCTATATTTTACCCTAAAACAGTTCATAAAAACTGATACAATTCCACCAACTAACAACAGAATTCGAAAATTTTAAATTAAAACCTGTGGTGTTGATTATTTTATTTTCAACGCGAACAAGTTTTATGTTGCTTGACAAAATTTCAATTTAAAATAGTATGTGTATCCGTCGCGTCGTTCCCAGAAGTTAGATTGCGAACTAAACAATACGTTGAATATTGGAAATGTTCGGTGAATCGAGAATGTAACGTGTCACCGAGGTATTTGCATGAATTATCCGTGGGCTGACTTGGTGGGATCTACTTGTGTACACTGAGAACATATGTATATCGAATTCTCAGTTCTTATTAGGTAATTCGACGTCAACTTTATAGTAAGTACCTGAATACCTGAGTTTGGTAGTATACTCGTATGCTTGCTCGAATAAAAAACTACCCAATAATCTGCAGAGAAGATTTATATTTATATAAGAATAATAAAAACGGATTGTTTGCAGTCGAACGCGAAGTTTTTTTTTACATTCCAGTTTTGTTTATATATAATTTCCAATGACATACATGCTTTATGGGCTTGAACTACTTTTATCAGAATCGTGCATCCGGTTGACCATAAAACATTTTACTCGTACCATTGCTTAGGGCTTAGTCATGGCAATCAAACAAAATGGTACGGATAGGTAAGTTGAAGGAACCACAACTTCCTCTATGGAGCGAATACATAACCAAGGGACTCTCCATTTTAACATTATTCCAATCTTTTTGATGGTTTCATTTATGTAATTGTGGTTAATAAGATAATGATCAAAGAAGAAGCGATGACAGCTCAGTAAGACGTGCTTTTGCCTCACGTCCCGCAGGGTGCGGTCTCGATCTCCGCCAATGAGTTTGAGTTTTACTTCTTTCGGTAAAGGTAAATACATCACGAGGAAACCATAACATAGCTTTAGAGCATTTTCTTGTGCTCGCCTGATTAGTTACCGCCCTAAGTTGAAAACCATTAAGTTTATTATGGTGGTTTAAAATCCTAGAAGTAAACATCCATTGCCAAGCACCTAACGGTGGTGGTATGTTTTTGGTAGTGATTTTGAGACCCAGTTATTTCAGAATAGACATGCAACACCATCTGCCAGACTATCGCTAACTCCTTGTGGTTACGCGACTTGCATCAAAAACACAGCTGTACAGTTTTGAAAGTTGCGTTTGTAACGGCAAACGTTGTTTTTCCTTAAGTACAGTTAAAAACACTTTAATTGATCAGTTATCGAGCGGGATGAAAAATTATTAAATTAAAATGGCCATAAAAAATAGGGGTTGGTGATAAAAAAGTCAAAATTTTGGGTTGTATGTATATTTTAAAGCCACGTTAAAAAAATCGACAAGAAATTAAATAAATATATTTAAGGGTAAACAACTCTTATTACTTAGGAGTATAAAAAATAGATAGTAGCCGATTCTCAAACATACTTAATACGCATATAAAACTTGGTAAAAATCAGTCAAGCCGTTTCGGAGGAGTAAGGTAACAAACATGGAAATTTTATATATTAGAAAATAGGATATGTAAAGTTTTATATATTAGAAGATAGGATATGTAAAATTTTATATATTAGAAGATAGATAGATATATATGTTTACTCTCCGTTACAGCGCAAAAGTTTCATCGAACACAGCTCGTCGCCAACAGGAATGGTTATGATGTTACGTAATGGATCCGCAAGTACTCACGTTGCTTACGTAGACGTGAAGCCACGTACGAAGATGCTTCGATGGTAATCCACTAGAGAGCTGGCTTGATCGGATATAGCTGTATCGGTACAGCGCTACGCATACGGAAGTATATAATAAGTTAACATCATACCGTTGCGTAGCACCTGTAGCTTCGCTAGCTTAGGTGATCTGACATAATCGTCGAAGCTAAGCAACGGTCAATGCGGACGGTGTTTGGATGCATGTTCATGCTCAAGAGTGTTGTTTTAAAAGTGGCATTTTCATCTGGGTGCATTTTACATGACACACTAAATTGTAGGTCTCGGCTGTTAGTCTTAGTACAAGTCAGAGGCCTCCGGGCGGCTTGAAAAACTCTCGACACCAGAGCTTGGCCACTTACCTCAGGCAGAGGAAATCAAGTGTTAGAAAACATAATTATGTTCCTTTTTTCTTTTAATTGTATTAGCTTTAAAATAGGGTTAGGTATATTTTTTGTAATTGTACATATAAATTACGCTCGTTTTAATTTCTTATTTCTAATATTTTTTTTCAGTTTCTTTGATACTATGTGCAGTATATCACCGAATACATTGGCAGCTGCAGATTTGTGAAGAATCTCAGTCTCTAGTCCTATCACGCTGAATGGCAGTTTATTGTTACCAACGAAATGTTCTTCAATATATCAGAGAAAACACAATTGCGATAGCTCAGTTTGATCTGAAAAAAAGATATATTAGGGGCACGTTTATTAGAAGATGGAACATAAGGATAAAATGTGCTCAATAAGTAGGCTGGGGGCTTGTAGCAATATGAGAGACGCCCTCCATCAAGTGCCGCCTCACTATCACATTCCGATGAAACATATTGAAAACAATTCGACATGGACTTTTCTCGACACCCCCGACGGGGACGAGGGAATTGCTCAAATTGTTTTTGTTGGCTGCTGTTTTTGATAAAGTGTACGAAACGTACCCAATATTCAAACAAAATTGCTTTTATTTGTTCGGTATTTGAAAGTAAAGTAGTTATCACAAGTTTTAAGCTTACGAGTGTGCATGCGACAGATGGCTCGTCTAAGTTTTGACATGATGCATTTCTAAAATATTTGTGATGGAATCACTTCAATATAATAACAAGGATTGAGGTCTGCCCAATTTGAATTTAAAAATTGGTATTCAAATGAATAAATAAAGTAAGCTTATGATTCGGTCTACAAAGCGAATTAATTTAATTAGTTCTCAATTTAGTTTTTACGTCGAAAAAATCATAAAGTACAAACCCAATAAAAATAAAAGGGCAGGCGATAAAATTCAAATGGAAATGTTTACAGAGACGTCAAAATTGTGCTATTCCACGCCGGGCCGGGGCGGCCGTCCGAAATTACGGCTGGTCCAATTTGTATTTACGGACTGTAAAAATTAATGTGTATATTTTTTGTGGAGTTATTGCCGCAGAGGTGTGCGGTGCGGGAGTACTTATAACACTGGTTGTCCAAACTCGGCCGCGGTGAGCGATGAGAGAGTAACTTATTATGACGGGATGATATTCTACGGAAGCGTATGAGCCATTTATCACTTGTGAGTTTATCAGAACCTATTATAATTTATAGACAGAAATCTATATAGACGATACCTGTTTGAGTAAGCACAGGCATGTATAGATATTTTACGTAAATGTTTATGTAAATGTGGATCGAAGATAATTATTTCTCTTATGTTACATTCTATACTATGTATTATACATTTCAATACTAAAAATAATAATAGCAACAGACAATAACATCGCATGAAGTTAATTTACTAAATTAAAAATAAGTAAATTCGAACTCATAAAAAGTAAAACAAAAAATGCACTTGTCTCCTAAAAATTATGTGGGTCTTAATTTCACTTTAATGTTATTAAATTATTTTTTATTCTTAGTTAGGCAATTTAGTTTACTCAAACGAATCCAAGTAGGTTCCCCAAACCTCAAAACAAGATTTCAAAGATTTATATTTGTTTTCTACTTCTTCTAACTCAGAGAGAGACAAATACAAAGTTAAATGCTCGCGAAGTAGATTAAAGTCCAAGTTTATTTTCTTCCTTTGTTATCTGACAGGTTTATACCTAGCTGCAGTAAGCATACCTAGGTCACAGGGTAAGCCAACATAAACTGACACGATGGAATTATACTGCTTATTTCCCAAAGGTTCCGCTTTCATATTTCTGATGTTTGTGATGCCCGCATGTGAAAGCATGTTCGCGATTTGAAACTAACTAGATATTTGTTTAGAAATGTTATGACATCAAAACTGTTTTCTACAGAAGGAAAATAATTGCGTGCAATTACAAGTTCTTTAAAAAGCGAATGTGGCTTGGTGGTAAAAACGTTTGTTTTTCAATCAGACGGCCCTGGTTCAATCACCATACATCAAAGACTTGTTTTTCAAGTTATGTGTGGAATCGTTCACGCTTTACTGAGAAGGGAAACATCGCGAGGAAATCGACACGTTTGATGACTGCAATATCCGAAGACATGTGTCATCCAACACCCGCACTTGGCCAGCGTAGTGGTTTATGGCCTATATCTCTCTCCTAGTAGGAGAAGGCTCCGAGTCCCAGCAGTGGGAACGTGTAGTGGGCTGCTTGTGCTCACAAGTTCTTTATTTACTTTATTCTTGCTTTTATTGGGTCTTTAATTTAGTTCACATAAAGCACTGACTTTTGAATTACTTTTTCAGTCTGATAAACACAGTTCCTTGTCAGTACTTTGATTAACTTTTTCTTGCTACAGTTACTTTTACCCTTTGTATGATATCAGTGCCGAGTGAGATTTTGTTCGTATAAGAGATTACGAGTAGGTACTTAGTGTAAAAGGGCACCTAAGTCTACGCTATCTTATCAACACTAGGCCTTATTTCTGAATAGTACGTCCAGTATAGTAGACAGCTGAATAAAAGTTCTGGTTCCACTGCCGTGGGTGTATCAGTGCGTTAAATAAGTTTTGATTACTGTAATAGGTACATAAGTCGATGTGTAGTTATAGTTGTGTCTATCTAATAGATCCAAGATCCAACTAAAGTTACATTCTGAGCGTAACTTAAATTACTTCCTCAGCACATACATCTAAGTTGGTAGGCTTCAAAGTTTCTCCGAAATAGCAAATTCTGGGCTAAGTGAACATTAACCATTTAACAATGGACCGGTATAATAAGAACTTTATAATTCATGAGTTTCATGACATTCTTTTTTTCTCGTAGAATTAAATAATTAACCCAAACCATGAGAAAACTATCTATATAAGATTTATAATAAAACTTTGGTAGATCTATACAAATCTTAATTTCCTTGTAACGTTGAGTAAATCAACAGATACATAAGTATTCTCAAAACAATTTTAGTAAACCACCATAACAGTGTTTTATAAACTAGAAACCCTATTTCCTAAACCAAATTACGTTCCCGGTCGCATTTAGCCTGCCTGCCTCTTTTAGATTTATATTGCAGTAAGGTTTCCTAGCTTTTGACTACACTACAATAGTAGCATGAAAAAAATATGTACTTTACTGAATCAGAATATGAGATTTTCACTAGAAAATACGATCATGACGTTGATTAATGAAGAAAATCCATTTCTTAAAGTGCGTGCCACGTTCATTAGGACACTTCCATAAATTACGCTGAGTGTGCGACATCGTACTTAGCTTAGGTGGGCCTATTATATCTCAGGTAGCTTACACGTACCAATCAACTGTAATGCGTTCACGTTATGAATTGTACAATGAATGAGGTTAATGGATTATTATAGGTATGTTTTGTTTCAATTGTTGAAGCGGTATGAGAGCAAAATTGCATATTTTCAAAATCGTATACATAATATAATAATATAATATATTACATAATATACATAGTATACATAACCCTGCGTATTTTTTTCCGTTTTATGTCTTTGATTCCTTGTAATGAATTTTTAGAGTTCCACAAAACGATAACTTTCGTACTACGAAGTACAAGTTATTATTCTGTGCTCGTACGTAAATTTCACTCGATAGTTTTATTAAAGCAATATTTGATTTTAATTATAAAGAGCGGTTCTTCTGAAAGTAATTAAAAATTTAAAACAGATGCTTCTTTTTATAATTGGTAGACGATATTTCCTTCATTATTCATTAGAGCTTATAAATTCAGTATTATTAATGGTTGATTACATATGATTTTATCTCACGAAATGATTATATCTCTTAACGAAATCTGTATCTATATCCATGGCACGACTGAACATATTTATTCGTTCGTACAATATCGCGTAAAATAAATATGGCAGTTAAGTAAGTATTCTTAGAATTCGACTAAGTTTATTGTTTATTCAGTTAAGTAGGTGATACTGTTAAAATTTCAGCACATAAATATTCAACGCCTCATGGAAGAGACAAAACGTTTCGCGATTTGTCAACATTAATTATTAATTAATTAATTAATCGTTCATTTATTATATTTTCGTAAATAAGTTTACATAATGCTAACGTAGACGTACACGTGTAACTATTGATATAACTGGATCTTCCTGCGCGTTCACAAATCTTTTAATAGGATCTTCCCCAGTTCAGGACACTTTTATTTATAGTTCTTTATTGCATTTTAAAACTAATCTCAGTGTTGGCTGTAATACTGCAAACAACGGCACCTTGGGGGGCACAGCGCGCGGTCTGGGTACCGATTGCGGAGAGCCGGCAACAATAGTGGAGGAGCGCTGGGTAATTCCCTCGCGATTCGAGTTAATTCTCGGCTCTTGCGAGGTGTGGCCTGAGTTATTGTTTGTCCATCCTCGCCTCGAGCTCACCAGCCTCCGCACACCAAATAGGATTACGGCTTGTCCACACTAAGCTTTCATTGTTCCGCTGCCTCGTCGGCCAAGCCTTAAGCCCTGTTCAACAATCTGTACTGGCACTACGTACGTGCATTGCTCGCCAATAACCTATTTACGGCTTTATTGGATTGTCTACCTATAAATTATTAAGGCCTATTCTCTTCCCGATTGTTCTATTAGGCTATAAAACGTATTTATTAATGACCCTACTTTTAGCTCCTATGTATTTTTCCTTAAAACTCCAGAAATCGGCGGGTATTTTATTTGCCTTTGACCCAGTGAAATATATGTATGTATGCGTTTGACCCAGTGAAATATATGTAATAGCAATTAAACATAAATAATTTATATAAACATAAAATTACCTACTTAAATGGTGATTTTATGTTACAACTATTACGTAGAAACATTATAGTTGTAACGTATAGAAATACGTTAACAATTTAGACGGGGCTTGTAGTTGCTAGGAATATTTTCAGGCGGGGTACTTCAGCTATGTCATGTCAAACGTAATTCATTACATGATACTTTAATTGTAATAAACAATAGATAAAGTTATTTTTCCATTTTAATTTTAATTACATTTTACTTATGATTTACTATGTAAACCTAAGTTAACATAAACTAACACTAGGTACCTAATGTGTTTGGAGAGAATCTAATCTAAATGTAATACATACATATAGATAGGTATTTGATAAACTTTTGGATTCTACAAACGGTAACTATTATAGATAAGCTAATTAGTACCTAATTATTTACTTAAAGTAGTTTTCTATGGTCTCGCAAAAACAAATTCCCGTACAAAATAAAATATTCAAATTTTTAAATCTCAAACCTATTAAAGTCTTCTAGTGTTGACAGTATATATTTTAACACAAAATATACGCTTACAACCGATATATTGTCAAATGCTAACTATAAAACACCTAACTCCACGTACATCTGACAACAGCATAAAATATAACATGCAGAATTGCATACTCAGCAGTTGTTCGATATTCCGCTATTTTCGAGCCAAAATGTACCTACTAGTAATAAATCGTAAATAGTTTGAGCATTTCGTTTTGTTTGTCCGAGTAATGCGGTAGCGAGCCACCACACCCCTTTTAGGATGTTACTACGAATTTCTAGCAAAATTTTTGACATATTTTGTTCCACTTTCTACCAGTGATTTGAACGAGAAATGACTAAAGTAATATTAAAACAATGATGGATGCAAGCTTGCAAAGTAACACTCTCGGAATAGCTAGCTTTCTGTTATGGACCATTAAGGGCGCATTACTACGCTCATGAAAATTACCTACAATACAAATTCGGCAGCGGATTACAAAATGTGAACTGTGCTGATGCGACAGTCGGTAAGTGATTGTGTTACTTTAGATAATGATGCTTTGTAGTTGTGGTTTGTATAGCTTAAATTTTGTTTATTCAGAAATTACATAGAATAATAAAAAGCAAAAATATCTATTTAGATTATTACTATTTTTTTAAGCTTCATCATCTTCGTATGAGCTAAGTGGCCAAGCTCTGGTGTCGAGAGTCTTCAAGCCGCCCGAAGGCCTCTGACTTGGCTTAACGACTTCTTGTACGTAAGACAAACACACACAATTTAACGTGTTTACCCGCGGTAGCGCCCCAATATAAATGGCACTTGAAAAACGACAGTCTTGTGCATGGTCACCCATCCAAACACCGTCCGCATCGACCGTTGCTTAGCTTCGATGATCGAGTCAGATCACCTTAGCTAGCCGAGCTACAGGCGCTACAAGCAATGCCAGCCTAGCTGGGCTCGCCGCCTTACGTCCCGAAACTCGTTGGTTCGATCCCGCCAATGCTCGAGCTTATGTTAAAGAAAAACATCGCGAGGAAACCATAGCATGGTGGTAGGATTTTCTAGTGCTTGTTTATAAACTAGTGCAACAAGTTTAATTCTTGGTTCTAAGTTTGAGAGTACTTATAGCATTACGCGGAAACATAAACTTAAACTCAACAGAAAACTTCTGCAACTGGTCAGTGAGTAAATATTGAACTCATCAACCTCTCGGTTTGATCGCAGTGAAGTGAATTAATTCTGAAACTGGAAGCAACTCCTCAAACTACGCTTGTCGAGTTTGCATATTGCATTGAAGCAACAAAGTTCAGATTAAGTCAATACATCTGGATTTTCGGCACGTACATAAAGGTACATAATGTATGCTATACGAGAGTTCTTTAGGGCAAGTATATAGTGACGGGTGCCCAGTTCTATCCACCGAAGACATATGTCCTCAGATTTGTCCACGAACAATTTGGATTTCTCACGATGTTTTGTTTCACCGTACGGCGAGTGCAAATCTTTGCATAACATGAAAAACAAATCATTAGTGTAGGACCGAGATTGAGTCAGGCGTCTTCAGAAAAGCAGACGTTTTCTCAACGAACCATACATGTTTTTTAACATGATTCTCACGGATAAGTTAGTTTATTTTGAAACGTGATGGTTTGCTCTGCGTCCGCCATTTCGTTTCTCTCGCTTTGTGACAAAATTTGAAGCTTCCTACTAATTTGAGCTGTGTTGCAATAGAATATTCATGACTTATATTAACTTAACTCGGTCCGCATTTAGCAAGTTTTATTCGTCATCTTCCGAGAAGGGATGTAGAAAACAGGGCAATCACGAGTTTAAGAAGGAACTAGCACAAGTTTTCGTAGTCTGTAACAAATTGACTACATTGTTACCGCTTACAAAGAACGATTCGTGCGATGGAAATTGTGCTGATAATTTCGGACAAGGAAAACTGTTTTGATGATTCTGAGTAAAGTCCATGAAACAATTGTGCAAAATTAGCTATCAAGAAACGATTCGCGGTATCTTGCAAACTTTGGAAAACTTATTCAACTTATCCTAATTGTACCTTCATAGATTGACCAACAATAAAATAGCAGGAAGGCTTGATAAAACTAATTACCATCTTGTTTTGCGTCAATTAATTTATTGTATGTCATCTTCTTCTTGTTATGTAGCGGCTGTACCAAATATATAACAGGAATAATTTAAACGAACTTATGCGTACTCTGGAGTATTTCAAGTATATAAAAAATTGATAAAATATAAATAACAAGAAATAAAAACGAAAACTTAAAAAATGCACACACCACATACGGACAGCTTAAATGGCGTTGGACGGGACATATGTTACGAGACAGTAAAGAAAAATGGACTAAGTTAATAACAGAATGGTACCCAAGAGAACACAATGGTAGCGAAAGAAATAGAGGCAGACAAAGCATAATATAGGAAGATCGCCTCAAGAAAGTATCTGGTCAGGTATGGACCCGTTTAGCAAGAGACAGGAATACGTGGAAATCTTTAGAAGAGGCCTTTTACGACAAACAATCTACTCGAACATCCAGTTGCCGATATAATTCAGATAATAGAATAGATTAAATCAATTAAGTGTTTAGTAAGTAGGCGTGTATATACTAATTGTAAGGAATAAAACAATGAAAGCTATTTTATTTAATTTTCTTTTAAACTCTGAACTGATTTAACTTAGGAATTAAAGATTGTGTTTCTATAACTAAGAATGTTGTTGCAAATGCTATTGTGCGTTAATTAAAAATCCATAAAGTCTCCCAAGCTTAATGTTGTAAGCTATAAATGGCTAAGTTCGTATAATTTCCCGTATAAAATATCAATTTGGCGGGTACTCGTCACCTGCGACCCGGCGGATTAAGGATATTACCTACACAATTTCAAGTATGTAAATTAGGCTTTTAAGTACGAAAGACGAACTGGAGTTTTAAGGAACATCCCTGCAGAGGTAAATAGGCGTGAAATAACGAACGCAAAAATGAGTTACGTTAATGATTTCACGAAAGCTATTAGCCGTAAGCTGAATAGAAACAAATACATAGCTCTTTTTTAAATCTATAGCTCTCTAAGGTATTACATTTTAATAATGTTATAGGTAGACTATATTCAGAGAGAGAGAGACGTGGATTTTGTATGATATATAGGCTTGCGCTTGACCGCAACTCACCTGATGTTAAGTGATGATGCGGTCTGATGGAGCGCGCTTACCTAGAAAAAACCGATTAACTCTCGACTTAAAGATTTTAGTAGCATTTTAGTAGTATAGAACTATTGTTAAGTCAGAGGCCTTCGGGTGGAAAACTCTCGACACCAGAGCTTGGCTACTTACAGAAGAAGAAAAAGTAGTAGATGTAAGTAAGTCTAAATTTACCAATGTACATGTATCACATACATGTACAGTGGTAAATTTAGACTTACTTACATATGATTAACACTATTCTACTACTTTTTCTTCTTCTGTAAGTAGCCAAGCTCTGGTGTCGAGAGTTTTCCACCCGAAGGCCTCTGACTTAACAATAGTTCTATACTACTAAAATGTTATGTACATAAATCTTGGAGTTTTCTCTATCTTTGACACGTCTGTGATCGTCACACTCATTCTACACCAATCGGATCAAAAGAATTGAAAAATGCTATTGACGCAAAAGTCTTTGAATCAAAAACTCGATGACAGATAAAGATGCGGCCTTACTTCTAGACTTCGTTCGTCACCTTTGATTGCGAAACTTGTTTAATTGCTAAATCGAAGACGTGAAGTGTAATAGGTCACGTTACGTAAAAAGAACGCCAACGGTAAAAGTGCGTCTAAGGTCAAAAAGAGACAGAAGCGATTTTGAAGCGACGGCAGCTCGAGCAGTCGGGCGTGTGATGCCTCATGTCTCGAAGGTCGTGGGTTCGATCTCTGTCTATGAGCTCGAAATTTCGATGAATGAAAACAAAGCATAGTGATAAGGCATTTTCTAGTGCTCCCCTGGCTAGCTGCCACCCTCAAATTAGAAAATCTGTCGCCAAATTCCTAACATTGTAATCCGGCATCCTACTCAAGAGCCATTATCAGCCTCAGTTATACCAGAATAGCCTAGTAGTAATAGAATAGTATGCTTAACCTTAAGCCGGAGTATCGCTAGCTCATGTGGTTACGCAGCCTGCTGATCAAATAATAAACCTAGCCATATGAATTCTTCTTCCTCTTCGTATGAGCTAAGAAGTAGAGTTCTGGTATCGAGTTTTCAAGCCACCCGAAGGCCTCTGACTTGGCTTAACAATTGTCTTAGGTTATTAAGACTAACAGCCGGGACCTAAAATTTCATATCATCCAAGCCACATTAGCGCCCAGAAGAAAATGCCACTTTTAAAACTAGTCTTGTGCATGGTCACCCATCCAAACACCGTCCGCATCGACCGTACTACGAAGATCGCGTCTACGTTACGCTACTAGTTTTTTTATGGATTAAAAAAATACTATGAGTCTTACCGTGCGCAAATATACTCATCCACTTTTCCGACGTTCTTCTTTGTATGATGCGGCTTGTATAAGCTATATGATCTCAACAGTTTTAGTTTATTCTGGTTGAACTTTGTTTGAGTTGTTTCTTTGCGACTTTTCTACAAACTCTAACACAGAATATTGTGAACACCTGTGCATGTAAATTCTTTCAAAGTTACCCTTTTAGAAAGGTTTGACTTTGTTACAATTTTTGGTGGCAGTCACCAGCGTTGGCTAAAATAAATCTTTGATGACGCGTCGCTTTATCAAACTAGCCGACATATTGGTCGCGCGTGGACTTTATTTTATTTTTATGGCTATTGGAAAATTCGTCACAAGCTGCAGCGAAAATATAACCTGCATAATAAAATGTCAATAAAGAATTCTAGGAAAACTAAATATGAAAAAAAAATACATTTCAAAGTACATGCGTGTACGAGTATACTGGGCTACTTGCAACTAATGCAAAACCTTTAAGGATGGCTTTTGTACGTCTGGATTTGCATTTTTTGTTCTACATACATAGGTACATCTTTTGAAAATTAATCAGCAAATAATAAAAAAATATAATAGATAATATAATCTAATTTATTCCGTTTTGGGGTTCCGTACCTAAAATTTAAAAAGGGCACCCTATTACTAAGCCTCCGCTGTCTAGCTGTCACCAGGCCGTATCCTTAGAAACCGTGCTAGAGCTACAAAGTATTTCCCGCTCTTACAATAAATACCAAAAATAAAATTAGAATTATATGTTTCAGGTTGATACGGTGTGTGAAGAGTCCAGCCACGCGGAGTGAAACTTCGTTGTGTTAGGAGGGTAGTTTTACTGGTGTGAGTTGTAGTGGAGGTGTGGTGGTCGGTCGGAGGAACACACCAAAATTTTGTAAAATAATTAAATTTTTCCTTTGCTTATCTTAATTTGGATTTCACAGCGGAAATACACTAAATATTTAATTTTGTCTTCTATTTACAACAGAATATGTTAATTAATTTCATATTTTATGTGTATTTAAATTAAGCAAATTAAATTTAATTACTAATATGAGAGAGATAAGCTGTGGTAAAATAATTTTACTGCTGAAACCGTTCATCTTAGAAAGCCCGAACACCGATAGCGTATTGGAACGCCATTGAACACATTCCGCGCATTCCGAGACCGGTACAGCGGAAACCAAATAGATTCACATAACTTTGGTTTATTTACAAAGCTAGGTCTTGGAGAGTAGCGTTTAGGATTTATTTGTGGTTGTACTGCACTCTACCTTTGTTGGGATCTTATGTATGCGTACTGTTAGTAAAAGTACCACACTATTTATTTTGTTGTACCGTTACTATGTTTGCGGCATGGCTGTTATTTTATTCAATGTATATATATTTTTATGAAACTCTTCGATCGCTTAAAAACAGTGCGTAATCAAGGATTATTTCCTTTTATCATTCAATAATTTCAAAGTTATTAATCAGCATTAAATTGTAAATAATTTTAAATTTGAATTTCACATAAATGGTATGTAAATATTATGTTATTATGTTGAATTTACTGACACTTCAGAGAATTTTTCTCGTCTCGTATTTTCAATTTTATAAGATTTCCCGTTTTATTTGTAATCTGGCAGATTATTAGATGGCCAAGAAAAAAATCTGTTAAATTAATTAGGATTTGAAGTCAAACCACATAAAAGAGCATTTTGTCATTAAGTTTTATGCTGTTTTGTCCATGGTGTTTGGATCACTACCTACAATACCACGTCTCGAAAAGTTCAAGGCTAGACATTATTTTATGAGTTCTGAATAGATCTGGATAGCTTAGTTACCATTGAGTACTTTAACCTTAAGCTGGTTATTGATGATATCCGATCCGGAATTGATGGCTGCCTATTTGAGTCTATGACATTATTAGATGGCGTTCACTAGAAGATAATTATATACTCCAATTCTGCCAAATCCGGTTTAGTCTAAAAATTGTGAATTAGGCTAGGAAGCATTACTATTCTGGATAACTATATTAACGTTGCATGTAAAGTAGTTTCATGAGAGGGTTATCTTCTAAAGTACCCTCGTAGGGATACTGCGACAGGACTATCCACGTTAATGTCTCTGAAGTGGAGATATTTAAAATTGTCAGCTGAAAGTACAGTGTGTTCCAGATAAGAATTAAAACGCTACTAGAAAGGTGGAAACTACTCGTACAATAGTATACTTTTCTTATCACTATTTTACTGTCTATTTATAACTTTTAACGACGTAAAAACCCGGATAATAAACCAAAAAAATAATTTAAATAGAAATTGAAGGTCGGCACGATAACGACAAATGATAGACGCTTGAAAATTAAATAATCACAGAATATTTATTTATTTATTACTTTAAAAACAAACAATCAAATAAAAGTTTAAAGGGCTCCCATACAACTAACTACTCGTACATTTTCCCATTTTTTATACATAATGATAAGGAACCCTTCATGCGCGAACCCGACTCGCTCTTGGACAATTATTTAACACTGGTTAGGTATACTCTTGTTTACCTGTTACCGCTTTGACCTAGACTGGTGAATAAGTAATGCCAGGCTACACGGCTATCATAACATGATTAGCTGTATGTTTGAAGTGGTTACGCCTGCAGGGAATTGAGTAAATATTACCGGCTTGGATAAGAGTGCTGAGGTTTGGTTAGGTTAATGAGTCATATATACCGGTAGAAAGCGTTGTCAGTGGTCTAGGCTGACAGTTTTTTGTTTTACATATTTCACATCATGTAAACATGTAATACAAAAACTTCTAGTTATAAGAAACGTATAAAAAATGGGCACTGACTTTAAATAAAACAATCAGTTATTAATCAGTCATATGGGACTAATCTGAGAGCTTTACATAACAATAAAAATATTTTCCCATTTTTTAAATTATATATATCAGAAGCAACAAACATCAAAAGAATAAAAAAATACATTCGGATTGAGGTCTTCCTCCTTTTTTTGAAGTTACTTAAAATAATGTAAAGACAGACCGTTGAGGGTAGAGACTTCCAGGTGAGTTATTATCTCCCCAACGGTACTAGACAACAAAACTACTTATGTACTAGATGCGTCCGTGGTGCTGCCAGTACTAATCCGGGATAAGAATAGCTTATATTTTAATCTATTGTCAAAATTCAACCCAATCAGTTTAACCGCTTAAGCGTGAAACAGACAAACATATTTTGTGACCTTTAACCGATGAGGCAAAGTAGTCTTATAAGAATTATATTTGAAATAAGATTACAACTTTAAATAATTGTAATGACAAAGGCAGATAAAGGGTAATCTTGAATGTAGTAAAAGAGATTATTAACAAGTGAACAAATAAAACTGTGTACGGTCGCCTTACGAACCGCGGATAAACTCTCGCCACCAATGAGCCTGAGCTTTTAGTGAAGGAAACTATAGAATATTGGAAGAACTTTTAGTAAGGAAAACCATAGAATATTGGCAGAACTTTTAGTAAAGGAAACCATAGTAAATTGGCAGAGCTTTTATTGAAGGAAACCATATTTAACACCCAGACCCACAGCCAAGAAATATAGTTCATGACGAAAATGTAGGCCGCGCCAGGAATCGAACCCCTCTGTTTGGCAGTCCAGCATGGTAGCCATTACGCCTCCGGGGTCGTCTGAAATGCAGCTTACAAAACATGTTATTCAACGTATTACATTTTGATCACACATTCCTAATTCGTTATTATATATAGCTCGCTTTGTTGTTGTATTGTGCCGGCCTATATACCCATTGCTTGTATATAATGTATCCTTAGTCCTAAAACAACATTTGAAATGGAGTATTCGCTTAAAATCATCAAGTGTAACCAACAGGAAGGGCAGTTTGTTTATTTGTGTGATTGCCGAGATTTTTCAGCCGTAAACAAGTTCCCTTTTTGTGGACCTTTATTTTTGCTAACATAAGATGTTTGACGACAAACATATACCTGTTATTTGATAAATTTAGCTATATAAGAAATCATGCTTGTAAAAAAATTATGAACGGTTTTTGCATAAAATTGGATCGAAAGTCCAACAAAAAGTGATAGTTTATCCTTATTGATCTTATACAAATTAAAGACTAGCTGCACCCCGCGGCGTTACCCGCGTTAAACCCGGACAAAAAGAAGTTAATCCGGGACAGTAAAAGTTAATTCGGGAAGACAAGAAGTGTTTTGTCTTGAGCCTTAAAAATAATACATTAACAGTAGTTTCCGCGAACCGATTCTAAAGTTACAAAAGAAATCACTTGGGATGCTGGGATGAATAAAACTAACTTATACCTATTTAACGCCATCTAGCGGCATATGAGCACTTGCAGCATGCTAGCAAACAACCTTAATCCAGGGTAAAAAGTGGCCTATGTGTTAACCCAAGTTCTAACCTGCCTTAATAGTATATTTCATCAAAATTGGTCCAGCCGTTTGAGGATTTTGTACTTATTTGCGTACTCCACGGGATACACAATTGTTTTTGGGATAAAAAGTAGCCTATGTATTAATCCAAAGTCTAACCTATTTTCACGACAAGTTTGAGCGTGAAGAAGTTACAAAAACCCACACAAACTTAGGGCCGTAAGTACATAATAATAATACTAATTATATATAATAATAATATCTCTTTATTTCAGACACTAATGATCCATAATTACACATACAAATATTATAAAAAAAACGTATATGCATAGAAAAACAATTATATGCACTTCACTACATGTGTCCCAACTGAGCTAAGGTCACAGAGTAAGTAATATAATGCTCGTACTAGGCGCGGACGCGGCGCTGGTCGCTGGCCCTCATTAATCCTGGCAGGCAGACCATTCGGCCAGCTGTGTGAGAATGACAGGACTCGTTACTTACCCCTTGTTGCTACGGCTCCTATCTACCAACAATTTTGTAATTTAAAGCCAACTGTTCAGTTTCCATTACGTAGTTTCAGATTAAAACGGAGTCACTCAGCCGGAGACATGTTGCCATAACAGAGGCCGGAGACGTAATAAAACTAAACGTAAACTGTGAACAAACTGGGTGTTCACGAACACGTTACAGCGTAATGATGCTATGAGCTGGAAATGTTACTTGAAACGTCTGCTTTAGAAGATATAAATTGTAGTGAGATCTCGTGGGTTCACGATGTTACTGGATGGAACACCTGAGCCTCGCGGTAGTGCTGGTGCTCCCAGGCGGATAGACAACATTTTGGTAATGCTCTATTATAGTGGCGCGGCAAACTTTGTGCTACGTCTCTACATAAGCCATGCAAAAAGCACTTTACTTACTATGTAGAGTGTGAGAAGCTTGAGGTTTATCTAGATTTTGAAAGTTACTAAAAATCATAGTGAGTATATAATTTTGTTTCCAGTTTTTTCACTAATATAGGTTTGGGTTTAAAATTGAATATCGTCTCTGGAGTCAAGCACGCTGGGTCCTCGTGCAACCGGTGAACCGGTTTTTTCTGGGCAAGCGCGCTCCAACGTAGCAATATCGCTTACTATCAGGTGAATTGTGATCAAGCGCAAGTCCATTAAGTACCTACGATAGTTACCTGTAACCATTGAGCTACATATAACATCATTGCCTGTAACCCTGTAAACGTAGTTGCTTTATATACCCCTTACCCCCTGTGATGCTCTGCACAGCTAAACGCCTTTACGAAAACGGAGAGCTCTTTGAGTTATAAAGCCTGACCTGAGAGTTAGCCAAACTACCTTCATAAATATGCTCGAACTAATAGGTTAGGTACAAGGTACAAGCCCTTGAGGCGTTTACACGCAGTCCAATACAAGTACCCACAACTTGAATGTTTTAGGGCTCTTCTGAAACTCTATACTTTCGGGATGCGTGTCGCTAAGCACAGTC
Source organism: Mellilla xanthometata (assembly GCA_035578125.1). Lineage (NCBI taxonomy): Eukaryota > Metazoa > Arthropoda > Insecta > Lepidoptera > Geometridae > Mellilla > Mellilla xanthometata. The sequence continues at coordinate 8,402,641 of JAPUBQ010000008.1, forward strand.
TGTACGTAACTTGGCTAAGTCCATGTCGGCACCGATGCTTACATTATGTCGCCAAGTAATAAAGAAAACATGTCAAGTGCTTCTACCGAAAGTGTTGAATGAATAAACATTTCAACTTTAATGTACGTGGTATTTCGTCCATTTTATCAGGCCCGTATCTAAAATCCAAAATTTCGTTAATTCATGTCGAATAAACTGAAATATTGCATTTGCTACAATTATTAGCAAAATTGTAAAACATAAATAACAAGCTTTTATTTGTTTTATTTTATTCACAAAACGAAGTCGAAATGATTTCATTTGTTTATTGTTTTCTTTTAAATCTGCGTAGTATAAGCGTAAGCTGCCTACTATCATAGACTAATAAATAAAATAGATGCTCATCCTCTTGTTAAAAATCGTACTATCGTACCATCTTTTCGTATTTTCTTGAAACGATTTCAGTATGCGACTGCAGTGCGTTGCGGAACTTAGCGGCAGCTAGGCTGCACGCTCTATTTGCAGCGCCATCTAGGTTACATAGGTAAATATGGCAAACTTCCGTGCTACGCTTTATTGTATGGGAATAAGCAATTATCTCTAATATTCTGATCATACACAAAATGGGCTAAGAACCTTCTCTTTCAAAGAAAATTTATCACGCTAGCCAAGTGCAGTTTGGCGTCTGACACACTGTTCAGATTTTATTGTCTATGGGCAACATTGAGACACATACTGTTGAGATTGTAGACCCTTGAGCACACCTGAACAGTATTCATATTCACGTATCCATAACAGTTGGTCCAAAACCATCAATAGGTTTGCAGAGTCTATTGTCTCAAGGTAATGTTCTGGTTCGCCATCGGAGTACTGTATCCGGTTTGATTGCGGCCCATTACGTGTAATCGACGGTAACCACCGTTTAACCATCGCCCGAGAGAGGACAATAGGTTAGTTGTAAAGTTACCAGAAGGCGTAGTTAATGGCAACGGTGGTATATAGAGTTAGACGTCTGGGTCTATTGGTTTCAGTAATAAAGGAAAGTTTAACGAAGTAAGATACATTACTACTTATTAGACTATTTTTCATATTAGATGTTAGTGGTATAAAGGTATTTTTTTATATAGTATAGATGTCACGACAGAATATCGGTGAATCATACGACTACTATTAAAAACCACTCATGGGTTTGCCGGACTTGTGGCGCGTAAATTCGAACTCTGCTGAAAGAGATTTTTTTCGATTGCTTTCTTTAAATTTACAATTAACAGTTACAAAATGTTAATCGTAAAACGTGTGCCAATATTCTTATATAAAGCCTAGCTCGAAAGCGGAGGTCCCTTTAGATAATTAGCAATGATTGCATAAAATATAAGATGTCATTACTCGGGGGAAGGTTGTTCAGTATATTTGGGATTTCAAAGTGTACAAGCAATTACAACGGTTGCCGCCATCAAGCCCGAAGGTTGGGATATATCTAAGTAAATAATTAACGAGCGCCGCTTGAATTAGGAGCCTACACGCTTGCTCTCATAGACCCGTGTTATTTTATGTTTATAGTGACAAATATGGACCTTCAGCCTTAATAATAAGGATTACATAACAGTCTGCAAGCTAAAGAGGCACATATGCTTGCGTATGGGAGGGACGGAAACAATTTACTCATTAGCTATTCATGCCGAGCTTAAATAGGTGTGTTGAATAGACTTTAAGTAGTCAGCTTCGCTTCGGGTCGAGCCATTATGAGCTGATTTTAAATGCTCGTGCGTTGCACGGTGTAACGTTTATACAAAAGCAATAAGCGGGTAGAGTTATATTAAACAGATAAACAAAATGTGTCCATTACTGAGGATATTTTTGGGAGAAATTTCCCTAGTATCCTCCGGGCGCTTACAGAGGAAATTGGCGATTCGCCGCGAGGACACTTTGAACTTTGGAGAATTCCTGTCTCGCGGGAAATGTCTGTAACTTGCACTTACAACTTACAAAAATTAAATGGCGGTCTTGTAACGCGACCGTTCCATTAGCAGTATCTCTTTTTATTGGTCATCTCTCATTTTATATAAAAGCCGTATAAAATTTATTATATTTTTTGTTAGGAAGCCCTCGATATAATATTTTCTGATTGAAGCACCCATCACAGTGAAAACATCTAGATTAGAAATATTTTATGATAAGTTGCGTGTGCCTACGTAACTTAGAAATAAAACCGAGTGATATTATCTAATTTACCAGCGAATCTCATTTGTCTTTGTGCAAATTACAATCAAATGTAATTCATTTTAGAATCTGAAGGGAAATACAGATCTTCGACACAATGGAGTTGATCTTGAGTAATGTGTAATCAGCACAGTAAAATCTAAAGCGGGTCTGTTCAAACAACGTCATCCTTTTGTTCTCGTAATAAACTGTCAGGGACAAAAGAAATCCACCGACATCGGATGTCACCCTCCTGAAATTTAGAGCTCCACTCACACGCTAACAGGCATTCATCCAAAGAAGGTTTATGAAATGAGTTCGCAACACAGTTGTAGTTATAACCGTATCACCTTTTGCGCGACTGCCCCTTTGTTTGCGAGTTTTGGAATTTCGTAGCTTTCTACTTGAAAGCTTTTGTTTTGGCTTACGTAACGTATCCGACGAGTACAAAAAAATATTCAAATGTGATGTTGTTAAATGTCAGGGAGGTGATCTTTTTCGGGCTTTACATGCTTTCGGAAGTGTTTTTGTTTTGTTTTCGTAACTATTTCCTACCCAAATATAGCTGGTAAATACAATACATATTAATAAAAGCTGTATTAGATATGTTTCCAATTTTATGCCTCAAAAGTTTCATACATATTATTGTACTATAAACGGAAAAGCTATTAATATGTCGTTATATTTGTCTGTTTGCACGTACTTGCCAGAATATGAGACACACAGAGCGACAGAAGTTACGAAGTGTGAGTTTAATGAGGCGCTGATCCGGAGTTGGCAAATCGCCCTCTGTTTCCGATGGGACCTCGCACCGGAAGCCCGGAAATTGGGAAATATCCAGCGGTCTTCTACGTCAAGATATCGTGATGAAGGAAAAAGGTCCCTGATGTCCTACAATTTGCCCTTTAGATATTGCTTTGCAAATTGCTCGTTGACGGCTTCAAAGTGTGAATGTGTTACCTTTATGATGTGTGGACACAAAAGAAGGCTCATAAGTGAAACCTTTATTAAAACTAACGATAATATGAACCTCAGGTAGAGCAGGATCATCGTATTTGATAAGCTTTGATAATGCTAAAACGTCTATGATTAGGTATAATGTCAGTATAGTATGGGGAACTAACGTTGTATATGGTAGAAAAAAAACATGAATATAAAATGTTCAAACATGGAACCAGATTGTTTCGGAAAATAAGAACAGACTTTAAGGTCTGTACTCCTATAACATTATAATACATAACACCGGTGATAACATTGTAAGACCTAAGTTAATATGTAAAGAGAGGTTCGAAATTTGAAATTGGTTAGCAAACAGCTATTCCCGTGAGATTACAAATGTGAGTTTCATGATTTTTGCGTGAATATTGGTGTGAGTAAAGTTTGGAGGCGATCAGGTGGCCCCGGAGGCCGCGGGGAGACTAATGAGCGGCCAGCGCGCCGACTGCTGCCCGGAGTGGCCGGACCTTCGGCTTAAATACTTTACATACAAACAAACACGCCACAACAATCACACGTTTATTTAAGCGGAACGGCAGAAAGCCAAGCGCCACATGCGGCCAACATTGCAACTTTCCACATGTTTTGCATAAACGATTCCATTGATTTTCAGTGCGATCATGTGAATATTTATACAGCATCAATTTCCGAACATTCGCAACGGACTTCACAGGATGTGAAAAATGTCAACGCGATGATAGACGAGGAGCGTTCCGCGTTTCAATATGACAGTACTTTGTATGTAAAATACCTGCCACAATTTACGTATGTGTAGTGTGCTCAATCGACAGTTGTTCGGAGTGGTCTGTTTATAGCGGCGGACCTAAGATTTATAACCACTTGGTCTGCGCTTGTAATAAACCAGATAACTCAATTTATGGCACTAAAGCCGAGCGAATGTCGTCCTCCATGAGGCTGTATTTATATCAAGTGGAGTTATAGTGATCACCTCGGGTGCGGTTTATTACTTGACCGCTGACCATCCATCCATCTAGCCCGTACAATAACATCGGCAACATTGTAACTCCATTCCAGCTTTACGTTTGATTGATCGCGAGTCCCGGGAATATTGCGAGTCAAGTTATATGCCTGCGGAAAGGAGCTTTGTTAATCTTAATTAATGTATGTGAGTAGTTAATCATAGACGTGATAAAACACGATATTGTAATAGAATATTAAAGCAGTATTGCGGAAAAGATACTCGTAGCTCGAAACGCGATCCCGGAAGTTATTATGTTTACCTTTAATGAGCCGGAATTTACATATTTTATCGTTAATTTGCTTTTCATCACTTGGTTTCATTACATAATTCTAAGAAAAAGTCAACGCATTGCTTATTTGGATATTTTAAAAGACATTTTGGATTATCCATGTGACGTTTTATCCATGAAAATACTCATAAAATATTATAAAAATTGACTTTAATAAATACAAGTTCTAAATTAAAAAACCAGTGACTCGTTTCCTATTTTAATGTAAATGTACTTGCAACAAAGGCTTACCACAGGAACTCTTGACATGCACCATTAAAATCTTAACACATCACTTAAATTCGCCTCAAAATTGGTAGTTAAAATTAAACAAATAGCTCCCAAATTTTAACTACATTAGCTCTAAATTTTTTTTAAATCTGCACCAAATCTTTTTACTTTAACATTAATACGAGTAATAAGGGGTCCGATTACTAATTCTAGAACTTAAAGTGTGTTTAAAAAGGCCATGAATAGAAATGGTCTAACGAAAACAATCGTAGGGATCAAACTTTGGGAATTGTGTTTAATTGAAAAGACTTTTGCCTCTCTGTTTTTACTTTAAATAACCAAAGAACGGCTGAGATTTCAATTTTCACCAACTTTGATACGGGAGCCTAAAGTTCTTAATTGTTATTCATAAAAAAAACTCAAGAAGGAAAGAGCTTTCAAATATTAAAAGTTTCACGTTTTGTGTTTTCAGTTCAGTTTAATTTCAATAGAAAACATTCTTAATAAATTATATAGATAGAATAAAGTCAAGTATTTCGGCGAATCCTACTAATATTGTAAATATAAAATTATATGAATGTATATATTTCTTACTTATTCACGCTCAAACTGTAGACCAGATTTCGATGGAGTTTGGTATGGTTTGACCCTGGATGAGCTTATAAGCTTTTTTTATATTAGAATAATGCGGGTAACTCGCGGGGCGTAGCTAGGCAAGTAATTAGTAAAGCCTCTGACATATATACATATGTAGTACACACATTTCTCGTAATACTATCGATTTTACAAACTTCTGGCGGAAAACTGTGTGACAAAGCTGTTCTATTTGTAACTTGTAAGTGTAGAAGAGTATTCTATATACCTTAACATAAATACAACAACCATAAACATAGTCAGATGTTCTTAGGCTGCATAACAAATTTTGATATCACCTTAGTCACTTAGTTTAAAAGATGACAAGTTTAAATGAAAATTTTACAAAGTCCTCAGATCAATCTTTGGTTTTGTGGTTGACGTCATCTCGTATTAGCATTTTATCATAGTGTTTGTATTTTTCTAATCAAGTCTTTTAAATTGATAATTATACATACTCGTATGTACATGCAGACACGTCAAACTTATACCACTCCTACGTTTTTATGTCGGGGGTTAATAAAAAGAAGACATTATTGTTGATTACCTAAATAATACCTGTGTGTGTTGCCAACATCATACAATATTTTCTACACATTCTATGTAGGAACCGGACAAAAGATAGTCTATTTATTTAACAACTCGTAGGATGTGTCAAGCAAACAATAGCGGACTGGGTGACCGACTTTGCTAGATTTTAGCTCGGTCTTCAGTTGACAGCTCACAAAATTGTATCACATTATTTCCCCAGTTAAATTGTCAGCTCTCTTGTATTCGGAGGAAAATGTTTGTAAGGTACAAATAGCGGTTTGTTATAAAAACACGTTGTACTTTAAAGTATGTACAAATTATAAATAGTTCTTAAAAAATAGATATTTTGAATGCTGTCAAGTTCAAAATAAATAAATGTGTATCTAATAATATTCTCTATCATACTTTTAAACAACAATTTCCTAACAACTTTCAATTATTTTTGACAATGTTTGACTGCTACGGCGCTACGATATTTTGTTCTACTTTTACGTAACATTATCTGTATTATAGTCAGTATACGTGACCTGAAATATCACAGGGGGAACGTCAGAAAGGAGAAACGATAACAAATTGGAAACCGGATAAACGACCTATTACTAAATAAAATATATTTGCTCCAATTTCTTTATTGACAGTTCATAAGGCAACGGAGAAGACGTATTGCGTACTGTCACCCGTATAGATTATGCCTGTATCAGTTGCTAATCTCGCTATAGTTTAATATTTAGTACATCGATAGATCTATTATAGAAATAAACAAATCCGATTATGATGTTTGTTCATTGATATCGTAGATTGGTTTTAGCTAGGGCTAAATGTTATCACTTTTAAGGGTGAAGTTGATACGTCTGTACAAATGACATTTATGCTCCGACTTTCAGAAGATCAGTTGATCAGATTCAGCTGTTCTATACAGTAAGATCGCCGGACACAAGACAAAATGTTCGGCGATAAATTTCTTCTCCGCAAATTTCCAATGTCGTAGAATATATGTTTTTTGTATAGACGTACAAACCCATATACCTGAAAAATATTTAGTTTTCCAATCAGGCATGACTTTCGAAGAATGCACATATTAAATTAAAACGGTAATGAGAAAATTGTACTGATTCTACGGTTGCTGCTCCCCTCTATGTACGAGCATTGTAGCATCGTAGCAATCGCGTACGTAGCACGTAACTGAATATTCATAATTATAGCTTTTTGCGCGTATTGCTTGTTTTTTAAATCCATGTATTTATCAACAAGATTGTATTCAAAATGGACAACAGAGTTACGTTACGAGCATACGCGTTTAAAAAATATGATATACTTTTCGAAAATAGATATATGTTGGTGAAATAATAATATATTAATTAAAAATGTAGAACTTGTCTTACGAAAATAGCAGACTATTGTGTGTATTTGTGATACATACAAAAAGTTTTTTTTTAATAAATGATATAATAAACTCTAAAAACAAATATAAAGTCGAAGAAAACTAATGATAGATTTGCGCCAACGAATGGCGTAGTCTTCACGCGCCGCTGTTTCTCGATTGTAGCCATTTTTCTACGTAATTGCGCTGTCTTCGACCGCATTATGTGCGAATACTGAAAGAATACAATTTTATGAAAAAGAAGACAGTTTAAAACCCATCTCTGGCACTAAGTCTATGAATATTTTACCTACGTAATTACTTGCGCTGCCTAGAAAGATTTGTTTTTTACAAATAGAAAGAATGAAAACAGTATTTATACTTTGTTAGACACTAACTAGTGTACTACTGTGTTTTTTTATTTTAAAGGTATAAGATCTTAGTAATTATGAACCCTTTTCGTGCTGGTTAAGTATTATTTATTCTTTTCAGAGCATCCCGTAGTTAATAAATAATGCTCTCTTTGTCTAATTGCATTCTATTGAAATAAACACACCCAGAACCTCGTAAGATTTTATAAATATCTACATCATTAAAAATTATGAATCAATTAATAAATTTATCGTTTTTGACGTGATTTGTAACTGGTGTCAATAAAGAAAACAATTTATAGTTTTTTTTATGATAAATAGGCTCACGTTTGACCGCAGCTTGCCTGATGTAAAGCTTGACTGTGGTCTGAGATGTACCACGCTTACCTAGAAGGAACCTATTTACTCTAGATTTGAAGACCCCCAAATTGTTGTATTCATGTCTGCCAAACATAATTAAAGCAAGTAAAAGGAAACGAAATTTAATTTTTTCTTTATTGAATTGAGTTCCTCGTATTTTAAAAATGAAGATATATTTATTATTGACGTTAAATTTTTACTCAAAAATATAAACTTAAATAAATATGTATATTTACATGCGCGTATGTTGGCATTGGCTATTCATATATTTTCTCACCAGCAATACAAAATAAAATACAAAAACTGGAAGCAAAAAGGTACTTGTGTTAGTTACCGATGGCCAACGCTCTATTTCCGGGGAAAGGTCTCGTGCGTCGTTTATTTAACACGTCGTTTATAGGGCTTACACTGATATATTTCTGGGCCTGTTGTAAGCCAATTTAGGATAAATGCATACTTTTTACAAGGTTACTGGTAACCAACGCAAAAACTTCGTTTAAAAAGGTTAAGCATGTCAAATAAGCAAGAAAAATTTAAATTTTTATTACAATTAAAAAAAACAGTTTCTTCGAGTACTCTTTGTACTACATGTTGTATACATTTAGCCATTAGCAAATAACAGGAACAGCTGTTTTTTAAATAGTTTCTTTTGAAATAGTAACCTAAATAACATTTGCTTGTCTAAAACCCATCAGCTACGGCTATGTACGAGTATGATACATAAATTTGAGCACCACGCAAAGTTTACTGAATCAATAAAAAAATTGTGAAGTATGATTTATAAATTCAATATTACAATGTAATATAAAACATGACATTCTTCTGGTATCCTTAATCTTATTACAGCAGGAAAAGAAAAATATACGAAAATATACTATTATTGTGTGCTAAGTAAATATATAAACGGTAAGAAAACTATTCAAGCCATGTTGTATGGATTTATGATTGGGGAAAGAGCGATGTGGGAAGATTGTGCACAGGTTTGTAGACAGGTTTCATGTTTCAATTTAACATGAATGTGTGAGTGTATGTGTACAATTTCAAATTAGTTAAAGGGCACGTCACAGATACTCATATGAGAACAATCTTCTAAGAGGCACCTACATAATTCCAATAGATTACGAAGATTGTGATATATCACGAACTACAAAGTTTTGCACGGTATTTGATCATGAATAGAACTAGTGAAACGATGTTGGTTTGTAATATGAATTTAGTAAAACAATCTGAACAATAAATGACAATATGACTTAACAAATATGACAAGGTGAATAATATTATTGTTGTATGGGACCCCCTTAATTAATATTATTAATTTATTTTTTTAATAAATATTCAATATTATGTGAATGTATAGAGGGTAGTTTTATAATTTAATTTGATAGTTTAAAAAGTTAGTTTGTTGAAAAAAAAATTAAGTGATATAGCAAAAAATAGAAAAAAAAACGTGCTTATTGTATGTCCCTTAATATGTTAATTTTTATATTTTTATTATTTGTTGTTATAGCGGCACGGAAAATACATACAAAGTTTCAGCTTTCTAGCTCTTGCTGTTTCTGAGATATAGCCTGGTGAACGACAGACAGGCAGCGAAGGCTTAGTAATAGGGTCCCGTTTTTATCTTTAAGGCATGGAACCCTAAAAACTGTCTATTATAGATCATTCGATATAAATTTTGAATTTGTTTGTCCATTATTAGAGTTCTGTAGCTCAAAAGCTAAAAAAGAAGCATTGTAGGCTCACTTTGTTGTCCGCCCCTCAATTTGTCAAGATCATTTTACACATAGACGCGATTCGCTATAACGGGTTGAATTTGAAACTACAATAAACCTAAAATAATTGTTAGTTTTCTTAGTTAGTCTTAGTCTGATGTATATATTTTCAAGGACGTGCAGAGGACTACATTTTTGATTTATTACCAAGAAAAGTTAGTCGTAAGCACACCCCTGGCGCCAGGTAATGAGAGGACAGCAAGACGCGCGGTTACGGCGCGTTACGCTCCATTATATCGTAGTGCGCCGGAAGTTATTACGAGTAATGTAGTGCCACGGACTAGTGATGGGAAAAGGAGGACTACAGAATAAGAATTTAAGGCGGAAAACTAAATAGCATATTGTAAAAATACTTATAAAATCCTGCGTAAATAATAAAGCTACCGTTTCTCCGAACTTCCGTTTTCAAATTTTATAAATGTTGTGCTTCGGCAAAAAAAAAAAACAAATCATACTTTTCTGTAAGTTTAATTGATGATTTTATATGAATTTTTTTTGTGAAATATCTACTGCTGTGCACCAAGAGTATTGCTCAAATATGTATAGCGCTGCTAAACTCGGCACAATAGCATTAAAAATAAACTCAGTTTTGTGTGGTTTACATTTGTGTGAGCTAAATTACATCATGAGACACAATTATTGTATTTTTTTCTGCTTTATCCCGCAATTTGATTGTATACGATAAACTACGAATGAATCCCAACAACTATTTTGGTAAAAGCCGGTTCTTGTTGATCTTCAAGAAATTGTACGCGTTCAAAGTCTTTTACAAAAATACTCGTACATACATTTGCACGTTTTGCAGTCACTGAAAGTTTCAAAGAGTCCCAATGGTCTTCTAATAGCGATAAAGATGACCGCAATAAAACGTTAGACTCTGAATAGGACTAGCCCGTCTAGAATTTGATTTACTCCCAATGAGCTTCTCTAACCCAGTTGACTTTTTGAATGTGCATTTAAAAGGCAGTTTGAAAATATGGGCGAAGTTTGCTTTTACGACTGTACTCGTAAATGCTTTGAGAGTTGTAAGCTTCGAACTCTTTCTCTGAAGTAGCAAAGATCAATTTAATTACTTTGTGCTAGAAATAAACATAACTTACAGTGGATTATGCAAGAGTAGGAGAGCTTAGCTTTCGTACCTACAGATAGCTAGTATTTTTTTAAAACTCTTTTATTCACCTTCTGTGAAGCTTTTATCTTGATAAAGCGAAATATGATGGCGTTTATTACCGGTAAAAACTAGTCATAGTCAATTACATAGCGCTGTTTTAATTTCAAGTTGGAGAAATTTAAATTTAAAACGTAAACGTGAATGCAATGGTGAACGTACTCGTGAACTTAAACTTGAAAGTGAACGTAAAAGTAAACGTATACGTAAGACTAAAAGTTGAAAGTTCAACTGATGAACTGATTGAGCGTAAAGAGGTAGGTAACAAACATACGCACTTACACACTTAAATTATCACATTTATTAATTAGATGGATTTTTAAATATTTGATAATTATATGTGTATCCCACGGGAATCACTATGGTTTTCGGGTAAAAAAGTAGTCTATGTATGTATCCAATATCTAATTTATATTCATGTAGCATAATAATCGGTCCAGACGTTTGAGCGTGAAAGAGTAACAAACACACACACACACACACATTTACACACATATAAACTTTCGCATTTAATATATTTATTAGTAGGAAGTAGGGTGTTTAATGTGTATGCTAGCCCATCTCTAATAGGACATACCGCTTTTTGTGATTTGAACAAAGGGTCTCGCAACTAGATAGTTTCTTATAGAACTACGGGCAACAGCGACGCGCCGCGTAGCTTCCTGGCTTGCTGGTTTTTAGTTTGTTTTTCTATTTGTCGTGATGCTCTCTCTGTTTTTCAGACGATTTAATTCAGAAAGGACAAAAATGGGTTCCAGATTTCACTATATTAGATTGCTACTGTTTAAAGTGATACCTTGGAGCTTCTAGGTATTTGAAAAACTGAATACACTTCTCCATTGGTTTGCACCCATCGGTTTTCCTTCGGAAGCACAGGTTAAAAAAGCATAAAGATACCGATATTATAAGTACGTTTTTTTTGCTTAGTACAGCTAAGCATTTGACTATCAGGGCGCATAACCACACGAGTTAGCGATACTACGTCCTAAGGGGGAGCCTGCTTAGTCTGGCATAACTAACTCTCTAAGATTCTGCCCGAACACACTGTTAGGTGCTTGGCGACAGATTTTTTAATATAGGGGTGAGCACTAGAATATACTCTATGGTTTCGTCATTTTGTATTTTTCCCGACTTTTGATTTTCCTGTTTATTTTTGACAACACACCTGCGAATTCTAAAACCCGGGAAACTAGAAATATGTATTAGCCAAATCTAAAGCGTACAAGAGTTGGATAAAGATATACATATTTAGAGAGCCACTGTTTTTGACTGCTAGTTTATTAAATAATTCAAGATTAACTTACTTTAACTCAGATGGATATGTTAAAAATATTTTTCCTTAACAAGTAGTTTATTAAACGTTGGAACGTTTGACGACCATAAATTTCCTTTAAATACTATTTTCGCTATTAACAAACTTTTATACACCGACATAAAAACTTTTTCATTATAGACGTTATAGTAAACCGATAATGCTTTAATTTATCTAAGTAACCATACGTAACTTGGTGTCTGCACTTTGTGACATTTAGATTAATTAACCTCGGCGTAGTCACATTAGCCCCTTTCTAAGTTTCTCATTGAGCTGAACCTCTTTAAATGAATGGATATTAAGTTCTGTAGAGACAAGTATAAAATAAGAATGTCGAAAACTCCGAACGAGGTTCTGTGGTGGTGGCCATTTATCAAATTATGATATGTCTATATAATATATCTTCTACTTGTCAAGCCCCTACAATTGATACCAATATGGAAGGAGTGAGAGGCAACAATCATCTTGGACAGATTACATTATTTTGGACATAGCTAAGAACACTCCTGACTACTACAACTTTAAACAAAAAATAAACCTAATCAAAACCAGTTCAGTTCATCTGTCTCAGAAGCTACGATGCCACAGACAGACACACACTCATAAACACTCATACACACACACATACAGGCACGTCAAACTTATAACATTCCATCGTTTTTGCGTCGAAGGTTAAAACTGGCTAATGGCTTCGGTTTTTACTAGTCAATGCGTTGAAAGCGAGGCCGTTATTGATTTCACACTTTAGTCACTTTGGTGTTGGAAGCCGACGGAACATTTGTAAAACGCTTAAACGCCGCGAACACGCGATCTATTAGAATAGCTCGCTTTTATTTAAAGTTTCCTATTTAATGACTCACAGATTACATGTTAATAGTTTGTTTCGGTTTGATTTATGCTGAAGTCTTTGAGGCTTGAAAATATGCGAAAGCTATGTTCGAGGCAGTGATCGCTGAAAGTTAGTAGAGAATGGAGATCGGCATTTACAAGGGTTTTGGTTTTCGACATTATCGTCACTTGTCGCACCTAACTCAATCTACACCTTGCATTCCTCCGAGGGTTTGAAGGGGGTTAGTTATTAGGCGAGGGTCATGCACGAGCTAAAAAGGATTGCCTTAAATTGAAATACCCGAACATTATGGACCTACATTAAAAGATGCCAGCTCAGTCAGGCGTGCAGTCGCCTTACGTTCCGCAGAGCGTGGGCTTGAGATTCCGTTGAAGAAAACATCGTGAGGAAACCATGGCGTCACAGTAGAGCAGTTTATAGTGCTTGGCTGGTTAGCTTCCGCTTTTAACTTGAAAATTTGTGACCAGGCACCTAACAGCATGTTCCGGCAGCCTTCCAATAATTCCAGATTAGTCATGATCGACCTTTAGTCAGTGTCACTGACTCGAGTCTGGGCTTTGCCAAATTGTGCTCCAATGCCTAGCTGTATACTGAAAAAAAAAAGCAAAGAATTTGAAAATGGAAAACTGTTATTAAATTTAACGGTACTATTCAGCGCAGACTATTAGCGTGTTGTCCCGATTTTTCATGGTTTGGACATTTTAAATTTATGTCATGATAAATTATAATTTGGTAATAAATTAAATTAAAATTTAACAGGTAACTCGGGTGTATTTTAAGAACTGCAATTAGTTGTGATTATCGTAAAAGTTTGATTTCAGTAGAATTAAATGCGTATGGCATATGTATGTACTTACGTGATTTATTTTTTTATTGAGATTTTAAATTACTTGAATAAGTCAGTCCACCGTCCACCCCGCCTTAATATACTGCTATGTGAAAGTTCTCCACATAAGCTTGACAACAGAAGTAGTGCGACCAAAGCTACCCCTAGGTGAGTGTAAGAGAGGATAGAGTTTGAATAAATCAGAAGGAACAGCGAGGTCAGCAGGTGACCGCCCGAGGCGGCCCGCTGTGACCAATATCGCATTTATATGAGTTCGTTATGCCCGACCCGCCTCGCTCAACAGTTATCAAACTCTGGACACCGACCGATTCTTATAAGTTATTTAGCAACCTTCGGACCTTTTTAATATATTTTCGGTTCGCCCTCACCAATCAGTACCTTAATGAAATTCGGAGAGGCGGTCTGTCCATGAGTGTTACAGCGACATAAATCTGCGGAGCGCGCCAGGTACCTCAAACTTGTGGAGAAAATGAGCTTCGACGTAGAAATGCGAAATGTAGACGGTGGCGAAAGAATTCGAAAAACTTGTGAATATTTATATAGATAAGTATCTGTGTCAAAATCATATAGTCTACGCCAAATGAACACGATTACATACTCCTAAAGTAACTTATTCGTATTTTGTTAGTTATCCTCTAAAAATATTCGGGAAACGTGAGGTATCATATATTGGATGATGTGCGGCGAATTACAAGGAATACCGTTTTTGTAGTACATAATAAACCTAACCAAATGTTTCTGCAAACGTACGAGTATGTTCTGGTATTGGAGAATCGTCGAATATCATGTGAAATAATATTATTTTGTTATTCTGTAAGTTAGTATTTCTCATGTCAGAAAACGTTCATATTTGAATCCGTACAAATATAGTTAGGTACTTCCGTGAGTAGGGGTAAGCAGTCTTATTACTAAATCGTAAAACGTGTGGTCGTTCGCGTGTACGCAACATATCCGTAGACAGAGTTAAATGTCGGCGCACAGAACGAGCAGTATATGTATGAGTTTGCAGAGATTTGGAATGCGTGCTATGAAGCGCCCTCTCGAGGCGGGCTGTACTGGCGAGGTCGTCACCTGTGCCGAGCGCGGTACATCACTCACATAACACGAACATTACCTCAAGTAGGCATTCGCTCACCCCAAACTCTCACATTCTGTACCGCCACGTCACGACTAAGACTTTGTAACTTACATAAAACGACTTCGTCGTTTTTCACCGCTCCCGTGCACTGAAATTTTCAATTTACATACTTATGAAAGGTTTCATAACAGAAATCCGGGTGTAAAAACTGGTCGCTCCGGAAAATCCTCTATGTGTACGTTGCTGAAAAGTGAACACCATTTTCCTTAAGTAAGAAAGTAGGTAGATGTTGCCTTAGGCATTGTGTTACCGCCAGGATACCGTATCGCCAAACAATAGCGGTATGCTGCTGCCGAGTAACCCTGATACTACTTCCTTATTATTTAAATCTCTAAGATAAAGGCCTTATAAAAACAACAGAACAGGCACGAATACTTGTTTTTAAATTGAAAGTGGATTAGAAGAAAGCTCCGTTGCGAAATTTGAAACGGAAAATGATTTCATTTGTATGATGGAGTTCTCGCGTTTCAAAAATAAATAACGACATATTTTGTGGCAGAAATATTCGCACCCAATTTTTATTTTCATACAAAAAGAAAAAGGAAAGTATGTATCAAGTTTCGTAACAAGTTTTGCTTCTCGGGACGTAGCGGGCCTCTGTGGGATGCTTGAATTAGAATGGATTAACCAGAGTGGATAATATTTCTGTGTTCAGAAGGTCAGTCTGATATTTGTCGAGGACATACGTTTAATTTTCAGCTACAGTGAACATCTTAAAATTACTAAGAGGTCTCTGAATGTTTACCCATATGGGAGATAAGGGTAGGACTAATCTGTTTCATTTATATGCATATGTAAGTATGTATATGTACTGTGGTTTATGTCAATATTGGCTTTAACATGTATCTGCGTGAGGTATTACATCTAAGCTCAATGACTGCCATGTTGCATCATGCTGGTAAGCCTGTGGATTTCTGTGAGCCTGTAATAGCTTCACATTGTAGATTGAGTCCCTGGTAGCAAAGACGAATAATAATATAATAATTTATGGTTGTACCAATATTCACGCAGCTTGGAGATCTCGCAGTTCACATACGATGTGTGATCGGTACTTTTGGTAATTTCTTTGTCTCATTCGCCTATTTGATAAATATAGCGAATGACAAATCTTGTTGTGTTTGCTTGTGAGGATGGCTGTATTTACTTTGCATGTTCGTCTATTTGGAAATTGTTTGCCAAATACAGCTCATAGTCGTACCAAATAGCGACGTAAAGTGTCAGCATAACAAACAGAACAAAAGACGAGCAGTTGATCTATACTTGACAATATTTAACACGGACAAAATTTTGACCTCATATTTATAGGAATAAGATATATCAAAGAGGCTTGAATTCATATACTCGTATACTGGATCCGTTACGATATTACCCCAATTCCCTATGGTCGGATCTCAGCGAACTTGCAAAGTCTGTGTGTTTCACTCATTATTTTCGACTCGCTTGATCTCGGGGGAATTAGAATAAGGCAACTTTCACTAACTCAATGTCTCGTTACGATAATCTCTAGTGGCAAAGTGGCCATTAATTAATTAATCATTTGGATGTGACCGCCATGCTTCGTGATCCATTCAACTTTCTTCGTTATATTATAACTATTTAGTAATCTGTGGTTAATACGCACGACCTTCATTTTCCAGATATCAAACAAAGAAGCTCACAAGCCTGAGGGATTTAAACTTGGCTAAATACTTTTGTTGGCTATTAGTGTTCAGTTAATTTCGATTTAAATGTTTGACCTAAGCTACAGACAGTATAAAATAAGTGCAGATATAGTATATGTATACCTAAGCTATACGATTACATTTGTATCATATTTTAAAAGTGATTCTTATTATTTGTTTACCATAAATACCTCGGCTAGTCCTATCTAAATTTTCATGTACTCATACCGTAATAAAAATAGATAGAACCTATATGTGTTTGTAAGTTAGAATTGCATAATTTAATTCCCGCATCTCCGTTTCATTATAGAACGAGCAGAGCACCAGGGAAGAGACACTGCTACACAGTGGAAATTTCGAAGATTCGCATCAAACACTTTGTCTCGGTATTCATATATTGAGGACTGCGAAGCTATCTAATTCTCTACTTTAAGACTGAAATGTAAACATTCTGGGGCCTTCAAATCAAGAGTTTAATTTTAGCTAACCGTGCTACATTGTTAACCACTGAGTAACTTAACATCAGACAAGCTGCTGTCAAACTCAATCTTATAAAACTTGACAAAATGTGTTTATTAAGTAATTATAGATTAATAGGTTTTTTAGGTAAGCGTGCCACATCGTAGACTACAGCGTAGCTTTACATCGGGCAAGCTGTAGTCAAACGCAAACCTATCAAGGGTAGAGAAATATACATCACTCTTCCAAAGAAATATTAATTAACAATAAGTGAGCATAATTTCGTATTCTTTCATATTCCTTAATCAAAATGGAAAGTCAAAAGCGAACTCCGAAAAATAACATAGAAAATGTACGGAGCATCTGCAAAAATGCTTTATGAATATGAAATTATGCGAATGTAAGTGCGGCGTGCTTACTTTATTACTCAAAATGGGGCACTTCGTTAAATACATTGTGATGTTTATTTATTCGAGGTGTAGAGGTGCGGAAAGGTCTCAACGATGTTTGACTGTGGCGATTTATTTAACGAGTAGCTTTATTTGTTTGTGACGGGGCGTCCCCCACTAATGCGGTGCCATTAGCTCGGAACCGAATCGGGATCGGGGTAATTTGGACTTTATTACATGGGATATAAGAACTCAAGTGATCGGTTGCGTGCGGTCTCTGTGCGGAGCAACGTTGTTTAATTAATGACTTAATAGTGGCTGCGTCATGTGTTCACGGAGTGATGTATAGTCTTAACTCTGGTTTCCACACTATCCATACTGCCGCCATCCTCAATGATTTGACAATAATGGGATCGTGAAATTAAATATTTTACCGTACATAATCATACCGTAAAGATTCTAAGTGATCATATGTTTATGCGTATATACTGAATCTAACATTTATCATCATTCCCAAGCTGAGCAAATAAAACTCATAAATATAATATGTCAAGATAAAACATACGGGAAGAAAGCATGTTCCGATAAACAGGTTATGTAATAGCTTCCGTAACATTGACTATTGTATCTTATACATACAAAAATAAATAAAGAGAACAAAATTAGCTTAATTAATACAAGTTATATTTACGTATTTTTGTTGTTTTGTGCATAAATATTAACAATGTTTTTTGAAGAAGTATGTTATATTATTATGTAAATAGCAGTTTTTGCGTAATGGGTCATTATTTTATTTTAATTCATAGGCGATATTTCTAAAAGTTTCAGCAGTAGCAGTATAGTTTTAAGAATATCATAAAATAAACTCAATTTTCTTCTTGTCATGAAAAAATCTGTACATTGTAGCCATGAACATACCTACCAACAGCATGAATTAATTATACGAATCAATTAACTTTAACAACTCGCAGTTATGCTTTACTACCAAATGAGCCCAGTGCTTGGTTACTAAGTTTCCTTTATAAAAAGAATAATAAAGAAAACGTTCACGTACTATAAAATTTACGATCCATGCTCGGTGTTTACGTGGCTTATCTTAACACAGGTAACTATAGCTTTTATGAAGTTGATTTTAAGTTTAATGAAACTCATTTACGAGTCAACATTATTGGCCACGTTTAAAGATCGTTCGTGAAAGATTTTTTTTAACAGATTGTATCTGTTTAGCTGTTTTTATTTCACTCGATTGCACTAACTTACAAATAATTATTATATTATTACAGACTTTGAAAGAAGAAATTTAGACAAATAAAACTCAGCAGTACCAGTATTTTGTGAGTCTTTGTTTGTTTTCTAATATTTAAAATGCTGAAATGCCTAGCAGAAAATAAGATAACAATGCAAAGTCTAACGAAATACGCCTACGAGTATAATGGTATTATTCAGTACGATTAAAGGCAGCAGACATTTTTGATCAAAGCAATTTTGTTCGTATTAGAAAACCAAAATGGCTTAGATTAGTGGTTTGAAAAGGCTCCGCTGCATTTTGAACCAAATCTAATCCCTGACCCGTCAATAAAATAGCTTAAATACGTGCTCATAAACTAATTGGCTCGGTTACAAAAGGCGACCGTAATTCGAAAGCTCGACAACAGACAATTAGGTGATATCACGAGTTCTGATGCGGAGGATAATAGGATTTAACTACGAACGAAAATCGCATTGTAGAATTAAGTGCGAATTTCGATTCTTGCTATCATACAAATGTTAATTAAATATCTGTCTGTATATTTGCAGACAGGTTGTATGTGGGGTGCACAATACATATCGTGCTTAATTAATATATTGCAATGAATAATTATTTGAATTTAATTGTATCGAGACTAACATAATAATTTATGGAAGTTTTCATATTTCAGTACAAATTAGTATGACTCTCATAGGTTTTAAAGCATTTAATCAATACATACGTTTACTCGTAAATAGTAAAAATAAAAAAAAAAATGATTAGACCATTCGCAAAATAACGTTTGATTTTTAACCAACCTATTGAGATTGGATCATTCATTGCAAATAGTTTTAAAAATAATTCACAAATGTAGTTAACACGAGGCAATACACCATATTAAGATTTAAACGATATAGTATCTATTTTTGATCTCGTTAGAATACTTCTTACTGTTTACTTAATCATGTTCATGCCACAAGCCTTAATTCTACCCTAAGCTCTGAGTCATAAAAGGTTTTATTGTTTTGTTTATTCTTTGGAAAGGAGCGTGATAAAACTCCCCTCACCTGGCATCGTGAGTGATGAGTACATGTTACCGCTTTAATTCAATTATCTGGCTGGCGATACCGCGGCCCTGAGGGAGATGCCAGCCCCCGAACATGAATATTTCTTTCAATACCGTAGACGCCACGCTTTCAACGGTAAAACTGATCTCGTAAAATGCCTCTCCTTATACGCATTCTGCCCTCAAATTCGAATGTGTTTAGGTGTTTCACGCAAGCATAACCTTTTATTTACGTACGAATTAGCCAGTCGCGACTTTTTCTGCGCATTACCTACGCGAATAACCTTTGAGCTCTTTCATGCCTCATAGCGTAGCTTGAAGAAATGTTACGACTTCAAATGTTACATAAGTTCACGTGTTAGCCTGATCTGGTTCATTAGCGACATGAAGTTTATTTTGATTTAGCTTTCTTCTATAACCTCGTGTTAAGTTTTTCAGGGCATGTTGAGCTATGTTGTCAAATACACGTAAATTATTTCAGTAATTTATTTATCCTTTCGTGAAAAACAATTTACGTGACCGATTTTATTCAAAGCCGCTTTTATAATAATGAATGAATCTTTTCAACATAAAAATCTTTATTGTTTTGCGTTAATTCGCTAAAGTGATAAATTGAATATTCTTCTCTGTCACTTTATCTATTCACAAGTGAAAATGCGATGGACTGGGGAAAAATCCTATTGTTTACAGCTCGTGCCATTTTGAAGGTAATTTAATTATCACAAAAATACTATCTGATGAACTGAATTTCAAACGTATTTTTAGGATTTCGGACCTAAAAGGTAAAATTGGGACACTATTACTAAGCCTCTGCTGCCTGTCTGCCTGCCTGTCACCAGGCTGTATCTCAGAAACCGTGATATCTGGAAAGCTGAAGTTTCACAAGTTATGTATTTTCGTGCCACTGTAACAAAAAATACTAAAAATTAAAATATATAAATAATATATACTATAAATGGAAATACTAAGAAGGGTGGTCCACATACATAAAACGTTTGTTTTTCGTATTTTTTGGTACATACGTGCCAATAACGGTAGCAGGTAGACGCTTAAAATTTTCACAGAATATTTAAATGTACATTTTATTATGAAATAAATAATTGAATTAAAATCAAAACAGTATTTCAGGGGCTACCCTCCCATACAACAGACGTGTCTGTTTGTTATTTTTTTAATATAATGGTACGGAACCTGTCATGCGCGAGCTTGACTCGCACTTGGCCCAATAATTGGCCTATATATTTCAGACTTTTATACACATATAATATATTTGTAATTAATAAAAAAAACTGTAACACGACCTATAAACGAGTATTTACAAAACAATAATAATTAATTAATTAAGATCCGAAAGTTATATCTAAGACCTAACATCAAGTTATAGGTATTAAAACTTAACAGCAAAACCAAGAAAGCGCCCTTGCACGTAGTTAGAAAGGAGCATTATGGAGAAATTCCCATTACTGCGTGAGTGTTACTAGCCTTTTGTGTTCGCAGTTTGCGCCACTTGGCTCGTTGATTTCGTCCTCCAGAAACTATTTATCTATATTTGACTTGTGCTCCATTACGTTAACGACCGCGCCAATGTTTCCGGAAGGAATAACCTAAGTCCAACAACAATTAGCCAGCACTTTTCCTTGACAAAAATCCTTTAGAGAAACGTCTCATTTGATAAACATGGTAAGATTATTGTTGTTCAATGTTGATTTTTGTTCAAATATATATTATCTTTTGTATTAATTCTAACAAAATGTTGTCTACCTGATTGCCAGGCTGTATCTCAGAAACTGTGATAGCCAGAGAGCTAAAATTTTCACAAGTTATGTATTTCCGGTGCGGCTATAACAACAAATACTATTATAATTATTTGATAAACATCATAAAATTATTGCTGTTCAATATTGATTGTTGATCAAATACATACATACTAACTGTTTTTTAACGAAACTTTTAACAAAAGACTTTCAAAATGATTTCGGATTATATTCAGAACTTATCCTGGAATTGTCAAAGATAATGAATGAATAACGAAAGACTTCCGAAATGATTTCGGATTACTTTCAAAACATATGACGAGACTTCCGAAATGTTAAAGATATTTGGATTCTCGGTAAAGGAACAAATAGCTATCTATTTGTTACAGCGGCTGTCACGTCACTCTCTTACTTATTTAGAAAGGTTAAGGGAATAACTGTTATGATTTTACGAAGATTAATATTTTGAGATGATTGTGATCGTCTACATTAAGAATGAGAGCCTTAATCCGCCTGTCGAGCGTCTGAGACCTCCAGACGGCTGTTATTAAAGTTAAGTAGACAATTTTTCTGGAATTTTTCATACATTCTATATGAAGTATTTGAATTTATAACAACGATTTCGCGTTGAAATCGCTGCACTTAAATTACCTAGATAGCGATACATTTTTAGGGTTCCGTATCTAAAGGGTACTAACGGGGCCCTATGTCTTAGTAGACTTTGTTGTCCTTCCGTCTGTCTGTCTCTCTGTGTGTCCGTTTTTCACCAGTTTGTATCACATGAACCGTGATAGCTAGAAATTTAAAATTGTATAGATGATAAATATTGTTATGTTGCCGCTATAACAATTACTACTTATCAAACGTGATTTTTTGCAATGATATTATTAAGCTTTATTATGACTTACTTAGACGCTATTTTTTAGATAATAGTATAGAACCCTTCATGCGCAAGCCCTACTAGGAATTGGCGGCCAATTATGTTGTAAAAATATTAAAATACTCTTTGTGGCAGACAGGCTGGATTAAAAAGTTATCAAGTAGCAAGAGAAAGATTTTTCGTTTCGTTAAAAATAATCATTATGATGCAATAATAAAATTAATGAGTAATATAAATACATACATACATATCTGTGTATTCCTATCCCATAGAAGTGTGTGAATATAATTCGACTAAAACACATTTCTCTTTCTATTTCTGTTCGTCAGAGCGACATGGGTGGCACGAGCACATAAATCATGGCAATTTGTTCCTAGAATTTTGATCGCCGTGGTTATAATATGGCTGCTCAATTTGATACTAACAGAGAATTACTGAAATAAACACGATTCTCCAATAATAATATTAGTTAAACCGAGTTGAGTCGCCTATTGAGTTTTAATCTAATGCGGTCTCGACTGATTGAAGCCGATGTTGAATACTATTAATTTAGTTATGAGGGGTGAATCTAGGGCAAATTGAGTTCGTTAATTATATTCCTTTATATATTATTATTTACACAGCATTAGAGAACACCTTGGACTTGTGTAGTGATCTGTCGGGTTATATAAATAAAACGGCACGTGACTAATATTCAACGGGGTGATGCAGCCAGCATTTTGCGCAAGCTGCCTTACACAGATAAGTTTATCTATAAGTATAAGTGCGCGAGTGAGTCTCGCGTTTGGCCGATTTCATATTTACATTTCTCAGATTTACCTAGGATACAAACGACGTTGTTAGTTAAGTGATAACTCGTAAATTCACAAGGTAGTAAATGTTCACATTCAGTGCCAAAATAAACCGAGGTAATATGTCAAACCGCAGCTAATGAACAAGTTATAGGGCCTGACACGTGGGCAAGAGATATATTACTTGTATAGATGCTCGTAATAGCGAGAAGCTGTTAAGCGGATACATCAAATATTTAAAGTCGCTCCAGCCGCGTCCACCTGTGAACTCCGTCCCCTAACACTCGGATAAAGGGTCCTGCATAAACTAAGTTATGCTTTTTAAAGGGCAATAACTCCCACCCTGTGGGTGGCATTAAACTTGCCGACCCGAATGTTCTTAGCTAATTCTGTTGAATTGTTAAACTTTACTGTGAAGTCTTTGAGAAATCTTTACCAAGTTAAAAGTGCTAGGCTGAGACATTGTGTTAATTTAAAATTATAAAAATATATTAATTACCAACCATTATATTAATTATCGCGCAATTAAAATAGTCGTGAAGTATTTCTTGTTCTAGAATGTGAGTAAAGCACATTTGTTGAACTTGCGTGTCAAGAATAATTTCCGCCCGACACAGTCCATTTTATACTCGTGCGGTAAATAGAATCATTAGAGTATGGTTTTTATTGGGTGTACAAGAATGTGGGTTTGTAGGGAAAATCAATTTAAAACTGGGTTTTAACCTACTTGTTTACTGTAGTGGTTGAGATAAATTTGCGTTTGACAACACCTTGCCTGGTATAAACTACGCTGTAGTCTACTATATGGCACGATTACAATTTACTTACATTTGAAAACTTCCGAATGATACCTCTCAGGAAACAGAGATTTAGTATATAGAAATACAGTAGAGATAAAAATACTTGTATTAAAATAAAAGTTTTTAGGGTTTCGCACCCTAGCAATACAACGGGGCCCTATTACTACTGATTGTAAAACGATGAATCAGAAATATTATTAATGCATTTTCACTTAAGTACGCATTAACAGATTAATGGTAGAATTACTTACTAAATTTTAAGGTAAATTTAATATCTTTTACTTCTTAGCTGTAGCAGGGCGCGTCACAACACGAGTCAGTGACACTGTGGCCTAAGGCGGAGCATGCCTAGTCTGGAATAACTGGCTTTCAAGGAGGCTACCTGAACACACCACTAGGTGCTTGGCGATAGATTTTTCAACTTGATTGTGGTTGCTACTCAAAGCAAGGCTAGCACTACAAAATGCCCTACTACCAAGTAAATAAATAACACAGTGATAATAAATATTGTAATTAAAATATAATTGTTTAAATTTGTCTTGATTTTTAAAGAAAATAATACGGCACATTTCGTGCGCAAGTCCGACTCGCTTGAGACTCGCATTTGGTCGGTTAATTTGTTATTTGTCACTTTTTCATTCTTATTCGGTTTCAATTAGGTCTAGTAAGAGTTTTTATATGTAGAGAACCTAAGCGCAAGGTGAGCACATAACCACTTAATATACATAATATTTCTGTGACCCTTTTTACAATATATTTCGAGATTAAAAGCCTTCTTTATATGTGCCTCGCAACCCCTTTGGATTAGCGAGAGCAAAGGGCAATTTTAGGATCAATTGATTTTACGATCCGTAAAACCTTTTTTCATACATATGAGTATGCGTGGAATCAAACATGCGAATATGGCCGATATGTACGCGACGTTATCGCGTTATCCCAGGGTACTTACTCTGCGGGATGTTGTGGTCATCTTGTAGTACATATTATACTTTATATAATAATGTATGTATAAGTTTCATCTATTACATTTCACATTAATCAAACTCTTTTGAAATACATTTTAAATAAATCTTTGTTTTCAAATACTAAGTAAATAATACATGATTTGATTACAACAAAAACTACTCTTTAAGAATATACTATTCTATACAAAATTAACAAATCGATAGTCATTAAATGTTTAAGGTTCATTTCATAAAAATGGTCAAAACTCTCTATTTATTGAATCAATTGACGTACAACCAGAAGTATCATAGTTAAATACAACTTGCAATAGGGAGCCGACTGCTACAATCTTCACGTCATCAGTTTGATAGCGAACTTACTTGCCAAGATTCGTCCACAAAGTTAGTTTGAAAACGTTAGGGAACCCTATTCAGAGGCAGTAGATCTTCAATCCAGTATCGGGTCGTATCGACTCTACCGAGGCTATAGGAATATCAAAATGTGCCCGGATGACATCAGCATTTTGAAAACATCAGCCTTTATTCGAAATTGAATATTAAATGAGTTATGAACATTTCATTTCATAACTTATTCAGCTAAAAATACATTAACGTTTCAATTCATTTCCCGGCGAAACTTAACATCGAATGCGATTTCATTTGAATAAGTTATTTTAACGGCGAATGCGAAATTGTGATTGTTTATCGCACGTCGGCACACAGAGGGATGATCACAAATCATGTCCGCACTTACGCTTACTCGGATTTATGTCTGTAACCTTCACAGGTAGTGATGCTCTCTGCAGTCCCACGGCCGTCTGCTCCAGAGGTGCGGCACTACAGTGAGCAACTTGAGAGGTTTCTATTGCAGGTTCTTTCCTAATTGATCTTTAAAAGGATTTGTTTTTGTCTATCAAAGTACTTTCAAAAACAAAAACAGTTTCAATAAAACTTACTGACTCTCTTAATGCTGTTAGAGAAAGTTAACGAAAGTCCAAAACAATCCGAAAACATGGAAACTGCCAAGAACGCTTATAGCCCAAGAGCCCATACGTTTCTGACCTTCGTCATTTAATAAAAGCTGAAAATTGTTCTATGTGTGTCTCTAGTAGAGGTAAGAATGATCCCCAAACATGAAGCTGAGGCAGCAGTGGCTTTGGCAGATAACTGGTAACAAAGGTGTATAAAATTCCATCTCAAATTCGTTATAGTATAAAACCTGATTTTTTCACATTTGATTCATAATAATATCAAAAGTCGCGTTGCTCATTGCCAGACGGTTATTATGGTGGCAACCCTCTGCCAGACACCCTTAAACTATTATAATTTATGAGTATACTTACGTTATATTATAAAACCTAAATTTTATATATAATCTTTTGGGGGCCTATTAATCTATGTTTACATAAAAGCCGGACAGTTTCGATAGTTCTATCATGTTGCCAGACGCATTCAAAGTGAGCAGTTGTTCGGGGAGCAAGGAGCGTATACAGTAACTAGTGCGAGTTAGACAGAGCGCTTGGTCTAATGCAGCCCTTCACTGTGCATCCACTGTAATCAAGTTTTTTTTATTATTAATTTCTTAATCAAAAAATTTCATTATTCTTTTTTATTTACAGTTTGAATAACAAATATTTAAAACAATACCCATTAAAATTGTTCTAATACAACTTCAATCATATCGAAACTCTAATAATTTTATTTATATTATTTTTCATTTATATTAGCATTATTGTGTTAGCAACCATAATACGAGCTAGAAATGGTTCAGTATGGGGTTAACCAGCCGTGTGTGAAATGTCCAAATATTAAAAAAAAAAAAAAAAAAAACTGTGTTATTCAAACTGTAAAAAAAAGAATAATGAAATTTTTTGATTAAGAAATTAATAATAAAAAAAACTTGATAACAGTGGATGCACAGTGAAGGGCTGCAGTAGACCAAGCGCTCTGTCTAACTCGCACTAGTTACTGTATACGCTCCTTGCTCCCCGAACAACTGCTCACTTTGAATGCGTCTGGCAACATGATAGAACTATCGAAACTGTCCGGCTTTTATGTAAACATAGATTAATAGGCCCCCAAAAGATTATATATAAAATTTAGGTTTTATAATATAACGTAAGTATACTCATAAATTATAATAGTTTAAGGGTGTCTGGCAGAGGGTTGCCACCATAATAACCGTCTGGCAATGAGCAACGCGACTTTTGATATTATTATGAATCAAATGTGAAAAAATCAGGTTTTATACTATAACGAATTTGAGATGGAATTTTATACACCTTTGTTACCAGTTATCTGCCAAAGCCACTGCTGCCTCAGCTTCATGTTTGGGGATTATTCTTACCTCTACTAGGGACACACATAGAACAATTTTCAGCTTTTATTAAATGACGAAGGTCAGAAACGTATGGGCTCTCGCTCTATTAGTACAGCTCAGATTTACAAAAACAAAACGTTTTTACTTTGTTATTTATAACGCTAATAAAACAAGACAAAGGAAGACACTTCGCAGAAAAAAACAGTAATTCCATTCCGAACAAGCTGTTAAAGAGGCAGAGTTTCCGTCACGCACCGTCGTCGCCGAGTCTCGGGCTCAGTTTGTCACGAGAAATTCGAATCTATCGTGTTTATCGATATGCAAAACCAAGAAGCTCGTTTACAATCGTTTTGTTTAGCAGAGCACGTTGTACGCATTGTTCGCTAACCCTTTTCACGGCGTCTGCCACTTTCTATATATGTTAGGACGAGTTGGGTGGCGTGGCCCCTATAAATCAGAGCCGTTTTGTTCGGGACCATTACGCCGTTTTACCGCCTTCCTACTGAGACAAAATTAGATCATACAGAGAGGAGACCGTTTCAACTCATACATAACTTCTGCTGTAAAACCTTTAATAGTTACAGAGCAGTCGACATGTTTAGTGTCGACCCGTAGCCCCTGCGACACCGCCGCGGCGGAGACTCGTAAACTAACGAGTAAACTGTAACAATTAACTCATCATTATTGTGTATCCAATAATACGTCAAAAATAAGCTCATAAATTAACATAATAAATTATATTCAGCTTGAATGCGATCAAAAGATTTCTATGCCATATTCCATTTGCATAACAATTCGAAAAGCTCGCGCAAAAGATAAAAACTTTTAAATTATAACATTTGCATAAGAAAATTACCTCATTAGAATGTGTTAACTGTTGATTTATACTTGCGGTTGAGTTGAAAAGTTAGGCTAGCCAATTTTATATGATGATTTAGTGAGATATCTAAAAATCTATTCGCAGTAAAAAGAAAAATATTTTTCTATATTTAATATTAGCTGTGTTCTGTGGTTTTACCCATATTTTATCGGGAACATTTATGACGAATTGTACAATCAGCTTTTAGATGAGTTTCTAATGTTTTTTTCGGACTACGTGTGAAACGTGGAGAATTGTATGATTCTTAGTTCCAATCAAATCTAAGCTCTCGTAACGTTTGTATCTGCTTTCTGTATATGACTGTACTTCAATACAATACAAAATTACCGAGAAACTAAGCAAGAATCAAATCAACAAAATCCATTTGTTAAATAATCGGTGCCGCTACTAAATACTCGTATTTCAATCGAAAACAGCACGATGACTGTTTTGTTTTAAATGCGAATATTTTTGTTCTGCCTCTAGTTCTCTGCTGCAATTTTAATTGATTAATTACTATTTTAAATAGGATTATACGTAATAAAATGTATGTAACTTAATTATTATTATTTGTTTTGTTATTTATTTTTTGTTATCTCCATACAAACGAGTAGTTAATTTGTTCACATACACGTTTATTTTATAGAAAAAACAACCTAGTGTTTATTTATACATCGTACGAAATCTAGATTCTAGAAGTCCCACTGACAATAGGGATGCTAATTGAAAAGCGGTTGTAACTCAATCTACGTAAAAGTCAATTCAATCACGTGTCTCCATAAAAGCGGGCGTCAGTTCGTGCAAATGCAGAGAGGCTAGACTAGATTTAATTGCCTGCGGATCCCGCTTGGAACACGGAACTGCCCCGATCCGTTCCGAGCCATGCGCCTGTCCTTGCAATATTCACACGACAGGACCTGGCAACACCCGGTTCGGCAATCATAAATCGCATCCATTGGGGGTAAATTACAATGTAAAAATGTTAAATTTTATAGCTATAATACCCCTGTGTTTTGATGGCGATGATAAAAAAGCTGATGCCTTATTTTACGGTAGATGCCGGAAAATAATAGATGTTTGATGGTTATTAAGCGACATGATTTCGGCCTATAAATTTGTTTTCAAAGAATAGCTTCTTTATCGGATTTAGATAATTTCATTTTTTTGCAGTCTTTGTTAACTTAAATTACATAATAGTGTTTAAGAATATTAATTACGTAAAATAGGACTATCAACGTGCAGCTGTTTCTAGTAGCTTAATCACAATTTAAAAAAAATATATTGTATTTTAGTTTAAATAATCTGTATCAAGCAACTATGTATCCACTCAGTCTTGAAAAGTTCCGTAGATTTTTCTCGAGATCGGATACTTTCGACCATTTCAATTTATAGAAGAAGCCATTTTATTTGACGATATTGGGTAAAATAAATTAAAGCTCTATAAAGATCTGTATCGTTTAAAGGTCTATGACGATGGGCGGTTAGATAATAATGGGCAGCCGGGAGAAAGGAACAATAGACCAGATTTACATAAGGCACAATGAAGCTCCAAAAATATCCAGGTTCTTTTACCTCGCGTCAGCCGTCGGGCTTCAAAAGGTAACGGCTTCCTTCAATAGGCAGGTTTATAGGTGAAAATTTTAGAAAAAAACTCTGATGTGCTTTCTACGAGGAAAAAATATTCAGAAAATCATCATCATGCGTTAAAAGTCTTCATTCTTGATAGCACATGGAAGCGACCGCAGTGTGGTAAGCTTATCAGTTTTATCATTAAAATAAATTTCACTGCGGTTACGGTGAATACGGAAGAATAGTTTTTAAGACGAAGCAAAAAAAAATCAAAACAAAACAAAGACAAAGAAAGGTTGATTATTCATCTTTGTCTTACACGGATTATTACACGCGTAGAACGTCGCGTCAATCATATTCATAAGTGCACCTTCTTTCAAGTATCTGAAAGAGGAAACTACATCTAAACACTAACTAAATCTAACTAAATAGGATTACATGATCATATTACTCACTTACAATTACAAGTAGAATAAGATTAGTAGATTGCGAACAATTAAATGGGAATTAATATAATACGAATACAATTACGGAATCAAACATCAAGGTGTTGCAAGTCTTCAAAGAGAAATGGCAGAGACGTGAATAGCTGACACAAAGACAGCCCCTGTATTCGAGACAGATCACTAATAACATTTCAATTAAGGGAACATGAACGTTAATTTACCTGCCATGCTCAATGTGAGTACGGAAATTTCAGTCTGAAATGCTACGTATGCTTCCACTATGACGGTAATGAAAACGCGCCTAAAGTACGAGTAGCTCTTGTAAGGGTAATATGAAATAATAGAAGTGTAATTTAACAATGCTATCGATTGAAGATTTGTAGGAACAATAAAGGTTGTTTCAAAACGTACATAATCATATTTTTAATATTATTATTAACGTAGAATATTAAAGTGTTCTCATAGTGTGAAGGGTATTTCTTGGCTTAAATTTATCAAATTAATTTATATTCAAATAAAATATAATAAATGTTACATAAATTTATAATAACCAAATATGTATTTAAGATCACAATATGTGACTTAACTACTAGTATATTATTATACCAGGAGTAAAATCAATGTAACCTACGAGGGTGAATCAAAAAATTCTTGGAATCAATATTAAAAAATGCAAAGATTTAAATAATAATATTTTATTTTTCTACATAATCTCCCTGCAATGCAATGCATTTAGAATAACGCGTTTCTAACTTCCTTATTCCTTGTGAAAAAAAATATTTTCTTGACTCTCGAAAAAGTCCTCTACGGCAGATATAACCGCGTCATTATCGTGAAATTATGTTCCACGAATTTCCACTTTTAATTTTGGAAATAAGTGAAAATCACTTGGGGCTAAGTCCGGAAAATATGGTGGGTGGTCAAGGAGATTGAAGCCAGCACAGCAGATTGCGTTGAGCGCAACTTCCGATCGATGAGCAGGAGCGTTATCTTGAAGGAACAACACGCCCAACGACAGTTTTCCACGACGTTTTTCTTTAATCGCTTCACGCACTTTCGGGATTAAATTTGCATAATAGGGTCCAGTAATCGTCTGGCCTTTTGGCATGTAATCAATAAAATGGATTCCTTCACTATCCCAGAACACAGAGGCCATAACTTTGCCAGCGGTAGGAGCAACTCGAAATTTCTTAATGGATGGAAAGGATGGTAGTTTCCAAGACTTTTAGTTTCAGGATTAAAATGGATTGGACCCACGTTTCATCCATGGTGACAAGACGACGGCAAAAATTATCCGAATCACGCTGGAACATTTCGAGATTACGCTTGGAAATTTCCAAATGTCGCTTTTGTTTTCGTCGGTTAACATTCGTGGCACCCGTCTTGCAGACACTTTTTTGAACCCCAGCGAATCAATTAAAATTGGTTGAACGCTACCAAAAGATATCTTTAGGATCTCAGCTATATGTTTTATAGTCATTCTTCTGTCTTCCAAAACCAGATTCTCAACTTTTTTGACATTTTCTTCTGTAACGGAGGTTGAAGGCCGCCCAGAACGCGGGTCATCTTTACAGCTTGATCTACCTCTTTTAAATTCAGCCACCCAGTACGCAACCGTAGAATAGGGTACAGCATCACCCCCTAATGTCTGCTGAATGTCCGAAAAAATTTCCTTCGTAGATATTTTTTTCAAACTGAGATATTTTATCACCTTAACTCACTTTTATCCATAATTTTAACTTTTTGGCAACTCGTTGCACAAAAAAAATTATTACATGCGAACGAACTGACAAAAACAAGTGACAGTCTGCATAAATATAGTGTGATAGACACTCTTTTATTTGAATATCGAACTTGATCCAAAAAGGTTTCATATATATGCAATTCTAAGAACTTTTTGATTCACCCTCGTATATCGCTACATAATTAGTTATCGCGGATGAAGACTGCTCATGACCAAGATGAATGGTTTACACGAAAGGAGGCCTAGGCCCAGCAGTGGGCGACAAATGGCTGAAAATAATGATGATGACACAGTTTTCATAATACAAATTCCATGAACGTACTTTGGTAAGAAGTTGTGTTCAGAAATAATAAATTGGAAATTTAAAAAGAACTAAACTAATGAATTATTATAAATAGACAAAGAGTAAAGTAATTAAAACTAACTATCCGCTTCCATATGCCACACGGCTGAAAAAAGTTCTTTGATTTGTTACTTCCCGTCTGAGTGTTAATTACGAAAGGGTGCTGATATATTTATTCAGTTAAATTACTAAATAAAATAAAATATTTATAGTTACGACATAGGCCGTTTAACTGGCACCCAGATGTTTAAGTTTCATCAATTTATAAAAAGGTACTTACCTACTTAAGAATTCTAAGTGTTTACCTTCTTTCTAATTCGCTTCTACCTTTCTTGTGAGGACTGCAAAACTTTGGAATTCTCTT
The DNA here is from genome assembly GCA_035578125.1 of Mellilla xanthometata. Lineage (NCBI taxonomy): Eukaryota > Metazoa > Arthropoda > Insecta > Lepidoptera > Geometridae > Mellilla > Mellilla xanthometata. The sequence goes on from JAPUBQ010000008.1 coordinate 8,435,255, forward strand.
CCTGAGTCTCTGATTCCTGAGAAGTACGACCTCTCCGTCTTCAAATCTAGAGTTAATAGGTATTTCCTAGGTATGCGTGTAACATCGTAGGCCATAGTATTGTTTAACAGCAGGCAAGCTGTGGTCAAACGCAAACCTATAAGTTATAAAATAAAAAAACCTTACGTATTAATACGTTAATGATTACTTTAATCTGAGAGCATTCACTAGCAAAATATGCATATTTGTGTGTAAACAAAACTGTGTTGGTGCAAATTATAATATATATTATTTATTTATGTTGGAAAAACAAATGTATGGTAGAATAAGACATTCGTTAAAGTAACGATCACATGTATTTTATGTATCATTCCAATTAATAAATATCTGTTCGCAAAGGGGTCTCAACGCTTAATCGTAATTATATTCCTTTGCATCTGACATGACAGAAGGCCAATAAATAAGACATAATAAATAAGTATTTTAGATTTTCTTCCATGACGAAAAGCCCTGTATCACCAAGTTACGCCAGAATAGAAAAGTCAAACAAAAGAAATGTTAAATTTTACTAACCAGTTTGTTCTAAACCATTTCAGGCGACCTTTTTTAAGGTCGCCTGAAATGGTTTAGAACAAACTGGGAACCTACGCAGGTTTACAGTATACACACAGCTGCACCGTAATTAAGCTACGATATAGGATATATTGGGTAATAATTAGCTAAAAAAGCGTATTATAAATGTTGCAATAAAAAAACAAAATTAATTTATTTGACACAGTATGATACAAATTAGAAATAAAGATTAACAAAGGCTTGCAAATTATTTCTCGAATCAGTGTGCTATTAATAAATTAAGATGTTAATATAACATTGACAACTAATTAAGAATTATTCAATTTAAATTTTCTATTCTGAGATATGCATGTAAATTAGAGACGTTAAAGCTATTGTGACACGCATGACCTTGAAAAGAGGTTCCTTAAATTGTCAATTCAAGGTTGTACTACGCTTATAGGTTTTAACGATGCCAATTAAAACAATAAGATGCCATTTCCGGAAAACAACCATAAAAAGTCAGCCATAAACCACAACTGTTTTCTTTCAGCTTTCGTACCTTTCATAACATAAATACAGACTTTTTGTTTATTATTTTGCACGATTTTGCGTTCTAAATGACAGAAAGGTCGATTAAATTTCGGTCGGCTAGCATTTACATTTGATTGACTGCCATAACATTTCAAGCTCTAATTGCGTGTAAATTTGATGTTTAATAGTAACAAACCAGTGAGCTAATTTCTATTAGAACTATATTATTATTTTTATTAGGTAATTTTTTCTTTCTTTTTTACTCTTTACAGCTAGGCGTTTTAAAAGCAGGGCGAGTAACCGAGTTAGCGTCACTCTGGCCTATGGCTGAGCATACCTAGTCTGGAATAATTGGCTCACAAAGAGGCTTTCGGAGCACGCTTGGCGACAGATTTTTCAACTTAATGTGATTGCTAGACAGATGAGCACTAGAAAATGCTCTACTTCCATGCCATGGTTTCCTCGATGTTTATGGTCGATGTTTTGTTTTACCGAAAACTCGAGCTGATTGGCGGAGATTGAAGCTACGTAAAAGGTTCTTTTCGAATTGCAAATTCATAGAGCTTTATATAGAGCTTTTTAGTACTCAAAATATGAGGTAGAATTGGTATGCACATACGTATGTATACATATCCTTTGCCAAAGTGACGGAAATGATTTAATTTCAGGTAGCTTATACTTTGAATTAACACATAGGCTACCAGGATAAAACCCGGATTAAAGCAGTAGTTAGGAGAAGTACGCTAGATTAACCTAACTAACTATGAATAAATGTAATTACCTAAACATAATATTTTTTATGTATGACAAAGCATGCCAAACAAGAATCTATTCAATACATTTCAATTATAATTTCAATAGGCCTTCTGGCCTTAAGCGATGTATTTTTCTGACAGGTATTGTTGAGACATCACAAAAATCTTTTTAGCGAACAAATCATTACGTAGGTAGGTAGGTAAGTACAATTTCCAATGTCTAACTTTTAACGTATTGTAATAATATTGCCGTGGCGGAGTTTAACAGGTTCCGATATGAAAGTTTTATTTCTTGTAGTTTCAATTGAAAAAGTAGAGGGAAGTAGAACTTCCTGAGCCGGTTATAAAAATACTTAGCAAAGTTTGTCTTGTTAGCGCGCTGAAACAATAGCTGGAACCTGGCTGTAGGGTAGAAGTTTATTCAGTGGCACGTCGAGATTTCCACCATATTTCAGCTGGTGTTTGTTAAAGGCCCAGTCATGTCGCTGTCATCGCATGATGTATGTTATGTGCAAGCCGGCCCTATCAGATATTTTCTATTTCTGTCACGACGCGGGTGGCGCACCGTAAATCCCGCAATATTTTCGTTAAGGTATATTATCCACATCTTTTTTCATTAGAGGAATGTGACCGCGGCCTGATAAATGCCCTCACTAAACGTTGTTATTTGTCTGCCTCGCTTACGAAGACGACGAGGCATATTTTAACTTTAAGCACACATAACAAACCGTTTTGCCAGTAAAATTGCACTATTTCGTGCCAACGTAAAGCTTATTGCAATTTATGTTTCGTAATGAACCAATACGCAGTTCGGCCGTCGTGATGCAAAAACTGCATGAAACGCGAGCTGCATACAGAACCGTTTCATCTGGCTTAATGAGAGTTGGTCGGGTGGTTTGTTGTGCCTTTAACTTTGAATTGTATTCAAGTAGCGAAGTTTTAAATGAATAGTGATCCCGAGCGCGATCTATACCATGTACTACCGTTTTCCAAAACTTATCGAAGTGCCGCGTGACTAAAATTCCTGGCTCAACATACCAGCGTTACTTGTGAGCTATCCAACGCAGCAATGCTGCCAGTATGTTAAGCACGCTGCATTTGGTGTTAGCTAGAGCATTTGCATTGGTTTGATTTTTATGTAAAATTATCGAAGGCAGTTATTATAATTGGAGTAGGTAGCTATTACTGTAAATAAAGGTTTTAGACAATTTTGATTAAAAATAGGAATATTCATTTAAAAATGTTTTCCTGGTAGTGTGTTTCTATTGCAATGTGACGCAGACAGGTCGACGACGCAGCTACTTTCACACCGGATGATTTTAATTAACATTTCCTCTGGCGTTATTGCTCGTGTCACTCATTTGTTCGACGTTAGTTCAACGTTGCTCGTTTGATATACTTCACTGACAGATTGTCGATTGTTTCAGAGTCAGCTGGCCGCGTGTTAATGTTTTAGAGCAATTAAATATCGATGCTGCATTTTAGCGATGACGCGATGCCGGCATTTTTGGAAGTGCATTAACATTTTACTTGTCAGTGCTCCAATGCATATTATACGTAGACTTTTCTCTTAAGAAACATGCCTATCATGCCAATTAAGCAACAATAATTATCAAATGATGCACATACATAGAAAATAATACAGCAAGATAGAGAATAACGGTGTATATGAAAATAAAAGGTTGTAGCTAGGTTGCACAGATGAGCATGGTTTATATAAAAGCCCTGGGATTTCACGGACTTCCCTTTCTTGCTCAATCTTTTTGAAATGATAAAAGTTTAATGTAGAGTTAGAGCATGAGAAAATAAAGGACATTTTTTTCTTAAGCCGCAATTCTTACTTAGGTAGAGCCGGGATTGTCTCGAAAGTAATTCAGAGGGCGTTTCTCTTGCTTTTATTTTTGTTGTTTGAGATTTATGCCTGCAAAGCGGTCAAGTTTACTAGGATCCTGACAACATTTCCGGACCGTGACTCTTTATGACTATGCAAGTAATATAGTAAGCGTAGATGTTGTCAAAAGTTCTGGCTTAGTTCTGATATAACTTGAACTCTCGCTTCTTGGTGGTTGAGCAACCGAGAAGTTCAGTTTGAGTTGGAAATAATTTTGTCAGCACAGTTAATGACAATGTTGCCAGTAGTTCACTAACACTGTCCACAGGCGCTGTCTTGCTAGATTCATTGAATATAATATGATTTTGCTTACACACTCTTAAAAACCGGGAACAAACAATTTTCGAATGAACCGGTACCAAAATGGCAAATATATATTACATTGTATATCGATATGTTAAGAGCAAGTAAAAGCTAATGTTAACGAGATAATTCTTGTCTGAGCACTTTATCGGATGTAGATGCTTCCGAACTGGCAGCAAGTTTGGGATTGATTTGACCCTCGCAAACAAACTAGCAAGGAAATTCAAACATAGGGTCGGTCTCGAGCGCCATATGCGTTCACCACACATCTGGTGGTGTTGTTACATAGTCTTATGCTGTTTACTCATATTGTTTGTACACCAAAAATGTTCATCCTATTAGATCATCAGAACATATTGTAATATGTCCGAATGTAATATGTGGTTATAATTTTAGTTCGATAAACGGATAACAAAACGAAAAATGCAGCATAAGCTCGCTTTTTCACCTTTTCTCGACAAAAATCGTAAAGTACAAACATTATTTACATCATTTTCCATGTTATTGTACCAATGTCAAGTGGAATAAATACTCGTACATTTCATAAAATGATATTGTGTATTTGTCACACGTCTATAGTAGTGGTAGTGCTGTGTATTTTAGAAAGGAAACACAGGAGATTTGGCGGCGGAGCTTTTCCTGGGTTCCACCGGATCCCGGCGTAACTAACTACACGATACGGAATGTGTTTTGCTACAAACATATCCGAGCGCTCCTTGTGTTTACTAAACGACCTCTTTCTCCCACAATATTACGAAAATACTACAAATTACCTTAAATTAGGATTTAATATTATAAGCGCTTTGAATTTATTAGACAGATTCATTTCAATTTGCACGTCAAGCCAGATAAATTCGAGGTGCAAATCTTCGAATTGAATTTTTTTCATCCACTCCCCTAAATTAGAGAAAGGCTTAGCAGTTTTACGACACCCGTAGGGTCCTCGATCGACGCTTTCCAAGTGTTATTTCATATGAATTCTGTGATAGGAAAGGTACGTAATATACAAAGTCGAGGTTTTATTTCAATACTAACTCGTATTATGTTCGGACGACAAAAACTTCGTATTCTTATTTCGGTCGACGTTTAGGACAGCCAGCATAACAATTCATACAAATTGGATTTGAATCTATGAAAAGTTATTAGGTACTAGTGATAGTTGGTAAAGCATTATGGCGCGAAACAGTTTACGTATTGAATACAGTTATTGGATTAATAGTGTAAAGGTTAAAAAGATTAGGTTGGAAAAGATTATAAAGGGCGATAGGCAGCTTAAGAGGTTAAGAAAATATTATTAAGCAAATTAAATAGAATATAGAATGTATACAATACCATTAAGGTGAGGTAACCCAGTTGATTACATTGTGGTTTAGGTATTCCAGAACAACAAGCCGATGTTATCGGTTGGAATAAGTGATTAGGCGCTGTAAATGCTTCGCTAACCATCTTGATTATCGGAACAACAGGGCTTGATGTTTATCTAATTCAGACACACAATATTAGACGGCTTTGTTTTATCTTTGCTAGATCTAGAAAATTTACATAATGTTTCTATTAGTTCTATTATTATTGTCTACACTGCGTGAGTAGAGCATGCAATTTTCCCGATGTTAACTGTGCCGACATTTGGCATACTTTTGCAAACACTCGTAGTCAAATTTGCTTAGCGTATTGCTTAGATTTATTATCTGACAAATGTTGAAATAATCCTTTAAAAATGTTTCCATGAAAATGAAATCATCTGCTTCAAGTTTGACTAATCTTAGGACTTACGTTCAGAGTTCGACTATGTTTAAATTTCCGGTCGCATTTAAGCTGAACGTTGTTATAAATAACGGGATGGAGATCTTTGCGACCATCCGGTGTGGCTCACAGCAAAGGAATGGGCTTTTGTAAAGGGGACTACAGACTGCAGCTGTAGAAAAGATGGTAATTTTATAAAATTCTTTGGGTCTACGCATTAACGTATATACATATGGGATGAGATGAAATAAAGCTAGAAATTAAATAGAGATATCTACTGTAAATAGGAACAATTAATTTTAAGTACCTATCACGCCGTATCCAAATTTAAAAAGTGCTTAATTTTATGTATCCAGACACGCCGCGTTCTTTGCTGACTTTTATGGAAATGGGTAAAAATCTACCAAAACTTCAGAGATTGAATTCATCAGTTTGAAGACTTTGGATTCGCATCGTGTTGCGGTTGGTTAAGTAAGTTATTGGTTTTATATTTGTATCCGTTGTAAAATATGTATTTTACACTTATGTGTTATCCTCCTATTACTTGTTTGAAAACCCTCAATTGAAACGTATCATTGCATACGAATGCTATTAATATTTCACACACTTTATAAAGCTAGGCTTTCGAAGAACACAGCTAATATTATTTGCGTGTTCTGATAACTACTATATTACTTTGTGAAACTTACTTCATATAATCAGATCCAATATTGGGGAGAGATATCACTGTACTTTGACATCTATTCATAATGAGTACTTAGAAAACATTTGATACTCATACATTTAATTATACACTCCTACAAAGATTAAGCCTTTAATACCATAATATTGATTGCCACTGCCAGTGGCAATCAATATTATGAGTATCAACTGTTAATCCTTTGGCCAATGCCCGGCTATTGTACCTACGTAATAGTTATGTTTTAATTAATGATGATATTAAAGGCAAATCTTCTAACATCTAATAACAAGCGTATTACCACCACTGCTTATCAATAAAGGAGAGGCTTTGTGGTATTAAAACTTGGCACAAGTTGGGACAGTGCAGGCTGAAATGTGCTTAGCAAGTTACGTGCTCAAGAGAGATATTAATGTAAGTTTTGGATGTACTAACTCTGTTCGTGATGTTAAATCATTCGTTTATTTATTACTTAGTGTGGTTGTGAGAACATCTCATAAAGTTATATGTCACTTTATTTTAATGTCACGGTACTTACGTTTTTTTTACTACTTACATATTGTCGATCAGCAGGACTCGTAACTAAACGCAAGATAAGTAACGCAACGTAAAGTAGAGCATGCCTAGTCTAGAATATCTGTCTCTCAAAGACGCTGTCGAAACACATTGTTAGGTTAGTACGTTTGATACGTACGTATATTATCAGGGCTTATCTTAAAGTGAGTCATAAATACAAAGCTAAGATAAATACGTCAAAAAGGCAATTACGCTGCGCTTGAGTTCCCTTTAAAAACAGAGTCTATATGTCGTTTACAAAGTTGTCAATTTTGTGTGTCAGCGTTGACATTTAATTTATATTTTGTTGGATTGGGCCGAAGTGGCGGAGAGGGCTGTCGTCATATTACCGCGGGCAGCCGCAGTCGGCGGATGCTCTCAAAATAAACTCCCGCCGCTTCCATCTCCGGTGCAGCATCCAGGGCTGCTTCTGACTCGTGAACATTCATTTTGACAAATTAATTTTGGTGTATTAAACCAAATTTACGTCAGAAATTTTATTCTATAGTATTTTTGCACCAGACTTTTTTATGTACTCCACAGCTTATAATTTGTTTTTGTACTAAATAAATCTTGTAGCCAGATTATTGGGCGAGAACTTTGATTTTGATGCTAAACAGATTTAACTGATATACTTATTGTAAACTTAAAAGTTAAATAGTTATGTGAACATACCCGATAGTCAAACTAGGATATTTTAAATTACTTGCATTATTACCTTGTTTTCTTCTTCGACAACAGTCAATTATCTAACTGCGTGTACATATTTGTTTCACAATATATGGACGTATATTTCATGATAATAATTAGTAAATGGCATAGTTTATGTATACTACTGATATGAAACGTCTAATGACAAGTGCCCTCCACGGTATGGAACTATTCACCCTGGTTTGTTATGTTAAATGACACTACAAGTACCACGAAATTGTTTTAAACGTTGTCATATTTTGTTTGATTGAAACATAGATAAATCTTCTCTCTTAAAAAATTGCATTTACCATGGAGGTTAGGTAAGGACTTAACCTCCATGGTAAATGCAATAAATGTAATATATTTTCATATGTTTATGTAACTTATATGTTACTATACTATCAATAAAATACGAGTAAGCGGGCATTTATATAAATACATTTACTAAATAAAGTATGGGATATAATTGATACTGTTTCAGTATTAATATAATTTTACCACTATGTTGGGCAACCCTTTAGCAGGTGCATCTTTGAACATGCATCATACTTCAGATGTAATTAAGGCGTGAAAGATCGTTGCTTACTCGAGACTCTCGCGACGCTTCGTTACTTCTCAGTTATAAATAACTTGTTTATCAATTAATACTGCCACTATTTAAAATAAATCGTTTATTTTTAATGTGGATTGTGACGTAAACAGGTTTTTATGGTAAATCATATTTATTGCAAGTTGAGAGTAAACTTACGCTTGATAAAAGAAATCTTAGTTATCTACCTGGTTCAAGCGTTTTCATTCCAACGCTTAAACGTCGGAAAGTCTTTTGTGTTTCTTGTCTGAGTTCTAGTTTTCTAGGCGCAAGCTCAAGAGAGCTTATTTCATAGAATAGTGCAACAAAAAGCTATATTGCCTGCAGGAGCTATTTAAATATTCACTTTGTTGAAACGCCTCACTTTCCCCTGTCACCTTCGAGACCATAAAAGTCAGTCATAATTCATAAAAGGTTTGACGCAGTTTAATTTTATTCGGAGATTTTATGAAGAGATTTGGTGAATTCCAGAAAGGTGGGCTTGAGCGGAGTAATCTTTGCGTGAGTGTTCTCGACACACGTCGGGATTTCATGATTTAGGCGTTCCCTTGGCCAAAACTAAATGTTTATCCTAGAATCTGCCGCCTCGTGTTCAGACCGAGCCAGCTTGTTTTTGCTTATAGCCTTCACTTCTACCTAACCTGCTTGCAAAAGGAAACACATTTTTTGGTTTCCTTATTTTGTTTCGTAAAATGCTATTTTCTCTTGGTATATACATTAAGAAAATAATGGAAAGGCCTTATTTTAAAATAAGAATGAAAAATGTATGTTAAATGCGTTACCGACCCGCGGTCCAATGTTTCTACATATTAAAAAATATACCCATCTGTTTCCAGTCTCAAATATATATAAGAGACACATCTTATCCAAGTAAAATAATTTTATTACCATTCAACGATTTTATTTTCTAAACCATTTTAATATGGGTACATTTCATACGCTGCGAAATAATAAAGTCGTAGCATTCGTGCTCGTAAAATGGGAATTTGAAACATGACTGCACCTGTTTATGTAAGATTATTAGGCCATAAAATATTGCAGTAATATTGATCGGAAGGTGCGCAAGTGAACGAGAGCGTGTACTACAGCTTATGAAATGTAACTACGGTTTATAGCATTGCTCGCTTGGGAGCGTTCTGCGGTGGATTCGCGTATGAAAATGTTTACGGTTCGTGCCACGATTCCAGAGAGTAATAGTTAAAGTACCTTTGCCATATCATGCACAAACGACTCGCCGTAAACGTCGGCTTCAACTTGTACGAGCTCATTTGATTTTTATGATTTTCTTATCGCGGGCGATTTTATGTCTCATAGTTTGATCGGTATAGGCGGTTTTATAGATGCGCTTGTTTCCCTACAAAACTTAATGATAAGCTAAATATAATTTGTATAATCTTCCAGCTTGCTGTCTTTTCAAATGAGTTCCTAAAAACTCTTTTTGTAAAAGAATAGCGTGATAATCGGAAAAGTTAGGCGATAACATCTGTGTCTTCGACGTTAGCCTAATTCTGGGGTCGCGTGCGACGAACAAGGTTCAGCTGTTTGTCTCGAATTATTAGGACACATTAGCGGCGCCAGCGTGCTGGGCTGTGACGCTCGTATTGCCCGCCTGCCCTCAGGCTGCACGGATGTCGCCGCCCGCCCTCCCCGCGCCGCACTATGTATCCAAGTTTCACCACTCCTTGCAACTTTGATATTTAGACTACCCCGGGGCTTAACTTGACCTGCATTGTTTATCATGGCGTGGCGAAATGAAGGTCTTGAATATAATATTGTACAGAGTTAACCCGTTATCCGGCGTTTGAGCAGTATATCTTAAATGTATGATACAACTTACTACGCGTGCTAACTTTTCTTATTTCGTGGAGACAGTAAAACTTTTACCTCCAGTTTTACTATACATAATAACAGATATGAATAATGTAGGGTAGTGTGGGAGAAGAAACGCCCAAATTTTTTTATGTCCGTCACTGTTGAGATCGGAAAGAAAAGTAATAAAACGATCGAGACCATGTGCGGTCGGCCTCGAATAAAAGGACAAGTGTGTGCGGGGATAAAAAAATAAATCTAACGAGGACGCAGTAGCGGGCTCCGGCCCTCGCGCCATTAATCTCATCTTTATTATAAACACGAGGCGGACTAAATCATAAACATGTTTAAATGCGTAAATCGTTTCGCTCCCTATGCTCGTTCCCTTTGACGCTTATCAAAGTGATCATTGAACTATCGAGCCCGTTTCTTTAATTGAAGAAACTGCTCTGTTTGTATTTTGAGATCCTTTGTACGATCCGTGAGATATTTATTGATCTCATGTAAATGAGCACAATAGGTACAAAATGTCATTGTTTCGTCCCAAAGCGTAAACATATCGGAATGAAAAACAGGCCTTTTGTTTATTCAAAGCTGTAGGTATACACTCACTGCCGTTGTGTGAAAAATTGTATTGGGATTGGGACAGGCATGAATTATGCGCGTTGGAAAAATAACTTATTTCGTAACACGTGCTAACAATGGTCCGGTAAGAGCTACACTTTGTTGGCGATGTTATTTTACTCGTATTCAATGTAATTAATTACCCAGTATCTATGCGAAAATGTTTAAGTTATATAATTAGTATAAGTTCTACTATTAAATACTGTAATACCGTAACGTTTGTCATTTAGATAAACAAATTAATAATGATCTATAATTTAAGAAATATACCATCATCATCCACAGCCAATTTTATGCCACTGCTGAGCATACGCCTTTCTTTTGTTATTTGTTGATAATATTTGTAAAAAGATAGGAAAATAATATAAATCAAAATCATTTTATCTTTTACCAAATGTATTTTTCAAAAGAGAGAGAGGGTTCAAGCTATCACTGTAAAGGAATACCAACTCAGTTTCAATAGTAGGTATCACCCCTCAGTATCAGTGTTCGTAGGCAAGTCACATTTCCGGCCTGCAGGCTTTTGTTTCTTATATTCCTTTCACGCCGACCGGAAATTTGGAAAAATATAAAGAAACGCACCCAAATACAGCCAACGAAAACAAGTGCGATAAAGGTGAATGTAGCATCAAACACTTAACTCTACGTTATATTTTTGGTCGAAGGTAGGGAAACCTTTCTAACATAATTGCGTATTTTCGAGCTGATGGCTTAGAAGCTATTATGCGAGCGCTTGGCTCCACGTGATAATTCAGCAACTGTTCAATCAACAACCAATATCACAAAAAACTATAATTAATGAAACTGAATATGGAATCGTATGTCAATGATATATATACCAAAAGACTGATTATAAAAGAATTTGAAGGTCTCAATAAATAAGATAAACAACAACTGGTATGGTTACTTCTAATATTAAGTTTTCACGGAGGTCGGGCGTTAGCATCTAGTGCTTGCCTGGCTATCCATCAACCCACACTTGGCCAGCGTGGTGGATTATGGCATTTATCTCTCTCCTCGTGAGAGAAGGTCTCGAGTCCCAGCAGTGTGATCGTATAATGGGCTGCTTGTGCTTGTGTGCTGTGGTCGCCTGGCTAGCAACGAGACCGAAGTCGAAAATCTGTCACTAAACACCTAACGGTGTTTTAAGGCAGCCTCAGTAGTGTAAAAAATATATTTTTTTACGTTCCTGAAAATACTTTATTTTCTCACCTAAATAATATAAAATTAAACCATTTTATAATAATTTTATTTGTATGAATCGTGCCAAATAAAATGTATACCTGAGGCAGTGTTTCTTCGAACGAGGGGAACACGGTTAATCCCATTATAAATTATGTTTAATAAAATACAAGCTCGTTAGGTTAGCCCTAAACAAATAATTTATAATTTTAATGAAAAGCAAAGTCCTTAGCTTCACTCTGTGGTATCTAGTTACCTAATTTAGTGCTTAATTTATATTAATCGTTGGTACCTACAATACATGCTACATGTATAGATTATGAAGTTCTACAAAATAGACAGGAGTATTGTATTCGGATATATGTAAATCCTATAATTAAGCATAAAACATAATAATTTTTTAAAAAATATAAACGTTAAAAGATATTTAGAAATGTAGAAAGAACGTCACTAATAATAAATAACACCAGAATTACATTGAAATCCGCAAAAAAGTCTGATCAGATTTATCCATAAATAGTATGCAAGGAACGAAAAGAATTTATTTGCTATTTTTATTTCGATCCCATCGGAAGTGCAGGGGAATTACTTACCATACCTATAGATTTTAATTCTACCTTTACAATGGAATTAGTCCAGTGGGTTTTGTTAATTTAATAACGCCCAGACTGAACGACAAGCAGCCGTCGGGAACAAAATTTATTTTGATCAAAATTCAGCTATTTCGTAATTAATCTTCGGTATCTACTTGTTTTCCTTTGGTTATTACGTTTTAACTACATCCAAAGTTGTGATATTACTTTGCTTATGAGTTTCGGTGTTAATACTGCTTGTCATAATGCTATTGAATTTAATTAAAGTTACATGAGTATATTCAAATATTTTCCTAAATATATTGTAATTAATAATCATTTATTGCATGATAATTAAGTATCATACTTAATATAACTCAGTACGTGATCACTTAGTTATAAACTTATAGTGCACAGTGGGTGTATCAAGACCCCATGAGGTGATAAAATATAGCTTCTATCCATGAGTGCGAATAAATGAAAGTGATGATACGATGCATTTTAAATAATTAGATAAAATAAAGAATATAATAAATAATAATAATAATTAAATATAATAAAGAATTATACTCGTATTAGGACACATTTCACACACGGCTGGTTAGCCCTGTACTAAACCGTTTAGTAGTCTAGTTCTAGTTTGTATTATGGTTGCTAACACAACTTTTTGCTTATGGTTAAATTTTGGTCGTATTTGAAATCATACGTGAAGAGCTCCATTCTTCGGGCACGCTGTACTGCTTAGTTTTATAGCATCTGCCCTGTAGGCATATGAGACCCCCTCTCACTCACCTAATCCCTATTAAGCGCTACTATTAAATTAATGTTACTGATTTTACTATTATTTTTTTTATAATGAGAGCATAAATACGTGTGTTATGAACTTGGTATATTAATTTACGACTAAAGCTCAGCTCAAATTTGAAACGTTCTGTATTTAAAATATATTTTATTGTTTACGAAGCATATTTGTTTCAAAAGCCTTATATTTTTTATTTACTGGGTATTGTAGCTGGACTGGCAATAACGGAAACAATTGGGAACGAAATCAATTCCGCCTTTAACGTTATAAATCTAAGTTAAAAGTTAATTTTGTCAATCCGGATAATTCCTCACGGTTTAATCAGACTAAGTTGGGTGTAATTAATGTTCACTAAGGCCACACAATCTAGGAAAGCTTCGGCTTAGCTTGGGAGAGTTTGGAGGCTGGCGGGCGGGCGCGCGGGGGCCTGCTTCGCGCCGCCGCCAGTCCGCAGGGGGCGCGCGGGACCACGCTACGCATCGCGTCTACACGCTCCCGCCCCCGCCATTCAAATTTACGTCGCTCGCCCGTCTAAACTCGCGCAAACAAATAAATCGGCGGATGTAATTAACTGGACGTGATTCGGACAAACTTTTCGTACAGACGATTGGTTGACAACGGTGAATAAAGTGAATTTGTTTGCCGATTTTGTGAGTTTTGGATATCTGGAACTTTTTTCGGCGAGCTTATGGTAAATTTTATTATATCATACTATTTAAACTATTTTCTTAGTATCTGACTTTTTAGCTGGCTACCAAAGGAGCTGTAATCCGAAGGGACGCTTGGTAGAGACGGCTTAACATGTCTAAGCTCAGTTAGAAATGATATCTCGTACAAGTCGGATTTTACTCGCAGCTTTTGCTTTAATTTAAGTTAAAGCGAGATTTGAATATCATTCTTAAACGTGAATTGAAAAAAAAATCTTATATTGAATTTAAGTACGCTCCACGTAGGGCGGGCAAATATTTATCTTATTAAAATATACTTTTAACAAATTAATACTGTAACGCATGTAGCTCGATTGATTAAGGTGATTTAACGCGATCGTGTAAGTTAAGAATCGGTCAATGTGGAAAACCTTTTTAAAAGTCATTTATAAAATATTTAGGGCGTTTCCGTGGGCCCGATTTTTCTTATAATTATAGGTCCCAGCTGTAAGTGTATGTATATTTGAGCTGTCGTAAAGCCAAGTCACAGGCTCTTGGGTGGCATGAAAACATTCGACACCAGAGTTTAGCCTGTCTTGAAAAAGTCAAAGTTAATAAAATTTTAAAATAGCTTCAGTCACTTTTTAAATTTTGCTTCTGCTTAGAATGTTTGGCGAGGGTAAGCACTATATCATCCAAGGGGTTTTGACATGACCAAACACTGTCAAACGAACTGCCGACATAAACATTATTTTTTTACGAGTAGTATTCAGATATTATAATCAATTGTATGTAAAATATCCCATCTTAACACATAACACTCGTGGCCGTGGCTTTAGTAGTATAATAGGACAACTCCTGCGCTGGACACTATACGGCGGCGCGGCGCGAGAGTCTCCAACTCTCTCTGAGTCTGCTACTTAAAATATTAATTATAATCATATTTATATACATCATTAAGTTACAATTAGCATTTCTTGTGTATGGTTTAAATTTGCATGTTTATTCGTGTGGTGTCTAGTTGGATTCAAATTTAGTGAGCTTACCTTTGTTATTTTAATGAAGAATAGCCAGTCTTACGCTTGACCACAGTATGCCTGATGTTAAGCTTTACTGTAGTCTGTGGATGAAACACGCTTGCCTAGATAGACTTTTTTACTTTAGATTTGAAGACCCCTAAATTGTACATCTCAGGAAAAAGAGCCTCAGGAAGAGAGTTGTATCTTCTATCGACAATACATAAATATGGTATAACCTAATTTTAAACTCTACAGGATAAACTCATTGAGTTTGAGTTTATTTGTTTTGAGACCACTGTATTAAAACTTTCGTTGGGCATATTTGAATAATGTATAACCGGCTGTCACTCCGCACCGCGTGAAGTGCGAGCGCAGCCGTCATCGCGAGCGTACATTGGATGTGGTTTTGCCCTTGAGAATGGCACATTGATTGTGCTGAAACATGTCGGGCTAGTACATAGTAATATACAAAATTTAAGTGATAGCCATGTAATTATACAAAAAATATTTGTTTTGCATTGGAAAGTACGCTCATACATGATCTTATAGACTTAACCCATAGAGTCTAGACTTATTGAAACGGGTTGTGGAAACTAGGCCAGTGCCCATATTTTATCCAGAATGAATTGCTTTTTATAGAAATATTTTAATGTAAATTTAAAATCAAAAATAAATTAACGAACTAAAAAGAATAAATATTTGAAATCATAATTAAACTAACTGTTAGGTTTGTTTATCATGAATATAAATGAGTTTGCTACCGCAATATGAAAATTTAATATATGATAAGAGTAACCACAAACATAAAATTAGGCGTAGTTAGAGAGAAAACAAACTATTTATTTCAGTTTAGTGGTATGCTATCAGAGACTGGCAATATAAATAAATCAATATTAGAACACATTCACATGGCTGGTAAGCCCCTTTAATAAAACATTTCTAGTTTGTATCATAGTTGTTAACGCCACCCAGATACTACATATAGAGTAGTATAGAAAATACATAAATACTTTATATCTATACATATTTCACCACGGAAACATCACCTTCGTTTTGGGTGCATAAATAATTATACTATATATACTAACAAGATGTAAAGATATTTTTAGATATGTAATTTATATTACAATGCAATACGAGTATTTGGAACAATTTTTTGACGTATACATTATAGTTATTTTTTAATCTAAGTGTCATTGCGGAAAAATATCTAATTAGTATTACCACTTTTCATATATATCACAATGAATTCTTTTTTTTAATCAACAAAAATTACTTCACACTAGTTGCCCCACACGTAATTTAATGGTACCCTAAAGTATGTAGAAAAAATAACAGTCTGTACGTGGTTGAAAGGTGATGAATGAGTGAACGAGGGATGAATGGGATTTATATAATATATATATTTATTATTGTCTTGTTTTTTTATTTAATATTTTTTTTTTCTTTACTGTTTTGTTAATTGTAATAAGTGCATTTACTAGTTTTTAAGTTAATAATATAATAAACATAGGCGGTTTGGCTGGAATGCTGTAGGTTTATGTTTATATTTAAATATATGAATAAATAAATAAATAAATAAATAAATAAATAAAATCATCATCAACGAACATTTATTAGAATAAAAAATAATAGGTTTTGGGGTAATCAAATGAATGATCCACCCGCTTACATTCTGTCCGCGGCTCTTAATTGCCATGAAAATTGTCACTTGACGTGGAAAAGGTTTAATTAAGCCCAACTTGGTGTTAATGTTCTGGCTGGCACATGTCTTTCTTTTCATCGCGGTCAGTCAGGTGCTACGGCATAATTTAATATACGGTACCTAGAGGAAAGAAACGTTAGAGTCAATCAACAAAATATTGATTATGTAGACGAATATACATATGCAGGACAATCCATAGCTTTTGCCGATCTCGCTGAGAAAGAGATAAATAGAAGAATATGAAAAATTCTGGTCTCAAGAAAATTATGAAAAACTAGACAATACATTCTGGAATAAATAGACGACTATATGACATAGCAATACTACCTAGTCTCATATATGGCTGCCAGACTTGGGCCCTAAGAAAAGAAGCCTAAAGATATGCCAATCTAAGATGGAGATGAGCATGCTTGGTATCAAATTTTGAGACAGAATGTCTTACGAATGCATAAGAAAGAAAACGAACAATATGGACATCGTCAAGACTATTAGAATTTAAAAGTGGAACTGGGCTGGAAACATTTGTAGAATGAGCTGTAATCGTTGGACAAGAAAGGTAATAGAATGGGTACGGAGGGATGACAAAAGAGGACGAGGAAGACCAAATAGAAGATGCGAAGACTTATTTACTTAAAGATACGGACAGGAATGGATGAGGTTGGCAAGAGATAGGAAAATATGGAGTAAACTGGGGGAGGCCTACGCCAATGAGGCGACAATTACATCTTGTAATAGACAAAACTGACAAGAGAAATCGCTAAATTCACAAATAATGTATTTTAATTATGACATTTTGAAAATTTACTTAACTTATTATTATTATTTAAAAAAAGAATTGACATATCAAAAAAATTTATACGAGTTATTAATAATTGTATTAAAATTTTGATAGATAATAAAGAGTGGAGATTTTAAATTTGAAACTGAACCTTATAATGTAATTGAATAAATGTTTTTTTTACTTTTACTTTACCTGGAGGAAAATTATATACTAATACTAGCTGACCCGGTAAACGTTGTTTTGCCTCACTTAGGGGTACGAAAAATAGATAGTAGCCGATTCTCAGACCTATTGAATACCCATATAAAATTTGGTAAAAATCGGTCAAGCCGTTTCGGAGGAGTACGGTTACTAACACTGAGACATGGAAATTTTATATATTAGAAGATTAGGTTTCAACAGTGAAATATAGAATCGTGATTATACGATACATTTGTAATTGAGGTTTATGAACGAAAAAGGAACCAACCAAGGGATCAATATTACAAAGTTCAAATTATAATGTATGGTTAGAAATATCACAGGTGAGTCTTAAACCATGGTTCTTTTCTTCGCAGCGAAACGTTATAAGTACCATGAATGACATAAACCTACGCTGTGGTAGATTCCGCAGATACTGCCACTATACTTAGTAACCTAGAGATATTTATCACACCGGTGGCTTTTTACAACTACAGGAGCTAAATTGAATATTATACCGTCAGACCTTTTATCTTCGTTACGTAAAATACTGTTCGTCTCTGTTATGAACGACACGATGGCGATAAATGTTAGTAAAAAATACAATGGTACAAGCATTTAAAACCTAGCACGTTCTACTCCTTTGTTTTTGTTTTTCTGATGCTGTAAATTATTACAGCGTAAATCTTGCGTTAAATCGTCCCTGCTCACAGAAAGGACCGTTAGTCCGCAAAGCACTGGTCAGGGAGAACGTTAGGGGAGTAGGTAGTGTGCCCCTGTTTTAGCCGATATCTTTGTAGGAGTAAACGTGACGTTACGACTCACTGGGCTCGTACCTTGCAGGAAGCGATCGTGACTTCAATACGAATATAGTTTTACTTAGATCTAGATTTCTATTTGAGCTGTTGAATTTTTAAGCGACCTCTTTTTCCTAATGCGGAGTGGCCGGCAGTTGGAGGAAATTGTAGGCCTAGAACTATTATTATTTATTGACTAAAATAATAACCTTGATTTATGTTTATGTACAGAGTAGCAATATATAATGTTTACACAAAGGCAATTTTTCATTTTATTTGAATTAAGATTTGATATGAAACTGCAATGTTCTTATCGGATTGAGAGTCTTCAGTATATTTCACCACTAGGGTCAACTTTACTTTCTTCACGGGTCAAATTTACTTTTCACCGCCTTCAAACAAAGCATTTTTCCGGGGGTATAATACCTTACCTTACCGTTAGAACACCGTTTGGTATTCCAGCGACATCAACCTTATTTTTTAAGTAAGTTTGCCTATCTATCGCCACCGGTCAGTTGTGAATAAAAGAGCTCCAATTTTACGAGCAGTCTCTTTATGCGATTACGATAGTTTGGGAAACGTGACACCAGTCATTCAGTGAACGGTTCCAGGCCCAAGCCGTGAGTTCAATATTCAACGGCCGACAGGTCTTCCGAAGGCGGTTACATAAACATTTTTCCGTTTTATTAGCATGACAGCCGAGAGACGTAATTGCAGATTTTTCAAAACTCTTTACGACTTCAATAAGGTCGTAATAAAATCGGATTTTTATAGCTTGTTTGAAACGAAAAGATTAACAAATTTAGACCCGTTGCTTACGTTTTAGAATAATTTTAAGGTATGGTAAACATTTAGCAAAAATAATAACTATTGTAAACACGCGTTATAAATACGCAGTGATTTTTCTTTGTTATCCCCCACTGAAATCATAACATATTTATATAGTTATTAACATAGTTATATAGCTAAACAAGCTCACGGTAGGTATGATATAAGTAATAAATTTTATTGTGAACCGTATGCGCGTATACAATGTTTGCTTCCTTTAAGTATTGTATTCATTGTTTTCGTAACGAAATACGAGTATTAACATTTTACCAACCAATCAAAGACTAAGACTCAAATGGAATCTACTCGTAAACGTTGTAAATGGAAAATCAATCGAAAAATGTACTCACACTCTAAATATAGAATTATCGGAAATATTACAAACGAACCAATGCTCAAAACGATTTCAAAAGCAGAACAATGTGAAGATGTTCTTTTAAAAGCAATTTCAAAACCCGCTTAACAGTAAAGTGCTGCTGGAGCGAGTATTTTTTCGTCGCATTGCTACTCCGCTATTCGCTATCGAGTTCAACGGATTGACAATTCGTGTCGGGAGTCTTCTATAGAAGACAAAGGTCCACAGATTATATTATTGTACCAGTAAGTAGGTATCTATTATCTATGTTATACCCTTTTGCATATTGAATCTCCTCACCACATAGTACTTCTAGGTTTAAGAAGTAACTCAAGCAAGATTAGTGCAAACAACTAAGATTGATCAAATTCTCCCTGCTATCTACGATTATCTCAGATTCAAATAATAAATCTAGATTCATTTATAAGACTTAATGTTTTCAAATATCAAATTAACTAAGCCGTCTCAGGATCTCCCCCAATATTTGTGTTAGTGATAGAGCTTTAGTATTAGAGTGGTGTAAATTCTAGCTTCTTTAAAATAAAGGCTTAGAAAATTAACAAAACCAGGTTTACTCTCCCTACATTTATATAAGCCACACGCATTTTACGCATCTGTGTATGTATAAAATATGTATGTAGGTGCATACTCGTATATTGGATATGTGTATATTTTTTCTGATGTGACATTAGTAAGCACTTCAGTGTGATTTAGTATAAAAGTAGGAACACAATTGTACAAAACTTATATAAGTAGGTTGACCTCATAAAATAAACACGTATTTGTGTTACAGAATCTTACTTTGCACTTCGACGGCGTCTTTATTACTTTCGTTTCACGCTATCACGCTGTGACAAGTTTCGAATAAAGATTGATGTTTGTCTCGACATAAAATGCTCGGTGCGCCGTACCTCCGTAAAAGTGTTATATCCGCTATGAGCACATTTATTTGCATACGTTTGGGGTGATATGGTATGTAGTTCAAGGAAAGCAAAGTTTATGCTACTTAGTTTAACACTCTTTTTCTTAGTATGTTATTGATAGATAGTTGGTTTTAAAAAAGTAAGTAAATGCTTAGTAGCCTTGTTTCCATTATATCTATTTGTTTTCTCTATTGTTTAAATATGTATGTAATTGGTACCTTTATTGTACTTTATTTTTAGTCACCGGTACATGTAAGCGTTTACCTTCTGCGCTGATAGTAAACTTTTTAATATTTTTAATTAATTTGATTAGTAATAAACAATCTTGATTTACATGAATAGATTCCAGTGCATGTTTCCAGCTCCAAAATTGCAAAGTTATGTAGAGTGAGTTTAATTTGAAGTTGATTTTATCCACGTTCGTAGCTACATCAAACGGGTAACGTTTGTTCCGCTTATATTAATAAAAGTTCATAAACACAGACCGTATTTATTTTGAAACGTACGGTTTCATCTCGAATTTAATATAAATTTATTTTTCGAGTATCATACTGAAGTCTCAAGTACGTAGATATGACACGGTTTGTTACGGTTCCGCTTTGAATAACATTTTTCATCTTAATTTGAAAGCTCTGAGAAAGAAGAGTCGAGTTGCTTTTATACATTTTACCTTAAATATGTAGAGGAGTGAAATTGCTAACATTTTTCATTTACAAGATAAAGTCTCGAAGGGAGATGCGGAAATCTGAGGCAGGGAATATGGAAAGAGTAGATATTTGCGGTAACAAATGCATTACTGCAATTCATATGTAGAATAAACGGTGGCGTATCATCTCGTTAGACTATATGGAGCACGGTGTTGTACGCGCTCAGCAAAATGTTCCATTGCTCTTTGTGTCGCTTTCTTTTGTTCAGTGATCTACCATCCGCGCTCGCTGGGTGTAGTGGCCTTTCAATAGCTCCGCGTCTATACCACGCCTAATTAGAGGGGCGCTTTGAGACACGCTCATCATTCATTGGCATCCCGTAATGATTATTAAGACGATATTGAGGTATCGTTATTTTATTCTTATAATATTAGTCTATTGTCTTTTCTGGGAAGAAAGGCATTTTAACGAGAAACAGAAAAGGAGGAAATCTTAATAACTTATTAATTCAGGCGTTACGTTGCGGATTCTTTTGTAGATTAAACAAAATCTGAGATATGTGAGAGTCTACTTCCCCTGCAATCTGGAACTAATCTAAGAGAAAACAAAAAAACGTCAAAAGTTTTATTTGGAATCCTCTAACCGATTACACACCTCGACAAAAACACAATACTAAGACACAATAACTGATGTTTTTATCGCATGTACGAGTAGTTTGATAACTTACCGTATAAATCAGTATTATCTAATATTTTGACTTGCAGACATAACTATATATGTAACTAATCACTATTGGAGTTTAAATTTTATGGATAATAAAATTACTAATGACACTGAATAACTAAATGAAGTAGAGAAAAATGCTGCCTTTAAAATAGATTGAAGCGCTAAATGATAAAAAATATCTTCGATACAATGAACTAACTCACTCCTCATATGTTGTGATACCCCGAACAGGGTGGGTCCATTATGTAATACGTACTTAATTTTTTTTAAGATCCTGGGTACCTTAAAATAATGGAGCAATAAATTTATTAGAAGTCTTTGACTTTGACAATTTATGTATTGATAAAAAAGAATCGTCTATACCATTTTAAATAGACCAGAGCTAGGCCATTAACATTTCAATCAAGTAATACCGTGGGGCTTTAAGCACCGCTAACTTGTTTTGTTACCAACAGTCATTTATTTACAATTGATCTCAAAATACTGTGAACAGCGACGGGTGGTCTAAATTGAATGATTAAATTCCGTCTGTGTCAATACGATAAGAGCCGTGAAAGGGCCTTCTGAATAAATGTAAAATGGAAACTGAGGGACAGAGGGCGAGCCTGGTCAGATCGCATCTGTGACGATACCAAAACCTTGACCTTGTGCTTAGTTAACTTACAGTAACAGCTTGATATGTTTGCCCTTTTTTTAGTGAAAATATGTTGATCTCTGTGTATAAAGATACGTAAATGACAATGAAACTACAAAAACTTACCAACCATAATTTAAAACAAACTGGGCTTAGTAATGCTTGTTACAGTAAATAGGCATATAAGATGATTCCATACAAACTTTACGAGTAAATCAAAATAATATAAAAATAAAAAATATAGGAAAAATAATATAAAGTGGCAGTATGAGTTGCGTAACTTATGAATTCGGGAGAATATCATTTGGGATAAAATGGATAACAAAAGCTTTTATCGAGGAATTTATGTCGACATATTCATAGAAAAAAGTTGTCTTATTATTATAATCTGATAACTTCGTTATTGCCAACATATGTAGATGGCAACAAAAATAATCAAAACAAGCGGGAACTCTTAACAACTTCCGAGGAAAAACTTGAATTGCGGACACAACTTTTCCTGTCGGAAAACGCGGTGCCTACATACAATATCACTTTGTCGAGGTATTCTCGTGTCTCGCGCACCCCACTATCCATATGATGTGGAAACTTTAAGCTCGTTTCTCGAGAAATGATAGTTGGGCAATGTGGTAAACATATAACAGAATATTATATGTCGACAAATAATGACATTACGGGCACAATTTTTTATATTTTGTGGGTTCGTGTTTGGCTTACATTAAGGTGACCCATAATATATATTTTTTTAATTTTATCTAAAATAACCTATTTCCTCTTAAATTGAGAGTTCAGGATGGTACTTCTCAGGAAACAGAGCCTCAGAGAATTCCATAGCATCACAGTCCAAACTATAATTGTTGAGGCAAAGCGTTTTGTGCCAATCTTCGGAATTCACACTATGTAGCAAGGTCTCTTCCCTGTTGCTCTGCTTGTTCTATAATGCAGTGGAAATGTGAGGATTGAATTATACATTTCCATCGTACACTCCTCGAAATGGATCCGATAGGGCACTAATAGACTAGTATCCATGCGCCGGTGCTCCAGGTTTTGAAGTTTGACCTTGGTCACGCAAGAGTTACTCGTATCAATAAGCTTCTCTCTCTTTTACGCTTGCCTCTCAATTAGACAGTTTAATTCACAACGGTTTTGATTACTATGTAGTATTTTACAACGGTTTTGATTAATATATAGTAGTGTCTTTAACTTTATAATAAAAATATCCGGAGCGGTTTCTGTAAACCAAAACAGTCCCTCAAAGTAAATCTTGTCTCTTAAGCCATATATGCGTCAGTATGTGGTTCGGATTTAAAGTCAATAAACCTAAATTAAAACTTCTTTAGAACAGGCTTTGTCTCCAACACAAAGTGCCATTACGGTTGTCTTCACTGGAAGCTGTGCTCACTTAACGACGAAAAGTTGCTAAAACCTTATTTTTAATTACACAAAATGTCAACAACTGTAATTTGTGGGCTGCTGTAAAATGTTATAACGACGCTTAGCCCTTAACCTTAATAAATAAATTAGCGAACTTGTGCCGTTACAAAGGTACTATTACGTACCGCCACAATTGCTCTCATCCCCGAGTTAAGTGATATCATAAGACTGAAAGGCTCGTTTCTTTCGCAGGACGTGAACGGCTGTGTAAAACATGTGCGTGTACTCGTGGCGAACTAATCACTGTTATGTTGAGCGGTGAGAAGCTTGCGGGCTGGACCCGAGGAGGCCGCGAGTAGCACCAGGGACTCCGTACACCAGGTGGGATGGAGGCGCTCCCGACGCCAGCTAGCCGCGTTGCCGTGGCCTTCTTCGCTATCGTCTTCTGGGGAATTGGTAAGTCTTCAAACTATCTTTACACTGTCATAAATGTCCCGTACTCCGCGTGAATCCAGGTAAATTGGCCGCCAGCCAAGATTAATTTGCCACGAGACATTACCTTTGCCAATTTAATATGGAACATGAACATTATCTTAACAGCGATCTGTTTCTACGTTTCGGCAAATACTGTTTTGTTTATTGTGGGTGTAATAAAATAAAATGAACGTTATAACGAGCCATTACAGCTAGAAAGGCGAGATGTCCTTGCCAAGTTACATTTTAAACACCTGAAATCTTGCCAGATATTTCTGTTTCTAAAGCAAATTCAAGTTTGACTTTGTATTTTCGTTTATAATATGAGTTTTGTTTTGTTTCATATCTAAAATGTATTATATTTATTTTGGCTAATACTTCAAAGATATTTACGATTGAAATGTACTCGTACATCAATTTCAGAATATGCCCGTCCGAAATATTTCCGCTATGTTGAATAAGGGACCAAAGTGAAAATAGAGGTATAAAAATGTTTCGTAAAAGGGTTATCAATAATAGAAGATATCTGTTATGAGAGTTCCTCCAATCTTCACAACAAACGAACTGAATATTCAATCTATGAATATCACTGCGCTTTCAGTCACCAGAGCCTTTTTGATAAATTATACAGTGTGACTGTTTGAACGCCATGTTAATCGTATAAAAATCCTCCATACAAATATTGGTCCTTATAAATGAAATTGGCGTTTTGTCGTACTGGCCAATTTCAATCACCAATTTCTCCTCTATGGTAGGGATTCTAAATTAAAATTTGTACGTCTATTTACCCACTACACGTATTTGTGTTTCGTTAACAGTCATTCATTTGTTCTCTTTTCTTCTGTGTTATGAGTGATGCGCAGAGTAAAGGTTAATCCTAGTTATATTCTTATATAAACATAGGATACTAAAGTAAGATATAATTTATCTCTTTGAAACGTTATATGAAACACTAAGCACCCATTGTATCAATATTACTAGTAAGAATTCAATCAGTCACCCTGTATACAACGAAAAGAGTATTCCGATAAAATTCTCGACTGTGAGGTAAAAGCTTGAAAGGTATTGGAAATGAAATAAATACGTATTGGCTGATGAAATTTATTTTACTGCCGTGCCGTGTGCCCGAAAGCGATACAAAACGTGCGGGCGTGAGGTACCTACGCTGGAATTCCGTTTGATTACTGCAGTGGTTCTTAGTCACCGCTGACATATTTGTGTTTAGTTACATTTGATCTCAAGTGTATACATATTTCTTAATCTACTCATTCAGATTGCTGATTTTTTTGTTTGGAAGGAAGATGAAAATCGTGTTTTAGAGTATATTTTTTGAATTTATATAGAAGTAGTTGTTGTATATTTTTTTTCTTTTACTTCTTAATGTAATGCTTTCAAATAAATCATTTATCTTTTTATCGATCTGATTCTTATATTAAATTTGATCTTACACAGCTTTAATAACACAATATAAATAAGAATACGGAGCGGTTTGCGTCTGTGGCGCGGCATTTCTTTTAAAGGGTTCCGTACTCAAATGCTACAATCGGAACCCTTACAACTAAGATTCCGCTATCAGTCTGTCTGCCTGCCTATCACCTGACTAAATCTACAAAACAACTACAGTGTTGCCACTAAACCAACAAATACTTGAAACAGAATCCTAATAATTTTATAGGATCGTAAAATCGTAAGTTTGTGTGTTCGATCGAATTGCGTACTTGAACAAGATATCTATATACCGATTTCATTGAAAACGATTCAGCATGTAGATTGCTTGACCGGAATTAACACATAGGCTACGTATTATTACAGTTTGGATTAACGCGGGTAACTCCGCAAAGCGCAGCTAGTAAGAAATATTTAAGGGGCTAATTTGTTTTATAGGTTGACACCCTTATGACCACTTTTTTTTAGTACGACACCCTTTGTGCACGCACAAAGGTTGGTGTCGTCTGACTTTCTCTTGGCCAGTTATATTAGATAATTACATATTGTGAAGAATTTCGTGAGTTTATGCATATTGTAAAATTACATCACCATTGGTGTACCTATTGTAAAGCGTGGGCGTGGAAGGTCTCTAAAAATCATTGATTGCTTTCGACAATCGTCTGTTTCCATGATATTTTTTCATCCATTTAGGAAATTGAAGTGGACAACCTCTGTGGATGTACACTCCAATCTACCCCGCCCAATAACAATCGCCTCTCTCGCGGCACCCGGCGTGCAATCCCCAGACACATCTTGTATCCAACATCGATATTGTACTGCCAACAGGCTTGGCGTGTATTACTGGCCTTTTTTACCAGCCTTTCTGGATTCCAAAGGGTACCAACGGCACCTTATTACTAACTGCTGTCCGTGAGTCAGTCAATTGTTTGCCTGTACACCAGGCTGTATCTCATAAGATGTGATAACAAAACAATTGATTTTTGCGGTGGATATATTTCCGTTGAATCTTTAACAAAAATAATGATAATAGAATAAAATAAATATTTATGGAACTGCCATACAACAGGCGTAATAATTTTGGATTTTTTTTCTCGATCGTAACAATGACTAAGGGTAGACGTTTTGTCTGTATACCAGGCTGTATCTCATAAACCGTGATAACTACACAATTGTTTTTTTTTTTTGTGGTGGATGTATTTCCTTCCGTTTAAACTTACACAAAAATATTGAAATTAGTATAAAATAAATATTATTGTCATACGACAAACGTTATTGTTTTTATTTTTTCTCGATCTTAATAAAAACAAAGGGTAGTCGTTTGAAATATTCACAGACTATTTATAAAATGTTTACACTAATTATAAATTAATAAAATAAAATAAATATTTCAGGCCTCTTTAAAATCCCACACACGTGGAACGGAACCCTTCTCACATTCGCACTTGGCTGGTTTTTTCATTTACTGTTCCATACGATTAACTACAAACATGCGCTGAATATCGTAAAGGTTAGGTAGTAGATTGTGTGGATAAAAAGTGAGTGATTTGAGTAGTTGCAAAGTTAAACAGGTGTAAACGTACATAGTATTCACTTACATAGTTTTTAAGCACTATGAAGCAGAAGTCAGCGTTTTAATGCAATCTTAAACCAGAATCTGGACTAAGCAAGCTGTTGCCAATTATTACGAATTCAGACAACAGACATTGTTGGTCTGTCCAGTGAGATAAACAGACTGAGTTTAATATTCTGACCGGCTGCATTGTTCGGGCGTTCGGATTTATTAGTTAGTCTGTTGTAGCGATAATTAATAACTGCAGGGAGCTCGGAGTCAAATGGCCGCACGTTCTCACGTCGCCGCTGATGTTCCACCAAATTAACGGCGATTTTATCATTCAACTCGAAAATATCGATTACTTGTATGCTGTGTGGATAGTTGAGTATTATTAAGCACTAGGCGATAATAAGCGAGAAAATTAGTTTCTTTTACAACTGATAGGTTCGTGTTTATCCTCAGTTTGCTTGGTGTTAAGCTACGCAATGGTCTACGATGTTACACGCGTATCTAGAAAATACTTGGTGATGGTAAATCTTAGGAAACATATACTCAGATAAAAGCTACTTAATAGTATGGTGTGATAAACCTAGTCTATCAAAATATACGCAATGATAATCTACAGTTGCGAAAAATAGAATACATGTGATTGTTAATTCATATATGGACAGAACGGACATTATTTATAATCTATTTTAACTTATTTATTTTTATCATCTCAACGTAGGTTCCACTATTTTGTTTTAAAAATAAAGCCAGTTTTGAAACCAAATTCTGATGCTACGAGTATATTATTTGGATTTATATGACAACCTTTATGGCTATCACAAAGATGCTGCAAAGTTTGCAGTCAAACTTTGAAAGCTTAAGTGTCTAGGGTTGCATCTAGAAATAAATTAGCTCTTGCCTCATAGAGAGTCATTAAAGAAACATTTATAACACTCAGCAGCATGAAGTTATCTATCAGTCTCAGTCAGAACTCATTGAAACCGTCATATATTTATTTGCGACAATCTGACACATTCTCTAGTGTTGATGCCCTATGATTCATACCTCAATTTATACTTACTGTGTTGGCGCGAACCGAATCGTATCCTGGCCTGCGATACTTAGAGACGTCACTGTTCTCGGTTCTATGCCGTCTGCTAATGCGTCTCCTGAAATACCTATGCACAAAAATTTAGTATTAACTTATGTGTAATCATATGGTTACAACTAGCCTAAAATAAAGATTTTTTATTTTATTTATTTATTTATAACTCCTCTACCTGACGGTTCCTGAGAACCCGAGTGGTTGGCGACTACTCGTTCGCACAAGCTCTCTCAATGGCTTTATACGGTACCATCTGGTTTGTATACACTAACTCATTTTAAGTATTATATAGTTAAGATATTTACATGAACTTATTCATGTAAATATCTTAACTTGTAAAACTAGTATTTACTACTTAATATTTAACTTCAGTTCTAAAATGAGTTAGTGTATACCAACCGGATGGTACCATCTACTTTCCTCTAGAAACCTATGTTGCCGATTGTATGTCAATATTAATGTTACAATATATGTTTTGCAGCCTGAAGAGTCTTAAAAGTTAAATTTATTTGACATAATACTCGTATTTCATGATAAGAAATATTTTTACTAAATTATATATTTTATGTACTAATAGGAAGAATTAAGGAGTTTACTTATAATGATTCCTTGTGTGATTAATTTTCAAATCACATGTACCAACGCAATGAGAATTACCTGAGACGAATTTTAGTATAAAAATATTATTTTTCTATCATGTGAACAATGCGCAACTCTTTTCTACCTTAACTTATGGACTGTGTTTTCCATTAACGCTCTTGTTTTTGTATGAGAAAAGTGCCTGAACTTTGGTGTCGAGTTTTCAAATCGCAACAAAGGCCATCTAAGCTAAGTCCGTCAGATATCATATAGCTGTAAGTATAGTCAAGAATTCATTTTCAAAGACAAATAAATTTTTTATTTGTTTGTCTTTACCTTTATTTAATGGCATGTTATACAATAGCGGTGTTTATTTTCTTCTAAATTTCAGTGTTTCCTACGCAAAAGCAATACTTACGCAGCAAAAAAGTTTAACAATATCATCAATCTTCTTCCATTTTCCTCTTTATCCGCTTTAACAAAAGGACAAGGTAGTCTAGTTTTTGATAAATTTAATTTATAAATAACCGGCAAGGGCGAGTTAGACTTGCGCACAGAGGGTTATGATAACCCTTTTAAATATTTTTTTATCTGTTTTAATATTTGTTGTTAAAGTAGCAGTGGAAATAATTATAAGAGATAATTATTATATCTTTGAATAATTCTACTAAGAGTAGCTATAACGATTATTGAAATACGACCTGTAGACAGACACAGACATACCAATCCATTAAGCACGGAACCCTAAAATCAACGATTTTTTATACGATTTAAACAGCCGGGGGCAGACGTAGTCTAAACAGAAAATTAAACATGATATTAATAAACAAACATTAGTCTGCGTAAAACTTGTTTGTCTCATGTATTGTAATTTTAGAATGTACTTGTTTAACTTAGATTTCTTCGTTGATATACTGATTCATTTATTTTTTCACAGACCAGAAAAAAGGACACTTACGTTTTAACATATGATATACAGATACATATGTATGTATCTATATAAGTTTATTACGGTCACTAGTTCAGCTACCAACTTAGAGATAGAGTAGAATGTAATCCTACATTCGTAAGTAACATTAGGGTCAGAGTAGCTGAAGTTCCCTTTTAATCCGTTATACATATCGGATGAATATACAACAACAACTGTACCGCAGCCTAATCGAATTATTTATCCGAGGCTCACAAAGTTTGCAACTTGTTAGCGAGCCGCCTAATTCAATGCGACGTACAGTATGTACCGGACAAATAGCACTGACGCTCGCGTTGCGGACTAAAGTCTCTGATATCTCGCTCAAGTGTCAGCTTGATTGATCGATGGTACAGACACAACAGACCCCAGTCAAGTAACGCCATAATATTTTATCAGTTATTTTAGCTCGAGTGATTTGTAACGTTATCAGAGCAATATTTGAGTAATAAATCAAGCGCGTAACGTGATACATTTGGGTCGTTACATGAATATTTCATAATAAATTGCTGTAAGGTTAGGTTTTAGAGCAGCCTCGACAAAACAACCAGCTGAGCCATTAAGCCACTCAGCGAACCGTTTTTCTGCCTGTAACTAATGGTCGTAGCGGATAGTGTTTAGTGTTAGCCCATAAAACCGTGTGGTGTTTCTCACGAACGACAGGGATAACTATATCTCCACCCACTTATCTTAGTACCTAGTCGAAGGTTATTGGACGTTTCTAAAGATCATTAATCTTTCACATGTCGTGTATGACAGGCACTGAGATCGTTTATAATAAAAACGTTCGAGTTAGCTCATAAACTCATATCTCGTGTAATCTGTCATATTTCTTGGGATCAAACTGAAATTTTGATAGAAAAATCTGAGATCATTTATACCAACTACAGAGTACACTCTCAATAGTATTACTCTGTAATATTTTTACAAGTTTGTTTTAGTATTTAGTTATTTTATATATTTTGTAACAGAGTGTTTTTGTACTAAGATATTTTGCTTTGTTTCTCTTTCTCTAAAATACAATAGCGAGTACAAACATAGCAAGACATTGCTCGAGGGTAGAAACCTACTCTATACTGCGTACCAAACTCGTGTTTGATATGGATTATGCGAGTCAAGGAAAATGTAGCCTCACAGAGGATATTCTGTTTGAGTTTCTTTACACAAAATGCTACGTTTTCATATCTTGAGGTTCTTTGAGTTTGATCCTGGGATTTTTTCCATATTAAAAAAGCTAACACCGGAAGATTGGTTGTTGGAGCTGACGTTTTTTGTACGATGAGCGAGCCAGCGTTTATTTAAAATATTAAAAGTCTGACGTGAAGGGACTGCGTAATGAATTAAATTAATTTCTCCTCAAAAGCAACAGGAAATTTCATTTCGTGTTTTAGGGAAGCACATTAGCTTTTGGGATGCCGATTCTATGGATTCCTTTATTATACCTGTGTATTTCGGTTCGTTGTTTCGTTTATTAAGTTAAATAAACACGTTAATATAAATAATTATTTTAGAGAAAGTGATATAGTGAATATGAATATTTTTGTCTTTTGACTTTGTTTTGATGGTGGCAATTTCCAAGATATGCTATTTGACTCGAATCACGTACAACCGAAGAATATGGCACCATTGCGAGCATAAGTCTATCAAAAACATTTCCATTGACTAGGGTTCGTCATCAAATTATAATATTTTTGCAGATTAAATACATCTATTTAAGTTCAAGGATATATAAGAAGATATATAAGATCGTGGTTTCCAGAAAAACCTCGATCTTATGAACTTGAGCTTTCCGTGAAGGATAACATCGTGAGGAAAACCATAATATGGTATGGTATGGTAGTAGGGTATTTTCTAGTGCTCGCCTGGCTAATAACTACCCTCAAGTTATAAAACCTGTCACCATGCACCTCCGTGTTCCGGTAGCCTCCTTGAGAACTAGCTATTTCCATACTTTGCAAGCGCCGTCTTAGTCCAGAGTGTCGATAGCTCGTGTTGTTATGCGCTCTGCTAGTCTGTTAGCCTAGCTGTAACGAATAAAAATATATATATATTACCTTCTCACAGGTGTCCGTGGTCTTCACAACTTAGAAATCAACGTCCCTACAGCAGTGTTGGTGGGAGAAACAGTCACTCTCGAGTGCAGCTGGCAGTTAGAAGACGAAGAAGCTTTATATAGTGTCAAGTGGTACAGAGGAAGAGAAGAGTTCTACAGATATATTCCCAAGGAACTGCCGCATACGAGAGTATTTCCGCTCCCGGGGATTGAAGTTGACGTAAGTTGATCTCCGAAAATATTGCATGTTTTTTTCTACGATTCTCTAAACCTTGTGTAGTAGGTTGTTATCAGCCAAAAGAGAGAGAGAGAGAGAGAAAGAGAGAGCAAAAACACCCCATAGTCCTATTTTCTTCTTCTTCTTAATTACCTCATCCTACTGCATGTGGGGTCACCACGGTAGTCACACCTCTCCTGCTCATATTGTCATTAACACAATCCATCCGTACTTTCTTACTCGTAAATACGAAATCAATTTATATGGGGCCCAACTGTAAGTACGACTACATATATTATTTTCAATATAAAAAGAAACATAAATATAGGAATTTCAAGGCTACTAACTTATAAAAATTGGTTGAGTAACGAATTCAAAACTTACTCCTTTGTCGAAGTCGGTTACTAATAGAAATCAATATTGTTACATTTCACGAGTGGCCAGCCGTAGCACGAGCTACGACGTAGCCAGTTGCTCGTAGCACTAACCTTGATAGTTTGTTTACTTTTGTTTTGACACAAGCACTCACATCGGTATGGTATGGCACACAATACATGATGAAGAATCTACCTTCTTTCCTTATAATAAACTAGCTGAACCAGGCAAACGTTGTTTTGCCTCACTTAGGGGTATGAAAAATAGATAGTGTAGCTTATATGACACGTTCGTAGATTTACCATAGCAGCGCCATCTCTTGATTACTTACTCAACCCAGTCGAAAGGTATCGACATCTGTTAGAATCATTTGGAGTTAACAGATAATTGTGACAGTCAAATAATAACAGACAATAATTAGCAATAAATTAAAATTGCGACTATAATTTGAGATTATAGTTTATAATCTATTATACGTTATATTATTTATTATAAATAAACTATTATTATCTTGCAACCCATGTATGACATAAGGCTATGTTACATGTGCCCTGTTGTAACAGGGCGTAGCAAGAGGCACTGGCTAGCTTTCCTCCAAGGCAAACTAGACAGTGTCTTTACGATTTAAACTATCCTATCTCTCAAATTGGATCGAACTGCACATGGTGTGTGAATTTTATTATAATCGGTTAAGTGGTTTAGGAGTCCATTGACTACAAACATTGTGACACGAGAATTATATATATTAAGATAATTTAAAACGAACTATAAAAAAAAATATATCAGACAAAAAACGGAATTTCCTTCTTAAAGATAATGACAAAAGTTCCCTTTTGACTCCTTCGCACTCTTGTCTAAACGAAATTAATTGCTTTAAAAATGTTGCTCGCAGATTTCTTTTCATGTTACAATTAAATGGTAAATTTATTTCTGGCCAATTTCCTTGTAAAATTGGCAGGTACTGTATTGACTGAAGAAACCAATTGCGAGTCGAGCTTTGGGAGGTCTCTGATATTAAATATTTATTGGAAGCTGAGGTGGTCCATGCACGCTCTCAAAAGGTGAGGTGTTATTGTAAAGAAGGCGCTGAAAGCTTCCAAGTTTTATAATAAGTCAAATAATATACATATGTATGTTATTATATGTGATAAAGTTATATGTATATTTTGATGTCTCATAAGTATACAAGACGAGCAAGTAGCTCTAGATGGTTAGTATGACATCAATGGATAAACTAATACACGAAATGGTAATAGATCTATATACTTTATAGACAAAGTGTTAAAGTTTGGTAGGCATCAGAAAAAGATCTTAGACAAGTATTATGAAATTTTTTGCTAACAAAATACACATAATTAACTAATGGGTAACATAATTTTCAATTGCTTTCTTTATTTTTTCTTATAATTTAAAGTGTTTTTTTACTGTTTGTTATCGCAAATCACAGTCATAACTGAACAGATAATATAGTTTAGTTAACAGACGCACAATTTGCTTTAAAAGTTGTCTTTTAGGGTTTCGTACCTAAAAGGCAAAAACGGGGCCCTATTACTGAACCGTCGCTGTCTGTCTGTGACGTACCATATCCATTTTTTTACATTATCCGTTGTTCATACATAACGTAAAGTCTCTGTGTAATGTCATGCAATGTGTGTCTCATTGTGAGAAAAATGGAACGTTTTTCCTCTGCCGTTCCCAAATACGCAATTTGGTTATCTACAATCCCGAATTTCCGTTTTCCTAATGACAAATTCCTTTGAACTGCCGCCACGTTTCATTTAACTGTTTAAGGTTGCAGTGACAAAAATTTGTCATTGTGATTTCGAGTATTTTCATAGAAAACATCACTTAAATATCTTAAAAAAACACATATAAATATGCACTCGTATCTATAGCATTCGTAGATTGATCTGTAATCTAAGGGAATTTGCTGACAAAAAAAAAAAAAATAATATACTTTCATGAAAAAATCTTTGAAGTAACTTTATTTTTAAAATTTATTTTAGTCGTCTTATAAAAAA
Source organism: Mellilla xanthometata (assembly GCA_035578125.1). Lineage (NCBI taxonomy): Eukaryota > Metazoa > Arthropoda > Insecta > Lepidoptera > Geometridae > Mellilla > Mellilla xanthometata. Next base: position 8,469,913 of record JAPUBQ010000008.1, read on the forward strand.
GGAGTTATAAATACTATTTTACTTTTTAACTTCAATTTCACATATTAGATATCGATTAAACATATTGAAGTTTCTAGTTCTTTTTTGTGTTTTGGGTTTGCGATTACAATTTGCCTGCTGTCAAACTGCGCTGTGGTCTACGATGTAGCGCGCTTACCTAGAATGGTCATAATATTTACTATTGATTTGGGGACTAAAGCGATACTCCTCAGAAAACGGAGAGGAGAACCCGATGCACATAATTGCAAAGCTTCGCAGTCCTCACTTTATGAATATTAAGCAAAAGCGTTTTGTGCGATTTTTTGCATTTCCAATTTGTAGTAGTGTCTTATATTCTTGACACTTGTTCTATAATGTATGATATGAGGTAAATAGATTATGCGGCTCCAATGCGTACTCCCGATAAGTATCAAATCACCGGCAATCTTACGCTATTACTCTATTCGTGAACAGGCTTGGCCTTGCTCATGCAAAATATGTGAACGAGCTTCTTGGATGGTGTCTCTATAGATGCCGCTCTCAGAGGAGTTTGAATATAGATTTATAGATACTAATGTCTAATTCATTAAAATGATAAAATATACACTTTCATTTTATTTATTAATTGTAACAGCAATAACAAAACACATCATTTGTGAAAATTTTAACTCTTTAGCTGTCATGGTTCATGAAACAGATTATCTGCCAGACGGACAGACAGCTACTCGTAAGTTTTAATAATAGGCTATCGAAAACCCTAAAAAACTACCTCCAAATTTCATACCCCTAAGACCAGCCGTTTGGTCTCTGTGAAGCCTATATGGGATAAATTAATGAATGAATGAATAGATGATAAATAATGATCAGGACAAAGAATTTTCTAGTATAGTAGATAGATTAAAACTAATTCCAATTCTCACCTTAATATAATACCCTATCTTAGTATGAATGACATTATAAGTGACTTTTTAAGCCTGATTTTCTGAACAGCTTTAAATATACGAGTAAAATATGAAATCAAGTTTGTTGCTTTAATTTTTTTTCGAATAGAGAACATTATGTTTTACTTTGTGAAGTACGTACTCTAATTTAAATAAAGCCTCAGTAATCTTGAAACTCTCAAGTTTGTAGTCCAACTATAACTCAAAGTCAAGTAGAGTTAGGGAAATCCGGGCAAATCAATAAACCCCGAGTAGATAAAAAAGAGGTGCGGGTAGAAGCATCTATGTTGAGACAATGGAATTTCTATAGGGGTTCTTAATTTAATGTTTAGTATCTGTTTTGATCTGATGGTATTTGTTTAAAACATAAAAACATTACATAACTAAAACTTAACCTAAAAAAGACCAGGGGTAGAGGAAAAGATGCTCAAATGATAGCAGCATTGCCACGTTGGATGTCAATACTTTGTTTCTGGCTGAAATAAAAGCATTCAGGACTCCCGAAACCTCTACCAGCCGCTTGGCGAGTTCTCCATACATGATTAATTATTAAATCATATCCGAATTGTTAGCATAAGATCGATAGCAAATCGTTTATTAATATCACGTTTGTTATATGGGAGTCGTAATTGTTGTTAAAGAGCCAAATAAATTAAATCTATTCCCTAGCTATCACGGATCTGGTGACAGATGGACAGATAGATGGACGGACGGACCGAGAAGTCTTAGTACTAGGGTTCCATTAGTACCTTATGGATTCGGAACCCTAAAGACGTACTAGCTTTGGCGTATCACTTTTTACCTTGTCACATATACATTATACATGCGCAATCATTACAGTTACTAACGCAAAAGCTTTTAGGCACGGTTTTAGTAAACCTTGTCAAACATCTTTTGCTCTTTAAGTTTTAGAAATGTACAAAAATAATCGGCAGTTCCATACATTCCATAAAACGCGCGGCAAAACGCACGAAAAAATATTTCTCTTTTGCGAATTTTCTGGAAACTTCCAGCAAAAATTGATAATCTGGACGTACTTAAGCTACTCTTTTAACGTAAGTTACCAATGACGTAATTAAGAAATATAAAAATATATGTATTAATGTATGTTTCTAGATATCTCGGTCCGGCGCGCGGCGCGTGGTGCTACAGCAGGCCACGCCGGCGATGGCGGGCCGATTCCGATGTGAAGTATCCGCAGACGCTCCTACCTTCCACACGGATATCCGATCCGCACCCTTAGAAGTTGTGGGTTAGTAGCAATGTTATTTATTACTTTTGCTTCGACCTTCATTGCCTTCATTGTGAGAACTGCGTAGCTTTGGAACTCTGAGTCTCTTTTTCCCGAGAAGTACATTTGTACTTCTCGGGAAAAAGAGACTCAGGGTTTGGGGGTCTTCAAATCAAGAGTAAATAGGTTCCTTCTAGGCAAGCGTGTTACATCTTAGACCAAAGTCAAGCTTAACATCAGGCTAGCTGCGGTCAAACGTAAGCCTATTCATCAATAAAAAAACATCCTCGTTAATCTCTTAGGCCGCTGTTGGGCAGCCGGATGATTTAAATTTGCATTTCTTGACCTATTTTGCAGAGGTCATCCAGAGAAGTAACACTCCTTTGCAAGTGTGCAAGGACTAATATCAGTTTGAAGTGCATTGTTTACAGTTAAATTACTGAATAATACAATTACAATGAAATCCGATAAGTAAAAGTATCACAGAATTTACTTAAATAAAAATCATTTATTTCGAGTAGCATTCATTTATAAAAAAAAACCCGAATAAAAATCGCATTAGTTACATAAATATGCATTAATACAAATCTTGACTGTATTGACCATTTTTAAATGATTAAAACGTAGATATTTTTTCTTGGCTAGATTTAAAGAGAGTCTCTATTTGGCAATGTGATTGTCATGCTTGAATGACAAGCTCTGTTCAGTGACGCACCAAATTTTGTAATCGAAGAAGACGCCGGGTAGCGTTGCTATTAGAACTGGTCAATAGAACATTTTCATCAGGCTAACGTTTGGTTAAAAAAAGATAAAAAGAAAAGACAAATTACATTTTAAGTTATTAACCTAAATAGCACACTGTAGTACCTTAAGGCAAACCTCTCTATGAGGTAAGGACAGGCAAAGGAAAATTGGATAGAATTTTAGTATTCTTTGTCTATGCTAAGTACAAATAACTATGTGTAATTTATGTTTAAATACATATCCACAGATAACATCTATGTTTTCACCCATTGTTCACATGAAGGGTTCAAACGATCAATGTTGATTATTCTGATTTTATTTATCATTATAATTATCATTGGAGATAATTTAGGTATAAACTACCAATGCGTCATATGCGCAATATGTTATCTTTTCTGCTTTTAATGCAATTGCAATTATCTATGTATGTCAAACTACTTTATTACAGCGAAGCCTTTTTTAGTCGCTCTTGCATCTTATCTAAATAGCATCATACTGCCGTATCCAAATACATTTGAGAATAAGACAAGGAAACATTTTAAAAACAAACTTGGCGCATATTTTCAGTGACGTCACAAAGACTGACGTCGTGTTACGTGATTCCTCAGAGTAACGATTATCGTTACTCTGAGCGTGATTCGCATGACCTGCCGCCTTTGCCGTCATTTAAGACGCGCCATGTTATTAGATATGTCAAACTAAATTGCTGGATTTGGTTTTGACATATCGCTGACACTTGTCGCATATAGACATCAAAATGAAATAAATGTTTTTAAGAGTCAGAAAACTACTTACATTACTTTAACTAAAAGTCAAGTGGACAAACCCCGGTGACTACATTTAAGCCAAGTAATGCCTACGACAGGCAAAAGAAGCGTCGGTCGACCCTTAACACGCTGGGTCGACGACACCCGTTACATCACAGGCAGGATATGGATGAGAGCAGCGCAAAACCAAGATGAAAATACAAGAAGTGAGGCCTATACTCAGCAGGAGGCGACTACGGGCTGATAATGATGATGACGATGAAAGATGGCTGAAACAAAATATTATAAACTATTATGTCGTCACGTTCTTATATATTTATGTTGAAATTACAAAAAGTTATATGCAGCCGTTTATCAAACTAAGTGCTGCAACATTTTAAAGTGACTGTGAAAATATGTGGAAGTGTTTCGAAGAAAATTCTTTAAACCTTTCTTATAAAACTCGTTACTTCGCAGCTAGTAAGTTACGCGATGGTTTTAGACAATTTACAGCCAATTTAACTTTTTGATCCAATATTGTCTACGTAAGACATTAAAGTGTAAAATGTTATCTACTTACATAACATTTTAGGCACGTAGCTCAGTCTTGATGGGGTTAAGTCTACTTAACTTTTTTTAATGTAGGTAAGCAGCACCTTATTGTGAATCCTTTGAAACTTCAAAGAATATTTGCATAGAACTTTACAGAAGCGCAATACTAAATCTTTGCTTATTGAATCAGTAAAGAACCACTTTCAGCATTTTAAAAGTGGCTTTTTTTTTTATTCTGTCATTGTGAATATATGATAGATACTTACTTACTTTCGCGCGATCCTGGTCATCATCAGGAAACGCCACGTCAGGTATTCTGCCAAAACTTAAAAACCTTCTTCTTCTTCTTCTTCAAGTGCCTTTGGACTTCTTGAAGTTGGCCGTCAACTTACCTTGGGAATCTGTTAACCTCCAATGGTTAATATAACATCTTATAAATAAAATTTCCATGTCACAATGTTAGTTACCGTTCTCCTCCGAAACGGCTTGACCGATTTTTTCCAATTTTTATATGCGTCATCAATAGGTCTGAGAAGCGGCTACTATCTATTTCCCACATCTCTTTCGTTTATTTATAATTAAAAGATATAATTTATAAGGCAAATCAACGTTTGCCGCGTTAGCCAGTGTACATATAAATATGCAATTACCAACATCTGTCTTACAAATAACAACTATGCCAGTGCTTTTCTTACATATACTCATCCGAGGGTCCGATGTGTAACACATATTTGATGATTGTACTTGGAAAACATGAAAACACGTCTGTCTAATTCTGCAGTAACGGAATGTAAAGATGATAATAACTAGGTCGTAAATTAATAAAATCCTGTTGCAGACAATACAATTTCATTGTATGAAACCTTTCATATGTACCTAAAACCTTTCAAAATTAACCCTTAAATGGACGATTTTTTTTTCAAGTTTTAAATAAATATATTTGTGTATTAGACATGTATACTGTCTAGGAAAAATTAGTAAAAATATCTAGACATGAATTTAATATACTTTTCTTGCAATAATGTGAGTGTTGTTTATAAAATACATTGCGCAAAATTAAAAAAAAAATTAAGGTCAATTTTATGTGTGATTTTTAGTATGTTGTTTAAAAAATACATTGTCCATTTAAGGGTTAATAATTAAATTAAATTAAAGTGAATATAAAAGAGATCTGCCATACAACAAACATGTTGTTGCCATTTTTTTATAATGGTACGGAACTAGTGCTTAACTTTTTCTTGTTTTGGCTTAATTTACATAGTAAATAATTATGAAATATGGTCATGGCTTCTAGTATAGTAAGTGCCTCCAAACTTACAATGTCTTACGAACTTGTCAGAAACTATTACATAATAGAAGCGTATTGCGTCGTGGTGTGATTTCAATATTTAGTACTTGTTTGAGTGTGTATGTAATATATGCATAAACTTAACTTTACATAACATTAAAGCATCTAATATAATTTTGTAACGTTTCGGTTAACAATTTGTGTTCTGATAATATTATTTTGGTTGACCATTGGATGGGTGGAAACACTTTAGATGCTTCAAAACACAACGCTTAAACAAGCCACATAAAATCAAATTTCTAAATAATATTACGCTATTAATAAATAACAAATAATTTTAATACTAACTTTTTACAATCATCGAATACTTTTAATCTCGAATTGATTGTTCGAGCTTCCACAATTTAATTCTAAAAATCAAATAATCCCCAACTTCGGCAAACATTCGGCGGCTTAATTGTATAATTGAAGCGTCACGTCCGGGCTGATAGCCAATTAGTGGAGTGCCTGGAGCATTCAAAACAGTAAAACCTCGGATTAGAGTTATAGTGAATGAATTAGTATGATTGGTATGGGATATTGTTTTTTAAACTCTAAATTGCAATGTTTACCCAAAATTTTTTTGTGCACTTTATTTTTTTTGAAAAAAATTTTTTTTATAAGAAATTAATGTTTGATTATATACTTAGTGAGGTCATAAGTTCTGTGTAATATGAGATAATTTAGACATGTTTAATATTTATGTAACCATTTATATATCAAAATGAACTTAATAAAACATAGATTCTTATGGTAATAAAGTTTATTCAAAATGACCCCCGTGATTATGAATACAGTCCTTCAATCTGCGCGGCCAGTCATCTATTGCGGCACGAACGAGGTCCATGTCAATATCGGCGGCTGCCTTAATCAAGGATGCCTTGAGTGACTCCAAATCAGGATGAGGCTTTGAGCAGGCCTTTTCCTCCAAGTGTTGCCATATTTTGTAATTAACGGTAAGTAACGGACTCAAATCTGGGCTGGAGGAGGGCCAGTTTTCGTGTCGGATGAAAGCGATTTCACGCGCCGCCAGCCAGTCTTGTGTGCTTTTCGCTCTATGGGCTGGCGCAGAATCTTGTTGGAATACCCAGGGCCTGTTATTAAACATGGTATGAGAAACAGGTTCCACAAGGTTCTTGAGGACTGTATTTTGATACACAACTGCATTCGTTTTTACGCCTTTCTCACAAAAATGTACCTCAGTTAAGCCCCAATAAGAGACTCCCAGCCAAACCATGATCGAGAATGGAAAATTACCTCGTTGGACACGCGGAATACGGTTGCTCGCTTCTTCAATGCTGTGTGCGTACACCTTATCATTTTGTTTGTTGTAGCTCTCTTCAATGGTGAAATTTTTTTCATCCGAAAAAAGAATTTCCCGACGCTTTTTTCCTGCGTACCGCTTCAACAAAGCACGGCATCTTTTCAGTCTCAGGTCCATTAAATGAGCGTCCAAACGATGTCATGTGTTTCTTCGATATGCCCTAAGCCCTAAGTCTTCATTTAACACCCTTTTCACCGTGACCCTGCTTAGTCCCATCTGAAGGGCCAACAGTTTCTGCTTACGTATGGGATTTTTTTGAATTCGCGCCTTCACAGCTTTTATCACTGCTGGAGTCCTAACAGAGCGAGGTCGACCACTTCTTGATCTGTCATCTACACTAGAGTCTTCATTGTATCATTTTATGGGACGATAAACGAATCTTTTGGTTATATTCAAATTTTTCAGTAAGTCGAAAATCTGAATTGGCGCGTAACCGCAACAATGCAATGCAATAACCCCGACACGGTCTTCTTTAAGTGTCCATTCCATATTTAAAAATGAGGAAAATTCTAAAAAGTATATATTTTTATTTGCATGAAAAATTGGGAATTCCAATTCAATTTTTTTTTTTGTGGCCAGCAATGAAAATTCAAAAGTTTTTATTGTGTGACAGAACTTATGACCGGACTAAGTATTTTCACTTTTAAACATTTTTTTTATTTATATGTTAAGTCTTACCTGAGTAGACATCTAGGAACATTTTTCGAAGATATCTGTGTATAAAAATAGCACTAGGGATCTCGAACAGGTAAAAAAAACATGGAGAGGAGAGCGGAGCAACAGCTACTATGTACAATAGAATTTTTCGGCCAGTTTAATCATCATGGTTAATTTTTTTAAAACATAATGGTATTTACCCAAATTTTGTTGAAATGATAATATCATCGTGGAAAGCGTTCTATTAGTAATTTTTTAATAGTTTCATCCGGGTCATATGCTCTGTAGTGATGACGTTTTTCAACTCCTGCATGGTAAATTGGCAATCATCATTCTCTTCTATGTACTTGTTATATTTGCTCCATTGCTGCATCTAAGTACCATCGAAATTCTCGGATAAATTTTCTTTTAAACATTTCTGTGGTGAATTGAATTTTTCAGCAAATTATAACAATCTCAGTGATATTTTGCTGCAAGTAAGTCGGTTATACCAGAAATTATTTTATGTATATCTCGATAATAATCAATTTTCTGGTCGGCTATACAATTCGTGATGGATTCATTTAAAGTTGGAGTGCTGATGTATGAAATTCGCCTACGCCGAGCTACTGCTATTTTTATACACAGATATCTTAGAAAAATGTTCCTAGATTTCTACTCAGGTAAGGTTAAATATATAAATAAAAAAAAATTGTTAAAAGTAAAAATACATGGTCAAACATTATTAAAAAAAAAAAAATTTTTGAAAAAAAAAAATTTATTGCACAAAAAAATTTTGGGTAAACATTGTAATTTATAGCTTAAAAAACAACATCCCATATCAATCATATTAATTCATTCACTATAACTCTAATCCGAGGTGAAAACCCCCAGGCGCTCCACTAAATAAAAACAAAAGAAAATCGCTTTCCCCGCAACCAAATCCCCGATATTAAGAGATTCGATTGTGTATACCGCGCCTTCGTGGTACCTACTTGCTCAGTTTTTATCGCGCCCCTGCGAAAGGAACAAACAAACGTGCTATAAACAGAGCTGCCAGTATTAATGCGATGGCTTTGTGCAAACAGCACCTGCAAATAAAAACAGAATTGATCGTGACTCTCCATCTGCTTTACGGAGTTAATCCCACTATTCCCAGCAAACCGCGACAAATTGGATTTTGAAATTATGTGTCGATTGATAGCGATGTGATTTACCCGTAGTTGGATTAGAAACTTTGGACTGTTGATGAGCGCTATTCAATACGAAACCGATCTCACACATTTCAGATTTAAAAATTATTTCAAGAAATCTATAATCTGACACTACATACCTATTCAACAAACATTGTATTATTTCTCTCATATTATGGACTAGCAGATCGTCTTGGCTTCGCCCGGGCTACAAATAATCTAAGTTGCAAAGAGATACAAAATATAGTCTGTTACTCAAGTATAATATAGCTTCCCAACTGTGAAAGAGTTTTTAAATTGGGCTAGTAGATTCGGAGCCTATTTGCGTCAAACAAACAAAAAAACAAACTTTTACAATATTGGTATAGAAATATCCGTTTGTCCAGAGGCAGTTTCATCACATTAGCTAAGCGGCGATTATGTATAATCCGGACAGTGACGATGCGGTCCGATACTGACACTATAAGCACATTCGGTCGCCGCACAAACGGCTATGCCTTTCCAATTAATGCTAGTCGGCTTGAAAGCTTTCAAATGTCCTCTAGCGATTTAGCTAAAGGGATTTCTGTGTATACCTAGTCATTTACTACGCCTACTATGGAAATTGGAACACGTTCTAAGCACCTTTAGCATGTAGATTAGGCGAAACAAATTATTATATAGTAGGTGACATGTTGTGATAGGGTTTGAGAGTGTGCCATGAACATGTTTAGGCTGCGTACGTTCATAATATAGTGTAAGAACCTGTAATATAGTCAAGTATTCGTTGGACGAATAGGCATGTGTCTCGAGTCAGCCTGGTCGAAGGTGGAGCATGCCTATCCTGGAATTGCTGACTCTCAAGGAGGCTGCCAGAATACACCGTTCGATTTTAAACTTGTGGATGATAGCTAGCCAGGCGAGCACTGACGCCCTACCCCTATGCAGTGTCTTTGAATGTGTTTCTATGCTTGAGATGTTTTGTTTCGTGCGTACGCGTACTTATAATTTTAAATTATTTAAAAAAAATAAACGTTGTTAATGACACATAGTTAGAACAATATATTTATGTTAAGAACTTATTGCTTAGAAGGACCAACTGTAATCTTATCGTTTTTTCTATTGTTTTATTTTAAAGGTCTGTTGAAGTATGTCGTTAATAACGTATCTATCGTATCTATCTATAACGTCGTTGTCACTATTACAGGACCCAGGGCTACTCTCTATTTTGTCACATTTTTATTTGATTTGATCAGCATCAGAAAACAAAATCTAGCAATGGCGTTTGTTAAATGGGTTATAGACAGAATAAATTATACTCGAGTATCAGAATTGGAAATAGCCGGCCTGTCCGCTGCACTAGTACACTTAGCGTTTGGATATTTAAGTGCTGTTTATTTGTGAATTAGGTCGCCTATGTTTAATTTCAATTTTGCGGCGTAGTGAAGCTAAGTTTATTCACTTGTGGGTTCGAAATTATTAAGATTTGAATACGTAATACGTTTCTAACTGACCACCAAAATAGTTTGCCACATTTTTTTGGGTAGATAGTACTCTTCCTGTGTACCGCTAAATTAACGACTAATTTAATATTTCTCTGTATTAAATATAATTCCATATTTTACAGGTTTTACAGGCTTATTTTCGTATTCCATTAAAACTAAAACGCTACTTTTATTCCGAAGTGTAAAGTTTGCACCCACAAATTACTCTGATGAAGAGTTCTACTGTAAACAAAATGTCGAAAAAAAAGTAATATTTCAATTTTGCGAGTATCTACTGTTTGCTGTAGAATTGTAAAACAGTGTTTCCTGAAATCATGGACAAACTCGGATAACAAATACGTATATTAGTACTTTTACGAGAAATAACAAATATGTATTTGTGATTTCTTGACCTACTTATCTACTTATTATATTTCAAAAATTACCAAAGCGAAAGTTTCCTTTCCACGCTCAAACGGCTGGACAGTGGTCCAAACCAAACGCCATCAATAGTAATTTATGTAATGTGAATAAATGTCTACTATCGAACTTCATGTACGATTATTCCAATTATTTGCTTATAAAATATTTGGTCGGTTGACATTAAAGATTACTATCACAGTTTGTAATCAAGTAAAATATCGTATTATATGGTTTCCGCATAAGATATATGATAAGGAGTAGATGTCACCTTGAGAATACCTTTATAGCGTGCCATCAAACTAAAATAAAAGCCGGCATAGCCTTTCCGCCAATCATATTCCACTCAAAGCGATGTCGTGACAAACCTCACTCGTATTTAAGGTTACGTGTCTCTTGCAGAGCCTCCGGAATGGGGTCCGAAGCTGGTGTCGGACCGTTCCTGGTACGGCGTGGGTTCCACTCTGCGGGCAACCTGCGCGTCGCCACTCGCACAGCCTCCGGCCAATCTCACCTTCGCGCTTAATGGTCGAGAGGTAAAATCAATATTTAAATATTTTTTAAATTATTTTGGCAAGGATGCTAGGGCTTTGCTCAAAGAAATTGGGCAAAGGCTTAACAAAACGACCGGTGACTCCCGCTCCGGATCTTTCCTGGTGCAAAGGATAGCGATTGCCATTCAGCGCGGGAACGCTGCAAGTCTGATGGGCACCTTTGCACCGGGAACTATTAGGGGCGGGTTATTTATTTAGATTTAGGTTATTTGTATTTGACGTTATAATATTGTTATCTGACATTTTTTTGAAATAAATTAATTATAATATTATTATGTACCTATTTAACACAATAAATTATATTTATCGGTTTATTTTAAACTAGAGGTTGCCCGCGGCTCCGCCCGCGTGTAGGTCGCTTTTTGCGTAACCTGTGGAAAAAATCTATTGTATCCTATTCCAATTTTATATAAACACTACATTGCTGCGATATCAAAATAAGCCGCATCTGTCTTTCCTCATTCGATTCCTGAGATCTAGTTAACCTCTGTTTTAGCTATTTTGGTGGTAATGCGACAGATTAGATCGTTTTCTCCAAGCCGTTGTTTTAATATAAATAATTAGAATACGTGAATCGTACCACTAAGTAAACCACATACTTAAATTCCAATTCATAAGTATTTAATTTCAAACACACAAAACTTTCCCTTTGAACTTTAAACCCCAATGGCATACCTTAATTCACTCCTAGCAAATATCATTACAAATTAATTTTAACCACCATATAAACTACAACCAAAACAACGTTCAAGACTGTTAAATTGATAAATAAAAAAAATCCAAACAAACTTTCACCCCCTCCCCCTTATAAACCCTTATTTAACCCCTGGCAAAAAAACTTGATTTTACATAAACTATACATATTCCAAATTTCATTGCTAGAAGTTCAAAAACAAAGAAGTTTCATACAAACTGTTTTACCCCCTTTCACCCCCTTAGGGGTGGAATTTCCAAAAATCCATTCTTAGTACGCGTCTGCATACCAAAACAAATACACCCTCCAAATTTCACAACCCTAGGACCAGCCGTTTGGGCTCTGCGTTGTCTATAGATGAATGAATGAATGAATAGGTCAGGACAAAGAGTCTTATAGTATAGATTTTAAAATGATTTGATATAATTTTGTATGTTTCTGTTTTTGCTATTGTGAGTATTGTAATACAAGTGTTTTTATGTCTATATTACTAATGTTTCAGACTGAAAAAAATGTATAAGTACTATTTAGATTAATAATTATTGAGATTAATAATAAAAAATCTTCAGCTAGAATAATAATAACAATGGAACTTTAAAGTATAAATTTAGAAATTAATTAATAAAAAAAAATATTAAACCTATTTTAAACCCCGACACAAAACGACAGCATATTATAATTACGTTTATCGTGTCTGTGTATGTGTGTCTGGTTGTGGCATCGTAGTTCTCGAACGGGTGGGCCGATTTCGATTTTTGTCCTAAAGATGTCTTAGTCAGAAGTGTTCTTAGCCACGTTTAATGAAATTGGTCCAAAGTGGCCGCGGTATCGGTACAAAATAGCGGATTACATATTTTTTCGCAACTCTCACTATATGAAAATCAAATGAAAAGGACTTGATTGGTAAAAAATATACACTATAATAAGTTACAAATCTATACTAGCTGCTATCACATTATGTTGCGTGGGTGCTTTTCAAATTTTTGTATTTTTACTTGTATTAAATTAATTTGGAATATGTTTGATGCTAGTATACATCCATTTCATTTGGTTATTCACAATCTTACATTAACCACTTCCACGGTACACGGTACATTTACAAACATCAAGCGACCTACCAAATTTTGCATACTGATAAATTTTCCCACGCCTGCATTATTATTGATATTTACATGTCTTATAATATTTTGCTATATTAGCAGGCGACCAAAAAAAAAGCAGTTGGCTACGATTACTCTACTCGTACTGGGTAGTTGTAGTCATCGTAGTCATTGACACCGTTACGCAAAGATTCAAAACATTTCTTTTGTAATATGAATAAAATGTGACTTATCTCAGAGGGATATATATATGTACGTTATCCTTATAGTAACGTCGATAGAGATACGTATTATACGATTGTTGGATAAGTGCACGAAAAGATTTGAAACAATATTAATCAATTTTATCTTTATTATATATATATATTTGCAATTACGTAACAGTTAGTCAAGAATCATGCTGGGATGGTTATTTTTCTTTAGAGCGAGGATAAAGTTGCGTATTTTGTGAGGCGATAGCCGGCGGCGGACAAGCCCGCTCCAAACAATGGGACTGGACCTACTTACTTCGCTTTGACGCGAACATTGTTTTTGCCTGCCAACAGCCCGCTCCCGTTGTCTGCCTCTGCGTAGGCGAGTTCATTAATCACAAACCATGTACCTACCTAGGTAGCCACATAGGTCTTCTAAGCGCGCATTGTCTCATTTCTGAAATGCGTGTACGAGTGTGTCTCCAACACTACATTGAGCTTATCCATTGTCCACAGATCGACATGGATATGTTCGTGCACGAGCTGCCAACCTGGTTCAAATGGGATCCGCCACCGAAACCAGAAACCACCACCACAGAAATGCCCGATGACGACGTCAATTTTAACATATTTCATGACGAAAGCAACATCCAGTATTTGGATGAGACGTACATCAATTTGCATAAAGAGGAGATCAGGAGGCCGCCAAAAGAGAAAGTAAAGGTCGAGTTTGAAAGGACGGGACCGGATAATAGGATGGTGTCAGTAGGGGAGGCGTCTTTCGTAGTGAGAAGCGAGTCGTTCGAGCGCGGGAGCCTGCGGTTGACCTGCATTGCTAGCATATACAACCTCTATGCGGCACGCGCCGAACTAATTTTCGATATGGAGCAGCCAGAAGTTGCCTCCGTGCTAGGCGTCCGTAATGGTGCCGGAGGTAAGTGCAATCGATATTGGATTTGTTTGCGGTGTCGAGTCCAAGTAGTGACCACTAACGTAGCTAGAAAATTAGAAAATTTAATGGCTTCCTCAGAAAAGAGTGTCATTTATTTATACAATATTCAATGTAATTTAAACACTTTCTAAAGAAATTCTTGGCGACTATAGTAGGAACAGACAGAATTATAGTGTGTGGATTTATTTTATTGTAGCAAGTAGTGTATTTCCCACATGTAAACGTTTTTAATATAAAACATATTTTCTTGTGGATTGTTTTACGATATACCTACTCGTCTTATTTCCTTTTTAAGTAAGGTTATGTAGAGTTATCAGCCTCAAAGAAATAAATAAAATAAATAAATATTAGGACACATTTCACACTGCTGGTTAGCCCCATACTAAACCATTTCTATTTTGCGTTATGGTAGCTAACACAACTGATATACTACATATACATACATACATATTTTGTTTAAGGATACATATTTAACACCCAGACCTACAGCCAATAAATTTAGTTAAGCACAAAGATGTTGGCCGTGCCGGGAATCGAACCCGGAACCTTCTGATTGGCAGTCCGGCATGGCAACCATTACGCCAATGAGGTCGTCAAAAGATCTATAGCTTAATTTACTCTAAAATATATATTATAGTATGTGCTAAGGCCTATAGTTTCATCAGACGTTAATGTTTTTTTGCTAAATTTACGTAATTAGGGTACGTGAATTTTTGAGCCTGGATTCAATTATCATTCGCCTTGTTTCAGATTCCCTATGTGAGGGCATCTGGCGGATAGCGACTCCGCTCGTGCCGTTATTGTACAGCATCCGGTAGTTTGCTCCGACGTTACTGCTCCATTAATTAAGTACAAACCTAATATTAAGGTACGGCTTGTTATTCCGAATCTCATTTTGTAATTTACTGAACATATCTCAAAGGCCTAAGGATCTGTTAATTATAAATGAAAGTTAAATGTCTGTTTTTATTGATTTTATTTTACGGAATGGTATGGTAAAATTAATTATTCAAAGATGTGAGTCATAATAAGTAGGTCAAATTAAAATACCTCAAGTTGCTGAAGGGTAAAATTTGTTTTACTATGTATGAAATTATGTTCACTCGTATAACTCGAGTCAATAATAAAAAAACTTGCAACTTGATGTCCTTTCACTTGCCAAATGAGTGTCGGCAAAAGATAGCCAACTTTCCAATGTTTTCTTATAGATACGTCGTGTGACCGGCTAAGTAAATATTAATAGCACCATTCATACTTATAAGAGGAGGGAAAGATTTGGGTGTCCGGGGTAAGTTAGAACAAGCAGTCGTTACTGCTTGTGCTAAGACTAACACTAACTAACTAAAAGCCGGGACATACAATTTAACGTGTCATTCGATCTCAAGACAGCACCCAAATAAAAATGCCACTTTATAAAATACTGTCATACGCATGGTCATCCTTCCAATTGTTCCATAACCTCGATGATCGCGTCAGATCACTTTACTTATCCGATCTACAGGCGCTACTCCAGAGTAACTAACTAAAGGTCTATGATTTAAGATATTTAGCCTTAATTCGTGGATAATTATGATCCGTACCGTGGCCCACCCATACGCTCGTATGTGTACTTCAAATCTAGCAAAAATATATTGTTTCATGAAAATTAAATAAGATCCTATGAAAGAAAATCTCGTCGGCATTTTGAATTTTACCAAGAAACGAGCTCGGTTCCTGTACTGTTACTGAGCGCTCGAGAGTCTCCCAGTTCATCTCTACACGTGCCCGGAACATAGGTAATGTTTCCTGATCCACTTATAATTATTGGCATTATTTAATTGCCTTTAAACCACTTGCCCCGCAAACTAATAACGTGGTTTCCCCTATAGATAGGGAGAGTTCTTTGATCTATATACGGAAATCTTATCGGTGATCAGAGAATTGTAAATGTAATCTATGTATTCTTATCGTCATTGATTGTACAGTTGATAAATAAATGATAATTGCGTCAAAAGATTCTAGCGCATTCTTTGTAAACTAGATTTTAACGGTGTGAGTTGAAAAAGTTTTGTTACTTGATTTCATTATTTGTATTTGGATATTTGGAGGGGTTCGTCATAGTATGTCCCATGGTGCAACATTGTTAAAATAACGATTAAAAATTACCTGTAGTATCTTATCCCATTTATATATATATTCACGAAAATATTTTGACTCAAACAAGTTAAAATTCTAAAGCCACTAACAGTTTATAAAGAAAATAGTCAAGCCAAATGAATATGGGAACACAATTTCCACTTTTTCCAGTAGTGACCTAAAGGTTAGATCGTAACGGTGAGAAATGGCGGGCACGCGTGTGTCTCTCCCACTTCGGAACTTTCGAATGTGTGGTCACAACTTGTGCAGTTTTTACCCAAGTAGTGTTTTATGGTGGCTATTTATAACGTCGTACACTTAGGGTTAAAGTCGTAAAAACTACTCTATTCGGAAATAAAGCAATTTCAGAATAATAGATGTTCTGCGTGTTTTATTTCGTTTATTCCATAAGTTAGATGGTCGTCTTCAAAAGATGTTAAGTCTAGATTTTATGCGTACATACACTTAAGTAAAACAGTAAGTATTTTATCGACAGCGAATTTTAATAAATGGAAAAGAACTGTAAATATTATACCAATGTAATTTAAAATAACATATTTAAATATTAACGTAAGAGAAATATGTTTTTTATTTTGTATGATTGATATATCGAAGAATTAAAGGTTTTGTTTAACCTATTTCAGTGGCTTATTTAAAAACCAGTCTTAACTTACAATACCTATGTTTAACTGTTATTCGAATAAATAAATAATGTATTTTTATCAAAATGAAAGTAAGAGACGGCAAAAAAGAAAAGCATGTTTATTATCTTGTAAAAGACTGAAGATTTAAAATGGAAATATTTATTATGATTTGTAAATATGGTCAACCTTATCTCCTATCCTTGACGAATCATTGTGTATATTTATAGTTATTATCTACGTTAAACTAGAGAAACTATTTTAAAATTGACTATGTCAACGAAATTATAATTATATTGTTAAACATTGTACATATGTATTAGATTAACATTAGATAAAAGAAATGAATAAAATATGTGTAAATTACGAAAAGTTAGTGGAAAATAAAATGATGTTAAAGTTACTTGTCAACAATGTGCGTTTGACTGTTTATTTATTTTCTGTATTATTTATGCTTCTGGTTGTACAATTTCAAGCAGTAGGATATATAATATATAATTAAATATATACAACCATTAGTATAACAGATACTTTTTCATTCATATAATCCAATTCGTATAACTCAATCAGCTGTATATTTTTGGAAGTGATTCCAATTCAATACTTTTAAAAATATTTTAAAAGATAATATGAAACAGCGATATCTTGGATGGTGCTATATGTTCATCTTTAAATACGAGGAATATTTAAGTAAGTATCATGCAGTTTCCCCACCTGACGCATATATTTATTATGCATAATATGTACTTTGATTTTATTTCTTTTTTGATTTTCTATATCACAAAAAATATTACTTTTAAAATACGTATATATTTTTATAAAATAGGTTGTGCAGTTTCAAAAATTCTTTATTTATATATACACATTGGGAGGAACAATGTTAGTGTAGGTACCTTATAACCTAACATATTACTACATACTAATAAAATGTTTCGCAAGCATGGAAATTGTGCTGCTACGAATGAGTTCTTAGTGAAAACTCTCACACTAACTCTAGAAAAAGTACGACCGTTGCGATGATTGAATATAGTAGATAAACATAATTGTCAGCCAAAGTCAGACAAAAGAAAACCCATTACACAAATAATAGCACTCTTGGATTGTTAATGGCTAACATTGCTGGTATGTGTCCTTAACAATAACGAAATAATACCTCCTTGGACGAGTTCCACATAAGCCACAATCAATCATAAGGAATGAAGACCTCAATAAACAGCACAAAATCTTGCCATTATCCTTGTGTCATGGAAAACGCATTTATTAAGCTATTCGTTAGGAATTTGATACAACATTCATTATGTTGTAAAAATCAATTTGTAGCAATTTTATTGTGTCCCTACAGAAGTTACGCAACAGGTAAGAATGATACAGATGTATTAAAACAGGACAATCTTACTCGTGCCGTTAGACAAATTATCTTTCGTTCGATTTGCTGTCGGGTCATATGAAATGTATGTGGATGACATTACCTATCAAAGAAGCGTTTTGAAAGCTTAAACCATTCAATTCGTTATTTATTCTATTAGAATCCTGAAATAAGAACCCTGAAGCAATTGTAAGTAAACTAAAGGTAAAGTAATGAGTACTTACTTCCTATTCTTATAGCTTTTACAATTAGTGTAATAAAGTTTGTTTTACCGCCGGGGTATACTTAGTAGGGCCGCGTGGCGAACCTTGGGAGAGGCCTTTGTCCAGCAGCGGACGCAAACGGGCCGATGATGATAGTAAAGTTGGAGATGTAATTAAGATTAGGTAATTATAATTTGGTAATTACCAAATGCCTACCAGGACAGGTGCTACATGATAAAAGATAAAAAGATAATTAATTGCTGAAATCTGTCGTAGGCATTACGTGATTTGTTTGATAACACTTTGGTATTATTGATAACACCATTTGAATAGGAACTTGATTATTAGTTTTATAAAATGTTTGGTTATCATGAGAGGTCAACAAATTAAATAGAACTTGCATTTATGAATAAAAACCAGCATAGTTCCAAATAATAAATAACGCTAAGCATTATGTATTATGCTAGTTTTTATTTTATGGTTTAATAATAACTGCAGCATGTTATATAATTGGGACTGCGTAGAAAAAGATATTAAAATTTAATTCTTATGTAATACTAGCAGTGCCTCACGGTGTCGCCCGCGTCACTTCGTAGTTGAAAGTATAGCCAATGTCTATGTAAATCTTAAGTCTAAACTATGTCCGTAACAAATTCCATCGAAATCAGCCCCTTCAGCGTGAAGAAGAAACAAACATAGGTACACACATTTATTCTTAAATACTTTTATGTCAACCGCATTCAACTCTGCTTAGAAGATTTGATACTGACCATAATTTATTTTTCCCGTACCTAACCGATCTTAACGAAAAAAGGTTTTGTTTGACAAAGCTCCTAATTATAATTATGTAATCCACCTGTGATATACCGCGTTCATATCCGTCAAGTAGTTACAAAGTTATACCGTATAGACAGATAAACAGACAGACCAAAAAAAAACAAATAATTGTTTTTTTTAGGGTTGCGTACCTAAAAGGTAAAACGGGACACTGTTACTAAACCTCCGCTGTCTGTATGTCTCCAGGCTGATTTTCAGAAACCGTAATAGTAAGAAAGCTGAAACTTTCACAAGAAATGTATTTTCCGTGCCGCTATAACAACAAACACTAAATATAAAAATATTAAGGGGGGTTACAATACCATAAACGTGTTTTTTTTCGTATTTTTTTTGCTATATTTTAATAACGGTAACAGCTAGACACTATTTTTTTTACAAAATATATATAATTATATAATGTATCAAATTAAATTACAACATTTAAATAAATCAAATATTTGAGAGGGGCTCCATACAACAAACGTATTTTTAAGTAGTTTTTTACTCGATCTTTATAAAGATATTTGGTAGATCCTCTATACATTCACAGAATATTGAATTATGTATTAAATTAAAAAAAATGTTTAAGGGTATTCCCATCCCATTCAACAATGGTAGGGAACCCTTCATGCGCGAGCCCAACTTGCACTTGGCCAATTTTAATTATGTTACTCTACTATAATCGCCCCCTATCAGAAAATTTTTGGAAAAATATTTAATGTACAGCCACTAGTTTTATTTTATTAATAGCTCTCTCAGAGCTAGGAGAGTAACAATCTGATAGTTTTGTAAGACTCTCTGGTGATCGTCGTCGGCTGGTCGGTCTATTTTGCGCGACGTTCTATTGGTCGCACTTTTCATTTACCCAGTCGCGTTGATTGGACGAAATTGATCACCACCCGCAGTCTCCGCTCAGGCTTCCCATTGATTATTCCCCCAGCTTGCTTCAGTCTCGTAAAATTGTGAAAATGAAAGTTTTTATGAATCGACGGTGACAGCGTTCTTTCTACCTGGCATTTCACTAACTTCTTAATAGTGCATATTGACGCTTTGCTGCGTTTAATATAATATTTGCGTACCGTATTTTGTGCAGTGACTATTCCAAATATGCGTTTTGGACAGAACCAAGAGCAGCAACTAAGCCGGGTCGCGGAAAATCATGAGGTTACAAAATAAAGGGAGCGTTCGCTAAAACTTTACCAAGTAGATACGGTCTTAAAAGCAAAGTTTACGTTATCCGCGGGTCCCGATTTTACCCGTTGTAAAAGTACCATTCTGGTGCGGTTATCAAACTTTTGTTTAGATAACACCTACTCTAATAACATCCGATGCGCAATATGGCTGCTACATTAAATGATAATTTGCTAATCAGACATGCCTAAGGATTTGACGTCGTAATTTATTTTCACGCATTTGACACCTGTTTGTTATGATTTTGTAATGATAAAATACGAGTATCTGTACCATCGATGTCGTATTTTTTTTAATAGCACCATATTTTGCGACTTAATATGATTGATTTGAATTTACCTCAAAAAATCTACATTGGAAATTAATATAAATTGAAGAACTTTTACTATTTATCTATCTATCTATCTAAGCCTATATAAATCAGCCTACTGCTAGCCAAAGGCCTCCCTTTTCCAAAAAAATATTACCGGTCAGTAATGTAAATGTGAGCTTGAACTCTAGGCTCTTGAGTAAAGTAGGAAATATATCATAGAAAAATACAAATATATTCGTTTCATTTAACTCTTTCCCCGCAATTGGTTAATCTTTTTAGACCTATAAAGTACTTCGCTTAAGCCTTTGAAGTACTACATACGTGGTCGGTCTTTTGCATTTGTAAAGTCGTTCTTGTTCGCGACATTTCAATTATTTAGATAGCATCTATAATGTAAAGCTATAGTACAATTTTAATATCATGTGATATAATACACGATGTGATATTTACAGTAGGCACACACAAATTATTCTCTTCTTCACAAGCCCCTATAAATCTCATACATATCTCAGAAAAGACACGTGAAGGCTGTCGAGTTATCTAATAGGTGAATTACGATGATCCCAAAAAGATTCAATGGCTTTGTTATATTCAATCTCAGGCTACGCTTACCTAAACCCATGTCAGGAGAGTTTTGTTTCAAAAGATAACGGCAGGTGGAGCCGATATATTGAGCTATCTACTTTGACTTTATGAGGCATTTAACTCAACATGAATATATGTTCTTACCTTTTTTAAAAAAGTTCAAAATCTAAGACAAGACATCTTTTTAAAATTAATATTGTCATCATCATCTTCAACTTTCTCGGTGCCGACGAGAAGCTATGCCTGCGTGTATAGCTTCTCGTTGTTTGCGACAGCTGCGACATTTTTATCGTAAGTCAGCTAATCTATAATATGTTTACAGCACACGCTAAGTACTATAGTATCATATTACTTTAATTTGATAACTAGTAAAATTATTTTATTATTATTATTATCATCATATAGCTGTTATTTGAGTATGTCTCACTCAAACAACTCATGACGAGTGAGACGATTTCCGACACAACATCATCAATTTAGGTGAAGGCAGTACCTATTGACCAACATGAAAACGGTATTTTTGGGATATTAAGAAGCTTTGTACCTTTTTCTATTTTCATGGGATTTGAGTAAAGAAATTTAATGAAATTTGTGAAGAATCATTAATCTAGTGTGTTCTTTTAGGATGTTAATTATATCATTTAAACACGTCTCAGTAAGATTGGTTCTGTTGTTTTAGTGTAAAATGTTTTTGAATTATTTGCTTGTATCCCGAAAACAATTAGTTATTTAAAAATTGGATTTAAAAATAGACTAAGTATTACCTCAGGGTCGGACCCATTTTCTTACAATATTTTATCAAAACCAGTGAAGACGTTTGAGCGCGAAGAAATAACAGACACGCGAAATGTTTCAGGATTATACAAATAGAAATAAGTTTAACTAAAATACCCATTGGTGGTTTGTTCAATATGCATAGAATTGCCGCAGGCTGTATGTTACAAGCAATCAAACAATCTCATTGTTCTACAGGTATTTACGTTAGGTAGAACACACCTCGATGGATCGTATAAATAGTATAAAAAGTCACATTTTTTTAGACTTTCGGGAACTGCAGATATATTTAAAGAACGTATGTATTTTGATTATGTTTCTATAGTTTAACATAAATTGTGTAGATGTCTGCAAGTCAATATTTGTATGTGATGATAAGATAAATTAATTGTCACTCATTTGTTAACGTCCATTAGCATTCTTATAGATTATCTGCATTACAATAATTGCTTCCTTAATTTCCTATCATTTAATTCTCTATCTCACGTAATAATTTATTCATAACATTTACCTACCTGCTTTCTAATCCAAAAAAAATATTAGTCTTTTTATATATTGCTTGTGGAATACTAATTAATCTTATATCAAAACAATTACCTTACCCAAACTACCCTTACCTTGTTTCCCAAACAATTTCACGTTAATTCATCTCTAAGAATATGCTGAACAACAATGTTAAGAAGATGTTTCTAATTAATCTTTCAGGTTTAGCAAACTTTGATAAACTTGATCGAAGATTGTACGAGCTTCAAGCCAGGGTTTGATAAGCTTCAATTTCACAGCGTGTGAAGTGAGCGTCTTCAGATCAATTTACGAGATTACTTTGATTATTATCTACTCGTATCTTGTTATTCATGTCACATTCCAATGGAAATAAGTTGCGTCGGTTTTGTGTGAACAACAGTTTCAGGGAGAAATATAATATTCCACCGAAGTCCACGCAAATTAGATCATTCCTTTCTTTGAACCAATGATACCGCGCCGGAAGAAGACTTATCTCGTTAGAATGACGAAGTTAGTTTAGCCCACCAACTTAGTTAGGCTCATACTCGTAAATAATATCTTCTGGCACAAAAACGGGCGACTGCTGTTGCGGTCTTAAATATATCAGTACTTAAACGACTAATAAGTAAAAAAATATAGTAACGGTGTCGTAGAAATATTTTATTCATGGCATCTACTGGTGGAGCAGATGTTTTTTTGGCATAATAACAAGGAGTAATTGTTTTTATTTAGGCCCCTTTAAAATAATGTTAATCCTATGCCACATTTTAAAAGAGTTAAATACGTGATTGGGTTCGGGAGAACATTGGTGTTTTGTTATGCGGGACTGAGAAAAAAATGTCCAGAAAACGTCAACCCACATCAGTAAGTGATGCCACTCTCAGGCTACGGACCTTTTCAGCAAAGGGCCGTGTTCATTACGCCACGAACAGGTATACTTATCGGAGCGCGTTATCGATTCCGTTTTTTGTTACCCGTCGAGGGCCCCGTGTCACTGGAAAGTTACTGAACAATCTAAAATATTTTAAGTCATCTGAGCAAAATTTCATCGCGGCATTCTAAGACTATAATAAAATCCTTCTATTAACACTTTCTGGCAGCTAAAAAGCGAGTGTGGCTCGGTGGTAATAACGTCTGCTTTTCAATCAGACGGCCCCTGGTTCGATCCCAGCCCTACACCAATGACTTGTTTTTCAAGTTATGTGTGGATTTGCACTCGCTTTACGGTGAAGGAAAACATCGAGAGGAAACCGGCATGTTTGAGGACCACAATATCCAAAGACGTGTGTCATCCGCCAACCCGCACTTGGCCAGCGTGGTGGATTATGGCCTATATCTCTCTCCTCGTGAGAGAAGGCCCCGACTCCCAGCAGTGGGAACGTATAATGGGCTGCTTATGCTTATGCAACACTTTTTAACACTTTCTGCAATCACCATTCGCCACTTATCGTCATCTCTCGTAAATATGAAGGACTCAATGATGATAAAAAAAATCCTTGTTTAAGTTTGAGTTTTTAAAAGTAGTATACATGTTATTCCAGAAAAAATATTCCTGGAGCGCATAGCGATGACATGTTCATAATTTGTTATCATTTCATGTGATCAGAATGCTAAGAAGATACTTATTTGTGTCAAGGCAAAATCTTCAGCGCCATATGAAGGGAAGTTGGAAAGTTTCATTATTTATCCAAATAGAAGATAAAACTGGCCTCTCGAAGGCTTGTGTTACTCTTACTATAGTTAATACGTGACTTTTGATGCGGGTACGTATTTAGCTCTTCGTGTCGAGTCCCCGGCCGTCCTCCAAACTCGTTGAACATTAATAGGATTTCCTCAAAATATTTGTTCAATTACCTGCTTGTTCATAATGTGCCGTCACTTTAATTAATGACAATCTTTGTTTACACGTAGGCTGAAGACTGCATCCTGCAGTTAGTTCTGAAGAACACGTTTACAAATAAAACGGTTAAACTTAAAGTTTCAGAATTTTAAAGCTAGAAGACAAAATTAAATATTTAGTGTATTTCCGCTGTGACCTGAAACCCAAATTAAGATAAGCAAAGGAAAAAATAAAATATTTTAATTTTACCGTTGCCTATCTTAATTTGGCGGAAATATACATATTATTTAATTTTGTTTTCTATTTACAATGGATTTCCGCAAAGTAACGCCTAGGTTAATTTTCAAGCTATTTTATTCTCGCGTACTTGAAATTTGTGTGAGTCTTATTATTTGTTATTTCTGTACACTAATCAAGCTGAACTACTTTGCATAAAATTTGGTAAGAAGATTATACCTTAGACTCTGAATTAACTCGATAGGCTATTTTTATCACAGATTAACGCGAGCAACACAGCGGGGCGCAGATAGTAAAACTAAAATTGGTTTCGGTAGTATCGCACTGCGCGTGTCTGAATAAGACTGATAACCGTATCACATAACCAATACATATAATACGACGGTAAAAATCAAGTGTTTGTCACTTAATATTTATCCAAAAAAAACGAACACGGGACGATTAAAGAAGACAGAAACGAAAAAAACAATTTTTGGGATTTTTGTCGCAGTAAAAAAATAAACATAGAGATTGGGAGAGTTTCTGCATTTATAAAGACCAAATCTTATATTCCAATATTAGACTCAAAACTACTGAAGACGCGCTCCAAAATGGGAGAGTACTTATTTGGAAAGACAGTCCGCTCATCTAGGAAACAAGAGTAGTTACAGTTCCCTCTCAAACCAAGTACATAACTCTAAATGGGCCAAAACAAATAGAGAGAAGCTGTGAAACACTGTTCACCTAGGGAACTTAGGTAGATTATTGGAAACTTAGACAACAATAAAGCCCTAGAATTTGATCATATAACAGCAGAGATCTTAAAAAACCTTCCTAGAAAAGCTATTATATGTATGGCATTACTATTTAATTTTATCCTCTCTGCTACATTCTCCTATGACACAGCAACCCTGATAAAAGAAATTGCTCAAATATTCATCTTGGAATTATTTCCATTAGGTCCTTAGTCCTACCTAATGGAAATAATTCTGGATAAATAATTCTGGGGGAGGTTCTTAGTCCATAAGGACTAAGGACCTCCCCCAGAAAGCTGAGGGCTGATATTTAGGGATGTGACTAGGCAGTCGTCAACCCAGAAAACACACCTACAAAAAAACATGAATGCAACATAAGGTACCGTTCTCTTTTGTCGCTCTTAGGAAGCAGTCCAGGTTATCAGTCAACAACAAATTGCTAATTTACAAAAGTACGAGTATACTCAAACCAGTGTGGACTTGTGGTATGGGACTAAGGTAAACTGAAAGCCACTCCAACATAGAGGTAATCCAAAGGTTCCAAAACCATAATGTTTTCCAAAACATAGCTTATGCACCTTGGTATGCAAAATTCCTGGAAATTCATGTATCTAGATTTGCCTACTGTGTAGGAGGAAATCCCGAAGCATAGCAAATGATACACTAGGGTCGAGAGACACGTGAACCCACTTGTTATCCAGATTAAAAACACACACGAGCAGGCGGCTAAAGTGAGCCAAAATAGCCGAACTGTCAAGAAAAAAGTAGGAATTTGTGTTTACGGGACCCCAAGCTTTGAGAATCTTCTATATGATAAAACTATACGACGATGAACGATTACTATTTATATTATAATTAAATAAGCCGACTCATTCCTCATAATAATATGTTTTGCGATACCCGAGAAGGGTCCATTATGTGATACCAAATAAATAACTTTTAAGATCTTACGTATACCATAATGATGCAATAAATTTATTTGACATTGACTTTGAATCCGACCATTCTGCAACAGTCCCGCTCATGGCGTCGCCGATGCAGATAGAAGGAGAAATTAAAAAATACATGTGCAAACGGTAACCGACTACTACATAATTCGAGGATCAAGCGATGGACACTCATCGACCACGCCACGATCACTCAGCGAGTGAGGTTCACTGGTTGATCTCGCGACGTTCACAAGTAAACAACGCGTCGTTCACACGTGCACCACCTGTCGACAACATGTTGACGCCAAACGATAAGGCGGTGGCTAATGAGCTCAGCCTACACCATTAGTCTAAAGTTGATAATCAAAGCGATCCCTGCAGCGATAAGAAATATGCAAAATTTAATAGCTGATGAGATTTACTGGATAACATTCAAAGATATCTAATTCACATGGTAATCGATAAAGCAAAACGTTATAAAGGATCATGTAAAGTTTAGTAATTAATCATTGTATAACTTAGAGAGTGAATTAAAACACCAATTGAATTTTGACTTGTTCATGCATATATAAATATTCCAGATATGTTGGATAAAGTTTATATTACACGGCATTGCGCTGCTTTAAAACTAAAAGCTGCTCAAAAATATGATATTTCTCCTGAAAAGTGCCATATAGGACATTTGATACTACAAGGAATGCTGCAAAGACCTAATGATATAAACCAGGTAAACATAACGCGTTGCTTACAAAATTATAAATTTTCATGAGTGACCGAAGCATCTCTGTTGTAACTGGCCAAATTTTCTTACATCAGTATGTATGCATGTTTATAATATGGTTATACCAGCAACCAGTACTAAATAGCTACGAGGTCAATGTGTGCATCAATATAAAAGTAAATAACAAAGAAGCATTAAAATTCTGCGTGAATAAAAGGGAAATGGTTTTATTAGTTTTTATTGGTTTTAATTGAGTGTTATCATTGAGAGTCGGTAGAGTTCCAAAACACGATTACGTTAAATTTGATAGTTTGTTTTTTAAATGGTACTTTCAAATTTAAATATGTTTTGCTAAACATTGTAAACTGTTCACGTAAGGCATCTTAATATATGTAAAAAAAATATAAAAAAAATGTTTTGCTAACTTATGTAGTATCATCCTTTGCCTATCCTATCTAGAGTCTAAACTATGTCCGTACCAAATTTCATCGAAATCAGTTCAGCGGTTTGAGCGTAAAGAAGTAACTAACAAACGCAAACTTTCGCATCTTTAATATTAGTTTATTCTTAGATTCGTTTATGTTAACCGCATTCACCTCTGTTTAAAAGTTTTGAAGCAGTTTAAGTAAATTTCAACTGACCATAACATTTTTTCCCTTAACCGATTTTGATGAAACAAAACTTTGACAACGTTCCTAATTACATTTAATCAACCTGTAAAACCACGTTCAAATCCGTTCAGTAGTTTTGAAATTATAACCAAACAGACAAAAATACAAAAATACATTTTTGGTTTCTGTTACTCTGCTTTAATCGCCACCTATCAATTTTGGAAAAATATATAATGTGCACTCGATTTTTACTGTCATATTTTATGTTTTGATATAATTATGACCACAAGGATTGAAGGTAATAAGAAAAGCTGACAATAACAACGACGCATTCTAATAATTTAAATATATATATGTAACTAGCTGTCCCGGCAAACGTTGTTGTGCAGTTAAAAACACTATAATTGATCAGTTATCGTCCGGGATGAAAAATAATTAAACTACTAAATTGGCCATAAAAATAGGGGTTGGTGATAAAAAAGTAAAATTTAGGGATGTATGTATTATTAAAGCCACATTATAAAAAAAATAAGAACAAAAATTTCGACAAAAATTAAGGGTGAACAACCCTTATCACTTAGGGGTACCTATGGAAAATAGATAGTAGCTGATTCTCAGATCTACTGAATATGCATATAAAATTTGTACTAAGTTTTCTATTACTTTTCTAGATCGACGCAGGCACAGAGCAAAGTGAGAGCAACCTTTCAGTAGCGATACGGTCAATGCGGCTCGCCAGCGCCATGAACAGGTCCGGCCTAAAGCCAGGCGATGTGGTCGTCATCATGGGGTTCCATCATATAGACATCACTATACCCTTCTATGCTTGCCATTTCAATGGATACTCTATATGTACTATGGATCCCAGCGTGCTGCCAGGTTAGTGTCACTATAGTTTAGGCCATAAACTAATCGTAATATCAAGAAAGAGCACCCAACATTTTTAAGTGTTTTTACCTTATAACTGACGTATGAAATTTTAAGATGATCCTGTATTCGTCATTTTGTTACCAAAACGTAATTAATTGAAAGGTTAAGTAAGTATGAACCTATAAAACGTAAAAACGTAAAACGTGACACGGTAGTTTTCAACTGCATACAAATATAAATTTTAAATAAAAAAAAAACCACCTACACAATTTTTTTGCTCTTGCCATGTTGGATTTCAAATTTATCCAGTATACTTATTTCTTTATAATCAGTAATCCTCTCTAGTATTCTGATCCCTGGTATATTATATATGCACAACAAAAGTATTGTTTCTGTTTTAACATAACCCAGAAAGCACCTGTCTTTTGTTTCAGCCGACATGATAGCTTTGTTCCCCTGTTTGCAACCGAAGATGGTTTTCTGTCAGCAAAACTGCGTGGAAAAAGTAACAAACGCTTTCACAGCTAACAAATTGAAAGGCAAAATTGTGACTTTCGATGAAATAACGAATAACTTGGAAACTTTTATTGCGGATCACAAAGGCACTGAAGTTAGCTACAGGTGCGAGTATAACGATAATCTTGTAAACATGGCGTTGTGTTGGTCCTGTGTTTAAGGTTCTTACAAAAGGCAACTTAAGCTGCTTAATACGAGTTGGTATGAGGATATCCGCGATATTATTTGTATGTGTCAATGACTTCTACATGTAATTAGTCACAGTACAGTAGTTAACAACCACACGGTCGCTGTTTATTGAACATGTGGTACTAGGTTATTTTTTTTCATTACACCTACTTGATCTTGTTCTTAGGGTTTCTTACCTAAAAGGTACCAACGGTACCCTGTTACTAAGACAATGGTACAAGGTCCACTGTCCATCTGTCACCAGTCTCATGAAGCGTGGTAGCTAGACAGTTGAAATTTTCACAGGCGATGTATTTTAGTTGCCGCTAACAACAAATACAAAACATAGGATAAATAAATATTCAAAGGGGGCTTGCATGTTACGAGTCTGTAAAAAGGAGACTTCGTTGCCTGTTAAATAATAGATGAGGCGTAAAATAAATCATTTTAACGCCTTCGCGCCTTTTAAAGGAAGTACTAGTTGCTAATAGTAATATCAGCTTGTATACTTAATACGTGTCTATTCACCTTAAAATAAACATTCAAATATAATAAGCATTTAAGAGGGGCTCCTTAACAACGCTTTTTATTTTCGTTTATAGCGGGTTTTGAAGATAATGATACGGAAACCTTCGTCCACGAAGCTCCCTTTTTGCCAGTTATGTATCTTTACGAATTTAAAATCAATCAAGTCATTCATTTTCATTGTTCAGGCCAGCAGAATTTGACCAAACCAAGACTAATGCATGGTTAATGCTGACTAGCGGAACTACTGGGTTGCCGAAAATTTCGATGTGCCCCTACGATACCATACTTAACGGGATATCCTATTGGTGGTAAGTACAGACAGGTTTAGGGACATTGTAGTTTTTACAAATAAACCGAGGGCTTACCTACATACCCCTTGGGCTAAGCGGCATTATATCCACTGTAAAAGACAGTCACAAGTCTAATTTTTTCAAACCTTTCTACTTCATATACTTACGTTGTAGATGCATACGTTTCGGGTTAAATATATAGATATTGGTTATCAACATTATAATTTCAATATACATTCAATCTTTTAAAAGTTACAGCGTTATTTCGGCGTCATTCACCCTCCTGTTTTTTTTACGGTAAAAATATTTTGTAACAATTAAACATCGGATACCTAATTAAAACTTTCTCACAGGCAGCCATACACACAGAAATATGCCAAAGTATTGACGTTAGCATCTCTTCAGTGGGTATCTTCATATATCTTCTTCGTGTCAGGACCACTTCGAAATTACACAAGATTGCAATCTTCAGTACCAGTGACTCCACCAGCCGTGATAAGTATGATCCATAAATATAAGGTAAGTTCATACCGCATGAAATTCTAAAAGAGGTTTTAGGTGAATAAATAAATACATTATAAAATTAAAACCTCTTTTAAGGTTCTGTACCCAAACTGCACCATCGGGACCCTATTACTAAGACGTCGCTGTCCGTCCGTCTGTCAATCTGTAAATTTGCAATTATAACAGACAATGTATTTTTAAAGCCGTTAAAACCACCAAAATTAGAATAAAACAAATATTTAAGGATTCCCATACAAACAGGTGACGTTTTGTTGCTAGTTCTTAACAACAACAAATGGTACACTCTTAAAATGTTCACAGAATATTTATCTTAAAAATAACTTAAAAATCAAAATTATGTTATTATTTAAGAGGTATAACCAATTCGTTCTATGTAAGAATTTCTGAAAAGAGGGAATAAATTATTTTTCATTTATATTAGTACCGCGGTATAGGTGTGCATTTAACCGTGGTGTACTTACACTTAGTTTTTCCCAGAGATTAGAAATAAGATTTTCCTATAAAAATGTTGTATTTTTTTATTTTAGCCAGATGTCACCGGTTGGACTCCTTTCTTGGTCAATAATTTTACACTGGCTGCTGAAAAAGGTTTATGCGACCTATCAAGTTTTAAGGCCATTTTGATTGGAGGGGCTCCCATAGAATCACCCTTGCTGGATAGATTCAAGGTGAGGAGGTACTTGCTCGTAGAAGATCCTGCCTGTCAGTCATAGTTACAGCAGTCAAAGATTCCTGGGTGGCTTCGAAGCTTTCAATAGAGCTCGGGCATTTATCTCACATGAATACTCCATATGATCAAGCGACAATTTGATTTCTTTAAAGTAGTTAGATAAAGTAGTAGTTAGTATGGCTAGGCATTCTTGCAACTTAAAATCAGTTTTGTGCTTATTTTACCTTTATGGGTGGAGCTAGTCAACCAATCAGATAAAGGTTTGTTACTGAGGACTGTTACACTACAGGTGCATGCTATTGTGCTACAGTAACACTGGATTAGAATTGTTTAGTGAGAATCAAATAACATGCATAAATGTATCAAAACAAGTAGTAATGGATTACCCTTCTAAAAGAAAGGTCATTTTGTATGTAGATATTATAGGTGCGTTGTGATCATAGTATTATTATAATGAGAATACCCAGACTCTAACTTATCACCGTAATAAATTTAATGCAATAATGCATAATAATATTATTTCCTTAGATGACGACGTATGTCATTTTTTTCCAAATTTATAGCTGTTAATTCAAAATTTTGCCCATGACTATCATCTTTTTTTAGCCTAAGCAAAAATCTTTTTTTTTTTTCAGAAAGTTTGCCCAGCGTTCTTGTACTTGGCATATGGAATGACAGAACTGCTGGTCCCCATTTTTCACTTTGATGAGTATGTCCCCGCAGACTCAGTCGGTTATCCTATTGAGCGATATCAATACAAGGTAATCAATCTAATTTCAATGATAATTGGACAGGTGCGAGTTTCACTCGCACTAATAGGATTCCGTACCATTGGTAGATTTAGGTTGTCACCTAGTATTATAGTTTATCTCACAAAAACGTAGTAGTATATTCTTTCTACTCTTTTAAAGCAATATTAATGATCGCGAATAATTTATTTACTTTGGCCTCTAAATTTTGTCAAAATAAAGATAGATGGAAAATATATATGCTACAAGTTTATTTTTAGGCAAAAATAGAGTCTACCAGCGACAATACATAGGGTTCAAAAATATAATTTCACGTGTACCGCGTAATGTTACATGTACGCAGCGCTTACTAACTTGAGCTTTAACTTTAACCTGCATTTCTTTCTTCCCTTTTACAAAGAGGGGACAGAGAAAAGAGAGAAAAAAACTTGAACCCAATGGGTGTTTGGTTTATGAGTTCTTATGACCATCTTCAGCTTCCATCATTAGATCCCCAGATAGCATCTAGCAATGCATTAATTTAATTTAAGCATAAATTTAGTTTAAGCAATTGATGCGTTGATCTACAAAATGTATATTTGTTAATAGTTCATTGTGTTCATTTCACAATCATATACTTACACAAAAGTTTTAAACTCAACCTTAACGCGTTTTGAAGACTCGACTCACCCATGAAGGGTTCCGTAAAGGGTAAAAATAACTAATAATTTATTTTATTGGAGGGAGGAGGGAGCAATAAATTTAATATTAAAGGGAGCTCCCATACAACAAACGTGTTTTTGGACGGTTTTTTATACACAAATGGTACGGAACCATTAGCGCGAGTCCGACTCGCTCTTGGCTATTTTGGTCTTGTAAGAGATTTGTGTAATTCTATTTCGTTTACAGCTTGTCGATGAAGATGGTAACATTGTGGAGAAACCATTTAAATCAGGTGAACTCTGGGTCAAAGGAGACGACTTTTTCAAAGTAAGAAATACTATTTGCTTTATTATTACAATAATTATCAGCAAACTTCTTATTTATTCACATAAATCTGGTTAGGCAATATGAATTGAGAACAAATGCATTTATAATACATACGAGCATATTACATAATAATTAAATAAAGTTTCTAAAGCCTTTTTTGTAGGCCATTTCCATAAATACATCGTAAAATTGAATAAGTGTACTAGTGCGAGCCTCATTGCGTTCAAAGGGTTCAGTACCAACGAAAGTTCTAGTGTTTTTTAGTAAAACAGTCATAACGCCTATGTGACCATTGTGGTGGCTTGAAATTTTCAACACTAAAACTAGAAGTTCTCCGAATAGTAGATATTGCAAACATAATTTCTTGGTATATTTTTCGTATATAAACTTTTCTTTTTCATATCTCAATTTACTTAACCAATGTTATTAATATTCACAAAGTATATAGTATCTATATTAAAAGAGTATAATATATAAATGCTTTGTTTCCTGAATATTTGATTAATCGGTAAGATTAACCGATTAATGAACTTAATCGATTTTCATGAATGTCAAGAAAATTGTAACAGTTAAAGGCGTTGTAGAAAATAGCCAATATTTTACAATATCGGCTGAGTTTTTAAAGGTGTATAATTACACGTATGGTTCTGGGCGTTTATAAATACAATTCGGTGTTGTCTAGCTTCCCAAGATAATTTAATAGATTTTTTTTACCTTCTGAGGTACGGAACCCTATTTTTAAAATACATTTGTGGTGTCTCTTGTCCACTTTACCGCCCGCTACCAATCAGAGCGCTTGTTCTGAATCGCGCAAACGGTATTTTCAATACGCGTACGACTGGTCCTAGCTACAATGCATGACAGGGCGGCCTTCTCCGGACACAACACACCGTCGTCGCTCCATACATTTATAGATTCATTATTTCTAGGGTTATTTAAACAATCCAGAGGAAACTGAAAAGATGTTGACACCCGATGGATGGCTGAAGACTGGAGATATTTTCTACAGAAACGATGCGGATTTCTATTTCTTCGTAGAAAGAAAAACACTTTTGATCCGAAACGTTCGCATTTGGGTAAGAATTTTTATAACTTATATTTTTTATTATAAATGTTAGTTCAGGCGATGGATGAAAGAGAAGAAGAACAATTAATTTGACTAGTCTCACTTATCCCTTGTAAGTTCAAATACGAGTATGAACGAGCGAGAAAACTGCATCAAATTTCCAAATATTTCAAACCAAAATCTATTCGTGAGTATGTTTGTATATTGATGCCTACACGTAGTTAATAGTAGTAATATTGGCTGTGTTTAAGCGGAGACCTTTTCGATTTGAAGGTGTATTAAAGGATTAATTAACTTTGGTTCTATTTCTTGGCAATTTCGGTGATAGTTAACAGACTAGTTAAACACCTAAGTTTTGAGAATACGAACGTGAGGTATATCGGATATGTTGCTAATAAATTTTGTTACACACAGGCTGCCGCTACAAAGTATAATTTTAGCTTGATAGCATTATTTTTGAAAAATATCATCTTATAATTAATAACAGTGTTTTTCAAGGTTGTTAAGATTTTTTTATTAACTTAAATCGTTAGAATTTATAATTTCAATATTGTTGACACTGTTGATATTTCAACTGTTGATTTCATTTAAAGTTTAGCCGCACTGCTCTAATTGTATGATGCAACTGTACCCGGTAAAAGCTTGTTTTAAAATCGTTTCTGTTTTCTTAAAGATATAATTTAAATATTAATTTATTCAGATTACACCGCTAGCCTTGGAGAGAGTGATCAAACAGCACCCTGGCGTGCTTGACGCTGTTGTGGTTGGTGTCCCGGACCCAGATACCGCAGAGCGCGCCATCGGTATGATACAGAAAAGAAACGGTGAAAACGTTGACCCTGAGGACATCTTTACCATGTTACGAAGTAAGTTATATTTCGCACAATGAACTCGTGAATGTTACACAGAAAAAACACAATAGCTGTATTTCGAATATGTCTTATATAAAAGCAATTATGTTTAAAGTAAGACTAAATATTCTACTGTTATAATAAAATCTAAAGTTTGTGAGGATGATGTGATTGTTTGTTATTTTAATCAAATGACCTAAATTAGCATAAAGGCTTCTTTTTACGTAAAAATAACGTTACATAATCTTTTCATAGAATTATACA
This sequence comes from Mellilla xanthometata, assembly GCA_035578125.1. Lineage (NCBI taxonomy): Eukaryota > Metazoa > Arthropoda > Insecta > Lepidoptera > Geometridae > Mellilla > Mellilla xanthometata. The sequence continues at coordinate 8,505,006 of JAPUBQ010000008.1, forward strand.
TTATTTTCGTAGAATTATACATTCAAATCCTGTTTGTATAATTCTACTTACGAGTATGTATGTATGTATAAAAAAGCAAAACTGACTAATTTATATATTAATAATACATAAATAAATTATGGCTTACAGGAAATCTTCCGGAAACTCAGCAACTGACAGGCGGCATAGTTTTTGTCGACTCCTTCCCTTTTACGGCTTCAGGAAAAATCAACAGGTCACAACTTCGACAAATTGCTCTCAATTCTAAGACAATTATGCCAAAAGGAAAATTCTAAGACTCTCAAAAAGGAATAAACAATGATCAAAGATCTATGACACTTTTCAGCGTGTTGTCTGAAGAATTACATATAAAGTGCTAAATTAAGTTTAGACATTTTATACAATATATCTTACAAATATTATAAACGAGAAAGTTGGAAGTTTAATAATGATGTGATGGATGTTTGTTTCTCATTACAGCAAAAGTTACTGGATGGATTTCAATGAAAGTTCATAATAATATAGCCTTAATATCAAAATAACACAAACATACATACACAAAGGCTATATTTTTAATGCTTATGTATGAATTACCTAAAATATTTATAGATAATTAAAAAAACTTGATACTACTGATACTACTACATATATGTAATTATACAAAGCAAAAATGTAGATAGAAAAGATGTAGGCAGATACTCGTACTTTAACGTTATAGATAATAATAGCATTCAAGTACAGAACATAGGAGTTTAATTGAGTAAACTAATGTTTATTAATTAATCAATATATTATTGTGGTGCATAAATGTTAAGTACAAATAAGAAAAGTTTAAGTTGTAAGTGTTTATATTTGTATTTATGTGCCTATGGCTAATAAAACGAAAATAAATATGTCTCAACATTAATCCAAAAACTCATTTATTATGCTCTTAGCTGTAAAATGGACGTAACAAATTAAATTTAAAAGTAAAATGATTTTCTTTAAGTTTTTAACGCAACATCTTTTATCGCCGTTAAACACTTTGCTATAAATAAATATTTAGGTGGTTTACTATCAAAATGTACATATCAGAAATTTACAATCGTAAAAGTCTGTTCCGATTTACGTCAAGTTCAATTTCGTAGAGCTAACTGGCGGGTCTATTTATTTGAGAAAGCACTGAGTGAACCCTCTATTTTGCAAAAGCCCGTCATTGAGCATGTCTTTGTTTACGTGTTTGTCATAAACACTCGTAAAATGTGCACATTTAATAAAAATAATCCTACTTCATACCACTAAAAAAAAATTAGAAGGAAAGTTTGTTACTTCTTCACGATCAAAAGGCTGGACCAATTAAAATGAAGAGTATGAGGAAATCTTAAACCTTGGATAAATAGATCTTTTTTCCAGATTGACGCGGCCTACACTGCAGCTAGTAACAATAAAAAAAAGTTTAATAATATTTCGACCTTTTCAGACATCAAGAACAAAGACATCAAGTGTCAAATCACAAGAAATAGTTGTATAGTTCATTTCAAGGCCTCTGAAAAGTACTAGGTTGCGAATTAAAATGTGAACGAGCTTAAATAGAGACAATAGAGTAGTAGAATGTATGTATAATCCTTTCCCGGGGTAAGGCTGGCTGCTGGCTTGTGTTCCAAGACGCATGGGCCGACTCGTAGTTTGACGCGTCATGTGACGAAGGCGCGGGTGACGTGATTAGCCCCCTCCCGCTGTCACCCGCTGTCGCCTCCCCTGGGCGAGAATCCAATTTACCCACTTGTAACCGTTATTGTGTCTGCCACGTCTGTGTGCTCCCATAAGAAAACTTTTCTTTATAATAAATAGTTCACCATAAATGCGATATTTTCCTTTACAATAGAAACGCAATATTTGCGGTCCCATCATTATTGGTCGCCGCTGTTGTGAAAATCTGACAGCTCGATCTGCCTCGGGATAAAGTGGATAATTGTTGTGTGTTACTTAAGTATTAAGGAAAGATTTTTTTTCCAGAAACCGACATATTTTGTATGCTTATTTTAAGATATACTACTACTATCCATAATGTAGACACGAACCCACGTTTTTCAATGCACCGAACATACAGTTTAAATATCTTTACTTTCTGAAGATGCTTATTGTTGTGCTTATATAGATCGTAGGAATAATAAAAACCCGAAAATATCATCATTAATATCATATGAACGTAACGCCTGCTCCGCCCGTGACCTTTTGTAATATTTTTATTATTAATGTCAAGGGAGCTCCAACACTGCTTCTTTTATGATGACTTTTGTCTCCTTTATCAAACAAAACGAGTGAATAAGATCTTGAAGTTAATTTTTCCGTTTCATAATATTGCAAACATTTTATAGACGACAGAACGGGTTTGTTTTCATTTAGGGTAACAAGTTGTCTATGGAATATTACGGTCACAGAATACGTGATTTTGACTAAGAATATGGTTCGCTGAATTGAATAAGTGTTTCAACGAGTGGACAAAGCTGACTTTGTATACTATCAAACTATTATGTTTTTTTTCTATTATGTAGATAAAAGTACTAATAAAGTAACAATAAGAAAAACAGGAATAAATTTACATGAAAAGCTAATGGGCCACCAAGCGCCTGGGAAATTAATTAGTTGAGCTATTTTTGCGGCGATATATTAGAATGGAAATTGATGGTAACTTGACAACATATAATAATTAATTAGAATTGGAAATGTATTTTATTAAAAACACAAAAAATGTATACCTACATAATTGCTAACTAAAAAATACCAGGGGGAAAGGAAAAGGTGCCTAAAATGCTAGCAGCAATACCACGTTCGATGGTAATGCTCCAAAAGGTTTTTGTTTCTGACCGAAATAAAAGCATTTTGGACACCCGAAACCTCCACCAGCCGCTTAGCGTGACACCCCGTACTAGCTGCAGGACGGCCGACCCCCCGGCCAAACAAGAATGATGAAATGAATAGGAATTAAATCAGTCTCTATCTCCTAATTTGACTTGAAATTCAGAAATATCATTCAAATCAAAACAAATCGTTTCCAACTTGATAAAGGTACTTGATATTGTGAAGTTATATATTTTTCCTATTTTTAACGTCAGGCAAGCAAGATTACATGTAAGTTTAAAAATAAAATAATTTCATATTATTATATTAATCGACTACGGACTTCGAATGAAATCGCCCAGGGTACGCAAAACATTTACTAATTACCTTTAAAGTTAATCACTTCAACTTTCCTTAACAGAGAAAATCTTTATCTATAAATACGTTACTTATTTTTATTAGCTGGGGTTCAATTCGTAGCGAAACAAAAAATATCAAGTTTACATAACACAACTGAGCCTCGATTCGGATAGAGCACTAAAAAGACAATTAAAGTAAATCGATTAGCGCTTCATTTGTTGGTCATGGTGCTACAATATTAGCTACAAATAGAAGAAAAGAAATCTTTTTGTAAGAAGAGATCAAAAGGTCACTCGCACAAACTACGAGTATTAGAAGATAGCAAAGAATACATATAAATGGTCATCATTGGAGGAGGCATATACCCAACCTAGGGACCTGGCATAACGCATATTTATATACTATTAAACTAATTACTAAGGACATAAACTAAGTTAAGATCAGTTGTAGCAGGATTCAAAAATGGTTTTATTTTATTTATATTTTAATGGTTCTAAAAACCGGTTGCTAAGTATTTTGAAAGAGTTTTGTTTCAAACGGCACACGGGGTTTTTTTTTCTGTAATAAAAAGTGTTTGTTAAAATGTCATTCATATGAATAGGTTTTTAATATTTTTATTTTGATTTATATGAATAGATTTGATTAGTAACAACATTTTGATTCATCAGCAGAAGTAAAATATCATGTTTTTACTCACCTAATTACATCGAAACTTAACCATTTATTGTATTTTTCTAGAAAGACCTGATATGGATATGTTAAATAAATGATTTAATATGTAATTTATTTTATTGCACCTCAATTTCAAATTAATTGTGTAATGTTTGAGGTAATCATAGAGATTATGCGACAAAATCTTTGTTACTGTAGTACTGTTACTCTTCTGTAGGATAGAGAAGTAAAAATAAAACTGAATTGATTATGTAAATAGATACAAATTACACAAAATACTCAGATGATGATAATTGGAACTCAGTTTGTAGGTAATTTAGTTGCGGCTAAAATCATTATATTACGTCCAATTCAATTAGCAATGTTAATTAGACAGCTTTTGATGTTCCTTTACCGCGTTTTCGATCATAGCATTTCAATGTTCTGTGCCAATTTCGTTTCGGTTCTGGGGGTATAAATCCGACCTCGGCTTAAATTGTGGCACCATCTAATGAATTTCAAACAGTTCACCAGCTCAATTTGAAGGTCCATTTGGTGCGGAGATTATTTCCAATTAACCTACTGCCTACATTGATAAGAATCTACTGACAGCTTACCTGGATTTCTAGTATAGACTGAGAATCCAACCGTGTAGTAGTATTAAAACGGCCTCGTTGGCTTAATGGTTACCATGCCGGTCTGCCAACCAGAGGGTCCCAGGCTCGATTCCCGGCAATCATCTAACTGACGAACTAAATTTGTTGGCTGTCGTTCTGGGTGTTAAATATGAATGGATGTAAAGTATTTATGTATGTACATGTAGTACATCAGTTGTGTTAGTAACTATAATACATTCTAGAAATGGTTTAGTATGGGGCTAACCAGCCATGTGTGTAATATATCTTAGTATTTATTTTATTCATTTAACTATTCCTGAATGTATTATGTATTGGTTATTTGTAGGTATTTTTAGTTATTATTTAATCTCTTTGTTGAACACCCCGTATCGTATTTATTGTGATTTCCTCTCCATGCTTTGGTTGCCTGGAAGAGATCGCTTTAAGTGATAAGGCCGCCACTCGTAACACTACTTATAAGTTGATTAATTATTTTTCTCTTTGTTTTGTATTTCTTTCTGTGTCGCAATAAAGAGTCTATCTATCTATCACTTTTTATTTATTGTAAATTTACTACTATGACAAGCATTTTGCGATACAATTCGTCACGCTAGAACTTCTTTGGCTAACACTATTAGATATTCTGTGACTTCAGTACCGAGTATTTATTTTTACAGCTATCGCAGATTCTGGCAAGAAGGACTCGGGAGTGATAGATGTCCCTGCTCAATCTTTGTCTACTCAGATTATTGAGAATTTAGATTTACTCGCATACCCGACCAAGTAATGTTTCCAGTGTTGGGTTCAAAGTACTTTATCAAGAGTATTGTGCCATTATTTGCGATATTTATCAAAGATATTGAATAACATATCATAGGAGCATTGAACGCCAAAACTGAGATAACGTCGTATTATAAAAATATATGTACCTTAGCTCTATAAGCAAGTGCGTATTTTAGGTTCCGTATATCGCTACGGCTGTTTATAACAGCAGCTCCAGATTTCCTAGGTTAATCTTGCCGCAACTCGTATTCTGATACACGTGTGCTCCCGCTAATAATGAAAAATAAATACCAGAAATAAAAGTATTCAAAAAAGTTGCAAGAGTGATACACGCCAAGCACGAATTATTTGTATTCGGAGTTCGTCCATGAAATACGTGACACGCCTCTTAACATTATACTAAGTAAACTCCGTTTTCAATTACGAGATTCTGGTACAATGTCAGCATGATTCGTGAACGTAAAATCGTTATATTCGTATGTTATGGTGATGAAGAATGAGAATGGAGCACTAATCTCATTTAGAATGAAAATGGAGAGCAGTTCGAACGATGCTTGGACTGAAAAAGCGAGCACCAGTAAGACAACAATTAATTTAGGAAAAACAAAATTATGACTGTTGTATCTCTGTATATACACGTGCATACTCGAAATCTACAACGAAAAGGAACTGTTAAAAAATGAGAGTCGTTATTCTGTAAGAAAACCAAGAGGATTCAGAAAACCAGACAATAGGTTACTTAAAGTGCAATAGCAAGGGATCTACAACAAAATATGTATGTTTAACAAACTGCCTCAAAGTATGACAGACCTAATTTTTCACACATTTAAAAGAAAATTTAAAAATTTATTTGTGGAATATCCGGACTGTAAAGTGACATGAACTACATTTTTATGTGTAAATGTGTGGTTATTTTCTATTATATTATTATGACATTGTACGATTTAATAATTAATTAATTGATTGTTGATGAATATATGATGATATGTAAATTTGACGTGCCCAGTATAACGCAATGTTATATCTTCTTCATCTTAATCTTAATATATATAAATCTCGTGTCACAATGTTTGTCCTCAATGGACTCCTAAACCACTTGCCGATTATAATAAAATTCGCACACCATGTGCAGTTCGATCCAAATTGAGAGATAAGATAGTTTAAATCTCAAATTATAGTCGCAATTATAATTTATTGCTAATTATTGTCTGTTAATATTTGACAGTCACAATCACAATTATCTGTTAACTCCAAATGATTCTAACAGATGTGACGAGATTTATATATATTAAGACTAGCTGACCCGGCAAACGTTGTTTTGCCTCACTCAACCCAGTCGAAAGGACCTTCTAGTCTTAATATATATAAATATCGTGTCACAATATTTGTCCTCAATGGACTCCTAAACCACATAACAGATTATAATAAAATTCGCGCACCATGTGCAGTTCGATCCAACTTGAGAGATAGGATAGTTTAAATCTGAAATTATAGTCACAGTTTTAATTTATTGCTAATTATTGTCTGTTATTATTTGACAGTCACAATTATTATCTGTTAACTCCAAATGATTCTAACAGATGTCGATACCTTTCGACTGGGTTGAGTAAGTAATCAAGAGATGATATAGATATAAGCTACACTATCTATTTTTCATACCCCTAAGTGAGGCAAAACAACGTTTGCCGGGTCAGCTAGTGGTTAATAAAGTTCTATGATTTCTATGATTAATTTACATGAGCGGAGCATAACTCGTAATGGAATGCATTAATGTCGAGTGTGGACTGGTGAGGGGCACTCACAGCCAACTCGTAGAGCGTAAAGAGCGAGGCGCCAGCACGATGCTCAGCCTCCGTAGTGCCTCGCTGCTGCGATCCACTCGCTTGTTTACGTCATGCAGCTTTGAACTGCACCTTCTACTCAGCTTCCTACTTTTTATAAATCTACTAGCTGACCGGCAATATTGTTTTGCTTTAAGTAAAAAAATAAATAAATATTACGACACATTTCACACACGGCTGGTTAACCCCATACTGAACCATTTCTAGTTCGTATTATGGTTGCTTACACAAATGATATACTACATATACATACATACATATTTTATATAGATACATATTTAAGTACAGTTAAAAACACTATGATTGGTCAGTTATCGAGCGGGATGAAAAAATATTATGTTACTAAAATGGCCATAACAAAATAGAAGCCGGTGATAAAAAAGTGAAAATTTTGGGAAGAAAAACAAAAATATTTGTCATAAATAAAAAAAAATATGGGTTAACAACCCTTATCCCTTAAGGGTATGAAAAATAGACAGTAGCCGATTCTCAGACCTGCTGAATACGCATATAAAATTTGGTAAAAATCAGTCAAGCCGTTTCGATGGACTATGGTAACTAACATTGTGACATGGCAATTTTTTATATTTCAAGATAGATTAGAAGAAGATTACACGCTAGAAGATAAATTATAAAGAGGAAAAGTTTCATTGTTTGTTTGCTTGACGTGAATAGGCTCCAAAACTACTGGACCGATTTGAAAAATTTTTTCACCATTGGGAAGCTACATTATCTCCGAGTAACATTGGCTATATTTTGTTTCTTTTTACAACTAGGATTATTTCATCGCCCGTGCGAAGCTGACTGCTAGTTAAAAATAAATATGTGTTACTATTTAGGCGCTTAAGGCGAGGTATATAATATAACTAAATAAATCCATCCAAAATCAACAATTAGCAATATTTATATGATAAACTCTAATGATTCATTTCAAAATAACTTATAAAAGAACTGAAATTCGTTCCGGAAGCACACCATGATAAATAAAGAACTTTCCATACCAACTTTCACCCCCATTACCGACCCTTAATTCACCCCTGGCAAATAAAATTGATACCATTATTCAAAATTTTAAAGAAACTGTACATATTTCAAATTTAATTGCTAGAAGTTAAAATACTAAAAATGTTTCATCATTTTTCTTCTTATTATCCCCTTAGGAGTGGAATTTCCAAAAAATCCGTGCTTACAATACAATACAATACAAGAATCCTTTATTGTACACCAAAAACAAACAAAAACAATAAGTGAAAAGAAAAAAAACACAGTTCCAGCAATTTTGTTGCACAATAGGCGGCCTTATCACTTAATGCATACTAAAGCAAATACACCCTCCAATTTCCATCAATCGGATTTATTCTGTACCACCAACACGACTAGATGTATGAAGTCTATAATTAATAGAATTATGCGTCCAATTTTTATTTGATAATCTTGTTTCGAGAGATTATCAAATTCAAAGGCACTTTTTTGTGGTACGTTTTAAACAAGAAGTAAAGCGTCTTTATATTGTTTATCTATGCTATCAAAGTTTGGTGGATAACCTAAATTCTAAAATGTATCCTGACACGCAGATTTCTCATACAATATAAATATAATAATATGTCATGGTCAATATTTAATTATTTTTATTTAAAATACTAAAACAAAGATATATACCTAATGTCAATTTCTTAAATAAAAAATAAAATAATAATAATCCAAAATAAAATGTCACAAACATGAGAAGTCAAAACAACCCGCCATCCACCGTACCCGGCGCATAGGTGCCCATAACGCTGATCGCGTTTCCACACTAAATAGCGATGGCTATCCTCTGCACCAAGTACAATCGAGAACGGGAGTCCCCCGTTTAATCCCTCAGTCATCGGCAAATTTCTCCCCAAGCTTCTTCGCTTCTGAACCCCAACAACCCAGCGTCTCAACCGCAAAAGAGGATTGTCAATTAAAAAATAAACACGTATGTATATTATGTTCTACAAATAAAGATCAACGTTTTATTTAACATAGTACAGAAAAAAGATTATCAATGGAGTTTTAAAATATTTATTTATTGCAAAATTTTAATAACCTTTATCACGAATATTACCTACCAGCTTAATGTAATTGCTTCCTTTTCACTATCTTGTTATCGACTGATACAGTTTCTACTTCACCTGCATTCAACAAACAATAACAACGGATATTTCCTAGATTAAGACTAAGATAAGACTGGTGTAATTCTGGACAGTTCTCTCATGATAATTTTAAAATAAATATGATACTGTAAAAACAAGACAATGCACGATCATAGGTTCTTAAGTATGTACGAACTTATGATAAGTAGGTACGCTGTAGGGAGCCCTACGCCTTGTTATACGACTAACAGGAGATTGCATCGCAGGACCGTATGAATTGCCGCGTCATTTGAAAACGTAAACACATGCACTTTAATAATGCGTCTTAAATTAAATGAGGGAAACTAATGTATTTGTAAACAAAAATAAAATAATTAAAATTAAATTAAATGAAAGGAGTGTGAATCGAGTTTTGAAAATGTAAAGAATATAATTTATGCCAAAAGTTCAATAACATTTTTCATAAATCTTTTTTTCAGACACCTAAACATACTTAATGTATCGGTCTCCTTTTTACAATCTTTTTTTCGACTGATACAGTATCTACTTCACCTACATTCAACAATCAAGTAAAAGCAGCATTTCTCTGAACAGTAAACATTCACGAGTACCTATTTTTTTTTCTTCATGTTTAAAATGTCTTTTTTATGACAATGTATGTTTATAATGTACCAAATATCATTAAGATTGGCTAGTAATGGCGCTACTACAGTACACTGCGTAAGGGAAATCATTCCCCATTCATTCTACTGAGTAAAAAATTTCGTAAGCTTCATTTGCTCGGTCTGCAATGACTTGCGTTAATAAGGCACCTTTAAATATGACGTGTTTAGAGACTATTAACAATATCTATTTATGCTGAGTAGTATGATTATTTTCGAGTACAATTGTAAAAAAAATCTAATAATTATGTTGGACAAAAGTTATATACGTAGTGCAGCACTGCTTAAATATAATATTGTTACAGAAACACATGTATGTACATGTAGATATTTGCTCTTGCGATGCAGCAAAGGCCCTAAACGACATGTCAGATTATTTAAATGTTAATCATCAGACATTTTTCTTTCTCTCTTCGTCGTTTGTTTTATTGCCACAAAATCTGACAGTTGATTAGCTTTTATAGGACTCGTTTGTTTCGTTGTGTCTTTGTTCAGGTTTATGGAAAGCATACACAAATTGCGGCATTAGTTGTTATGTTCTCAGAGATAAGGAATATCTATGCCGATATTATGAATGAAATAGGTTTGATTGTTGGTTTGCATTGTATAGGTTTCGAAAGTACTGGATTGTTTTAAAAAATCTATCACCTTTGGTGGATCGTGCTGGATGTCGTTTAATACGTTTTTGGGTAGTGTACCAGTATTATACTCGTAAAGAGGAATGAATTGACTGTTTGTTTGCATAGATTGGCTACGGAACTACTTAACCGATTTTAAAAGTCGCATGACATAGGTATAATATTTTCAATTAAATATTATTCTTGCCAAAATGACAAAATGTGTCAACACAATACGCCAAAGAACTAATGGGCTGCATGTTTACACATAATAATTGTTAAGAGAAAAAAAATTATATTCGTTAGGTAAGATAAAATAAATTAAAAAAACTTCTTTATCAGTTTCAAAAATCTGTTCTAGAATATCATTATAGCGTGTGAAATAGGAACGCGCCGCTAATCTATGATGATTAATTTCTGTTCAGATTTATTAGATTAAGTTATTACATATCTAATTAGACATTGTTATTGATAAAGCATGAATTTATAAAGGTTTACGTTTAAAAATAGCTTATTATATTTGTATATTTTGCAAAGGAAGGAAGGGCCTTTTTATATTTTAGCTATTGACAATTTTATATTGTTTAAAATGTTGGATAAAGTTTATATTACTCGGCATTGCGCTGCTTTGAAATTAAAAGCTGCTCAAAAATATGACATAGCTCCCGAAAAGTGTCATATAGGACATTTGATACTACAAGGAATGCTGCAAAGACCTAATGATATAAACCAGGTAAATATATTGCTGTTATTTAATATTTCATTTTAGAAACTTTATAGTTTCTAACTTTTTGAATATTCTAGCAAAAAGAGAAAAGTATATCTATATCACATGGCCAAATTTCCTTTTATTTGTGTGTTTGTTCATAGTATATCTGTATGTGTGGCTGTTGACATATTAGCATAAAGGCTAAAATTATTTGGCTAAAAAAATCGCGCAGTTAAATACAAATTTTGCAAGTAATGTAGATAGAAATACTTCGCTTGCTTGATCTATATAAATAACATCATCACGAGCACAATAACTCAGGGGCTTAGGCTAAGAATATCGAAGTTATATTTGTGAGAAGTTTATTTCGATCGTTAGTTTTAGGTACTAAGTTGTCTGTTCCTTGTCTAGATCGACGCAGGCACAGAGCAAAGTGAGAGCAACCTGTCAGTAGCGATTCGGTCAATGCGGCTCGCCAGCGCCATGAAGAGGTCCGGCCTGAAGCCAGGCGATGTGGTCGTCATCATGGGGTTCCATCATATAGACATCACTATACCCTTCTATGCTTGCCATTTCAATGGATATTCCGTATCTGGTATGGATCCTAGCGTGCCGCCAGGTAAGTTTTAGTTTTGTTAAGGGTGTGCTTTTCTTATTCAACGACTATATTTTATAGTAGTTGTATCGCAATAATTTCATGGAAAAGTTTGGAAAATATGAACATCACATTAAGTTTGATATATTTATGTATTGAGTATAGGTATAAAATTTTCGTAAAAAATAATAATGTTTATTTAGTAGATCCAATTAAATGAAATAACTACAGAATAATTAAAAATATTAATATTAAAATAAATAAAACACCTACATTACAAATAGTAAATTATGTATATCTAAGTTAGTTAGTATATAATTATGTATAAGGTGCCGCCAGCATATTAATGCTGGCGGCATAACCTCGCTGAATCGCCAAATTAAACGTTGGCCGAGGTAAGCGCCAGCTCTTGGATCATTTAAAGTTACATTTTAGTTCCCATATATTACTTTGTAACAAATTTTTATTCTAATTCTGTAGTAAAATACATTGTTTGTGTAATATGTATACGCTTGGGTTTGTTTCGTAGTTTTGCCAAGTAGGTAATTGAAGTTTCAGAAAGCACCTGCCTTTGTTTCAGCCGACGTGTTGTCTCTGTTCCTCTACCTGCAACCGAAGATGGTTTTCTGTCAGCAAAACTGCGTGGAAAAAATAACAAACGCTTTCACAGCTAACAAACTGAAAGGCAAAATTGTGACTTTCGACGAAATAACGAACAATTTGGAAACATTTGTTCAAGATTACAAAGGCACTGAAGTTAGCTTCAGGTATGACAATAATATTCTTTGTTACCATTTAGTTGCCCGCTCTGTTGGGTATGAAAAGCAATTATATACATATGTACGTTACTAAATATTTTAAAGGAAAGGCGGGCATACTATATAAAGTCATTTAATAATTATATATTATAACAGGTGTTTTTAACTTTGAAATATTTTTTTCTCAAATAATGTCATTCGAAAAGTTGAAAATCTTCCTAATTTATTACTACACAAGACAATATTAATGTCATGATTCAATAATAATTATGTATTTTTAACGACCAAATAGCTTGTAAAACATTGGATATTTTTCCTCCATATTTTTTTTTAACATTTACGAACTGTGATTTTTTTTTCCATTGTTTAGGCCAGCAGAATTCGACCAAACCAAGACCAATGCATGGTTAATGCTGACTAGCGGAACTACTGGGTTGCCAAAAGTTGCGATGTGCCCCTATGAAACTGTACTCAACGGGATATCCTATTGGTGGTAAGTACATACGTAGTATGTAAGTATGTACTTTACTCCATCGTTGGGTCAACTAACTTGTTGTTGACCCAACGATGGAGTAATGGCATTATTTCGAAGTTTTACCAACATCGTTAATCCAACTTTGGTTTTGTTTAGTTGATGATATATGGGCATGAGATCTTGAATTTGGTGTTTTTTCGTTAAATGTCATCGATTTGATTGATACCAAACAAGTATAGATATATCTTCCGACAGTTAAATTTATTACAGTCAACCTTTATTTATAGTCAAACATTTTACATTACAATTAAAGATCGAATACTTAGTGAAAACTTTCTTACAGGCAGCAGTACACACAGAAATACGACAAAGTATTGACGTTGGCGCCTCTTCAGTGGGTATCTTCATATATTTTCTTCGTGTCAGGACCACTTAGAAATTACACAAGATTGCAATCTTCAGTACCAGTGACTCCACCAGTCGTAATTAATATGATCCATAAGTATAAGGTAAGTTAATTAAGTACGTATATAGAATTACTAGCTAACCCGGCAAACGTTGTTTTACCTTAAAAAATAGATAGTAGCCGATTCTCAGACCTACTGAATACAATAAAATTTGGTAAAAATAGGTCAAGCCGTTTCAGAGGAGTACGGTAACTAACGTTGTGACATGGAAATTTTATATATAAGATAAGATATAAACACTCAATCAATCTCAATCAGTTTTTGATGACGGTCCGATTAAAACCTAATCGGGCGGTCATCAAAAACTGAGGACATAATATGTACTTATTACGTACTCATAACTATTCAAAAAGTTGGGCACTATCAGACCTGTTCTCTATTGATCAATATTGTTTAAGGTAAAACATTAATATAAAATAAACAACCTGTTTTCATAAAAAAATTAAGCTTATGAAAAGAAATTGCGATTTTCTTGGAAAATAAACACTTTTCCTATTTTACTTTACTTTTTTCTATGAGTGTGTCTTGTTATGCATGGCAGATTACTTCGAATATGAAAGAAAATATTAGTAGAAGTAGAAGTCGAAGAATAAGTAGGCACACGCAAGCAATGCCTCGGATGCAGCTAAAGTCACTTTTGTTTTAATGTATTCATAACAAAGTCTGCAGTACCAGTGCTGTTAATGTATAGGGCCCTAGGATTGAAGTCATAAATCACTTATTAAATTCGAAAAGGAAATGCTCCAGTTACTATGGCACTCTCTATTACCTCGCCTTCTATTATCGCGGTACGGGTGCGGATATAAGCGTTATATTATCTTTCGCGCCTTTTTTCCCTAATAAAACAAGTTATATAATAATATGTTTTTGACTTCAGCCAGATGTCGCCGGTTGGACTCCTTTCCTGATCAATCATTTTACACTGGCTGCTGAAAAAGGTTTATGCGACCTATCAAGTTTTAAAGCCGTCATGATTGCAGGGGCTCCCATAGACAAGCCTTTGCTGGATAGATTCAAGGTAAGTTGCTACCTAAAAGTATGAATTTCTGTCTGTTAGTTAGAGCTATAGCACTCGTTAGCCATTTCTGAAGTGACTCAGGCAGAGGACATTGGACGGCTATAAAATTCTTTATAAAGCTGGGGCATTTATCTAAAACGATTACTCAATATAATAAAGAGAGAGTTTTATTTCTTTAAAAACTTTAGATTTTTAAAGTATGAGGTTAATTTGACTGGATTTATTGTTTGTTTTTGTCAATTTCGTCATTTACTGAACGATTTATAAATATTTTTTTATTATATAAGGTATTTTGCAATCAGAGGATTCCATAACTTTTAGACGTGTACACAAAAAAATGGTTCCGTTTTTTTTTTAATTAAAGTCTGTTTTCCAATTTTGTATTGTTCACCTGTACTAATAGAAGTAATCTAAGAACGCGATCGATAATAATTACGACCGGATTCAAACCCACGTACTTAGTTCTAGCGTGAGGTATGTATAATAATAATAATTGCTGTTATCTATATTTTTTTTTTCAGAAACATTGTTCTGCTTATTTGTATTTGGCATATGGAATGACAGAACTGCCGGTGCCTATTTTCCACTTTGATGAGAATGTCCCCGTAGACTCTATTGGATACCCTTTTGAGAGATATCAATACAAGGTAAAAACTACATTTAGACTGTGTTATAAGCAACTTAAATATTTATCTTAGTTTTGTATCTAACTGAGTACTCGAAAAGCACAGAAATGAGTATGCTTGTTTTTTATAATTATTTTATTAGATATTTCATTCATTGTACATATTATTTGGTTTACAGCTTGTCGACGAAAATGCCAACATTGTAGAGATACCATTCATATCAGGCGAACTCTGGGTCAAAGGAGACGATTTTTTCAAAGTAAGATGCGTTTTTAGTATTACAAAAATCAGCACAATTTTCTTTTGAGTTTATACTGATATGGCTTATTAGTAAAATCTATTTAAAATAAATGTAAATAGGTTAAGTGCATACAGATTGAACTATAATTAATAACTAAAAAAAATCTGTAACTTTTTTAGGGATATATGAACAATCCAGAGGAGACCGAAAAGGTTTTGACACCCGATGGATGGCTGAAGACTGGAGATATTTTCTACAGAAACGATGCCGGTTTTTATTTCTTTGTAGAGAGAAAAACTCTTTTAATCAGAAATGTTCGCAATTGGGTAAGATTTTTACATACATGTAATTAAATTAATTAACTAAACTTTGGAACTCCTTGCCGGAAGTCCCTTTGCCACTTGACTATAACCAATAACATCCTTGTCTCAAGGCGAGAGTGAATCGGTTTCTTCTAAGCAAGCGCGATCCATTCTAAACCGCAACATCACTTAACATCAGGTGAGTTGCGATCAAGCGCAAGCCATGGAACAACCTATGAAAAAAAAATCGGCTTATACCATGGATCTCAAAAATAAAAATGTCACTGGAATTTTCAGAACCCGAAAAATTTTAGAGACATATATGTCATTATATTTTCAGATTCCTCCTTTAGCCTTAGAAAAGGTGATCAAACAGCATCCTGGTGTGCTTGAAGCTGCAGTAGTGGGTGTCCCGGATCTAAATATTACGGAGCGTGCCATCGCTATGATACAGAAGAGAAACGATAAAAACGTCGAGCCTGAGGATATCTTTGCTATGTTACGAAGTAAGTAATTTTTCGGTCAATAAATTTGTAATAGAAAGAAAATTGCTCTGTTATATGCAAGGATTACAACTCTAGCGACTGAACCGATCTAGCTTAAACATATGTAGAAAACAGATTTAGATCTTGGACACCACGAGCACAGCTAGCAAGGATATATGATTTGTTTGGGTACAAGTTTGTTATAATATTTATTTATCTTACTTATGGATGTGGAAAAAATAGGAAAGGTAAAAATAGCGTCACGTAATTTTTTGTCTAATTATCTTTTTGGGCTTTTTTCGAAATATTTGAACTATTGGTAATAACTCATACACATTTATACATAAATAAATCATGTCTTACAGAAAACCTCCCGGAAACTCAGCAACTGACAGGCGGCATTGTATTTGTTGACTCCTTCCCTATGACGGCATCAGGAAAAATCCACAGGTCACAACTACGACAAATTGCTATCAATTCCAAGGAAATTATGCCTAAAGGAAAAGTTTAAGGAACAAGAAATAAATCAAAGAAATGTGGTAAAATGTTTATTTGGCCACGGTCGAGTCTATTTTGCGTGGCTCAGAATATTAGTAGTACCTACACGCGCTGTCTGAAAATTGTAGTGTTATATTAAGTTTAGGCATTTACAATATCGCTGTTTTCGTACTATGACTATTGTATATGACAACTGTGACGAGATTCGTTTGCAATGCTTAAGATGTGATACATATTTTACGTTTCAATATTATCTAGAAATAAGCATAAATAGGCATAATAGGCCGTCTTGTGAGCAAGCGTCGAGCACCTTTGTTTGTTTGCTTGTTACTATTTAGATGTACGAGTATGTATCTATGCGTCAATAATTAATTAGAACACCTTTTCAAAGGAAAAATAATTTAACTATTTGTAATCTGTTAGTTGTTTAAGAAAAAAGTTATAGGAAACTATGTTTGTGCACGTATCAAGTGATGGAATTTTAATTGTAACTAGATAAAACTATATTATTCTACTACATTTTGAAATTAATTAAGATATTTGTTTTGTTTGTGACAAACACGCCGAAAGATCGGATATTTAGATTTAATTATATGAAATCATATTAATCACAATGATAATGATAATTATGCCGGCCTAAGTAAGGACGGCTTCCGACAATGCGACTTTTGCTAGTTTGCAGGCTGCCATATGATTTTATATGAAGAATTCTGCAATTCGATTCTAATTTGCGACACTTTTATGGAAAATCTTTATTGACACAGCTTAAAACCAATCTTAAATGTGTCTATGTACATCCCTAGTCTTTTTATAATTATATAATTGGTTTGCTTTGCCTTTATGACGTTTCTACTAACATATTTAGTTAATATTTGAAATAAATCTAAGTACTCCTAGTAGTATTTATATTTAAAGCTATTAAAAATCGGTTTAGGGCATATAATATTGACTGAAACTAGACTATGTGAAAAATGATTAAATACAAAAAAACTCAATGGACGGTGTATGAGACGTATTATATTATAGGATAATTAAGGGCATAGAATAGTTAACATTTATAAAAAAATCAATTTGTTTGATTTGTACTATTATTTTTATGAAGGTAATAAATAAAAATATATAAAAAGTTTGAACTGAAACTTTTATTTGCTACATAAAATAGACTAGATAAACAGAATTGAGATGAATACTGTAAGTATATCTAAGATATTTCTAGAAACAGAAAATACATTGTTGCCAGATGTTGTACCCTGTGACCCTATTTACACTTTAATGGCACAAATTCAAATCTAAACAAGTATAAATCAAAAATGTATATAACCCCCGACTATATTAGTGACGGCCATTTTAGACCGATTTTCATCAAACATTCTCCCGACTAACAAATCTTTCAAACAAAAAAAACAGGTTCTGCCATTGAGGACCTACGCAGCCACAATATAGAAAGATAACACACACAGAGAGAAAAAGACACACCAAACCTATAATACCCTGTAATTTTGTGTCGCAGGTTAATAGACCGATTATCTCTCAGAACACTTTAATATTGATATCCCCGTAGAATTTTTATAGAGTAAGATATATAGCCTATTTAATTAGATTTCCTCAAAAATATTATAACAGTAGTTAGTTATCTTGAATAACGCTATTAGTGTTATCTCACGTTGAAAACATGTTGCAGTAGGTAAAGATTTATGAATGCGCTAAACTGCATTTTTTCCACAAATTTGCTGATAAAACTAAAATGAAACGAAAATCTCATTAGTTCTCATGTTTGTCAAATGCGATGAGATTTAAATTACTTTAAAATATATCCATACGAAGCTTAATTGCAATCGGTTAAATCGTTTGAGTCTAAAGAAGTAACAAACATACACACTTAAACACAACACACACACACACACACAAACTTTCGCATTTATGATATATGTAAGTAGGATATTAAAACAATGCTAAGTCATTTCGCCGTGTTTTTCATGGTAAACATTCGGCTATGATCTGAAATGGCTTCTCTTAGCTCCCTGATGTTCCCTCTTCTTGTTCGAAGCTTACTCTGCAACCACGGGGCTATTCTCGATGAAAAATTCAAATTACAGTAGCGGGCACGTTTCTACTCAATTTGTGTATATGTACCATGCGTTTGAAGGCCTGGGAACAATGGCGCAGCAATCAATAAAAACGTTCGACAGAACTCAATGCACTCATGTGGAAAATAATTGCGCACAATTAATTTTCATTGACCTTTTTCTTTGACGTGATTTTCACATCTCGTCGTTTCCGCGCTTGTCGCTCCACTGGGTTTTTATAGCCGCCCGTTCAAATTAAAGAGAAATATCGCGAGCTTTCCTTTTTAATTGCAATTTCGGAAACTAAACTGTGTTTTCCGGAGAAAGATATATCCCGGATATACGAGTATGTGTAACAGAACATTTTGCATTGCATGTATTTATTTAAAATATATACATACTAGTTATTACCCGTGGCTATGCCCGCATTATACATGTAAAAGAAATATAAGTTTGTATGTTGGCAATAAATAGTTCGCGTTCAACATACATATCTCGTAAAATATTTTTTTTACAGTATACCATTTGACCAGTTAGGTAAAGTAACCGAGTTAGTGACACTCTGATCTAAGGTGGAGCATGCCTGTTATGTAATATGTATGTGCAGTTCTTAGTTAAGAAAGAATTATTTTGATGCTAAGAAAATCTCTTTCATTTGCCGTATTTTTGCCTCTCCATCGATACTATACCTAGAGGAAAATAAAGTAAAAGAGTAACATTATCGCAGCCTTTCTCAATAAAACACCGCCAACATACGCCTTAGAGGTAGCATACTAAAAGCTCATTTACAAGTGAAATGCTCCCCGGTATTGTGCGAGGAAACTTATAGTTAATGTTATAAAAATGACGTTTTGCTGGGTTTGGTATACGATCTCTATATTTTTAACCAATTTTTTCAAATAACATATGGAGGAGTTGAAATAGTTTCAACTCCTCCATATGTATCTTATCCTTATGCGAAGGTTCTTCCCGTGCTTTTGGAAAGAGTTAAGTGCGCTTACGAGTATAAAAAAAGCTTCCATTATGGTGTACGCATACAATAAAAATAGTAGTTTTTACAGAAATAGAAATCAATATGGTTCATTCATTCGTCAAATTCCAATATGCCGAAATTGTCTACTGGAGACTTAAACACGCACGCGACCACAGTAAAATCTGCATCACCACGATTTTAATTATGTACCTAATTGCGCTTATGTAACGCTGCTAATCTCCTTGTTAGCAATAACAATCCTTTGAAATGAAACAAAACACATCCGCACAAATTAGACACGCATTTGTGTGAAATTAAAATAAACGTTTCCTCCGGGTTGGGGACGTGCGACTTGGTTTAAAGAGGGTGATTAGAGCGCACGTACGGTGGGATTGCTGCTAAACAACAGCACGCACCTCCGTACACAAATTATACTCATACAATTTGCCTCTTAACAAGTGCCTCTCGGCTTAATTTTTGCGGTTTGCCGGCGTTATAACGCGGGAAATATAACGCGGTCATGTTGTTTTTGTTGGCACAGTAAGAGATACCAGGCCAGGCTCGAGAGACATGTGAACCCACTAGCTATTCAGCTTAAAAACAACGAAGGCACATGCAGGCGGCTAAAGAGAGCCAAAATAGCCGACCTGTCAAGAAAATAGCAGGAATGTGAGGTCACAGGACCCCAAGCCTCAAAGACCCGATCACTCTACAACAGTTCTGCTCATGGCGTCGCCGATTACGGATAGAAAGAGAAATAAGAAAAAAAAATGTTGTTTTTGGGCAATCTTTACACAAAGCTCCTAATCAACAGTACCAGCGAACTAGATAAATAGAATAGTAACTTGGCCGATAAAATGGTTCTACCGTCCACGCGTAAAATACCGCGGTTATCGCGTGCGAGCTTTCTGTGTGTTTGTTTCGTTGGGATAGCAGTATAATTGTGTGCGTAGATGGATTCAAAAATCGAGTGTCTGTATACACTCAATTTTTATTGTTTTATTATATGTACTGATCAGCGAGCTAGAATAAACGGAAAAGTAACTCCATACAATTGCCGATTAGAATTTGAATCCATCTACGCACACAATTATACTGTACCTTCAAAATTTTTCCAAAAACAAGAAACAAAAACAATATTTTTTGCAATTTTTGTATGTCTGTCTGTCTGGTACATTATAACTTGGAATCTACTCAACGGATTTGAACGCGGTGGATTACATAATATAATTAGGAGCATCGTCAACATTTTCTTTTCAGTCTTGGGACAAAGTAGTTATCAGTTGGAAGTTTGCTTAGAGCACCATTTCAAAACTGATTAAAAAAAAATAACAACAAACGGCTTAACTGATTTCGACGAAATTTGGAACGGAAATAGTAAAGGCTCTAGATTATCGCATAGACTACTTTTAAAATCGGAGTAATGCGGGTGACACCGCGGGGCACAGCTAGTACTTAATACTACTTAGTAACGTAAAATATGCTGTCAAAAGATTACTTTTTAAAAGACTGACTTTGACTTTGACTATGCCTTATTATCTACCACATAACTAGATCAAACTTGGCTTTAATAAATCTGATTTACATACAGAATAAAAAATCACAGTAAGCGGCAACATTTTTGCAGGCAATACGTGATTGTGAGCAAAAAAAAACACAATTTAACATTCCAGTGACCTGAATAAAGGCGGATCGCAAAAACTTTTCACATAAAATGGTGCAATTCTATTGTCGTTGGAGAGGCAAATTTGAAATTGAAAATAGCAGTCGGAGCAGTGCATCGTTTCCAGCCGTTTATTTAGACAGGCTTGCTTTGTTCTAATGTAGCGGGATGCAGGTAGTGCCCACAACTTTCATAATTTACTACGTCACGGCCGACCTTCGGGTATTGTTGGTGTGCCAAAAGCGAATTTATCTCGGCCATTATGTTGCTAACTTGTGTATTGAATCAAGCGGGAGTATGTTGAAAGTTTGTACGCGAGCTTTGGTATCCCGACGAATTTAGCCCTCTGTGTAATTACTATCTTGTTTTCTTGTTGAACTACTAATAAAAAATAGAGGGTCTAATGTGAAGCTATTTTATTATCTTTTTTATTGTACTCTACGTCCTTGTTCAGTTGTTTATAAACTCCTCTCCATCCAAAGGTTGCCTGGAAGAGATCGCTTTAAGCGATAAGGCCGCCAATTGTGGCCTACTTATTTGTAAGCTCTTTCTTTTTCTTTTTTGTATGTAATTATCAATGTGTCCAATATAGAATTTTCTATTTTCTATATATCTATCTAAGCTAAAGGCACCCTCATAAGTAAAAATAAAAAAATGGCCAAGTACGAGTCGAAGAAAGGGTTCATCTTTAATAAATGGCAAAAAACATGTTTATTGTATTATTATTTATTTCAAAATGTAATAAACCGTATATTTATTCCGTGAAATTTTTTAGCATCTACCTGTTATCGTTAATGATATATAGCATAAAAACCTAAAAAACCTTTATCGTATGGTGACCGTTTTTAGTTAATTAATTTTTAGTACCTATTTGTTGTTGTAGTAGCATGAAAAATACATAACTTGTAAAAATTTCAACTATCTAGCTATCACGTGCTATGGGACAGCCTGGTGACAGACAGACAAATTGACAGACAGTGCGTAGGCTTAGGCCTGTAATAGGGTCCTGTTACCTTTAAGGTACGGAACCCTAATAATAGAATAAATATAGAAAGTAAAATATAGTAAAACTATACCAATGCAGTTAGGCAATATCTTTATGAAAGTTTCCCTCAGATGAAAGTTCCTAAAAGTTAACTTCCGTTTTCCCGAGAGAACTATATTTATAATCTTGAATGCTAGTTGAACAAGCATTTTATGGGGTTTAAATCCTTATATGTAATAAAGTATATAAGTACTAGGTAGTTATGAGTTGTTGTTAATGATTAACAAGCGAGAGTGGTACAGTGGGGAAAAACGTCCGCTTCTCAGTCTGACGGACCATGGTTCGATACCGGCCCTACACCAATGACTTGATTTTGAAGTGTTGTGTAGATTTGCACTCGCTTTACGGTGATTGAAAATATTTGTAGAACTTATGTTTAGATCACCTCATATTACTAATGTTTATTTACTGAAAAAAAAATCAAAATCTAAATCTACACAGCTAATCTGAGATAATCTTTAATCCTTTATACTATTATTCGATACGTGCTACTTAACTAGATTTATAATACAATTCGTATCTTATCTAGAAAAATATTGATTTACTTTTATTCTTGATTGTTTTCACGATTACTTAAATAAAAGATATTTGATTTGATAAGAAAACTACTTGTTTTTAAATTGCGTATAGATTACGAGTATGATTAATAATAACATAATACTATGTATCTCTATGGTGTTTTCGTTGAATAGATCAAAATTTGTACTTAAAAGGTAAAATAGGCCGAATTAAAGGGCAAATAAAATTACGAGACTAAAATCTTTCCTGGTGTCGTAAATTAAAATGGCTGGAATTCAAACAACTTCTGAATTCAGAAATATGTCTCCCCAAGTTGGTCAAACCTTTTTTTTACGTGAGTAAATGCATTTACGCATGCCCACCACACCCGAAGAGGTGGGTGGGGTATGTCGGGCTCGATGCCAAAAGGACATCACTACCGACTAAAACCTCACGATGACCTCCTCACCGGAAAGGGCGGGATGAGGTTCCGCTTCTCGCATTAACCCACCACCTCACCCACCTCGGCTAGTTCGCGAGGCTCCTCCTCAGGGGAGGAGTCCCCTTACAGTGCACTTGGTGCACCGCAACCACCTCAGGGACCAAATTGCTTGATCCTAGACTTTAATGTTTTACAGCTAGACATTTGCCAAGCAAGTCGCATAACTACACGAGTTAGCCATACTTTGGCCTAAGATAGAGCATGCCTTCACTGGATTATCTGAATCTCAAGGAGGAAGCCGGAACACACCGTTAGGGGAATGACGACAGATTTGTGAACTTAAGGTTAGTAGCTTACCTGCCTAAGCGCTAGAAAATGCTCTAACCATCATGCTATTATCAGTTAGCTGTAAGTTTTACTATGAAATCAAGAAATAAGTACATAAAGATAAAATAAGTACCTATAGACAGATTTCTTTCGACTTATTCAACACTTTGTTTTCATCAATATCTGAAAATGATGATTTCTCATGTGTAAAATGCATTGTTAAGTTTGCAAAATGTAAGCAGTTCGTTAATAATTTGCGGTCGAAGCGATGCCATTCGCGTGCATGGAAACTGGAGGCCACAAAACATGAGGCCAAACATTTTTTTATAATTTAAGAAGAGACCTTTTGCTATATAAATTGTTTATATAGTATTCTTCTTCATCTTCTTCATCGTATGAGCTAAGCGGCCAAGCTCTGGTGTCGAGTTTTTCAAGCCGCCCGAAGGCCTCTGACTTGGCTTCACGACTGTTGTACTGAAACTTACAGCCGGGACCTACAATTTAACGTGTTATCCGACCTACGGCAGCGCCCAGATGAAAATGCCACTTAAAAAAGACAGTATTGTGTATGGTCACCCATCCAAACACCGTCCGCAACGACCGTTGCTTAGCTTCGATGATCGCTTCAGATCACCTTAGCTAGCCGAGCTACAGGCACTACATAAGGCGTTATAAAGAATTGATATGATTCAACAAACATGGTATTATTAAATAAAGGACGTCATTTTTGTGGCAAGGTAATAAAAAAAAATACAAGTCGCTTATGTAGTGACTAGTTCTAAGTGAAACTCTTAACGCCTCGCGGTCGCCATGTGCTGGGCTAACTTGATTTAATGAGTAAAAGTATAGCATATTTTTTAATTAAGCCCAGTTGAAATATTTCCCTTTGCGGGGTGAAAATATATAAGTGAAAGTAGGTTATGCACCACAAATCGTATAAGGTATTATGAAACCGCAGTTATTGATGTTAATATGGAAACAAACAAAGCTTAATTCTCTACTTACGTATACTATATTAGACTTAGACGAGTTCGGTGTGATTCAGTTTTTTTAACTTGTGTTTGTCGAGGTTG
This sequence comes from Mellilla xanthometata, assembly GCA_035578125.1. Lineage (NCBI taxonomy): Eukaryota > Metazoa > Arthropoda > Insecta > Lepidoptera > Geometridae > Mellilla > Mellilla xanthometata. The sequence continues at coordinate 8,529,714 of JAPUBQ010000008.1, forward strand.
CCCTTAGCCATAGAATAATAACTTGTACTTCGCCTTAGCTATGCTCGATGAAAATCGGTCCTAGATACGAGGGCGGGTCAATAAGTCCGTGACTTTTTGTATTTCTGACCTCATTACTGAAACAGCAACTCTGTTCCTGTCAACAGGCATCTGTCAGTTGACTCCTGTCAAAAATTTAACTTGCTGCGTCGGTACAACCACAAATCAGTAGGTATTTTTAACAATAAACTCAATATTGATTACAAATGAATAGGCTCGACTAGAAAACATACTCGTACATACGCATTCAAATCCAAGATGGCCGGGGCCAACAAAATGTTATCGGGGATTTTCTAAATGCTTAATGCATATTGATGCTCATTAATACTGATTCTGTGTAAATATTGTAAGTGTGACGTCGTATTGAATATTGTTGGGTAATCAGTAATTGTTTCTATATAACTTGTAACGTTATAATGAATCAAAGTGAACGTTGTATCTAAACTTGCAAATGTAAGCAACAAAGTATCCAATTTAGCTTTGTCCAAACTCAAAATTCAATGAAGTTCGCTCCCTGGCCGTTAATTAAAACTTAAACATAATTTCATATCGAGTTGTGGCCGAAGTGCGATTACTATGTTCAATAAATAGAACAACGTAAAAGTTGGTTCAACCTGACTTGAGATAACAAGAGGAGCAGAAACTCATTAAAGTTTTAAGTTGAACGCTGGGCTCGAGCGAACCGTTGATCTTATCTGGACTTTTGGAGCTAATTATCGCGAGTAAGTAAATCACGCCACGCTCTCAACTAATGGGAAAGAATCTACAAGTTTCTAACAATTTTCGCATCTACATATCTTGACACTTCCTTGCTCACCTTTACACTTTGCCCCTCGAGAGGTACTAGTATAAAATATGACTTATCAGTATATTGCAGGTGCTGTAATCACACCTCCCGCACAGTACATTGTAGATATAGTTTGATAATAAGCCCTCGATACTTCGATTAGTATGACGCAAAATAGATAACTGATCAAACTAATAACTAAACTATAAGATAAGATAAAGATATTTTGGAATTGAAAAAAATAATAACAGATACGAGTAACTTACGGATAATACACAAACACATAACAAAAGATAACAAAAATTATATGTTAGAACGTACTATACCCAGGTCCTCTCAAATAGTTTTGCATTAACTACTAGCAAACCTATATGAAACCTAACCAATAATATTTTAACTCGTACATAAATCATAGGTAGCTAAAAATAATTATCATATAATAGATGTCAAAATCTTTCATATAATGGACTGCACTAAGACATTCATTTTTAAAGCAATGCTCGAATGTCACTAGATACTTCTTATTTATTGGAAAAATCCGTCAAAAGTTTTATTTTTTATCGTTATGTTGAATCAGTTGTTCAAAATATGAACATTCATATAATTGGAGCTTTGTGGTCTGTATAAAAAAATAACAATGAAGTGGTGATGTACCGATCCAAACATAGATAAGAGGATGATGTAGACATACACAAATGCACTAGGTTGTAAATAGTGCACGCATTATGTGCAGCATTGCAGAGCTCACGGAGCTACAGGAACGTCTATTTAATGATTTGGAAGAAGATGCGACCTACGGAGGTGCTTGTCGTCGATCAACTGACTTGGCACATATGTGTCAGTTGTCTTTTCCCGCTCTCATCCAGAGTCGAGGGTAGAACAGAAAAAACATCTCGGGCAGTGGCAAATAGTATTTTACCACCCTCAAATCTAATGCAAATGTAAGGATCGTACATCAGTTCTGTAGTTTTTTAATTCATTTTTTTTATTATTTACTTGTTAATTAAGTAGTTGACGCAAGTTAGAAATACACTATAAGGTATTTGGTATAAAAGATATTTTCCTATTTTCTTATAATGAAAATAAAATTAATTTATACTAATTTAATTAATCAAACTTTTAAATGTTTTGACAAGACTTTCAGTTTTATTTGTATTAGGTAGACTTAAAATCCATTCATTAAAGTTAGTAAGCTTCGTTTTAGAAATGTAAGAGCTAAAGATTAACGGGACTAAGCCGTACTTATATATTTTTTCAATATTACAAACCAAATTTTAATCGAGATCTTGATGTACATTTTATAAGAAATACGCTCTAGTGCAGAATTTAATGGAGGCTCCCATACAACAGACGTGTTTTTGTATTTTTTTTTAGAGTTTGGTACGGAACCCTTAATGTTCGAACCTGACTTGCACTTGGCCAATTATTTTTTACTATTTACAGTTAGGCATTTGAGCTTATTGGCGGAGATCGACCCTACGTCCTTCTGGATGTGAGGCGGCTGCAACCCCGACTGAGCTAAAAACTGATCAACATTTTGAAACTTCTCATTTAAATTTCTTCATCAAATCAATACTACTTATTAAAAACTTATGATATACATGAAGCATTCAAAACGATTATATAGATCATTGTCACTGAGTATTACTAGTACGTTAGTACAATGGGAATTGTATATTTTATACATGGCCAGGCTTTATTGACAAAACTAGAAGTAATGATAAAAATAAATTTAAACATAACTTAAGAATAATATTTACAAAGCATAGTAAAAACGTTTTTTTTTTAAACTAAAATAATAATAATAACAAACCAAAAGATTAAAATACAAAATTAAGCCACCCGCCCCAACGTGCCCATCACACTCACAGGCTTGCCGCTTTGCCTCTTTGGATGGCAAGGGAAATATGTTGCACAAGGTATATATATATGGCCCAGGCTATACTTGATATCATTTTACATATTATCCGTAACACATACATAAATATATACAGGCTGGACATACAAGTTGGACTTTGAGCTAATGATAATCTTTTCTATTATAAAAACGCTCTGCATTACGTGATGGACAAATAATGCCCATGTGTGTGCAATCTATTGCACTCAAATCATTGAGATTTTTATTTTAAAAGTTACTCTAGAACTTCCTAATAAATACTTATATTAATTATGCACAATGCCGTAATGCCATATACCACAAATCCAGCATTACATTTTGTTGATGGATGCTCGTTACCGCGAGCTAACTTGCATGGTAGCGCCATCTGTTATCGATGGCGGAACTTAAGTATGGATCTTATCTTCCTCTTATGACAATAACTAAGAACCTTATAGTTTTAAACTTGATTATTTATTTTATACACTAATTATTATTACCTACCTATACTTATGTATTTAATTTAATTTCCTATAATTTAAGCTTACGATTTAGACAGCTTCCATGGGTCGTTGGTAGGATCCAGTCCCGTAGAAGCTTAAAGCCGTGAGAACCTGTCAGCAATATATCATATAATAAGCAAATGATTGAAAAGAAAGAAAAGAAAAATGATTTTTATTGTATAGAAAATATAGATACCCGGCATGAACCGGCACGCACCGATATTGACTGTTAAAAAAGGTTTTTCTAGAAATATGAACCATTACCTACGAGCATAAAAATGTAACATACATATTTGTTGTCGTATAAAAATTAAAGTAAAGAGCTAAAAACCTATTTGTATTTTTAGTGGGCAATGCTGTCAATCCGAACTGATTCAGCCGACGCTCGACCGCAAGTGCATTGGGAAAAGATGAGACGTTGAAGAGGCCTCGCTTCACTTCGCTGTTTCATCGTAAGTACGAAAATAGGGTGCGAATTAAGCTCGTTCACGCACTTTTGTTCGCACTGACCGCTCCCCAGCTCCAGTAGCCCCTTTCACGGCCTCGCTAAACTCATCTTTGTCCGCTATATTCGCAGAATTATATTATGCCAAAAGTCGTGTAAGTCAAGTAGCATATGAGACTTACAACTTACAAGAGTATAAGAATGTACGCAAAAATATTATGAATGTCACTGAATTAAATATATATTAGGTAAAACTTTTCAAGGTACATGAATGATTAAATAAAGTCTTCTAAAAATAAAATTGAAAGTTAATTATTCAGTCAACTAAGAGTTAAAAATAATGCCTACTTTTGTAAATGGAACGACGAATAATTTGAATACGCCTACATATTTTTCTATGACATAGATATTTTCTGTTGATATAGCTATTCGTTATTCTTAGTACATTGTAGACATGTAAATTATAATAAAATATTCGAAGTAGTTTGATGTTTTCACATTAACGTAATGATAATCATTTTCTATAATTGTTTATTTTACAACGAGCGACGCTATGATTAATCTTTCTATGCCTTATCTCAGATTTTATAGATAGGTATTTGTTGCTAGTCGTATTCATAAATCATGTGACACAAAAGGCTAGAGATTATTAAGGAAAAATAGTTTATGTGGTTATAATTTGTTATAAGGATAAAATAGGCTGAAGATGAAATAAGCATATATATATACCTATGCTAATTTCGACGAAATACACAAATATTTTCACAGAAAAAAGCAAGCTACCATTTCAGTGGGAAAAGCCAGCTCTAACTGAAATAAATAATATCACCAATACTTTCTCGATATGAAAACTTGCGGCCAAAATACAGAGTAGGCCTGCGTAATAAAACATTATGTTGTAACCAATACAATTATTTGGCCGTTTGTTTGCGGCGCGGCGCGTACGTATCGGTAAATGATTCGGAAACCGAGCAAGAATTGCCTGGCTGTTTGTTTAAATTACGAAATCAAATGTGATGTTTATACTGTGGTTAATCATCATGAGTTTTATCGCTGGTATATCATTAATTAAAAGTTTAATAAGTTGTTGACACTTAATGTAAGACCTATAGTAAGCCACTCCCACTTATCCCGACTATATACTATATATATGATGATTATATGATATTTGCCTATTTATTTGATAGCTGAACTAAAATATTTCATAAATCTTGAGTATTTATTTAGAGTGACACTTCTCCTTGGCTCTCACCCCGGTGAAGCTTGTTGCCATGGTACTTATTATATTCCAAGCAAATTCTAAGTAATCAAATCACTGCGATATCTTTTGTCAAATATTTCCAGATGATTCATTATCTCCTATCGCTACTACACAGCATTTCATAACAATTGGATTACAGTTGCGAACTATAAAAAGATAACTCTAATCGCGTTACCCAAGTGATTGATCACAAACATTATGACAGCAGTCGATAATATTTCAGCCGCCCGCCGCTGCCCGGGCGCCGTGCCGTATTTATTGGATCAATTCCTAGTAGCCGCACAAAATGGCTGTGACTTATCGTCCTTCAAATACATTGCCATTGGCTCCATCGAGAAACCATTACTGGACAAATTTAGAGTAAGTTTTATATGCTCGTCCGCGACTCGCTCGAAAAAGAAACGATTCGCTATTTGCGATCGATTGCCACAATAAATCTGGGAGAAATTTTGGGAGGTTGCATTAGAACTACCATTATTGAATAATCCTAACTTCGAACATCCTGTTGTTGTTAAAACAATATTATTTCTACAATATCAAACTAATAAAATAAAAGGCGTGTATTGCTTTTTCGTTGTTCGATAAAAATCAGACAAGACCTAGTTGCGCCCCGCAGTATTACCCGAGTTTATCCACGATTAAAAGTAATCCATGAGTTAACCCATTTTGGATCTAAATTATCTCCACATCAAGCATCATTCAAATTGATGCAGCCATTAGTGCGTGAGAGTGTAATAAATTCATATATACCTACTCATAATCACAAACTTTCGTATTTAATATACTAGTGGGATTGTAAGAAGTTTGAATTTAGGTATTACTTACTCTGTTTTGTACAATTGTATTCTGTTAAGCTGTATTTCATATTAGACATTACTGGGATTTTCGATGTGTCTACAAAAGTACTTTATTTAGTTTACCAAGAATAAAGTAATTATATAATTATGAAACGGTATATTACAGTCTGTATGTATGTATGTACCTAGTTATAGAATAGGTTATCCCACAATAATTACGACCCACCTAACGGTTCTAATGGAAGTGTCATGGCATACTACAACTTCAAGATCATCCTTATTAAGAACAACAGATAATAAAATCTTATCTTATCTTACTAATAAAATAAATGCAAAGTTTGTGTGTGTGCGTGTTTGTTACTTCTTCACGCTCAAACAGCTAAACCGATATTGATGAAATTTGGTGCGAAGATAGGTTAGACCTTGGATTAACACATATTGCTACTTTTTATCCCGAAAAAAATTTTGGTTCCAGTGGGATACGCAAATAACTTCAAAATCTATATTACTCGTTCACGCTCCACCGGCTGGACTGATTTAGAGGAGATTTACTATGAAGATAGGATAGACTTTGGATTAACACATAGGCTTTTTATCACGGATCTACTTCTTTTTGTTCCGGTTTATCGCAGGTAACACCGCGGAGCGCAGCTAGTTAGCTATTATAATTGTGAAAAGGAGAAGCACGAGTGCTTTTCGAAAAGTGTTATAGAAATATTTAATTTTAAATTGTGTAGCAGCAATCGTAAATGTAATTACTACTTATTACACGCTTTATATTCAGCTTCACCTGTATGTTTGTTTGTAACCGACTTCTTTGGGCGCGATTTTGACCCACTTTAAACGGTCAGATTTCGTTGAAACTTTGTAGATTTATTGAGGACCGATGACAAAACACTAATTTGGTAAAATTATTAAATTTTTTGTATTTTTGTTTGTTTGTAACCGACTTCTTTGGGCGCGATTTTGACCCACTTAAAACGGCCAGATAAGCGTGTTTTTTAGTTTTTTTAAACTACTATTAATTTTTTTTTTCTTTTATTCACATACCTTTTAGCTATTGTAAATATTCCTAACCTCGCAGGAAAAATACTAGGGAAATAAAGCAAGCTGGAAAATTTTCTGCGCAAATAGACTCTATAACGAATGCGTCCATTTATAACAATGGACACTCTTTAGTGGGTACGCCATCTTCCAAGAATTTTCTCCAAAGAATTATGTGAGCGAATATGGCCTTTCGGTCAGTTAAGTTCACAAATCTCTTTCTTCTTTTGTTATTCTTCAGGTAATAAATAAAAGACAAGTAATAAAAGTATTTTATTGCTGTACAGTATTTAAAATTGTTTCCATTCTAAAAATAAACAAATTTTAGCAAAATAAGTTAAAACAGGTTTCAGTAGGTACAAGGAGTTTGTTAAGCAAAGATTCATGCTACGAGCAATATTATGAGTCTAAACCAAGATAAATGTATACAATCTATGTTATGCATATTGAAAATATATTTAATTTTGAAACTGTAAAGTTTAAATTAAACGAACTAGCTTAAAAGTTCAAAACTTGATGTATAAAAAACATGCATACAGCCCTATATTTGACGACCTCGTTGGCGTAATGATTACCATGCCGGATTGCCAATCAGAAGGTTCCGGGTTCGATTACCGGCACGGCCAACATCTTTGTGTAAAACCAAATTTATTGTCTGGTTGTAATATGTGATTTATAAAGTATTTTTGTTTGTATATGTAGTATATCAGTTGTGTTAGCAACCATAATACGAAATAGAAATGGTTGAGTATGGGGCTAACTGATAAAACCCATGTGTGAAAAAATTTAGAAAATCCTGAGATTCCTAAGTCAATTTTGGCGTATTACAGCTTTATGGTGTTGTATTTCAGTTAAGTCAATATTTGCATAAATAGCGGTCATATTATATTTTTCTGGCATACCAATCTTATTCGTCGTTAAGTTATATTTTTTACACATCATGTATTTAATACCACAGTGAATTACAGTTTAATAACATAATGTATACTTTTATTCGTATTAATGTCTATGATGCTCTTTTTAATTAATAAGTCGTAATGTATTTTGTCATAACTTATTACTACATACAAATCTACCAATTTTTTGTCGAATACAGTATTTAGAGGAGTTGGTTTTTTCCACAGCTATTTTCATTATTTCGAAAAGTATGTGGGTACATTATTATGTCAAAATTTTATCGTAACATATTTTTTCACCTACCAAACTACGAAAGATTCTAGGTAACCATTCCCAGAATACTCATATATAATACGCCTCATACAAGTATCATTTATCTGAACTCCGCCCACATACCCGTGATTTATTGGCCGAATACTACTTTTAATGTTATATTTTTGTAGAAAATACACTACTTTATTCCGTCAAAATAGAAGAATTTCTATTCCAGAATATTCCAGATATTTGAATAATCTAGAGGAGACTAGGGCAATATTAACCGTCGACGGTTGGATAAAGGCTGGGGATATGTTCTTTACAGACGGTGACTGCTATATTACTCCTTTGTTGAGAGAAAACTTCTTTTAATTAAATATTTAGATTTCTGATTATGTTTTAGAAATTAACTGCTAGCACTGGTATATGTAATATAACATTCATACAGTCATATATTTCGAGTTTTGAGACCAGTACAAACGTCACGGCCCAAATCGCTTAGCATTTGAATCGAGTTGTATGGGTCAACATCAAAAATATGTTTTATAGTTAGCGATGAAAAAAATATATGCATCTAAAGAATTGTTATCTAGAGAAAAAGAAGTATTTTAGGCGTTTATCTAAATATAGAGCGAGCAAAAAATATAGTCACCCAGAAAAAATGCAAAATAAGCAGTGCGTAAACTAAAATCAACAAAAACCTGACAGCATTCGGTTAAAATTTCCACAAAAAGTATCAAGTCTCGGATTCAGTCTGCGTGAAGCTAGCTTTTTTCTTACGCTCTAATTCATTTTGTGCTCTATCCATTCCCAGTCTTGAGTTCTACTTTGATGTAGGTTCAACTTTAAGAAAATAATACTGACTTTACATATTAGGGGTTTCTTAGCCCTGGTCTTAGACAATTTATAGGTACAACGAATTCTCGCAAAAGTGATTGTTAAATAAGTAAATATTGACAAACCAAAATTAAGAACATCTACGACTACGAAATTAAAAGTTAGTACAAAATTAACATACCATAGCATAAGCAGCCTACGCAGCATACGTCTACTACTACTGGGTCTCAGGATCTTATTTCACGTGGTGAGAGATATATGCCATAATCCACCACGCAGGCCAAGTGCGGGTTGACGGGTGACAGACTTTTTCAGATAAAGTGGTCCTCAATCATGTCGGTTTCCTCACGACGTTTTCCGTCGCCGCAAAGTACTAAATTAGGAATACCTAATTCTTTTTATTTGAAAAAAAAACACAATTTTTTTTTACCAACAGAAATCAAAATCAACCAACTGTCGTAACGCACAAACATTGCAGGACCACAACATTAATAAAACACGCTGATAATTACGCAGTATACATTTGATTTGGTAAATGGGTTCAAATTATAAATTTTAACCACTAATGGTAATTTCATTAAAATTCAAATAAGAACAAATTAAAAGCTATACAATGTCTGCCACAAACAAATAAGCGACAAACACTTACGTACCCTTCTGAGAATACTTCAATTAAATTTCTGTTCAGCTTTAATTCGAAATAAATTTAACTTAATGCGTCTTTGAAAACTATTTGAATTTAAATTGTATCTACTTTCGTTTTATTTGCAAATACAAGTCAGCTTTCTTAAAGACTGCTCTCTGGGCTATACTTGTCAAGGAGGTGACTAAGAACATAATATTATACTGATTGTAATTTACTAAATAAAATAAATTCAAATTCAAATGTATTTTTATTGTGCTATAACTTAAGGCTAAATATATACACCATTACTAGACTAAGGAAACAAATGAAAAAATTAATACTAGGGTTAGGTTGGTGTGCCGCTGAATAACCCTCTAGGCAAGCCTGTGTCGCGAGATCCAGGGTCCCTTCCCTTCTTAGAACTAATAAGAAATGCTTAAGACTAACATTTTACAAGGGGTCTAAAAGATATAAACTAGAATAAAAAAAAACCAGTACGTATCAGTGTGTGTGTGTGTGTGTGTAAGTGTGTGTGTGTGTGTGAGTATGTAATATAAATAAATACTAGGACTCATTTCACACACGGCTGGTTAACCCCAAACTGAACCAATTGTTTGTGTAGCTAACACAACTATTATACTACACATATGTACATACATCTTTTTATAGATACATATATCTAATAATATTTATTTGATAATATTTTAATATTTGTACTATCACACGTAGCTAATTATTTTAAGAACACCGTGTTATCATTGTTTTTCACCATTATTATTGGAATATGAACAGTTGAGAACAAGACAGTATTTATCAGCAACACAGCATCAATTAGCTATTGCCTAATGGATAGATACTATTGCATTGTTTCATTTTTCTTTTTGTTTTCAAGTTATCAACAACCTTCCGCCTTCCGGCATCGTTAGCTGGTGCAATCGACTAGCAATCGCAATTCTGCTTCATTACACAACTACAAATTCAATGAAACAACATAGAACTACAAAAATCGAATGATCAACAATACACTCGACCTCGTTGGCGTAAAGGTGCCATGCCGGCCTGTCAATCAGAAGGTTCCGGGTTCGATTCCCGGCCCGGCCAACATCTTTGTGCTTAACTAAATTTGTTGGCTGTGGGTCTGGGTGTTAAATATGTATCTATATAAAATATGTATGTATGTATATGTAGTATATCAGCTGTGTTAGCTACCATAACACGAACTAGAAATGGTTCAGTATGGGGTTAACCAGCCATGTGTGGAATGTGTCCTAATATTTATTTATTTATATTTTACACTATGGTCAAAAGTAACAAAAAAAAATAACTTTTAGAAGTAAACTTTTTCTGTGAAAATTCAGGGAATAACAGCGTTTCATTTCACGTAGATGTCATTTTCTCTTTGGTCCAAGACGAAAGCAGATGTAATATACAGAGAATACGGATAGATACAGTCGGATTAACGTTGAAGAGCAAAAAGTAAAATGGATCTTGCTGGACGCGTTTAATTAATTACAACCGAGTCTTCTAATCAATCCTAGAGGAAACTAAAAGGGGTGAATCTGTTAGTAACATTCGACTTGGTCTGTTTACTTCGTCTGAAAGCGGCGTTAAGTTCATTAGCGATGCTTTGAAAATTACTTGTTATTCTAATATTGTAGAACTAGCAGACAACTGGATTAAACAAACGTTATCAAGATGTTGCGCCTGTAGCTCGGCTACCTAAGGTGATCTGACGTGATCATCGAAGCTAAGCAACGGTCAATACGGACGGTCTTTGGATTGGGACAAGACTGTCGTTTTTAAAGTGGCATTTTCGTCTGGGCGCTATCATGGATCGGATGATAGTACAAGTAATCGTTAAGCCAAGTCAGAGGCCTTGGGGTGGCTTAAAAACTCTCGACACCAGAGCTTAGCCCTTAGCTCACACGAAGAAGAAAAATCAAGATGTTTATTATTTATGTACATATAAAGATTGATTCATGGCAATGTAGCAAATGTAGATCGTCGAGAGAATCTTGAACTGCAGTACGCGACTCCCCGGATCTATTCCAGCCTTACGCCGATGACTTGTGTTCAAGCTATGTGTGAAATTTTCAATCACTCATTACGATAGAAGAAACGTCGTAACTTATTCCACGTGATCTGAGGATGAGAATATCCAAAGACGTGCGTCATCCGCCTAACCGCACTTGGTCAGCGTGATGGATTCTAGTCTATATCTCTCGCCTTGTTCCAGGCCCAGACCCCGAGTCCCAGCAGTGGGAATGTACAGTAGACTGTTCATGCATCAAGAAACGAAGTTTTTAAAAGTATTATGTAACTGTTTATAAAAAATAATTAATGATCAAACGAACTTACCTAAGTGAAGCTCGATTAGAATTACGTGAAAAACAACCCCGCAAAAAGACTCGCAGTCTTGCTACAAGCGCTGCAATCCAAGTGGTAGCCTATCCAGCTCTGTGCATCAAGTCACAAAGAGTTTACAGCAAAATCTCCAAAATCACGGCAAATATTCAAAATTTTTCTTCTTTTAGTTGATATTCCCAAACAAATTTTCTTTTTCGTGGACGGTCATCGACGGAAAAACACACAATGAAGACTTTGTTGAAGCCTGTCAAAATAAAGATGTTCGAAATTTTTTGAAATTCGAATTTAGAAGAAAATATCTTTGATTCCTCAAATGAGGTCTCTAAAACATCCGTGTGGAGGTCGGACGCCTACAAACTGGTAAACCTTCATGGTATATAATGTTATATATCTATATCTAATGCTTTCCTTGAAGATATGATGCTAATCAGCATTGGTGTAATTTTAAAGGGAGTACTCGTTTTGTTCAAAGATTCGTTATTCTGTTTAAAACTGTTTAATTATCCTTAACAGTGTAGTCATTATGGATATGGCAAACCAACTTAATGTAGTAGTCCTTTACCTTTATATGTACTGTAGACCAACATTAAGCTATATTTTTGGGAGTTTCAGCGGATTTATCGCATCCCAAGGTGTAATTATGTGCCCCTTGTGATGACTGTTACAAGTTGGGTTTTACTCACTTTGTTTTTGTTTTACTCCTGTAAGGAGCTAGGCGTTTGACCAGCAGGGCACCTAACCACACGTTTCAGCGAAACTGGCCTAAGGTGGAGCATGCCTAGTCTAGAATATCTAGCTCTCAAGGAGGCTGCCGAAACACACCTTAGATGCTTGATTCTTCTTCTTCTTCGTATTGGCTTAACGACTGCTTGTACTAAGACTAACAGTCGGGACATACAATTTAACTAAACGACAGTCTTGTGCATTGTCACCAATCCAAACACCGTCCGCATCGACCGTTGGTTGCTTAGCTTCTATGATCGCGTCAGAACACTTTAGCTAGCCGAGCTACAGGCGCCACGCTTGATGCTTGATGACAAATAAGTAGATATTATAGTATTTAACAAAAAATAACTAAGCAGATAAAAATACAAGCTAACATTTTTATTTACAAAATAAATAATACTTTCATTGACATTCTTTATTTTTTATGTTCTCCTGTAAAATTATAACGGAGCACTTGTATAAATTGTCACAAGGGTCACAGAATTAGACACATTCCTCTCGCAGGAGTCGGCTAGGCTCTGATTAATGGAAAGCTTGGGATTAATTACCAAGCTGCGTTGCAGTAAACGTATCGAGTTAAGGCACCCCAGTGTAAGCATTTTGGTTCAGTGCCTGCGAATACGGGAGGATTTTGTATACTATAGACATTGGTTTGTATGTACACATATACTCGGCAAATAGCGTAGTTTTCTAATAAAAACATATAATATCACAATGTGTTTAATAATAACATATATTTTTCATGATGTACCTGTAGTTTTATAAAAAAATTAAAGAGGGACAAATTAAAAGCATCCAAATGAACAAAACCTGGACAATTTATTTACTTATAATTACATGAAAAAGTTAAATATCTCAATTATAAATTTATTGTCAATCATTTGCCCTAAACGGCAAACTTTGCTTCCAGTAAGTTAAATTAGTTTGTGTTATGGGTCTGGTGGTCGACCGTTTCAATACCTGAAGATTTACTAATGTACAGTTATAATAATATTATTATAAGTTTATACTAGTAGTTCTCCGAAAAGTAGCACTTTATTGGTACATCGTTCAATCAATAATAAATGAATAAATGTTATCATTTAAGAGGACTCCCATACAAACACCGTGATTTTTTGCAAATTTTTATAGAACTCTATGGGCGCGGTTTTGACTCGCACGTGGCCGGTTATAATAGACGATATGGTTCGGAAATCTTGCCAGTTTTTAATATTAAAGTGTAATAGCATTTAGGGCACCTTTTTCTCTACCCCTGGACTTTTGTAGGTTAAGTTTTAGTTGAGTGTTTTATATCATTATTATGTTGGTTATAAACAAAAAGTGTAATAAGTACTATAACAGTCTAAAATGTACATGTATCTATGAAAGTCCGCTGCCCTAGTTCCGAGGCACATGTAACCGACGGTTACAGCAGACGAGTAAATAATGACTCAGATCCAACAGGACGCAACGCGACGGTTGAGTGTTTAAAAATGGCGCAGAAAATGTGTCTGTTTCCAACCTAGCAATTATACGCGTTTTATATCTCGCTTAGCATAAAAAGCAAAGGTTTTTGTTCCGTTATCATATTTTTGGTCCATTTTCTATTATAACTACCTATATAGCTACTCGTCGTTCATTGACTACGTTAATGAAATAGCGTCGCGCTATGCCTTCATAGGTGTAAGAGTAGGTGCTCTGCATTCACAATGTCTATTGTCTGCTATTTATATGATGTAGGGAATTATTTTAGGCTATCTATTCTATTATTTCTAGAAATAACACTTGATGACCTAATTCTCGGAATGTATTCAATCAGTTTTCGAATAAAAAAAAAAACAATTCTAGGGACACTACTTGCAGAAAATTTTAATAATTGGTACTTTTACTTACTTATTTATACACATAAAATTTCAAGAGAACTCTGCGCGTACAATGTTCAAATTGGATTTCCTTGACGAAGTGAGCTAATGATGAATAATATCGATGAGATTGAGTGAGCTTTTTAATGATTCCATTACCTAAAAATATAATCGTACTAAAAACATATTTATCGAATAAACAGAGATTGAGTTGTTCACACAGTTGTTCACCGATTGGTTGGTTATATGAAGCCATAGACTTAATTTCAATCAAAGATGTGTCGATCTTTTATATTTTTTTATCTTTATAATATATAGGTACCTACTACCAGCCAGTTGTAACTCGTGGCCTCGCCCGCATTATAAATGAAGTTTAATGCAAACAATAAGTAATTCACGCTCAGCAAACATTGCCCGTTAAATATGTGTGACTTAGATTTGTTCTCTATAATGCAATCTGTGAACTTTCTGGTGAACGATTTGTAATGGGTTTGGTAAGATTTATATTCAAATTGGCGTCACCATAACGCTTACGAAAACAATGTACGGTGATTACTTTTTTATAAAACTTCAGTTATTAAATGAATTATTTTTTTAAACTATGATAAATACGATTAATAACGTTAACGGACTGAAGACCAATGTCAGGCAGGAGAAGTGTCGGTTGGCCACTCGCACTTTGGGTCGACGACATACAAATGTATGATGAGGGCAGCACAAGACCGAGACGAATGGCGTACACGAAGGAAGGCTTATGCTCTGCATTGGGCGATAGACGGCTGAAAATGATGATGATGATGATTATAGCCTGTTATATATGTATTCTGTTATAAAATTTCAGCCAGATCCAATTTTTGTTTGGCCGTAATAAGGTAACAAATAAAATAGTTTATAATTTTAGCACAAATCACTAAATAAGTATTATGAGATGCCTATAATTACCGATCCTACTTTTTTATCCAAAACCTGTGAACTTTGGTGGTAGTGTTCCAAATTCCCCGGATGCGTGTCGCTCGGGCCCGCAGACCGTAGCTACCTACACTCTGACGTCACATTTCCGCTTCAACCGCGACATTGCCTTCCGTAGCCAACCCAGGGTTGTGGTGTTGTGCGAAAAATTGGAAAAACGTACTAAAAATGTACTTATTCATATTTCACAGATTGTGAAATTATCCTACCAAAGTGTTTCTTTTATGAGAACTCGTGAATTTACTTAACTCCTACACAATTTTTGTATGATACTAGCAGATCGTCCCCGCTTTGCACGGGCTAAAAAGAAACGACGAACATCACAGAAAATGTAGGTTTTCCGTGACAAATACGCACAAAAATAGTGTTTTTTTTATTAATTGCAATATTTTTTTGAATTTTATGTGTAGATCATTAGTATTAAACGTATTAAAATATGATTTTCCTGTTCCTTTTCCATACTCCATATATACGTATTTTTAGAAACTTCTACACAGTTTCTGAAGGTTGGTTCGCAGACAATTCTGACTTAAATGATTTAGTTGTAAAAATAAATATATGGGAATATACGAGTATGTAGGTATTAACTTCAACTTCATAAATTTATTTTCTTATTATAATTAAATCGTCTATCTTCTTATGTACATACTTATGGTAGTCTCAAAATAAAAACTGTACTTAAGTAAATTTATTTTCCGAAATTATTATTAATTTATTTTTATAACGACTAAGCTCGATACACAGCACCGAAGTGAAAGTCTTTAGAATTTCCTCCAAAACAGGCAATTACTTTGGCAGTAAAATGCAGTCGCTGAAAGATTTAAGCTTATTAACAGTGCCTTTACTGTGAAGCTCCATTTAAAGTGGCCGTTTGGCCTGCGGTCGCCGCATTACAAGCGAGTGCAGTTTATGTTGTCCTAACCTCCGACTTTGCTTTCATGCCACGATCGTTCTGCACATGTGACTCTTAATCGTTGCTTTTAATCGTGCCTTTTGAAGATTGTGTTTTGTTTTTTGGTAAAAACTATAGTGTGTATACACTATTTATGCTATGCGCATAATATCAAATTTTGGTTATTACTATTATTTTAACTATTATAATTCCAACATACTTGTAACAATATCATCGCATAATTTTAAGTAACCGCATTCAAAACTACGAGTAATGTTTTATATGTTCTACCACAGCAATCCAAAATAAATACTACACGTACCTATCTAGCCTAGATATCGCGTCCTCGTATCGCAAAAACATTCGCTTACAAATTAATAATATTTATTAATAGAGCCTGCCATTTATACAAAATACACAGACATACAAAACAATCACAACATTTTGTTCTCTGTTCTCGAAAGTCTACTTAATAACCCTTGAACGTTTAAATATAATTGGATCCGTTTCTATTAGTTTAAGGAAATGCTTTGACAATATTGTCTACTCCAAAACGCTTAGAGAAAGGGATGCGGGATTTGAGAGTCGATTAAACTTTGAACAAGGTAGGTACAGAAAATCAATTTTAAAGCTTTATCTATCAAGCTTTCTTGGAAGTAGGGCGATAAATTCTCAAGAACATTAGAAACGGAACGTTTGGGAGAGTGAACGACATATCCATCCTCTCACGTGATAAAAAGAGAGTGATTTAATGGTTAACGTATGCTGCGATATAAAAGCCATTTCGCTGCTTTGAGAATATTAGAGAAGGTTACTTCGGTCGACTTTTATGAAAGTGGGTTTGCAGCGGATACGCCTACAAAATTCATAAAGAGTATTATTATAATTTTTATCAAGTTGTGTATAATTTCATTAAAAGAATTTAATTATGTATTTATAATTATTTATAGGTCATCAGAAACAAATCTTTTACCATCTGCTAATTTTGATATTGTCGTGTATATGGTGTGTGATTTACATGGTGGTAGGATAATTCGTAATGCTCTCCTAGCTAGCAAACACCCTCAAGTTGTAAGATCTGCCACCAAACACCTGTGACAGAGTGTTCCGGCAGTCTCCTTGGGAGCCAGTTATTCTACTAGCCTTGCCATGCTCCCCCTTAGTTCGGAGGGCCGCCAACTCATGTGGTTACGCGCTCTGCTAGCCAAATGCCTGACTGTAAGGAATAAAAAAGTTGATATAATGTACGTTGCAAGAGATTTTTTCCTCTTTCGTACGTAAACACTAGTGGAACTTAGGTACATGGTTGCATTGTAATCAACATTACTTACATGTTATGCTCAGTTTTCGTAGCTGCAATATCACTTCTATCTCTTGCCAAATTTCAGCAGTTTGTTAAAGGAGCTTATTTCACAAGGCATATATTTTTGTGTTAATTAAGCAGACAAATATGCACGCTGTAAATTATTATCATGCATATGAATTTGGGTGCGCATGAAAGTTAATTAATGTGACCTTAATTGTCACTGGCAAGTACCTAGTATACCTAAGTTGTGAAAGTGTCGCAATGTTCCTCTGATTTTTAGAAAGCTTTTTATGATACGAGTAATATAATTCACAAACAATTTTTTTTTGGCAATATGACAATTATGATGAGACCAGAACCTTTGGGAATTTAAAAAACACTTTATTGGCAATCAAAGTGCAAATTCGGACCGACCATTTTTAACGAAGCAATAAAATACGACTCCGCTAATTGCTCTACTCATAAACGACCAAAGTCAAGTCACCGAAAGCTAAAAGGCTTCGACGGTCTTAATTCTAACAATTCGGTAGCTTGCACTTTGAGCAAGTCGAGACATTTAAATAATTTAATTAACAAAGAATCCGTAGCTTACGGACTCTCATTTATTATTTCTCCGCTCTAAGTAACGAGCCCGAAGTTAACGATATTCGCTTAGGCACAAGTATTGTTATAGACAGTAGGCACTTAAATAAATAATTAAGCTTTCAATGCACCCTGTATTCCGGCGAGTAAAGTTACCAAGCCGCGGAGGTATCTAAGTGAATCCAACAAATCTTCATATTACAGTTTTAGTGTCGCTGGGCAGCAAAAGTTCAGAGCGAGTAAATCACTCGGTTCTTGGAGATCGTAGTTAGGAAACCACAGGAGTGCTATAACGTAGCGCGCCGCCTGCGCCACGGTTCAGGCACCTGATAATAATATATGGCCGCCCGAATTTTCACCGCCCGCTGTTGAAATCACTAAACCATGAGCCACTACTTTTATTCGCTACTCCAAAAGATTTGTTGCTCCAAGATTATCTCAGGCACTAAACTGTAGCATCAAATATCATAAAATAAAATCATGCAGATAACTGCCACTACATTTTACGCCTATATTTTTGCAGTTTTGCGAATCTTCGCAGCATGTGCTAAAATATTTTTGCTTGGGAATGTGTATTTTATGTATTGGCACAATGTCATAAAGCGCAAACAGTCGCTATCTGCTTTTGATTGGGTCGTAGACTTGTCGTTTACAAAATATATCGCAATAGGGAGTCACATTGCCAATACCTATCTTCACATTAAATGTTTACGTATGCATTGCTTTTAAGAGTATAATAGATATTTCATTCTGTAGATCAACTAACAACATACAACGTAATTAAAAATATTGCAAAAACGTAAATTAATTTTGTTTCAAAATGCACAAAAAATGAATTCAATATTTACGAAAACGCGTATGTTTTTATTTTAGTAACATGACATACTCGTATTCATCATATTCGTACGTTAATTAATTGAACGCAAAAGTGAATGGCAGCTGATGTGAATAACTCACGAGTTTTGTTAAAGTTGCCCCTCAAAACATAAACGTATACTCACAAATTATTGGGCTTAACTTTTAGAAATGTTCAAACATGTGGCACCTTTGAAGACGAAAATATTATTATGTAGGGGTTCGTTTGAAAAAGTATTTCATAACACAACGGCTGAAGATGGTGTAACGTTCTAGTTCCACAAAACTTAGCAAAAGGCAAAATCAAGAATATAAATCAATATACATGAAATCGGCACCAACTTGTGAGATTAACATCCCTAGATTGATGTTTTAGTCTGGGTATTGTGTGATTTTTCCTCATTAAACGTATCCTGGATATATGTAGAAGAGTTTACAAATACCAGGCTAAGAACTCATTAGCAAGTCGAACAACGACATCGCAAGTAATTGCGTAGGGTACCAGCTGTTAAGACGTTACACTCTTACATTCTTCAATTCGACTTAAAAGTACTCGTATATTGTGTTTTATGAACGACAAAAACTTATCAGATAAAGGATCCAAATATTCTTCTTCTCCGTAAAACAAACCTTGGTGTCAAGAGTTTTCAAGCCCTAAGGTCTCTGAGTAGGCTTTACGACTACTTGTACTAAGATATACAGCCGGGACCTACAATTAAACGTATCATTCGGCCCAAGGTACACATACAAATGTCATTTTAAAAATGATAGTGTTGTGAAAGACTGTCTGCATCGACCGTTTCTTAGACTCGATGATCGATGGTCAGATTAATTTAGTTAGCCGAGCTACAGGCGCTACATATAGTAGTATGTTTATAATGATTAGAATAGAAGACCACGACTATTATCTTATGGTGCCACTTATGGTCACATCGTTATCCGAATTCGCTGTATGTTATGTATTTGGATATTAATCACAACGCCTGTCTGTATTTAAAAAATAAGAAACAAAATAAAAAATGTTTGCGTATTCGTCAATATTTTTGTCACCTACGGGAAAAACCGAATAGCGAATACAAATAATGTGAAGTGTCAGCTTAGCAATTAATATACACTACGAGCTCACAAATTTTCCCCTTCACTTCTATGTTTGAGTCAGTAAGAGTATATCACTTTACCACCTAATGAACAGCGGAGACTACCACTATAGTAGTTCTAGTATTTACATAGTCATCCTTGTCTCAGTGAAGCAACTCATTAAGGTCTTTGTGCTTTTCAGGTCTGGGATCATTAATCCTTGCACGATACATTAAGGATTTCACTCCCTCTTTGTTTTTGTTTACAAAATTACTCGCACAATCTTCTGAATACACAAGATTTCAATTAAACTAGCGCAACATCGATTGTTTTGTGTCGAGAAGATAAACTTAAAGCGTGAGTTTACTTACGAGTTAGGTTTATCTTTTGGGGTTAATAAAATAGGTTTGCCGGTTAAAGTTTGGTTTGTAGATATTTTAATTTTTATATAACCTACTAATATAAGAAATGCGAAAGTTTGTTACGTCTTCAGGCTCAAACGGCTAAACGATTTCGTCGAAACTTGATATGAAGATAGTTGAGACCCTAGATAAACTAAATTAATAATCTACAGACTATTGTTTATCCCGGATTAACGAGGGTATCATCGCAGGGCCCAGCTAGTAGCTAGCTACTAAGAAATAGTAAAAGGGTCTTGGATCGAAATACAGATGGAATATTTTGAATTTCAGTTTTCAGAATAAGTAAATATGCCCTACGAATATGCCAATTTATAATGTTGCTATGTTCGTTTTATTACAAGATTGGCATCCGTGCGTACGATGTTCGCGAAGCAATTTTCACAAAATTGCAAACATGAATTGAATTGGTTTCATTTTGTATTTAATCTAATTTTAAGGCAATAAATGTTTGTACGTGTTTTCATATGAGCGTCTGAAAATGTTATGAAAGGTTACGTTATGAAGAAAAGGAGCAATTTTATGTAGCGCAATTTTTAATAAAGACTTTTATGTCATCACACCTTTAATTAGTATGAATAGCCCACTAAATATGTTTCTATACAGCTGGGACTTTAGAGATTACCTAGAAAAAGAATACTTAATAATTGGTCAAGTAGGAGTCAGGCTTGTGCATTAAGAGTTTCGTACTATTATCTATAATAAATGCAGGAAAGCAGATTATTGTTATTTTTTATTTTTAGTATATTTTGTTAAAGCGGCAACAGAAATAGAAAAAATGTGACAATTTCAGCTTTCTAGCTATTATGGTTTATGAGATACAGCCTGGTAACAGACAGACAGAGGAAGATAGGGTCCCGTTTCTACCTTTAAGGCACGGAATCCCAAAAACGTCAACTGCCGTTCTATCTAGATCTTGCAGGGTTCTCTCAGATGCAAACAACACTTTATGAATGTGAGTTCACGTCCTCGAACCTTATTGGAACTGTCTCTCCCAACTGTCTTCGCAAGTTTCATTTACTGGATTTCCATTGTGCAGAAGAATATTCAATTTCAGTATTATTGAAAACTTTATCACTTTATCTAGAAAAATATGTAGAAAACGTTTTACAGTCACATTAGGTCGAACAAATATATATCTACTCGTATTTTTGTGCTTTCTATTACATTTTGCATGGTGGTATATTCTTGTGCTCGCATAGCTAACCACATTCAGGTTGAAAAGTCTGTCGCCAAGCATCTAATGGTGTGTTCCAACAGCCGTCTTGAAAGCCAGTTGTTCCAGACTAGGCATGCCACATCTTAGACTAGAGGGTCGTTAACTCATGTGGTTACACGCTCTGCTGGTCATCTAGCTGTATTGGTTCAAAAAAAAATAACATAGTAAATCAAAGTTAAAAAGACGAATTTTCCAGTAAATTCTTACCAAAAAAGTTAAAGTTACTTTATTTACTACTTTATGTGACCACCCACTTAAATAATCATTGCTGATAAGTTTTGTCGCTGTAAAAATATTTAAATAATTACGTTACTCGTGTCTCATAAAATAATGCGTAGACATATCAAATACTCGTATAAACAAAAGTACAGACGTCTTGGAAGGAGGCACTCACTTATTTTATGCTTTGAACATACGATAGTCATTATTATTTTATGGGCAACAATCTTGATTTATTTTTAAGATAAAACACAATCATAAACATCGTATCAGAAGTCATGAGCATGGTTTTCATCTTGAGTCCCTTAGCGTTAGAGATTATCCGACCAAATGTATTTTTATTAGGCAATAAAATGCCACAATGAATGAAACCGTGTTAGGCACTTGCTATAGCTTTCATGAAGAGTGTTTGGAGAATTTTAATTTGTAAAATTCCTTTCTTTGTAAGACGGGCGAAGCATGTGGGCGGCACAAATCTGAATTCATTTCGAGTCTCGTTAGCGTACTCATAAATACCGAAATTCGAGACTAATAAAGTCTCGAAGCTACGAATAATTTTATAAGATAATATACATCGTATTTTCTTAAAGAATACCAACGAAATTTAATATCATTTTACCTATGGCTGACTTAATATTTTACTACAGATTTAGCTAAAAAACTTGTTTGAAAGTAAATTAAAACTATTCTATTTATGCAAAACTGCTATTATAAAATTGACGAATATCCTAACGATAAATATTTATTTTAAATTTAAGTAAAGTGAATCTTGTGTTGTACACCCGAACATGAGATATTTACTTTTAAAATTTATAACACCAGAATAATTATAATGAAACCTTAATGAAGCAATAAATGTATTTCACTTGGACAGCGTTGAGCAGGAAACATTTTTTATTTTTTCCGCTTACAACTACGACTTCATTGTTCGCGGGTATGTTAGCAATTGCTCATATGTCTGGAGAAACCTTTTTAAACAGCGTACATCGATAGGTACTGATAGATCTGCAATAGAGAGTATATCTTATAAAATACGTACCTAGAGTAATAATATGAACAGCTATTTTTTATAGAAACGAGGACAGCTTAGTCGAGCGTGCAGCTGCCTTCTTGTAGATCATGGGTTCGTTCCTGGCCACTAAGCTCTAGCTATCAGTGATGGAAAACATCGTTCGGAAAACATAGCATAATGGCAAGGCAGTAGTTCTTGCCTGCTAGCAACCACCCTCAAGTTGAAAAATCTTTCACCAAGCACCTAACAATGTGTCCCGGTTCCTTGAGAGCCAGTTAATATAAGCCAGAGAGACTAAGCATGCTCCACTACGCATGCCAGAGTCTCACTAGCCCAAGTTACTCGCCCTGCTGGTTAAAATGTCTGTAATGAGTAAAAAACAGTAATCTTTATCAAAATGTCGCAAGTATCGTATAAAGTACGTAGATTAGCCATAAACAGCTACAACTAAATGTCTGTTAATAACTTTCTTTAAGTAAGGGGGCTGATCACCACTGTTAGAATACCTTATTGATTAATAAGAGTTTTTATTGTAAGAATTAAAATTAACACCGTACCTAGTTCAAATAAACAGCGCAAAATTTCGGGAAATATAAGAGCTTTCAAATTAAACTAATTTAAATATGTATATTGTTGGCAAAGTGCCGCAGTGTCAACTGCAACAAAGATCAGACTGATAGTCGACGAAAGGACCTAGATACGAAGTTAAAGCAAACTTAAGAAGAAACGTCATTACAGTCGCAAGCGAGAGAATTTGGCCTCTTTCTTCTTCATTTATAATATTAGCAAACTCTCGAGGAAACTTCCTTAATTAGACCCGCGTTAACCGAAACTTAATGTAAAGTACAGTCGACTTCTGGTCCTTTTAAAGTCACGTAGATCCAACTTCAGCAAGTACTGGCTGAACTAACGGCCCCTTTTGTTTCAGGAACTGTTCATTTATCATAAAACTGTCAGACTTACATTAATTTACTAAAATATTATTCATTATTTGTTTTATCATTTAGTTTTGTGGATATAATTTTAGTTATTTTACTGAGAGTATTAAAATGCATAGTGTACATACAATACATTATGCAAAAGCTTCGCCTTAAAAAAAGAAAATCAAACTGTCAACATCGCCAGCTACGGTTGTAGCAGTAGGCTACCTTTTTGTGTAGTTCTTTAGTTTTCGTAGAAGTGAGTAGTTCAAAGCATTTTTTTACTTCTACAAACTGCACACAATATATAGTACATATTTCGATAAAAGTTTTGTTATGGCTGGATTTGTTTATTATTTATTGTAGATATTAATTTAATTTATTAACTTTGTTAATAAAAATTAACAAGTAACACTGAGCATCCATATAATATGTCTTTAAAGATACAACATTAACGATACAAAATGTTTTCTGAAAATGTGAAATATACCAAACTAAAATCACGAATATATTTTATATCTAATCAGAGTTGTACCACCCCTATTCCATCGAACATAACCTCAACAAGCCCAAGGGGGCAAAAGTTTGGCTTGTAAACAACACCACAGTCTGGACCGAGCAAATGTTATACTCGAAGATATAAGTTTGAAATTATAACTGTTATGTGTGTGTGAGTCTTCTCATTTAAAATACGCTGAACCGGTTAATTAAGAGAGCCAGCGGGGTGTGAAATTGTAAACGTATGTGAAAACATTCGGTGGTTTCAGGGCGCCCACCACCCTTCATATTTGCCGACTTCACTGGATTGGCTTTTAAAATTAATATGCTTAATGGGCGTCATCATGATACTCTTACTATGCTTATTACAATTACGCCCTTGTCGCACTTTTCTGTCGCATTTTGTTAGCACATTTGGGTAATGAACGTAAACTCACCTCAGGGACTAGTAAAATACTTTACAAATAGAAAGGAGCTTAATAATTACGTGGATTTATTAACTTGCACTTGTTTAAGTGACAGGCCAATTAAAGATAATTAAAATTTGTTTGTGATTTAAACTTTGGATTTATCAGTTTAAGAATTTATTGTAAGTTATTGAGATATAATTAAGATGAGTTTAATTTAAATGAGATATTATTTAAAAAGTAAATTACTCACGCTTTTATAGGTGGGCATGGGCACCGTCATTATATCATCAATCCTTCTTGATCAGCCCATTTAGTTAAAAAGTTCTTATGGCCACACTTCAAGTTCAAAATCAGAACAGCTCCTCAGTGGCACACAATTGTACCTATTATCACTGAAGATACATAATATGTTTTCCAAATTTGAACAAATTGGACGGGAAGTGGGATAAAATACAGACATATATACTTATATATCTACATTCATTTCACGTTAATAAAATGCTTGTAAAATAAATAAAAAATGGTACATAGTACGTAGTATTATATACTTTATGTTATACACTTTATATTATCTTGTATACTTTATGTATTATATCATATATACTTTATGTGATAAATATTCCTTACACATCCATAGGTAGTAAAATACCTACTCGTACATTGCCTCAGCGTACACAGAAATGACCTTTTCAAAATATTAAAAGGGCTGTAACCCCTAACGCTGGCAAAACTGCCTTGCGAACTCTGATTATGTGTCAGAAACAAACATTGTGTCCAGACATGAATAATATAAGGCAGTGAGAAAATAATGTTATCTACGTTAACATAATTACGCGTTTTGGTTTAAAAGCAAAAAAGTGATGAGCTGAATTTGAATTAATTTATTATAGGTAATTTAAAAATGAAATTTTACTTATAAAAATACTACGGAAAATATAAATTATATTCTTCTGCATAAGATCTTTCACACTTAGCAAAGCTCTGTAGACGAGAGTTTTCAAGCCACCCGAAGGCCTCTGACTTGGCTTCTCGACTGATTGTACTTGACTAACAGTCGGGACCTACAATTTAACGTGTCATCTGACTGACGGTAGTGCCCAGATGAAAATGCCACTTTTTTAAAGACAGTCTTGTGCATGGTCGTCCGTCCAATTACTGTCCGCATCGACCGTTACTTAACCTCGATAATCACCTCAGATCACCTTAGTTAGCCGAGCTAGAGGCGTTACGTAACTTTCGCGAGTTACAAAACAAGTAGAAATTCTACAAAATATATGTTGACGCTGTACTTTTCAGTGAATTCTAATACTATAACTTATCAGGTTTTTTATTTTTAATTTACAAAATGTTTTTTTTAAATAATATATAATGTACATTTCTTTATTTTACGAGTATGTTCATAAAGTAAAACGCTTTATTGATTTTTTTTTCATCCAACCAGTGAATACTCTCAGTTGCCATTTACAGGACAAAAACCCACAGCTAGCAACAGAGTGTAATGGAACGTTTCTCCTCCAAAGCCCTCAGACGTAGAGTAGACATTGAATTGTTGAAAACTGAATGAATTCCATTAGCGGAAGTGGAATTAAAGCCATCCTCGCCAGCTTTATAATTTCAGCAATGACTTAAACGTTTTCAATCAACTCATTACACTATCCACTGATAATGCATTAAGACTTATTCAAAAAGGATTATTTACAGCATTATCGGATATTCGGAAGCGAGATGAATTCCCTTTTCATTAAAGACGATCTCAAGCTGAAATATAAAATTCACTCCTCCGGAATAAGTTGAAACGGAATTCGTATCTAATCACAAAGGTTCATGAAAAGATACTCTTCTCTCAGTTCGACAATATCCTTTGTATACTATCGCTTCTATGAAGCATAAATCTCGTTTTTTATCTCTAGGTGGATTCTATTTATGCGGAGAATATGTAAAGTACACTAACCTATGTACGGGTAGATACATGAGAATTTGCTACTCTGAGTGGGTTTTGAGGTCAGTTAGAGTATAAAAATGTATGGAGAGAGGTGGTAAGTACTTGAAGAGGGTTGTTTGTTTCAAGAATTTTCCTTGTGAACCTTTATACTAGGTTTACTTTACTCGTTTAAGTGCTCACTTTATATTCATTTGGTCATGAAGATGTTGACCCATTTAATTTTTAAGCAGACACCAGTAAATTAAGTCTGATGAAAATGGAACAGACTTTAACATACTTCAAAGGACACTGAAAATAACACGACTTTCTAAATTTCTGTATCATAGCAATATCGATTTTCACGAAATGTGTCTATCTTTGCTACTCATATCCAAATTCAGCTATTTATGCTACTTACCTACTGCCTGCTTTGGGGCTTAAGTTGTGTGGTAATACTCAGAGCAATACATATTTAGGTACTATTGTATTGATATTATATTACTAGAATTAGATGTGAAAATTGACATTTGATTAATATCTTATACTATTGTAATGATATTATATTATTAGAAATAGAATTGAAAATTGATATTGATACATATCATATACTTTTGTAATGATATCATATCTATTATTTGACTTGTTACTTTGGTGTTATAAATAAATGATTTGTATTTGTAGGTAGGTATCCTCACCTGATTCAGATACCCGGAAAGGTGCTGTTAGGTAGAAAAGTGAGTAAGAAAATAATTAAGTTAATTAATGAATTGGCATGGTGATAAGGTGTTTTGTAAAGCTCGCCTGGTTAGCAACCACCCTCAAGTTGATAGATCTATCGCTAAGCGAGTCGCCAAGTGTGTTTCGGTATCCTCCTTGAAAGCCAGTTATTCCAGCCTAGGCCAGAGTTTTGCTAACTCATGTAGTAGTTACGCGCCCTGCTGTTAAAATTCATAGCATTAGAAATAGACAAGTAGGTACCTAAATAAAATTTATATGTTAGTAGTTTGTTTCAGTTAAGGCCCCTATGAGATTTTCTTAAGAAACCCAAAGGGAAATAATTTTGATTAAAACGTATTAACTGTGTAACCGTAGCGAAACCTAATCTAAACAAAAGCCTTTAAGTGCTGAAGTGGTTCTCGGCTAATCTATAACAAAATGGAAAATACTTAGAACTGAACAAAGCGGAGGCCTTCTAAATAATTTCGTGAGAGAGTCTACTTAACTAATTACTACTAGCATAAAATAGCTTTCTGAGCTTCAACCTAAATTGGTAATTAAACTAGTTAGGCCTCTAGTACTTAGTTAACGTAAAAGGCAATGTGTACATAGTATACCTACTAACTTGTGGTTTCAATAGAATAGTGCTCGCCAGGCAAGCGACCACCCTCGAGTTTTCAGGTCGCCTGGAGGCCTGTGACTTTTCTTAACGACTGCTTGTACTGTGACTAACAGCCGGGACCCCCAATTTAACGTGTCATCCGATTCACGGCAGCACCTAGATGAAAATGCTACTTTTTAAAAGTCAGTATTGTGCATGGTCTCCAAAGACTGACCGCATTTGCTTAACCTTGACGTTCGCGTCAGAACACCTCAGTTAGCCACTATACGCTACAGTATTGTACTCATTTTTACAAAATTAATATTTATTCAGTTAAAATATACATTGTGCAATAGTAAAATTTACAGCATAAAACATCATTAAAATTTAAAAGATTACTTCCAGGCTTCTCGCCCAAACAAGACTCACTGCATTCTCCCTCTGTTCTGTCGCAGGTACTACCCAGTCCGCGGGTCTCGCACTCTCTCACATAACCGACGCCCGATCTCAATGAGGATTTTTTTCTTCTTCCCCCACGGCCCCACCACTTCGTCAACATAAACTCGTATGCCGATTCCAGGACAGAATTTGTGATGCTTACTGAGCGTAGCCACCTCAACACCCCCACCTGTCTCTCTTCGAGTAGCTACTCAGATAAGACAGCGTCCTTCCTGCCAAGGAATCAAACTAAGTCCTTCCGGTCGATTACCGTTGGGACCTGAAAGGCCGGGATGTTCCAACACGCACGGAACTTCGGTCAACACAAAAGCCCTTCTTAAAATTTTATTAAGAAACTAAGAGAATGTAAGCCATTCGCCTCTATAATATTCTCACACCACAGATGCAAACGTGAGGCTCACAAACCACAAATCCGAATCGGTATCCCGTAGCCACCACACTCCAAGGTAGTCGTAGGTTTATTCATTTATCTATGCTTGAAACAGTACATTGCCCATGCGATTAATTTTTAACGCAGTATCCACATTTTGTGTATAATTAAGGTCTCTACGTGTAAGGTCTCTACATGGAGATCATATCTGTTTAATTGACATCAAGCTAAAGTTACAGGGCAAACCGGGTATAATTTGTTAAAAGGGCAACATAATAGAAATATAAATCTCCAAAAAAGCCACGGCTCACGATTTATAGAGCCTCAGAGTCACCCTTTTTATAAGTCACGTTTCAGACATGAAAATTCTTCTCCCATTTTACTACTTTATCTCAGTGGACAGCGGTTACTTACATTTACTGCGAAAATAAATGCCAAAATGTTTGTTAGCTTCCAATAAACATTTTAATTACTGTCACAGATGTATTTACTCCGATTGATTGACCTACACCGGCTGAGGGTAAGAATGAACACATCACTTACTAAAATGTGACAACTCAATAACATAAACACTTAGCTTCACTGTGATGACTAATAAAAAAGAGTAAAAGCATAATAATTTTCAATTAATATAAATAATTCACAATAATAACAACTTTGCGTAGAGAAGTTTAGATGAGTATACATACGTTTCAAAAAAACGTAATTCAGCGTGAATACCATACCCATATATATACATATACCTATATGGTGGTTATACAAGTGGCTTTTAACACAGCTACAGGCGCTAGGTCACATAGGTCTGCCAGAAACAGGGAAACAACACTAATATCTTTAAACTTCATAGAGTAAAAACTAAGGCGGTGTTTTCTTAGCGAAGAACAGTAATGGTTCGCTGAAATGTTTATAGCACCCCGCCCTGCGCTTGGGGTGTTACTATAGACCTTAAAGAACAGGTAATAATGATCACACTAATATTAAAAGACAAAAGTGAGTGTGTACGTGTATTACGTATTCTCGCTTACAGCTAAGCTAATTTGGTTAAGACCCTGGTCCTGGATCCTTAATATTATATACTATTGTCCCACATTGACTCACGTAACACGACTTGGCGTGGCGTCTTAAAGGGCGCTACTGAATTTATACATTCCGCAACGAAATGGATCTTTGATGAACATTACCACTTCCCTGCTTCATCCGCTCAAATACGTAAAAAAATGTCACGGGACACCTGGCAGATGTGAAACATCGACATTATTTTGTAAAAGTAATATAAAAAAAGAACATAGTGTGATAGGAACTAAATATGTCATAATGATAAAATAGAATATGAAGAGTTTTTTTTCCAGATAACGATGACTTTTTATTGAATAAACACTTATTTTCATGAAATATATCTATATTATATGATCTATATCGTGACTTCTTAATTCGTATGTTTTAAAAAGATAGCAGTGTCACCCTATACCATCATATAGCGAGGCGAAGCGTCGCCACGCCAGAAATCGTTTTTCGAAATTCACGTGCGGCTATAGATGTTTCACATCAAAATTTGGGTTCGCTCTACGGTACGGTGGCGTGTATAGGTATTATATACATAATTATTATTATATACATATTAGAACAGCGCGGCTGAACCGCGGCTATGGGTGTGTTATTCAAATAATAAACTTTAAAGCTTGTACTGTATTAGCATTCCGACAGCATTAGTAGTAAACGACTACTTATTTATAACGCTCTACAATAAAATTCTCTACTAAGGGGTAGTAGTAGTTCCCTTTGTAGCAGCGAGCGCAACAAATCTCAGATCGCAATAAATCGTACAGGGTACGTACTGAGATTTATTCTTTGATTAGCGTCTTTCTATTCACCAAATAACATAAACAAGCAAATAAAAGATTGGGAATGTAACCATAATAAAAACAAAGAACAATTTTTTATACTTTATCTACTTACCTTTGAAATGGAATGCTATTATCAGTTACTAACACGTATTACATTTGGCACGGTGGTATGGTAAAATTTTAATATAAGTAAACCTTTTATAGTAAACGTATTCTATCCTACCGCTATGTAGGTATAGGCCTTTTCCTTGATGGTTAGGCTAGCAGGGTGACCTACGTTCGTGAATGTCTCAGAGATTTTGTGCTAAAATAGAGTAGGTATTAGTTGCACAAACCGTGGATAAATAACAATATTAATTTAGGAAATACTTTCTTATTCGATGCCTGTAAAAAGCTACTTATCTGGATGCCACAGCACAATTTATCCGTTTTATGGTATATATAATATGTATAAGCTATGCTTTAATAGATCAGTCAGTAAGTAATGGTTATCATTATATACAAAGGTATACAAAGCACGCATAGCACTGTATTATTAATTCATACAAAATAAGGTTTTTTTTATAAACATACTTACTACTTAATATTATATGTAATTCAATTATTTTTGTTTATATACAAATTTACTACATGAAACAAATACAGAATTAAATATTTTACTGAATAATAAATTATAATGATGATACATAATTTGTGCATACGAAGCCAAAAACCCCATATATCTTTTGAAACTGACAATGACATTACGAGTGAAATATTTTAAATTTTGATAAACAATACGTAAACAATACTTACTATTTTATATTAACTATTTATTTTATATCAAAGAAAGGTCAAGGATTTGAACCTTTTTATTTAACGTTATCAAGTATTCCAGCCAGCGAGTTCGTCTTGTAGGGTCGTAGACTGTTTTATATAAGATTTAAAACTAATTAAAACTTTACGGCGATCATGGTGAACGTGTTAAAAGAAAAATTTAACGACAAAGGTAAATTTCATACAATAAGTACACCATGTATTCAATATAAACTCAACTACTAACATTTGTTCACCTACTATTACTGACATGGATCTTCAAACGTTGGTTACTCAAGTTATTAGGCTGATATTTAACACTATATATGCTGATATTTATCAGTACCAATAAATACAAAAATTACTATACTGCGTGATACAACAGTAGTCGAAAATGTAATATGATTTATTGTGAGAGACAGCCTAACATACAGTCATTATCTATAATACTAGACTTGCAGGGCAATCCATACATGCGCTTGACCACAACTCACCTGATGTTAAGTGACATTGTGGTCTAGCAAACTCCATCTCGCTTGTCTAGGAAAAACTAGTCCACTCTGGCGTTGAAGACAGAAAGGTTGTAGTTCTGTGAGAACAGGATCCCGGCAAGGATTCTTAACATTTTCAGCCAGTCCCTAACATTATCATTAGTAACATATATCTTACTTAGTAAAAATAAAAAGTCAAACAAGCAGTTATTCATCTTTGGTCCTTGTCTATTTTATTTTATTCAATAATTATTGTTTTAGATCTGTTCATGCTTAAAAATACACACATCAACAAAACAAATGTGGAGAATCAAGTGCAGATCATTCTAAGAAAGAATGTTGTAAACAATAGAGAGAATTTCAACAAGTGGTTGTTAAAAGCAGTATCTGTCATAGATCTGACTACACTCGCAGGAGATGACACTCGGTCCAATGTGTTTAGACTGTGTAAGAAGGTATGCCTATTTTCTTCTAATTGAATCTTCAAACTAATTGATTCTGTTTTAGCATAAAATATAAGCAGTCCACTAAATGTTCCCACTGCTTGGACTCAGGGCCTTCGCTCATGAGGAGAGAGACAAAAAGCTACAAAAATCAATCACGCTGGCCAAGTGCAGGTTGGTGTTGGACACACATCTTCGGATATTGTGGTCCTTAAGGCAGTTTCCTTAGGATGTTTTCCTCCACCATAAAGCAAGTGCAAATCTACACATAACTTAAAACAAGTCATCGGTGTAGGACTGGGATCAAACCAGAGGCTGCCTGACTGAAAAGAAGATGTTTTACCACCAATCCACATTTGCGTTTTCTGTTGTAGCACTGAGTATTATTTTATTTATTTTGGACATTTCGAAATTTAGGTACCTATATATTGATTTGGATTGACATTTATAAGTAATTTATGCCTCAAACATTAAATTATCTTAACCATTTCAAATATTCATATATTTTTTGCTATGGATTTGTAGATGTTAAATACAAGTAATTCAATAATCTATGTGGCCAGACTCTATATGTTATTTAACATAGTTCAAAAAAGTTCTATGATTAAATATTATTCATAAGACATATGATAGTTATATAAATAACTATGATCCAAACGAATAAGCTCTAATAAATATTTTTATGGTTATAAAATTAGAGCTAGGTACTAATAGGTTGCTGGAAATGTGTTTTTTTTTTCTTTCTACTTATTGTTTTTGGAGTACAATAAAGTATTCTTGTATTGTATT
Organism: Mellilla xanthometata; assembly: GCA_035578125.1. Taxonomy (NCBI): domain Eukaryota; kingdom Metazoa; phylum Arthropoda; class Insecta; order Lepidoptera; family Geometridae; genus Mellilla; species Mellilla xanthometata. Next base: position 8,562,822 of record JAPUBQ010000008.1, read on the forward strand.
GTAATATTTAAAGAGAAAATATCTAATGAGATTACTAATCAAACTAACAATTTACTTTTAACCAGATGTCAAATTTGATTAAATGAATTATTGCAAGAATGATAGTATGATCTGTAAAAATTTCTTCTCCATAACATAATCCCTGTTTTTAGTAAAAATGTTTGAATTTTTCAGGCAGCTAACCCATTATCTCCAAATGTTGCAAGGGTATTTGATGCCAACAAGGTGATAAAAACCGCAGCCGTGTGTGTGTATCCTAACAGAGTGCCTGATGCATATGAAGCCTTGAAAAAACTGGGCTTGTCTAAAGAAATTAATATTGCCTCCGGTAAGTAAACTAAGTATCAAGCTAATAATTATAGTCCAGTTGAGAACCTCCTTGTTCTTGTTGTAAAATTTGTTTTTTTTTTTTTATATTTAATAGGAGCAATTCTTTTGGAAACATATTTAAGTTATATCTAAAAAAGCTTTTTATCTGCACAGAACAGAAGTAAAATGCATGTGTCAAACGACAATCAAGTCAATTAAGGAATTAAAAAATAGATGTATTTAACAAGTATAAATCAAACATTACAAAATTCGCGACAGAGCTTATTGTACAGATGTATGTAATTTACATTTCAAGCCCTTTCAGTTGAGCAAGTATAACAGTGAGTTCATGTGTTATAATAATATTTTTACAGTTGCCACGGGTTTCCCATCCGGACTCTTTCCTCTAGAATCAAGACTGCTAGAAATCAAACATGCAGTCTCCAATGGAGCATCGGAAATAGATGTAGTACTAGACCGCAGCTTGGTCTTGACCGGGAAATGGGAACAAGTGTTTGAAGAAGTGAAGCAAATGAAAAAGGCTTGCTCCGGTGCTCATTTAAAGGTCATTCTTGGTGTTGGAGAGCTTGGTACCTATGACAATGTAAGTAAAGAAGTAATGACCTTAATTGTATTCCTCATTACTGGGCTTTATGACTCCCCTGAAGAATTAATACATTGTAAGAGTTCTTTAAGGCAAGTACATCATAGTGGGCACCACAGTCCTTCCAAGGAAGACGCATGATCTCAGAATTTGTGGTGGTAGGTGGTTTATACACAAAGTGAGTGCAAATCCACAGTTGAAAAACAAGTTATGAGTTTACATGCGTGATTCGTTAATTAAATATTTAATCTTATTACAGATTACCATGTTATGGTAGTATTAAATTATTAAACAATGGTTGATGCAGATATATCCGCATCAACCATTGTTGTATTTCGACGATCGCATCATACTGCCTTATGTAGTGTATCACTATACGTCACAATTACAAATAATTATTTTTGGTTCATTTAAGTACTTGGAATGGGTATCTCCCAAGCAGACCAATGTCTCTAATATTACTTACATAAAATCGTTGATAGCCGCACCTATTCTAAGAAACTAACACACAGAACTGAAGAATTCATTCTTATTTAATTTAATTTTTAACCGACTTCATTAGGTATACAAAGCATCCATGGTATCAATGATGGCTGGTGCAGACTTCATCAAGACGTCGACTGGCAAAGAGGCAGTAAACGCGACTCTTCCCGTGGGGCTTGTGATGTGTCGCGCAATCAGGAGGTTCTATAGACAAACTGGGATTAAGGTTTGATTTAGTTATTTTTATTTTAAGTCGAACTAATCGCTGGCCTGGTATGAGTATATTTCTGTCTAACCTCTCGGTGTTATGTATTTTCACCAGAAAAATTGCCCTTTAAACTAAAAACATGGTAGTGTTTGCAGACTACAGCTTGGAGACAGAACAACAGGCAAAAAAAACTTACAATTAGTTGATTTGTAAGTTTTCTGACATACGGTATATAGGTCAGCTCTACTTAGTATCTAATCTCAGTACTTACCTTTGAGCAAAATGTATAAAAGCTTGGTTCTTAAGATTTTTGAAAGCTATAACTTGATCTCTTTGATTACATTCGCTGTGGAGTTCTGAGCCTTTTTCCTGTTCTAATTAAATTATATTAGGCTGTAGCATTCTTAGAAAGAGTGCTTAAAAGGATTGCCATGAATGAGTGTTAACTCATAATATTAGGCAACTTTTTCGATTCAAGGAACAATATAAATAATTTTGTATCAATTTATTATCTTACATACATCAACACCTGAGTTTATTCATTCATAAGTTTTCTTTGCTGATAAACCAGAATATAGTAAACAGTGATTACTGTCTTTTTCAGGTCGGTCTCAAACCAGCCGGGGGCATTAAAACTGCCCACGACGCGGTGAACTGGCTGATTCTAGTACTAACCGAACTGGGCCCCGAATGGCTGGATCCTAAGCTGTTCCGCATCGGGGCTTCAAGCTTGCTCGACGTTATTGACAAGTATCTACAGAATTCTACATCATCTTAATCATTTATCACCGGTAAAGCTATGTTAGTGAGGGTTTACTTTTATTAAATAAATCTCGTGTCACAATGTTTGTCCTCAATGGATTCCTAAACCACTTAACCGATTCTAATAAAATTCGCACACCATGTGCAGTTCGATCCAACTTGAGAGATAGGATAGTTTAAATCTCAAATTATAGTCGCAATTTTAATTTATTGCTAATTATTGTCTGTTATTATTTGACAGTCACAATTAGCTGTTAACTCCAAATAATTCTAACAGATGTCGATACCTTTCGACTGGGTTGAGTATGTAATCAATAGATGGCGCTGCTATGGTAAATCTACGAACGTGTCATATAAGCTACACTATCTATTTTTCATACCCCTAAGTGAGGCAAAACAACGTTTGCCGGGTCAGCTAGTACAAAATAGATTTGTGATATTGAATAAGAAGACAAGCTAGTGGCTATCCGAGACAGTAAGCATAACACCCGTTAGAAGGTAGCTGGTAGCGCCCCCCGAATATAGGATAGCAAAATTCATCGCGTCACCCTGTGATTATAAATCTCAAAGCTTATCGTATATTTACAATGCTGACTTATATTCTACAGCTAATTACTAATTTCAGTTGTAGAACTTATATTCTACAGCTAATTACTAATTTCAGTTGTAGAAGGTGTAAAAACCAGCTATCTTTGTCACCCATACATATCAAGATTCTTATAGTTAGTGCCTTATGTAGTGCGGATGTTGATTTGTTTTACAAATCAACCCATTTCGGTGCCCATCGACAACATTTGACCAAATATATAATTGTGCGAATTTGTAATCATTCCAGTAAGGATAAGTGTTTTTATGTGCCATGATAGTGTAAGTTAAACAAAAGTACTCGTGTTAATTTGTTAAAGCTAAATTTTGATATAATTATTATCAGATATTTAAAAATTAAGTTAAGCTACACATTCATATTTATGGATGCCTAACCTGATAAGTGAATCGAGCTTTATCTCGTATTTTCCGAAGAACTTTCTCTAACTAGCCAAGAAAGTTATACCATTCCTATAGAGTTTATAATAATTTGTTACTTTTAAAATATCTAAATAAATAATTTGTATATTTTTATTCAGATTTTTCATTGATATCCCATTGATAGGAATTAATAATAAACACACACATATTATCTAGACGTTTATATTCAACGTGTTTTATATATATAATTTATCTTACAAGCTATATGACACTTAAGGTAACAATTATACCTAACATATGTATATCTACATAACATAAAGAGTTTTAAATGAAGGAAATTAGAATTATACAAAGTTCACAAGTATTATATCTATGTATATATCAGTATCACATTTTCTGTACTGAAAAAATCCTGTTATTGTAGAAGTAAAATTAAACATTAGGACATTCATACAGTTTGAAATTTTCAACATACCGAAGACATTTCGTCAAAATTTTGCAAACACGCGCGATATCTCTCGCACAAAAAATAAATTGCACATTTCCGCCTTTAATGGGCAAAACAATATGATTTCAAAACCAAAGTGGCTTAGTTAGAAATAGACATATTTTTTAGCTTTAAAACTGCGCTAAAATAAGTTTGAAATGTATTCGTGAAACAATATTCGTGTAAAGCGCGATTATGTTTTAAATTTTTACAACAATCTTCGTGTAAAAAGTGTCTATTAGAGCACCTGTTTATAACATATTAAAATATTTTTATGATTAGTTTTCTTTTTCTACCGGCGCTTCTGCGTGGAATCCAGTGGCGGGATCTGCAGTGTAGTTAACTACCCTTAATTTGCCATGTTTATCCATGTACCCGTAGTGACCCTGAACTTTTCCCTCGTTGTCTCGCTCTTCGTATCGGAACTGTCTGTTCTTTCTGTAAATACATATATAAGAATGGCTTATTAAAAGAACTGGCTAGAGCCTGAGTTTACTTTATTTGATGGTTAATAAAATAGAAAATGCTTCTTAATTACACTATAAGTAGATATGATTTTGTGTAAGTATATTTATTGCTTATACGAGTTTGTAGGTGTTCTTAATTATATGTATCCTCTTTAGTACACTCCATCTAATTTATTGTATTTCCCTTTCCGTACATTGGTTGCCTGGAAGAGATCGCTAATTCTAATTTGAAGTGGGGGTGATGAGACCTGCACTGACATCCCGCTAGGGACGTATTGTGCAAGAGATCGCTTTTAGTGATAAGATCGACATTTGTAACATAGGTTATAAATATTTGTATTCTGTTATTGTATTGTTCTCTTTCAATAAAAAGTTAGTCGTTTTTTTCACACACGGCTGGTAGCCCGATAAACCATTTCTTGTTTCTATTATGGTTGCTAACACAACTGATATACTACATATACATTCATAAATACTTCATATCGATACATATTTTTATATCTTATTTATATTTCTAATTTTAGTCATACGCCATAATGCTCAATGCATTATATATAGGATTGGTTACGAAAACTGCAGACTTTCTAAAAATTATGTAGAAGAACAAGATCAAGAAATGTTACCCTTTCCCGGTATCGAATCCGAACTGGTAGCTGTGAGGTCCCTTCATGCCATGCATACGGAACTCCGTGCGTTCGTCCGGCGCCGGTGCCGCGCTGTCGTGCTGCGGTGGTGACGACTGTCTCAAGGGCGCTGGGTATACGTTACCTGTAACATAGCATGGAAAAAGAATACTTATAGTCTTGGTTATAGAGACTTTTTTCGTGAAAATCATTTTGCATAAAATTTTTATGTAACTAAAATTTTGTTTTACAAAAGTATCTATCGAAGAATAGTCGTAACACCTTCAAACAAAAAATACTTACGTCCAGGGAGCCTGTGATTAGATTCTGACGCCTCCTGTTCCGCAAGCAATGGCTCTTTATATTTTCTATAAATTGGCTGAGGTTCTACTTCAGTCGGCTGCTCCTGAAATAAAAGCATCCATTTGAAAAGTCAATTTAGTAGCTAGACTACAATCTTAATGAGAAACACGAATAGTAGCTTACCTGACTAGGTTCTTCGCCTTTCAACTTTCGTTTGTGCTCAGCTTTTCGGTAAAGGTAATTAATCTTCTCGTCTGTTGGAGGCAAATAGTCGATTTCGGAGGTCGGCACAGGTTTAAACAACTTTGCAGGTTTTGCCCTTGGAATTTCTAATGCAGACTCGTCGAGGTACTGAGCTATAGGTATCGGAACTGGCTTGAACTCCCCGCCGTACTTTTTGGGGTACAACTTAGTTGGGACTTTGTAGTTTTCAGGTTGAGGCGGAATTAGATGCAAGGGCAAAGTTGCTTCTATTGTTTTAGGATAGTTTGTGGGAGCTTCTTGGGTAGCAAGTATTATTGGGATTTCGTATCTTATCGGTTTCTGTGCGATAGGTCTTCGGAGTTCATCACCTTGTACTAATCTAGGAATATTCGCAGGTCGTTGAATCTCTTGCAAAGGCAGTTCCGCATTCGGTGGCACGAAATACTCATTCGGGGCATCTATTCTCGGTGGCTCTAGTTCTGTTGAAGGTATTGGTACGACTTTGCTTTCATGAGACTTAGATCTCCTAGTGTATTCTTGAGGGGCTATTTTGAGATTTTGAGGTGCCGGGGAAGGACCATCTTGTCCAATCGGATACCAATCGGTTTGCTCAGGTTCTTCTGGGGAAATGAAGAAATCTGCTTGTTTTTCTGGAGAAGGTGGCAAGAGGTAGGTCGCTGGCGTTCCAATATCTGACTCCACGACTTCTTGAGTGTGTGGATTCGGTGGTATCAGGTAGCTATCTAGTTTTCCTTCGTCGTCGCCATTCACGTAATAAGTAACTTGTGTAGGACTGTTTGTTGGTGCTTCCTCCTCTACATTTTCTTCGGAACGGTCGATTGGCACTTTGATTCCATTGCAAACTAAGATTACAGACAGCACCTGAAATACATCGATAAAAAATATGAACAAAGTGGTTTCTTAAGTTCATCGATAAATAAATGGTTAGTAATTAACCTTATTGGTAATGACTCAATATTAAAACAGGTTGAAACTTTTTTATCGTGCTTTTTGTTCTATTAGCACAAGTTAAGTAATCTCTCAACTGCGGGAAACTGTGTCACGATAATAAGAAATATTGTTTGAGAATAGTAAGGCGTGTGCACAAGCACATAAAGGCTAGCGAGACAGTAATACGTTGTTTTAGATTATTTTTATATTAGCTTAATTTTTATACCTTTTACTCATATATATTTAAAGCATATATAGATTTAAATATTATGTTCAGTACCTAGCTTTTATGAGATTTTAACAACTATATTGTCTATTTGATTCACAAATTAATTAATTATTACTTTTCGAGATGGAGACCAGCTAATTAGCTTAAAGCAAACGCTGACAAACTACAAAGTAGAACCTAGAATTAGAATTTTAAATTTTATATTTTTTATTGTTTTTAAAGTGTTATATGTAGTAGCAGCTTTGCGATAAGAATGCGACTTTATTTATTCAAAGGCGAGATCGGCAACTTGATGATTGGATAGCACAATATTTTATCAGAGCGTGACCAACGACACGACTGTATTGTGTCTGTAAGAGCTTATCGCAGGTGCGCTATACAGCGAGCTAGTGTCTACAGATGGAAATACTTAACTTGAAAATAAGTACCTACAATATCTCCGAACAACAGGAATATCCAAAAATTGTATTTTTGGATTTTGGATTTAATTGTGCTTTTACGGAAGCCTTGATGCCCAACATTAAAGAGTTAGTACGAAAATTTACAAAATTATTTACAGTAAATGACATTAAAATACAGTACCTAAAATTAAAATATAATTAGTACAACTGGAAACACTGTATACGGACGAGTCTCGTTTTATAGGCGTCCTCGGTACATAGAGGGTTTTGGCGCGGAGCCCTAAAATGACTGAAGCGCGATTACTACACAAGTATCTTACCTATTCGATTACTTATTACCTAGCCGTCTTCATTCCTAACTAAGTACCCGTATAAATTTAGGTACAATAATAATGCTATTTCATCCCCACATAAATACGCAAATATTCACTGCTAAGTCATCCGTGTAATAAAATACTTACATAGCGATACATTTAATACATTTCCTTAAATGTAAAACTTGAAATTAAAACCATCGAGATAAACATGCTTTAGCAATATCAGTACACTTAAAACACGTTATCTATACTAGGCGTAGAGGCTGCACGTAACCGAAGTATGGTCCGTGAAAGGGAAATCCAGTTCCTCCCTACATTGCAACAGGAAGCAAATTATATCAATATGACATAAGCTACAAGTTACCGATAGGAAATGGAGCAAATACGTAACACATTAACGCTCGTAAATGCAAAAAAGTTGTGCAATGCTTATCTAAGCTAGCGCCCGATGATTTTGCGCCATTAAAAAGCAACGATCTCTGCTTATTGAGAAATAAATGAACCGTGGACGGAAACAATTTTTTGCTTTCAACCGGTAGCGCCCGACCGATGAAAGTGATAAGATTGGCTAATACACATGGACAGGTAAAGTGGAGCAATGGCAATGCACCGATGAACTCGATTGTAAACAACAATGTTGACGATTACGATCTTCGTTGGACATACCTAATATTGTCATTATTTATTATAATTGCCGTAGATGTTTCTGTAAATAAATACATAAATTATAATATTTGATGTCATTAAAATGTATGTAACTTTACATTTTACTTTTGACAGGCACATCTCATCAGTGCCAACAATTTAATTTTAAGTTATGTGTATAAATCTGTTAATTTGTTTGCTATATGAGTCTCACTAGCCTGAAATAAAGTCTTTTTATTTAATTTATTATTTATTTATTTAACTTATCATATTTTTACAACTGTAATTTTATAAAATACTGCTTATAATTTTTTAGAACTATATTTTCTAAATAGAGTTCATTTTAAGATTCAGTCAACTAATCCCACCTATCTGTAAATTCAGCGTAAACTGTTAATCCATGAAAGCGCCAAAAAGGCTTGAACAGTAAGCCCTGGATAGCTTATTGTGCATTTTGCCGGCCGCAGACTCTGCGGTGGCAAGCTAATGGCTCGGATATTTTATTACCTATTGGCTTTCTAGGATTGCTGCGTCTATGCAGGCCGCATAGAAAGCCGCTGCTTTCAATAGCTGGTAAGCGATACCTTTGCGGATTCAAAACTGGTGTAAATGTCCCCATGATAGATAAAGTTACGGGTTTATGCTCTGACAGGCAAAATCGTAGATTGTTAACTGGAAATTCTATGGACTAGTCCATTATTATTAAAATGAGAAACAGATTTGAACAATAAGTAAAATAAATCGACTAAGTAAAGTTTATATCGGTATTTTTAATAAGTAATTTATATCTCTAAATACAATAGTTCTGCTACTAGTAATTAGGCACCTTTGCATTTTCTACCCATGATCTTTTGTAGGTTTAGTCTAGTTAAGATTTTGTTTAATTTATGTAATAAAGACAATGTGTGCAATAGTTCAATTGTCTATTTGTTTAGAAAAAATACAATGACTGTACCTATGACTATACAACAAGCATATGTAACATAAAATACTGTTCAACATCACAGCAAAATACGGTAAAATTTCGTAATCTCTAATTGTCTGTGGGATTAAATTGGGCTCTTTCCTTGGTTATTTACTAGCGATATTGAAATGAAAGTGAGACTAATAAGAGCGACGGTTAAATTGTAGAGAAAAGATCGATCGAATAGCATTGCCTTTGGTGTGGTGCGATCACGAGTATCAGTCTCCTTCTTGTTCTTATGAGCTTAGTGGCCAAACCCTGGTGTCGAGAATTTTCAAGCCGCCCGAAGGTCACTGACTTGGCTTAACGACTGCTTATGCTAAATTAACAGCCGGGATCTACAATTTAACATGTCATTCGATCCAAGGTAAAATTTCAAATGACAGTCCTATGTATTACCCATGACTGTGATCGACCGTTGCTTAACCTTGATGACCGCGTCAGATCACCTTAGCTGAGCTACAGGCGCTACGATAGTAAATAATTTGTAAAATGCATTCTAAATCAGGCTTAAACCTAACAGATCTCTCGTGTCTTAGTAATTCATAGGGAGATATATCAACATCCTCTTCTGATATACGATGTGCAAACTTACGTGCTGAATAGCTGCGCGTTTCGAAAAACCGTATCGAGAATTTATTTGTATTTACTTATGGCGAGTTTCAAATTAGTTTGAAAATTAGTTTTCAGCAGGATTTTGTGTGTAAGATCAACATACATATTGCAGCTCTGCAATGAGCTATAAATCAACTAAAGGCTTTGTAGTAAGTTTTTAAGGTACTTGTTCTTAGAACAACTAAGTCTGAAAATTTGTGTCATCTGCCATCCCGCACTTGCCAGAGTGATGCATAACATTCTGTAGGTGCTCTCTTCTTATGAGATTAGGACCTAACTAAAAATGGGAATGCATAATGGACTACCTATTAGAGCTTACATGTTTAACAAACACTCGATTGTTACAAATATATTTTGATTAGTACTGAAGTACAAATATATAGTACTAATCAAAATATATTTGTAACAATCGAGTGTTTGTTAAACATGTAAGCTCTAATATTAATATAGTACTGAAGTACTAATCAAATAATAATATATTTGTCTATGATAAAAAGCAATAAAATAACGTATTAATTAAAATAATATAAAGTTATACGTAATTTGAATCCTAACTCTTATATGTATACCAAGTTCCTATATCTATTGATAGACCAACTATAGCTATTAGGTACTAAACTTGTTTTAATTAAAAACAAAACACATATAGTTAAGCCAGTACAAAAACTTGGAAAATTGAAACTTACAATAACGATTTGCAGCCGCATCTTGAAGACTAGAAGTCAAATATTTTTTACACCTCTATCCTTTAATTTCTCACAACACTATTTAATTCATAAGATGTTCGCGATACCGCTTCCCGTGGACAACTGCGCCCGCGCCTCTAACAGATATCAATAGAGGCGAACGGCGACCACCATCTCATTTTATATAACATCGCCAATCTAAGGCTACACAATGTATAATTTAATTTTAAAATCAACGTTGTTTTGTTTTACACAAGTTAGATAAGACTAATCACTCCATAGCACTTTGTGAAACGATTGAGGCATGAAATCACCTGTCTATCAATAGCAAAGCAGCCAATCGTTTTAATTAGGGCTCTCTGCCCTTCGCCTGTTTGCGTCTTTAGAAAGAAGATTCTCTATTTCTTTTAATATTTTTGTAATTCTTAGAGAAAGTATCTAATCTTTCAAAATATGAGGATACATATATATTAACTTCAGTTTTCTCGGTCGCAGCATCAAACGTGAACGGCTGGACCGATTTTGCTAATTCTTCTTTGTTATGTTCGCTAAGCGTAAGGACCATTTGAAAGAAAAAATAAGAAAGTTCTGCTGACGGTAACGTAGTGCATGATTGATTATAATTTTATGAATTTGACTAACAATATAAACTTTTTAGATTTCAAAGAAACTTTCAGTTTTGAAACTCTGTATATATCTCGATTCTTCCGCCCTACGTTTAACTTCCACAAATCATCTTTAACTTTAGTACAGTTATATCATAGACAAAAGAAAAAAAAGACGGAGGTACTGTGTGACCGCACATGAGATAGCGATATTTTCGGACAATGTTGCCACTTTAGTAGAACTTTAGCCACTTTAGGAAATTAGGGTTAGGGTATACACATAATAAAGAAAAAGACTTCAGTTTATATTTCTACGTTTTATTAATTTTTAAACAAAATCAGTTTATTGTACACATTCCTTACTCTTTATTTCCACGCTTCACAAAAACGTCACCCATAAAATGGTTGGAACAAATCCTGGAATTTTGCGTTGATTTCCAATCATAAAATATTATCTACCATATGCTTCTATCCAAATCTCTACAAGTTCAGCATTCGATGGAAATCTGTAAAAAAAATATTAAGAAATATAAAATACTAGAGGTTGCCCGCGGCCCGCGTGAAGGTCGCTTTTCGGGTAACCTGTGGAAAAACTCTATGGTATCCTATTCCCGTGCCAATTTTATGTACACTTTCCTCATTCGATTCCTGAGATCTAGTTAACCTCTGTTTTTAGCTACTTTGGTGATGATGCGAGCGATTTCTCCAAGCCATTATTTAAATATGTAACTAGAATACGTGAACCATACCACTAAGTGAACCATTTACTTAAATTCTAATTCAGAAGTATTTAATTTCAAAAACACAAAACTTTCCCTTTGAACTTTAAACCCCATTAGCATACCTAAATGCACTCCTGGCAAATATTTTTACGAATTTATTTTAACCATCAAAGAAACTACAAACATAACAACTTACAAGACTAACTAACTTAACTTGATAAATAAAGAATTTTCCATACAAACTTTCACCCCCCATTACAAACCCTTAGTTCACCCCTGGCAAAAAAACTTGATACCATTATTTTTAATTTTACTTAAACAATAAGTACTCCAAATAAATAAAAAAAAAATTCACAACCCTAAGACCAGCCGATTGGGCTCTGCGTTGTCTATAGATGAATGAATGAATGAATGAATAAGTCAGGACAAAGAGTCTTATAGTACAGATAATTATATAATATGGTAACTTCATGTCAAATAACTGGGCTTAACTTCACTGGGCGAGCGCGGTCCACCTTAGATCACAATATCGCTTACCACGAGGAATATTGAGACTAAGCGCTAACCCATTTAGTGTAAAAAAAGCCCGACTAGCGAGCGAATATTTCGATGGAAGTAGATTAAATTAGTAAAAGGACTGTTTAAGCAATTCTCAAGTACAGTGCAAACGGTTTTTGTAAAACTAGGGTTAAAATTGAAAGTCAGATTATGACAACCCTTATTCAATTTCTTGTAGGTTATGTTTTTATTTTGCATTTGCATGTTTTACCACTTTGAAGCAGAACTTTACATCCAAATCAATAGTACTTCAATTAATCCTATTTAATTAATATTTGGATTGATTTTAGAAGATATATTGTATATAAAAAAGGCCAGTACCAACCTGTGAAATGTAACATCACATAAACCAGGTTCTGTTCTATTCTAATAACTCAAAATACAACACTGCACCATTCTGTCGATGTCCAAAACTATTCACCGCGCGAGAATAACACTTACACTTGAATTTAAACGATATTTTTTCGAAAAAACACAAAATTCTCAGAATTGCAGTAATGTTTGACACCGAAACTGACAAATATGCTGGTGTCAAACAGTTACAGCGATAGAGAGAAAAACAGTATAAGCCTTTCTCTTTCACGCATGTTATTTTTACATATGGCTGTTTCGCTGTTGAGTAAAAGAGATGGAAATGTGACTCCGTCTATTGCCTTCTCTGTCTACGAGTTATATATTCCGTTGTTTTATTTTTTGGCATCTATCAAATGAAGACAAGGTTTCAATCACGACTTTTTTTCAATAAGAACCATATGTTTAAGTCGGAAATCGGTCTCCAAAGTTTGTATCTATGCTATTGTTTATAACACCTTAAAAGTAATTATGGACCGATTTGCGTTTGAAGTAAGTTTTGTAGTTAGTATATACAAGTAGGTGTAACACAAATAAAGAGACATATAGCTATATGCGTAAAGTTGTAAATATGTTCAGCTATAAGGAAGTAACAAACTAACACAATCCTTTGATCTTACAATCCAAGTCAATTGCAAGCTTCTTGCAAAATTACAATAATAATATTTTACTGTTTTCCTATACTGTAATCGTAAGTATAACTGGAGTCAATAAAGCAAACCAATACAATAAAGATTAATATTAAATATATTATTCTTCTTCGTATTAGCTAAATGGACCAGCTTTGGTATCGAGTTTCCAATCCGTCCGAAGGCCTCTGACTTGGATTAACGTCTGCTTGTAGGTACTTAGACTAATAGCCGGGACCTACAATTTAACGTGTCATCCGACCCACGGTAACGCCCAGATGAAAATGCTACTTTTTAAATGACAGTCTTGTTCATGGTGGCCCTTCCAAAGACTGTCCACATCTTTCGTTGCTTCACCTCGATGATCGTGTCAGATCACCTTAGGTTGCCGAGCCACAGGCGCTACTATTAGTACCTGCTTATATCATTTGGTCACTTACATACCAATTTATTATTGGTAGACTTTTAATTTGAAATCTTGTCATCTGCTCCAAGTAGGACACTTAGAGCTCTAGATGTATTATATTTATATTCTAAAAGGCAAAAACTGTGTTGCCCTTGTAACTATGACTTACTTGTCTATTGTCTCCATAAATGTGTTTACCTATTTATTTACAAATTCTTCAGGTAAGGAAACAGCTGGTAATAATTTAGATCTCAAGGTAAACAATACAATTCTAAATGGTAATTTACCTCTAATTTCGGACTTCGACAAACCGTTGTTATAAATCCATTGCCGAACAATTCGTCACTGTTTAACTCCAAGTACCTGGTTGACCTGTTTTTTTATAGGTATGACATTTTCTAAAAATGATTCCTAGCTAGATCGATTTATCGGCCCCGAAACCCCTTATATACAAAATTTCATGAAAATCGTTGGCGCCGATTCCGAGATTCCAATTATATATATACAAGAATTGCTCATTTAAAGATATAAGATAAGATTCTCTGTGACAACATAATAGATCCTTGGTCATCGCCCTCAGAGAAAGAATTGTATCAGCACAAAAACTTAGCACATAAAAAGCTCTATTTATATACCAGTACATACGTCTTTGTAAATAGGTACTAAATTTTTTACAACTTGCAAATGTGGTTATGCTGATATAATTCAAAGTCATCACTCAGGTAGGTAAGCTCATTAAATATGAACACGATGCAGTTTTATGGTTTGGCTTACCTTTGTGTTTTTTCCACCATAGAAACGAAGTATTTATTTTTACTCGTTATAGGGCGAGCCAGTAGCTAGCGTGATAGTAAGCATCAACTGGTACAATCTAATGGCACTATTAGAATTACAAAACGGCGCGACACTGAACAGCGCTAATCACGTGGCCAACCGCCTCGCTTCACAATCGCACTCACAGACCATTTACATCAACCTCAGCATCTTATTAAGATTTTAACCTTTATCTATCAACTCCTACTTTTTAATATACCTGTAGCTCGGCTAGCGAATGTGATCTGACGCGATCATCGAAGCTAAGCATCGGTCGATGCGAACAGTGATGCATGTAGTTTTTAATGTGGCATTTTCATTTGGACTACCGTGGGTCGTATGACACGTTAAATTGTAGGTCCCGGCTTTGCACAAGCAATCGTTAATCCAAGTCAGAACCCTTCGAGCAGCTTGGAAAAACTCTCGACACCAGAGCTTGGCTACTTAGCTCATACGAAGAAGAAATGGGACAAATATAAATACAAATTTTAAAAACCCTGACAATATTTTTTTTTGTCACGGCTCTTGGATTTTATAATAGAGTGTATTATTTTGAACCAACATTCATCGAATATAACAAAAGAACTCCCAACTAATCTTTTAAAAATATCAAAATCAGTTCATCCGTTCGGGTCGCTACGATGCCGTACACAGAAACGTATAATAACTCCGTCATTATTGCGCCTTAGTTACAAACAATGTTTGTCAGGTAAGCTAGTATTACAATAAAAGAAGCCTTAAAACTAGACAGATTAAGAGATCTTATCTTCCTATACATCGACCGTGACACTGATATTAAACAAGACATAACTACGATTATGTACAACCACTACTTAAATTTTATTATTGAATGTACGAAAAACAGCAGTTATGTACGAGGAAATATTGTTTTGTTGGACTAATTATGCTTATACACATCAGATCGTGATGTCGACGAGTCTCATCTTAATTACGATAGCTACTATAAAAGTATTCTGTGTCAGCGAAGAATAACGATGAGACAACTATTGCGTGTTAACTTTATTATTATATTGACTCAAATATTCATGAGTCTAGCTAAGGCAATGCCGATTCAAAGTCTAGAGTGAGACAATAAGGCTGTCTTCCTTATACGCTCTTAGACTATTGATAATTAACATTTTGGAAACAACGTTGTTTACTTTTAGTATTACTCGACCTCGTCGTACAAAATATTCGAGCGTGACTAAAACTGTTTTGCGTGGGTATTAAAATATAACCGTAAACAGGTGATCGAGGTTCGTGGTCAACCATCTCGAATCATCGGGGACACAATAGATAGGCTTTTCACAATATTATTTATTGTGCAAAATTATTTTTCCGAGCGCCGAGTGCAAGGTCATTTCTAAATTCACTATTACATGCCATCAGAGTTCCTTCACTCCACTACTTGCAGTCGGCCCGACCGAAACTAATCTAACATTAAGAAACTGATGCGTAACAAAATGAAACTACAGACATTCTGTTTACTGATTTCTTTATTAGATATCGCCGGTACAGTAACTATATTTGACCAATTTGAAATGCGTATATCTTATAACTGCATGTATTTTCAAAACGATACATTTCATTTGTACACGGGACCAAAATACGCTAAGTATTTTTTTTAACTTATGTACGAATAATAAACGGCGATATTTCTACTTTTCGTCTGGTGTGTAAAATGTATAAAAAACGTTTGAACAAAATAAGAATTCAATAAAAAAGTTTAATCGTTGTTATGAATGTATTCGTTAATAGTTCTAATGACGCAATCACTGACGCTTGTTGACTGCTTTGTACTCGTCATTGGTCGTGATACTCCTGTGTAATTAAAATCCATTAAAACTATAAATAAAACATATGAAAATTCGCTCTCTCTCGCTCGCACTCATTTACTTATACAAGCAAGAGGACATGAACTCACAAATGTTTTCTTCAATGTCATTATATTTGACTAGTCATTTACGAAAAATAATTCACGAAATACATCGAAGATTTTTGTATTTTTCGCACAAAACAAATTCAGTAACAAATCAAAAAGGTTTTTTACATCAAAAGGTTAAAAAATTTTTTTTTTAAATAAAACTTACCTGATATGCCTGAATCTCAGTAATAATTTTATATAAATAAGAAATAATACTGATGACAAACAATACATTACAAAAGTAAAATGTACAATCAAGTACTACATAGCAACAGCCAATAAGTAGCTAATTTAAAATTTCATTAAAAAGACAATTCAATACCAGACAATGCATAAAGGTATATATACCATTGATACTTTACTAATGCTTATTAATTGATATTGTCTGAAAATAAAACTCCAAAACTCTTTATTAAATCTCGAAATTAAGATAATTTGTAAATTATCTGTAATTCATTTATTATTAAACAAACCTAATAATAAGTTTCGTTTTAGAATCATTTGTTATTTTTCGACCTTTTTAACATGGTGAAGTTGATATTTATTTACACATATATTTAACAAATACTGCTTTGAAAACACACACCAAATAAAAAATAGAAATGGTGGGCCGAAGGAACATTAAAATCAACCTACTATTGGTTTGTGTATCAAACACGACTATTAAATCGAAATGTTTGGTAGAGACTGGCGATTTTGAAATAATTATATGCATGAAAGTATTATAGAAAGTGATTATTGAGCAAACTATAATAAAAAAATAACCAATTTTAGACATTAGCAAATATATCATTTGCAGTTCAGATGGATATTTTCGATCATCGTTTCTATCATATACTAATTTGTTCCAAACAGTTTCACACCAAAATGCAATTTCAAAATCGCCACTTCACAGTTTCCACTAATTATTTAATTACATAGCTTCAATGTAAATATTAAAAACACATATCACTTGGGTTTCAGATAAAATATGCGAACTGTCTACTCTACACTAGGGGGCACCTATCTAATAAATCGACTGATAAATACTTCAAACGGGCTACTTATGTTCGACTTACAACTAAATAGCAACATATCACATCCATTGTCCATACCATAGCCACATCATATACTGACATTCAATCACGCATACCGTACTGTACTTCTTTAAATTTCTACTGTTACTGAATAATACATATCAATTATGGAGAAAAATCACTAATACCACTTAAAGAGTATAATTATAAATATTATGAGTTTATTCGAATAAACATCTGCTGGCCGTGATGAAAAATCGACATGGTAAGTACATTTATTATTTGGGAGATCAATTTCTTATTATAGTATTTTGAATTCTTTACTTTAAACAATAAGGTAAAGGCTTGATCATAAAATATGTCCACACCCTTCTAATGCCTTCATAGTCTCATATCAAAGCAATGTGCATTAGAATAACGTGTGTTTTAGATACCTAAGATATCATGATATTGTAATTTGTAATATTCGCCTGTAAATTGTGTAATTTCGCTTTCATACACATCCAATTACTCTTCGCCACAAATAAAACGAAGTGTAGATTGCATTTTAAACGCAGTGTTAGTAATTTTTCTATTGTTTGGCTAATTGCGCTTTGATTGCAATATTTTTTTCTAATCTATACCTCGTTTTATAGGTGTCCTCTAAAATCTCGATCGAACATTGACTTCAACATTAATAACTCTTACTGGATATGTTAAGCTATTATAATAAGAATTTTCCAGTAACTATCAATTTTTGAAGTAGGTACGTCAACATCGGTAAATGCTAGTTCACAAGCCCGATCTTATTGCACTATGAACGTCACTTGCAAATTCACGCAAGTCACACCTACATTCATCTTTGTGCTGATTCTGATCACTACTTATTCGACACATATTCGTCGTTTCAATTTGTTTAGTCTTATACTTCCAAAAACGGAAATTGAAAAACATGTCTAGGTTATACAATGTACACTATAGATCTACAGTTACAAGACATAGATATATAAAAAGGATAAAATAATGACTGATAATCGAAGGACCTCACGGAGTAAGTTCACAAAGAAATCACAAAATATTTGTTTTAAAACCACACTCTACTCACTGAAATGTTTCAACTTTACAACACAAGTACGCGCACACGAATTTGTTTTATGTTTTTACCACTGCGGGTTAGGCGGCATGTAATCAGGGGCGTGCGCGGGCGCTGGGGCGGGGGGAGGGTACCCTGCCCCGGGGGCGGGCGGGCCGTAGGGCGGGTAGTAGGGCGCCGCCCCACCATACCCGCCGTAGTACGAAGGGTTGTGGTAGCCGCCGTAGCCCATGCCATATCCTGCGGATATAAAGTATAAAATTAATATCACAGAAGATAAGATGCTAGGACACTTAAGCTTCGGTCAATTATATACTACAAGTATATTAATATTTTCTTTGCATTGGTAGTTCTCTTTCGTAGCACTACAGTAATGCCAGTTATTATGCGCGAATTAGTGTACAAGCACTACTGTTTTCTGGTCTGAAGGGTTTTCTATCCAGTAGAACTACTGGGCACTGAGATTAAAGACTCACACAACAAACAAAGACAACAAGCACAGTTCGGTGACGTTTGTTGAAACTCGTGATACTTATTATCAGGCTAGCGACTGGTTTGTCTTGTCACTCCTTGCATAAAACAATATGGACAAATTCCCTTTCGTAATGTCATGAGAGATGATTAATAATTACCTGGCGGGTACTGTCCATAGTGGCCTTCAGGAGGCGTGGTGGCGGGGTAGGGCCCCGCAGGCACGGGGCTCGGCGGTATCGCACTCGGGGGCAGCCCACTCGCCAGCAGCGCGGGTTTGCTCATATCCAGCCCCGCCGGGGACGGCGAGCCCGCGGACATCAAACCACTGTGACTCATGTTCAACGGCAAAGCTGACGGCACAGCCGGCTGTGCCTTGCTCGGATGACTCATATGAGAAGCCATAGAAGACTCGTGCCGACCCATTCTAGATAACCCAGGGTTCTCTATAGGAGCTACCGGGGCAGTGCTCCCTTCAGGCCTTAGTTTCTGATGCCCGGTCCCGGAGCCTAATAAACTAGACACGCTATGAGACATGGCCGGCTGCCGAGGCACCTCGCTCACTTGAGATTCTGGATCCTCCACTTTGTTAGGTGACTTCTTTTTCTTAGATTTGCTAGTCTTCTCGTCGTTAGTAGGAGAGTATGATTGCGTTATATCGTCTAAGTTTTTCCGTAAGTCCGGCATGCCTTCTTTGTTCAGGAAGCTTGCAGTTCGTTCTAGTTGACTCAGGCTCGATTCAGGTGGTCGCGTCGCCGTCGTTCGCTGATGCCGGTAGTTTTTCAGTAGATTGATCTTTCGTTCGATACGGTCGCCCGGCCTGTTGCTGTTAGCGTTGTCCGACTGACTCATATCGTAGGATTTCGAATAATCAACAGACCGCTCTTCAGAACTTCGACTTTCTAGAGCCTCTTCTGAGGGTAATTTTTCTTCGGTCGTTAAAACTATTGAGTCTCGCGACTCACTTTTGGCTCCTGGTTTGGCCTGGTCCTTTTCTTTTTCTTCACTTTGACTTTGTTTTTCTGGCGCTTCCCTTTTCTTTTCTTTGTCTTCTGACTCCGAACTTTTCGTCTTATCATCAGTTGTATCTGTTTCATTTGACGATGACGATGCTTTAGCCTCGTTAGAATTCTCTGGTTTACTCGTGTCTTCCTCGTCGCTGTCCAACACATGAGTGTCTTCTTCAGAATCTACTTCCATTTTAGTTTTGGTATCGATTGGTTTCTTTACTTCTCTGGGTATTTTAGTTATACTGACAGACCCAGGGAGAGAAGGCCTGAGCAATCTCCCAGGCATGGGCGACCTTGCTCTCATGTTGCTGAACCTATTGCGCATTTCAGCTATTTTCTGAGACATCATGTTAGGTCTTATTTTATTAGAGCCGATCATTCCGGGCCTATTCAATATTCTTTGGAATCCTGGTCTGGGACCAGATTTGGAAGTGATTGTGATAGCCGAATTATTTTTGAGAGACCCCGGGATGTTGGCCGGTGATGGGCGACCGCCTAGAACTGGAAAATAATAAATTTTAATATTTTGAAAATGATAAAGCTAAACTTAATCAAATCGACGTCTTTGTACTCTTGCAGCTAATGAAACTCCACGTTTATTAGAAACGTAAATAAATAAACATTTTTCTATTAAGTGCGTATACTCTGTAAGATACAGACATACATATAGGCAAAATGATATGGTTTTAAATAAGAGAACTTAAATTGTTTAATTTACTCACTTTTCTTTCCCAAAGGACCATCCTTCGCATCTCCCTTCTGTCCGCCCAACCCCTTGAAGGATGTCTTGATAGCAATAATCTTTCCTGATTCCAACTGCATGTAGATTCCCTTTGGAGATTTCAACACCATCACACGTTGTCCAGCCTTCAGAACTATGTTGGTCTTCTCAGCCGAGTTGGTGGGTATCACAACGTCTGTGCAACGAAAGAAAATAAATTTAAAAGTTCTTATCCACTTATTATAGTATATGTGCAGACAAGTTGATAATGGCTAAAAGTCGCGATTGTAATGCTTATATTCACTACAACACATTTCTAGGGAAATTTACTTCAATAACTGAGGCTTCTTAATATTATATATTTATGGGCAAGACAATCATCTCCAGGTTTTGATGACTGAATGGGTTAGTGGTCTATTTGTAACTTGTAAATGTGTATTCTAAGATTAATAATTACAAACAGTTATTTCACCGCAAAAATCTGTAGTGATGATAATATCCTTCTTATATTATACTTATTTAGTCCCTCGAACTATTGGCGTCTCGGGCCTAAATAACTTACTTTCATCCCTAGGGTAACAATGTACTATTGTAACTCTTTCAGGATACGACCTCTAGTAGAGAGAAAAGGTCATGAGGCATGCACGAATCCGCTCAGAGTGTATTGTCTTGGAAGAAGAAGTGTATAATCCTGTACCTAAGGGTAGAGTCATCTCCTGAGCGGTCATGCCCTGTCGGCGCCACACGTCGGCCGGTATCCAGCGCGCTCCGTGCTGCATCGGGCGCACGGACGCCACGGGCCGCTGCACGATGCTGCCGTCCGCCGTGCGCACCGTACGGTAAGCTGTCGTCGGCTTGGGAGCTAACGCTGCCTTCTTTTCCAACTCGTAGCTGGAATTAAAAGGGTCAGAATTCTTAATTTCAAGTAAGTTAGAGTCTTAGTTTATCTGCGTCAATGAGCTTGAGGTTCCGGTGAAACCATAGCAAGGTGATTGAGTTTTCTTTGTGTTTAGGTTAGCTACTACATTCGAATAAAAAATCTGTCGCAAAGCACATAACGATGTGTTCTGGCAGTCGAGTCGAGTCTGTGTGTATGTTTGATGAAATTTGGTGTGAAGATCCAAAGTCTAACCTAACCTGACTTTGGATTAACAAATAGGCTACTTTTTATACCGAAAACAATAGTGGTTCCCGTGAGATACGCAAATACCTACAAAATGTATGTTGCTTCTTCACACTCCAACGGCTGGACCGATTTTGATGAGATTTACTATGAAAATAGGTTAGACCTTGGATAAACACATAGGCAAATTTTTATCCCGAATTTACTTATTTTGTTCCGGATTAACGCGGGTAACACCACGGGGCGCGACTAGTTATAAAATAAATGTAACCTTACCCTCTTTGCGCCAATCGTTTCTCGGCACTGGACAATTTCTTCTCTTTCCTATCGACCAGCAGAGATTCGTGTTGGAACGGCTCCTTGCTCAGCCACTTGCCGTGAAGGGTGATCACACCTTGCATTAGCACGTCCAAATATTTATCTTTGTGCTCAGATAGGTCTTTAATTTCCGATTCCTGAAAACCGAAAGAATCGGATCGGTACCACCATCTGATATTAAATCAAATCATTTATTAACCTTACGGCATCGTGCCGTAATGGGCAAGTCAAATTACAATTATTCAATATTACCTTTAAATTTATAATATTTTTAATTTAAAATTGACATTTTCATTGTATAATGTGACATGTATTATTTAATTATCTGTAATGCGAAATGAATAAAAAGCCAAGTAATAATACGTAATAATTTATATACACATGTCTAGATTATAATAGATAGTCAAATTACAGTGTCAATAGGGCAAGTGAAATTATAAATTACTGTCAATCTTAATAACTGTCTTATAGCTAGCGTCATTACTATTGTCCATATTGGTAAATATATTTGTTAAAATAACATTATATAAATGAACATTATTAACAATATTAGGAGAGTACATAATATAGAACGGGTAAGTAACTCGGCTAAGGTGATCAAAAGAGATCATAGAAGTTAAGCAATGGTTTAGATGGGTGTTGCAAAAGACTCATTTAAAAAGTGTGTAAATGCTACTGGGCGCTGTGGGTTGGATATTGAATGATACCGGTTATTATTTAGCTTAGTACAAACAGTTGTTAAGCTAAGTTAGAAGACATAGGGAAAACATGTCGGGCTAATACCGACAAAATAAAAGGAAGTGATAGCCGGTTAAATAAACATTCAAATTGCCGAACGAAAGTTTTAATACAGACATAGGGAAGATTCAACACCAGTGCCTGGCTAGTTAGCTCATACGAAGAAGAAGTAATATGATGGACAGCCCCCAATTATAGCCAATTCATCCCTATTATTTATCGTTTAAATAGGTGGGATAAATTTAATATAGTTTAGTTATAAATTTAGTTTCCAAAATGGGTATTATTATTTTTAGTGTTGTTCTTTAGACGGTATGTACATAAGTTATTTTTTCAATAATTTTAAGCGTTTTTCATTTATAACTATAACACTGTAAATTGTTGGTTTGCCCTTGTCAACGCCTTGCCCTTGTCAAAGTGTGATGCTCAAGTTATCTGATTAAGATGTATCAAGGCTTACGATGATGAGACAAAAATAAATAACTTATAACCCAATGAATCTAGCGTAGTAAGAAAGAATCAGAAAGAATAATTTATTTTGTGACACGAACAACAAAGAAAAAAATAATACACAAGAAACATAAAAGAAAACATTGACGAGCCACAAAACCAGCCCCAGCTCAGCGTGTGCTGAATGCAAGCAATCAGCGCTGGTCTTCCGTTAGTATGTACCTTTTCATCATTATCGAAGCAGAGATTGGTGATCTCTTTCATAGAGAGCACGGCGTCAGGGTTACACTCGTCGACCACGCGGTCCGCCATGCCCTGCTTGTTAATCTGTCTGTCGTAGATCTTCTTCTCTAAGCAACAGTCCATCACGAAACGATACACGAAACACGGCTTCTTTTGACCGTATCTGAAAAGATGTACATAGCTCATTTCATGCATTATCAACATACTTAGTTAAACACAAGGCGGAGAGACACGGACAGATAGACCGACGCCCACCAAGCTTTTGAATAACAGTCATTAAATATTTTTTCGTTTTCTCGAAATCATGAACTTCATCATTTAAGGCTTTCCGAGCCCCATACTAAATGCTTCTCAGACTGGCAACCATTTCCTCTAAGATTTTTAAATAGTAATAACTTAACATAAACTTAAAATGGTCTAATTGGGGCGCGAAATAAATAATATTATACATTTTTTATCGCAAAACAGATATATCAGCGTGATTTTTTCCAGCAAAATACACATGTATGTGTGCAGTGCAACAACTTAGCTGTTCAGTTGACAGTGTCGCTAGTGGAGATTTGTTGCCACCTAAGAAAGCTGTCGAACTTGTAATTCCAATTTTGGCCACCTGAACAGCTAAGTTGGTGACATGTATACGTATACATTGTTAGTTTCCGTTTCCGTTAGTGTCATTCTCTCTGCCAAACATGAACCCAAGCTTACCATCCGTAGTAATAAATCAACAAAATTCCGATAGATGGCAGGATCAAAAAAAGTATTGTTAAAGAGTTTGATGAAATTTATTTATTATTTTTAAATAAATTATTGCTATTTTTATATTAAGTATCGTAATAGAATTAAAAATTTAAAATATGTATAATTTTGTTTGATTATTTGAATGAAATTTAGTTATGTCAATGTCAGTTTGTCATATTTGACATACTTAAAAAAACGTATTTATATTGCAGCAATAATTTTTAGGGTTAGGTACCCTAAGAATGAAATTAATATACTACTGCGATCTTTTCTGTACTTATAAGATAAAAACGAATGCCTTTTACAAAATATTCGTTGTCTGTCTTTCTGTCACCAGGCTTTTTCTTATACACTTTGATAGCTGAAAATTTCACAAATTATTTGTTTCCGTTGCCGTTATAACCCAAGAGTATACAAGTACTAGATACGCTATAACAACAAATACTAAAAACAGAAAATATACAAATATAAAGGGTGGATGACACGTTTTTAAAGTGTACCTTAAAAGACGTGTTATATTTTGTATTTTTGCTCAATATCAAAAACGATAACAGGACACTAAAGAATTCTACAGAATATTAAGCTACGTATTACCTCTTTTTACTCTATCTTTACAATGACACTTGGTAGATTCTTTCATGATTTCTCTCTTTCTTTCTTTTAAAATAAAATGAATGTTTGATATGGGGTTCCCATACAAAAAACATGTTTTTTCGCCATATTTTAATAATGGTACGGAACCCTTCACGCGCGAGCCCGGTTCGTACTTGGCCAATTATATCAAATTTTTATACCTACGTCTTTTGTTTACCTATCAATATCTTTAACAATCTCATAATTACAATAGGCTTGTTTGTTTGTTTGTTTGGATGTTTTTATGTTTTTTTGACGCGAATAGGCTCCGAAACTATTGGACTAAAATTAAAAATTCTTACACCGTTGGGAAGTTACATTATCCCCAAATGACATAGGCATTATATTTTGTTGCAAAGGGTAAGAAATTTTTATTAAGACTCTAGTAATGTAACACAAGGTATAAAAAAGAGTAAAAAATTTGTTTCATCGCATGCGCTAAGAAAAGTTAGTTGTGGCGGGTGTCGTTTAGTATGTCTTGAGAGCAGCGGAACCCATATATACAAAAAAAAACTTTAATCTATGTCAAAATTATAATGCGATAAAGTTTAAATGTTTGTTCGTAACGAATAAAATATTACACTTCTGAACGACTTTCAAACATATCTCCTAGAATTGATTTTTTTTTATGCCCGTGCTAAGCCGGGACGGGCCACTAGTGTATAATTATATCAACGATACATGTAAACTGCCAGGTGTATATTTATAATAACTAAGATTTCGACAGGCCTCTTACCTTAGAATAATAATAATAGTTTTTTTTTATTTCAAATGAAGCTAAAATAATATCCATAGTCTATTATATATAAATTCCCTGATAATATGTAATTATTTACTTTTCTAATCATTAGACTTGAAGCTGTTATTCCGGATGAACCGATTTTGATGTTCTTAGCTATGTTTGATGATATTCGGATGTCCGCCAAAATAGCGGATATGATATTATTCGCAACTTTCCCAAATGAAATGGCTTACATTTTGGAATCATGCGAAAAATACAACTGTTTCATGCAATATGTTAGATGATTCGTGAGAAAAGTTTTTTCTTGTTACTCGTATCATGTACCCAATAGATTTATTTTTTAATTTCATTTGAGGTTTTAAGGTATGCACTATGAATATTAACATACACGAAAACGAAACCTATTGAAAATATTGACTTTCCCATAATATTCCTTTAAAAAAAAAGAGTTTCGTACAAAATAAAATAGCAAAATTAATAATTCATGAGATTTGAACCATAGTCAATACAAATCATAAAAATATTTCCTGTTCCAAAAATGCTTCCTCTACGAACGAGCCATATAATCGACAATTGAGCGTTCGAAATTGGCATGCATATTCAAATATGCTGAAGTTAAAGTGACAAAAAAAATTGTCAATGCTAGTGTGAGTGTAGCCGCATCGTCACAGAATAGATGATAGTAGATATGGGTTTTATATGGCTTTTTGTACATATTTGCTATCAACGCTTAATAAATGTTGTTTTGTGATGAGCCTTAAAAATGATACATTAACAGTAGTTTCCGCGAACCGATTCTAAAGTTACAAAAGAAATCACTTGGGATGCTGGGATGAATTAAACTAACTTATACCTATTTAACGCCATCTAGCGGCATATGAGCACTTGCAGCATGCTAGCGAACAACCTTAAGCATATTTAATTCACAAAATGTTAGAGGTCAGAAATCAGACGTCGTTGAACAATCATGAACAATTTTTGTCTTCTTGAAATCAAGGAACTTTATCATTTACGCATATTCATTAACACATTGTTAGAGTAAAAAATCAAACATTTTTAAACTTTAGGACTACTTGTCAAATATGGCAAGTATGTCCAACCAAGATCTATATATATCTCATACTTTTTCTGCATGATGAGGCGTGTTTTTTTTTATAAGTCTCACCTGTAAACTCTACAAACAGCCTGAGTGTCGTGGCAAGGGTTCCAACTAGCGTCGAACACTATCACTCTGTTAGCCCCCACCAGGTTGATACCGAGAGAACCAGCGCGCGTCGACACGAGGAATAGATAAATGTGGGGGTTGGCGTTGAACTCGTTTATAAGTTTCTCGCGCTCCAAAGCGTGTGTTGAACCGTCCAATCCTGAGAAGAAAATATTATATAAATAGATTTTCTATCAACTTATGAGAGCTTAGCAAAGCTCTGTTATAAATTATTTTTAGGTTTCGGTATCGAGGTTCATGTGAGCAACTGTAATTTAAATAGAATACGTAAATTGTATCGCTTAGCATGTGCCTATAATAATTTGACCTGTTAAACGTAAAACAAAATACTCACGATAGTAGTTTGTGTTCCTTTCCCACAAACAATTTGTTCCGGGAATATAATTACGCTCTAAAAAGTCTTCTATGAGATTCAATGTGAAGAGACTCTGACTGAACAGTAGTAATCTATCGCCCATTTTGATACTTTCATTCAAAATGTAGAAAAATAGCTCCATTTTCGCAGAATTTTCTATGATTCCTGGTATGTAGTCTTTTAATAATTCTGCTGCCCAATCATAGGTCATTTCTTCGGCTTTCTTAACCATTGCTAATTCTTCTTCTCGGTTTAATTTTTCTTCTTTCTCACTCTCCTCTGATTCAGATTCATCATTCTTTTCCTTTGACGTCTTTCGGTCTTTACGGCCTTTTGGTTTAGCTTTACTTTTAGATTTGGATTTGTCTCCTTTTTTGCTTTCTCCAGCCTTGGGTCGCCCTCTCTTTGGTTTCCTCTGGATTTCCTCTTCGGTTTCTGATTCGTCACTCTTTGTAGCTTCTTTTCCATCTTTGTCTTTAGTTTTAGTGGGTTCTGGCTTAGAATCCTTAGGTGGTGGCGTCTCAGTTTTGCAAGACTTCTTCGATTCGTCTTTGACTATCTTTTTTGTATCCAAATCGGCAATTTTGACCTCTCCATCTGATTCAGATTTGATCTCTGCTTTTTCTTCAGCCTTTAGCTTATCCAACTCAGTCTTAAGCTCTGTGATAGGCCAAGACGTAAGTGGACTACCCGAACTAGCACTGCCTAAAGGAGGTTTGGTTTCCAAATGCGGTGGGAAGTTGGGATATGCATTCGTGTAATTTGCACCACTGTTATCGCTTTCCTGAGGATTAGGGAATGGCGCATTTCCTGGGAAACCTTCGTAACCTGCATTGCCAAACTGAGCTGACTGAGCATTTTGTGGCATTGGTGGCATATTTTGACCTATCGGTGGTACATTTTGACTCATAGGTGGTACATTTTGATTTATTGGTGGTACATTCTGCTGCACAGTGCCTCCTGTCATATTGTTATGGATTATGCTAGAAGACACATTGTGTTCCATACTAGGCGGTGCATTCGGAGGCAAGCCTGCTTCAGTCTTTACTTCAGTTAGAGGAAAACCATGGGGTTCAGTTTTCACTGTGGGGTTTGGCACATTGTTCGCATTTTGCTGAGGCGGAGGAGCATTGTTAGAATATCCTGGATAATTCTGGGCATTATCATACTGATTGTATGGGCCGTGATTCGGCCCATATGGTTGCGCATTGTTTCCATAAGGCGGTGGACCATATTGGTCATTGGAGTATTCCTGGTTAGGCGGATTGGTCGGGTAAGGCCCTGGAGCATTAGCGTTGTATTCGAAACCTGGTGGTTGATAGCCTTGGTACGGGGGCCTCTGGTTAGTGTAAGGCTCTTGTCCCGCATAAGGTTGCATAGCATTTCCAGGGTAAGGCTGGTCTGACTGCGGCCCGTTGTAGTTAGGAGGATATTGTGGAGGGTTATTATAGCCTCCTGGGTTATTTCTATAATCGGGTCCAGGCTGATTGTTTGGATACGGTGGCGCTCCGGTACCTCGATAATCTGGAGGCGCTTGGTTATTCGGGTACTGCGGATTATTGTAATATCCTTGGTTTCCATAATACCCGCTGTTACCCCAATAATTCTGGTTGTAACCTTCAGCGTTGTTCTGTGGGTATTGGTTTGGGTAGTTATTTCCATAAGGCGGTTGCTGTTGATAGTAATTATTGTCGTAATTTTGGTTGTAGCCTTGATTTGGGGGATAATACCCTTGTGAGTTTTGGTAGTTGGGGAATGGGGGGTAGCCCCCTTGCTCAGGCCTGTAGCCGGGTGGCCCGTAAGGACCATTTGGGGGATAGTTGCCGTAAGCGTCTTGTCGCGGTGGCATTGGAGCTGTGGTATTCATATTTGGGGGTATTGTAGCTGCTGGTTTCTTTGGTCCACCCTGGAAAAATAGCACAGATACTTTTAACTCTATAGTCTTATTTCCGTAATGTGAAAATTTCTAAAATAATAATATGAATTGTGTGTGTGTGAAAAGTGCTTGCTAGGGACGTTTTTTTAATGAGACAGGTACCCCTGACTGCCCTATTACAACTAATACTGGTACTTTATAACAATATAAAGTAACATAGCATAAATTGTTTTATTATACCCGTGGTTTAGGCCCCGGTTTCCCTCGCGGTTTCCCATTCTTGTTCAAAGCAGGCCGTCCAGCTTTGGTGACTCCTCCAAGTTCCTCCAAATCTAAATCTTCTTCGATAGCTGCATTCACTTCGCTACGTTTACGTAGGAAATTATACAATACATCTGGGTGATTCCATATCTGAAATGAAAGCAAATAGTTGGTTGGGGACTAAATGTAGAGACTATAAAGATCTTTGTTTGAATTTGTAACATAATACGAATAATAAAACCGATAAAAGTACAATAAATGTATAAAACCTACAAATTCTTATACTAATTTAAACATTCATATATTAATATAAATGTTATCTAAATATATGTTTATATTTTTACACACCTTGCAGCAAATAGCAAATGCTTTCAACGGGTTTGGCACCGTGGTAGAACGAACTACCTCATTCATGAATTGCTCGTACAGTTTCCTTTGCAACGGCGTCATTCTAATCAAGAGAACATATTCCTCTTTCTGTGGAAGTGTGGATTGGAGCACAGCATGCGACCGTCTGGAAGCAAAAAAATGCAAAATAATTTACATAGGTAGCCAAATTATTACTGCCAGTACTACATTTCTTGGGCTTACTATCACCTATATAATAAGTATGGGGTGGTCACTACTCTTATCTGAGAGGTGAAACATTAAAAACATCTAAACTAGCTACTTACTATCCAGGTGGTAACGTTATTCAGTAACGCATCTAAGCCCTTTACAAATCAATCAATTAATCAACCTCGTATATAAGTTACAGCATCCTTTTGAGGATTTATTTTTGGCTTACATTTGACACGACTCACTTGATGTTAAGAGAAGTTGCAGTCTAGGATGGAGCTCTCTTGTCTAATTCACTTTCACCTTGTAGACACAGTGAGGTTGTATTACATTGAGAATAGGGATTCCGGCACGCAGTGTCATAGTTTGGCCATTCGTACTATATTTATATTTGTTAAAAAAAGATGTTCTTGACTCACCTTTGCACAAAACCGACCAGCAGTGAATGTAACACGTGAGCCCTATATCTCATGAGTCTAATATCTTGAGGCGTAGAGTCTATGCACTGTCCATTCTGTATCGGCCGCTCGAACATGTTGCAGAACTCAGTCTTGCTGCCCAGGTAGTTGGGTCGGACAAAGTCAACCATGCACCAGTATTCTAGCAAGTTGTTTTGTAGAGGGTAGCCTGGAAAAATAAAACAAATAGCAATAATTAGGAATATAGCTCGATTCAAACCTGTTGACTTAGGCATTACTTTGCGGAAATCCTTTGATAGAAGGAAGAAAATCAGAAATATTTAGTCTTCAGTGGCATTTTCAGGTGTTGGCTTTTCGAACGATGAATCAATGGATTAGCATGTACACCTGAAAATGACTTATGAAAAGGCGAAACACAGCGGAATACACTAAATATTTCTGATTTTTTTACTGATGAGTTTTATTTACATACAAGCTGCGCCCCGCGGCGTTACCCGTGTTAATCCGGGACAAAAAGAAGTTATTCCGGGATAAGAGGTAGCCTTTGTGTTAATCCAAGATCCAACCTATCTTCATAGTAAATCTCATGAAATTCTCCAGCCTCGTCCAGCCGGAGTGTGAAGGAGTAACATTGATTATGAAGTTCTTTGCGTATTTCACGGGAACTACAACTGTTTTCGGGATAAAACCTATGTGTTTCCAAGCTTTCACACTACATTTCATCAAACCCGATTCAGCCGTTTGAGCGTGAAGAAGTAACAGCCATATACACAAACTTTCGCATTTATAATATTAGTAGGATAATATGCAGGTATAGATATTTGCTGGTTTAAGAAGTTTTGTATCTCACAAGATACTCGTATGATCATGGAAGCACTAGAAAATGTAACTACCAATATTCTATATGAGTGATTGTTTAGTATAAAACTTACCCGTCAATACAACTCGACGTTTCGTTCGCATCTGTTTCAATGCATATGATATGTTGGAGTGAGAATTCTTGATTCTGTGGCCCTCATCACATATTACTAAATCAGGCCCTGGCTTCACGAGCGCTTCGTACATTTCTGAAAACAAATGTATCGAATAATATAAAACACGAAATTAAAAGCTACAGACTTGAACACAAATAGGCAAGATAGCAGTTTTTAGGGTTCCATAGGTACCTAAAAGGTAAAAACGAGAGCCTCTGCCATAGCAATTAATAAGCCTCTGCTGTCTGTCTGCTGTCACAAGGCTGTATCTCATAAACTGAGTTAAATGAAATGAAATACAGCATTGTATTGTATAGCTAGAATGCAATATTTTTTACAAATAATATATTTCCGTTGCCACTATAACAACAAATACGAACAATTCAAATATTAAGGAGGCTCCCATATAATGAACATGTTTTAAATAAAGTAAATATATCAGAGCAGCTTAGTTAACTATCAGCGTAAAAGTGTAAGTCTCGAGTATTGCATAAGTAACCTAAAATACATTCTGGCATAAAACACAGGCTGTATTATTTCTTATGCTGGCTGATTGTGAGTTGTTAGATTAATTACTAACTTACCATCTAATAGTTTCTTCTCCTCGTCTGTTTGACTATTCTCGTTGTTGCCATCCTTTTTCATTTCATCTTTGTCTTCAGTCTTTACTTGAGAATCTCCATCCATTTGCTCTGGTTTAACATCTTCTGACATCTTAGATTGATTTGTTATATCAGAACTCTAGAAAATTATTACAAAAATAAAGCATGATGCATAAAAGTATAACTATTTAACTGATTTCAGTTTTAAATTCGGTTGGTATGTTTTTAGCTTATAGGCAACTCCGTAATTTATGTATAGATTCTTGTTTATTTGGCATGATAAAGGTAAGTGAAATAATGCTTGTTAAATCAAGTTATTGTATTTTTCTTTGAAGTATTATTTATAAATTGTTTTTGAACTCAGTATTTAAAGTACAAATAAATATATTTAGAAAGAAAGAATCATTTATTTTGTGACACAAATAACAGAAAAAAATAATACACAATAAACATAAAAGAAAACATTGATGAGCCACAAAACCGGCCCAGCTCAGCGTGTGCTGATTATAAACAAGCAAAATGAATGTGTACCTGTGTATCTTCGTTGCCAGCCTCTAGCCCTTTCTTTTCTTCCTTCTCTTTTTCCTTCTCAGCTTCTGCCTTTAATTCGGCTTTTTTCTTCTT
The DNA here is from genome assembly GCA_035578125.1 of Mellilla xanthometata. Lineage (NCBI taxonomy): Eukaryota > Metazoa > Arthropoda > Insecta > Lepidoptera > Geometridae > Mellilla > Mellilla xanthometata. Next base: position 8,595,223 of record JAPUBQ010000008.1, read on the forward strand.
ACGAGGTTTTTTGTCTTTTTTCATACTTAGCAATCTGTATAACTCATAGCCTATCATAAGTACTCCTCCAGCTGTCGCCCAGTCCTAAAACACATACATATTTATACATATAAACAATGAATACAACATATATATATACTAGCTGACCCGGCAAACGTTGTTTTGCCTTAATAATTATTTCTAAATATACAGTAGCCGATTCTCAGACCTACTGAATACGCATATAAAATTTGGAAAAAATCGGTCAAGCCATTTCGGAGGAGTACGGTAACAAACACTGTGACACGGAAATTTTATATATAAGATGTACATTACATACTCTTGACATTGCGATCTTAAATTACATCTATCTCTATCTAACATGTTTATTGTCGTCTCCTTCTTCTCGTATGAGCTAAATGGCGGAGCTCTAGTATCGAGTTTTCAAGCAGCCCGAAGGCCTCTGAATTGGCTTAACGACTGCTTGCCCTAAGACAAACAGCCGGGACTTATAGTATAACATGTCTTTAAAAGGTAGCGTCCAGATGAAAAAACCACTTTTTTTAAATCAATCGTCTTGTGCATGGTCGATCGTCATGTGCAATATTTAACGTCGGGTAATGCATGCGTGTGTTACAAAAAATGGCAAAAATGTACAAATACCTTAACGACTTTGGCTCTCATCTGCAGAGTCTTATGGCTGTCGTTGAGCACGTATATAGGGAAGTTCCTCGCGCGCACCTCCCCGTGCGCCGCCAGCGGGCTGGTGCTCGCATCCAGCGGCAGCCACATGTTGAACTCTGCCACCTGGGGGATACAACAATTTATATAAAAAAAATGTGGGAATTTCCTGCGACAGCAAATTTCCCTTGTCATACAGCAATTTCATTTATTATTTCTTAAATGATATTCTATCAAATTTGTTTCCATGTGAAATGAACACATGCACAAACACGCCCATTCACGTTTATTTACGTTTTAAATATTATTGCATAGCTATAAATTATAGTGGGAAATTTTTTTTTGGTCATTACATGTCAAAATTATTCATGTCAAAAACATTTAAAGTTAGGAAAACCCACCCATGACCGTACCTGGTGCGAAGATGCCCATAGCAATGGCTATCCTCTGCACCAAGTACGATCGAGAACGGGGATCCCCTGTCCTATCGACTAGTCTTCGCCCGAGTTCATCTACTCTGGGAAATTAATTTATAAATCTATTAATTAATTGACATTTTGCACACCACATATACCATAGCCTACAAGGAACATTTTATAACATTTTCCATGTTTTTATATTACCTGTGGCTACGCAAATAAATTATTTCATTTCATGTATCGTTCTCTGGTACATACCCAATTCTGTAACGTGTTAATCGGCATGATACACAGGACAGTCTTGGAAGTAGTGTGACGCAGGAATATATCACAGAAGCAGACGATCTGCAAGGTTTTCCCGAGACCCATGGAATGGGCAAGGATGCAACCGAAACCAGTTGAATTCGAGAACCGCTCCGTCGATTCTATGATGTTGTCGAAAAGAAAACGAACGCCCCCGATCTGAGAAAAATAAATATTGCTGTAAATAATCACCACGAAATAATAAATAAGTAGTGTAAGTATTGAATAATAACACAATCCCATTTCTTCTTTGACTTAACATTTTCTCACTAAATTCTTAGTTATATACAATTCTAGAAGAATAACATATAAATTTAAGAAAACCCGCATACAGGCTAAGGTTAAGGTCAAAAAACAAGGGTTATTACAAAATGTGTATATTCAATAAGCTCTTGGCAGCTATAACATATAACATTTTAGAACTACAATATTGTGATTTCAAACACAAAATTTGTCACTTTTTATGAGATGCACGCTTTTTATTCAGTTAATGAATTTATGTCAATCTTCTAGTACATAGTATCTAAGTATCTTAATTTTATTTTAATGATTCCAATAGCTGATATAAAAAGCTTTATTATGATTATAATGTAGGTACATATTATTTTAATGACTAGCTATGCCTTGCGGTGTTACCTGCGTTAAACCAGGATAAATAGTCTATATCTTAATCCAAGGTAAACCTTGGAAAAACTGTCTGTTGACTGTTTTAAACTGTCTTTATACCAAATTTTATCCAAATCGGTTCAGCCGTTTGAACGTGAAGATCTAACAATCATACACAATTACACACAAACTTTCGCATTTATAATATTAGCAGGATAAGATTAATCCATTGTAAATTGACTTGGTAGTATGGCCGCGATGCCGTAAAGTTGATAACTAATTTGATTTGTAAAATACCTGATGAGGTTTGATAACTCTTGCAATTTGAGGTGCCAGGAAAATATCTTCTTCGTTTTCAGGATGACCAATGTTAATCTGGACCCGGCCTTGCTCGTCGGGGATGTTGTAAGCGTCGTTGACATGGAGACCTGCGGGTGAAGTCTTCAATAATTACCTTTTATATATGGGTGGGTATAGGCCTCCTCTCCAACACATTCATCTAGTACAGTGTCCAGTCAGTTTCCTCACTTGTGCAGAACTACTCTAGTTTTGATAAAATAATCTTAAAAAACCCCGATTCAACATAATGTGATGGTAGCCTTCTTATTTGAAATGTATCACATAGTCTTCAATTCCTCAAGCTCTTTCATTTGATACCCATATAAGGGAAGTTGCGAAAAATTCGTGATCACTGCCAAACTTTGAAATTCCTTGCCGAATTCCCTGTTCCCCAAAAACTTTAATCTAGCGATTTTCAAGGCGAGAGTGTGAAACGGTTACTTCTAGGTAAGCGCGATCCACCGTAGACCTCAATATCACTTACCATCAAGTGAATTGTGGTCAAGCGCTGACCTATTCAGAGTAAGAAAAAAAATAAAAATCAGGCATAGTAGTACATAGTAGTATTGTAGCGGTGGCCATCTTGATCCGATTTTCACCAAACATTACTAAGAACATTCCTGCCTTATACATCTTTCATGTAAAAAATAATCTAAATTGAAATCGGTTCATCCATTCAGGAGCTATGATGCCACTGACAGACACACCACATTCTTAGACAAGTCATAATTGTCACCCCATAGTTTTTGTGTTGGAGCTTAAAAATGAGAAAGGATATCGAAAGTTTTCAGTGTAGTTTACCAGAATTGTTAGGGTCCTCTTCAGCCTCAGGACTTGGCGGCACTTCAGAGTCAGAGAGCATGATGCAGTCATCAGAGTCTGATGATGATGATGACGATTCTTCACCGCTGCTACTGTCTACAATCTCTACAACCTGAAAATTTAATTTTGAAGTATTGGAGGATTAAAGTTATCTACTATTTTTCGAAATAATAAACAAATATTTAAGAAAGTTTCCGTTAATAATCATTGCCTTGATTTGAACCGGCATATACTGGCACCGATGGCTATTTCAGATTTAAGCTCCCAGCACCTCTGCTATTTGTGATTATTTTCAAATTATATGTAAATAAATAATTAAAAATCTCTGGGTAGTTGGAGCAGTGAGGCGAAGAAATTTGTCCACGAGATAGGTCTTAGGTTAAATAACATCACCGGTGACTCCCGCTCCGGGTCGTTCTTGGTGCAGAGGTTGGCCATAGCTATTCAGCGCGGTAATGCAGCGAGCGTGATGGGCACCTTTGCACCGGGGGCGATCAGGGGCGGGTTATTTGATTAGTATTAGTTTTAGTTTTTAGTGTGTGACATTTATATTGGACGTAATTTTATATAATTTTATTGAATAAATGATTTGTAACCCATTAAAAAAACATTGGTATATAACACCAGTATGGTTAGTTTCCAAATTTTAGTCTTCTGCCTTTTTAGGCCTCTGATAGGGCTTGGTTGTACATTGATTTGAATTAAATAGTTTTGATTCATACATATTAAGCCATAAGTGTAAGCCATATTAAAATTTCATACCAACCTCTTTCTTTTCTGCCTTTTGATCTGTTCTCACTGACCCTGAAGTTGTAGGTTTAGGAAGCTTAGTTACTTCTAGTTGTCCATGTTTTGATGTAGCCTTCTTTGCTTCACCTGATGGTAATTTCACCATCACAGTATTTGGCAAGCTAGAATAAAATAAAAGTTTAAAAATAAACCTTAGCACTAGCAGTTTCCTTCGCAGTACACATCGCAAACAAAATTTCTTGGAATATTGTTTGTAATTACCAAAACTTTATATCTCAACTTTAGCTTTATATAATGAATTATACATACTTTAGTTTCTGACCAGCGCCTCCTTTTTTGAGAAGTGAAGATCCTCCTTGCAGGAGGGAGATTGTCTTTTGGTGGATTTTATTTTGTCGATTGAGAGCAATCTGTCTTTGAACCTGAGAACAGAAAGAATATTTAGACACCAGATTCTCAACAAAGAATAAAGAAATGTGATTAAGTCGAATGATTACTAGATTTTCAGTTGACATCCTAAAATTGGGTAAATTTTATCAGTAGACATTTAAATAAAATAATTGACAGATTTAAATAATTAATTGATACATTTAAATAATATTTTGGTATGCAACAATTTGTTATTATCTCAATCTCTCCAAGTTTTAAATTTAGAAGGAATCATGGAGCATTTCTTATTAGTTTCAAAAGCTTTGACATTGTTGCAATACTCAGCTAGGTTTTAAAGATAAGCAAAGTATAAATAAACAGTAAGTGACATGTATGAAAGCTAATATTACAACTGGCCTATCTCTTCCTATACTATAGATTGTTATACATATAGGAATAACTGATATGGATATGATGAGCTTATGTTTATTGCAGACATTTGCAAGAAGATAAAACAAAGAGTAAATAGGTTCCTTCTAGGCAAACATGTTACATTTTAGACCACCATAAAGCTTAACATATGCCTATTCAACATTAAAAGTAAGACTGTAATAATACAGCATTTAGCAGAAACATTAATAAAGGCATATTCTAAACAAATGGTAATATGTGATTTGCTAAATTATGTCAGCTGATCATAGATCTTGTTAATAGAAAAAACATTGTCAATTTAAAAAGATTATATATGAATATTTATATTGCTATAATTGAGGCAATGTTCCTCCTTTAGGTATAAGTCCAATAAACAAATATAAGACCTGTACCTCTCTAATTATCCGCTGCTGTTCCTGTACTCGGGCCAATCTCTCTGACTCCTGTCTCTGAGCTGCAAGTGTTGAGGCATCAAGATTCTTCTCGTCCATCACTTCCCTGATGTTTCGACGCACATTCAAAGCATTGGGATTGGCTGGTTTTTTCTGAAAGTCATAGGAAATATTGGAATTGGTACCAAGAATAAGTACTTATTCATTTAAGTACTTTTTCAGATTTTATTATGTATTGCAATGCTATTTGCATTAATCTGGGATGAAAATAAGGCTATGTATTAATTTAAATTCTAACCTATCATCACATCACATATAAAATCAGCACAGCTATTTGAGTGAGAAGGATTATGAAACACACACACTTAAAACTATTTTTCAACTATAAGTAATACTTATCATAAAATTATTTTCATAAAGTTATTTCTGATATTTATAGCTAAAATTATGACATGAAGTAAGTTAATTGTTTAGTTAATCTTAGAGTATTTCATTTACTGCTTGCTGAATGCAATGCAATGGACTTACAGCTACTATAAAAATGTGAGTGTACTTAGAGCTACTACAAAAAAAACTAGTATTTAATTAAAAATAGCAGTAAGTAACTTACATCTTCATCTTCCTCGGGTTTGTTCTCATCATTATTTTGGGCTTCTTCCTCCTCACCCTCTTTTTTCACAGGTTTCACACTAATCTCGCCCATTTCTTTTAATTTTTCTGCTAGGTCTTCAGAATAGTCTTGACTACTATCTTCTTGCTTCATATCCAATAACTCTTCAGCTGTTTTCTCTGGACACAAGTCACTTTGTTCAACTTCAGATATTTCTACATTCTTTGTCAAATCTAAATCTCCTTCGTTTATAATATCACTAATAGAAAGAGTTTTAGGTTCTTCGGTTTGTTCAGGTGCAGGTTGCGGCATAACAGGTGCCTCTATTTCCTTTTCTTTCTCTAATTGTACTTTTTTCTTTGCTTCCACAATGTCTCCAGTCTCGGGATCTATGTAACTCTCATTTTCCTCATTTAATTCTTCAATAGCATTTGGATTCACAGTAAATTCTTCCTCAGACAAGCCATCACTGTCTGAATCACTGTCTTCACTAGAAAATTCACTTAATTCTAATAGGCTGTTACCAACTAAACCACGGATTGAAATACCAGTGTCTTTTTTTAATTTCTTGGTGAAGTCTTGAAAGGTTTTGACTGCTTCCATTTTTCGCTTGTGGGACATGGGTCGAGATCGCGGGGCGGCGCGCCGGCGGGAGTTCATAGCTGCTGCTTGAGCATAGTGCGCTCTCTGTATCCTGGCGATAGTCTCATCGTCATCTTCGCTGTCCATCATATCATCCTCCGAGTCGTCATCCTCCTCCACGACCCGGCCTCTCGACTTGTTCTTCGCCATCTCCTTCCCGCCGGCTTCGTCCATCACAACAACTCTACACTTGCGATTATAGGCACATTCATCAATATCGAGCTCGAACAGCAAGCATTGTTTCAATTGTCATTTTTCTTGCACCAATATCTAAAGCGCTTTCGACAGTAGCTGATAGAGTGACGTACTAATTTAGAAATAATAATTTAACACTCATAGATACAAACAATTTGTATTTTCAGTGAGCTTCTTTGTAGATATTTTACAGGACGCGGCTTGGTAAATCGAAAGAGAATTTTGCCGGATGACACCATACATCAAATACCTCACACTTGTGCGGATTGAATGTTTATAATATCAACATATGTAATTTAATTATCACTAAACAAATATCTGCAATTAAATTTTAGGAAGCCATTACTTCCGCAATAAATAGCCCTATTCAACTATTCATTCACTATACATTTGTGTATTCTACAAGCGTGTTTACAAAAATTTTACGCTTCTACGTCACAGCCATCAAGAAGCTTTTAATGGCTAACGGCAATAAAGTTTATTATCGTATACCATATTATTTCATAGCCTTCTAACATAGAAGCTACAATCTGTTTTAAAGCAAAGGAAATGCATCCTTGAGTACATGCACAGTACGTCAAAATATATGCTAGCAAACTTTTTAAAAAAATGGCAACATTATTGATTTGCTCTCAGTTGTTTTGCAAGGTTGGCACAATTGTAATTTTTTGACACAGATAAGTAAAAATGCAATAAGTTCATTCATCTCTACACAGATAAAAAAAGTTAAGGTCTGCGAACACTTTTTTTTCATCAATTTTGTCGTAGATGTAAAAAAATATTTATCGGTTTTTACTTTTTATTATATTCCTATTCTTTTTATTATATACCTAGTTATAAGCCAATAAATAAGTTATTAAGTAAGTTTACTGTAAGGTTCCTATAAAATGTAAAATATTATTGGGCAAAGCAGCAATAACAGGGCACTACGAGAACTATCAAGGGCATACAAATAAAACAACATTCCATCTATTTACATATATTAATAACTTTATTAAACAAAATGATTACTATTTTTGCCCCATTATCAATATCTTCAAGCAGCTGCTCCAACAAGACGTTGCTCTCGGAGTCTGAGACGGCGTTCCCTCTCAAACTCTTTCATGCGAATAATGTAACTGCAATCAAAATGTCAATAAAAGAATTAATATTATACCTGCTGTGTTTTAAGAAATAAAGAGCATTTTTTGCTTTGCAGGCACCTCAAATAGTGTTTTTATCATTCTTCTTCTTCTTCCTTGCCTTATCTCACTAGGTGGGGTCGGCACAGCAAATTTTCCTCTTCCACTCTCCTCTATCAGTCGTTGTCTCTACGCTCACTTCTTTCACTCTCATGTCCTCATTCACACACTCCATCCATGTCTTCTTAGGTCGGCCTCTTGCCCTTCTTCCTTGCACTTCCATTTACATACATCTCCTACTAACATGCATCTCCTCTTTACGCATCACATGCCCATACCACGCTAATCTCCCACTCTTTAGTTTCTCACTCACTGGTGCTACTTTCAAACTTCCTCTAATATACTCATTCCTTATTTTGTCCATTCTTGTCACTCCACACATCCATCTCAACATTCGCATCTCTGCCGCATGCACTTCTCTTACATGCCCTACTTTTGTTCCCCAACACTCAGATCCATACAATATGACAGGTCTAATGATCGTCTTGTAAATTTTCCCCTTAAGTTTAAGGGGCATTTTTCGATCTAGTGTTTTACCATTATGGTCTTTAAAAAAAATATATATTGTCATAGAGCATTACATCCCCCCATCTTATCTTTCTACATTCTGAGCTGATTGTGAATAAACATTAAAATACTTTAATGCCTTTTGATAATATTATGTACATATCATAAGCAGCCCACTTTACATTACCACTGTTGGGACTCGGGGTCTTCTCTCACTAGGAGAGAAAGATAAAGACCATAATCCTCGATGCTAGCCAAGTACATATTGGCAAATAACTCCAGTCATCTCAGACTTCAGTCCTCAAACATGTCGGTTTCCTCACAATGTTATCCTTCACCTTAAAGCAAGTGCAAATCCATACGAAACTTGAAAAAAAAGTCATTGGTGAAGGGCTGGGTTTGAACCAGGGGCCGTCTGATTGAATAGCAGACATTTTTACCTCTGAGCCACATATGTACATACAAATGTTACATCTTAATGTCAAATTGCTGAAAATAGTACTTACTCTTCATGCTCACAGTTTAAGTAAGCATGTTTCTCATGGGCGCACTTGTATATTAATGGCATGTTCTTGTAGCGGCACTCATGGTATGTCAGAAGCAGATGAGAACAGTAGTCTCGATGCTCTGGAGGAATCCTTGCAGACTCAAGTTCTTCAGGCTTGGCAATCATTTCTGGATGAAAATGGAGTGGTTTACGTTATTAAAATATAATATATATATATCCTTATTAAAACTCTATAATGCAACTTAACAATCAGAAAAAGCAATCATATACAAATATAGGTATTATGTTATAAATCTGATTTGATTTTGTTTCCAATAATAGTGAAACTAGGCTTTTGTCCATCAAATTATAAATATTGCACAGAAAATATTCATTGTAAAATAATAAACTACCTATTCCGAAACAGGGACCAAAAGCAAAAAATTAACCAAGGTTTTGTTTATATTTTTCTAACCTATGCATTATTGTTATGTAACTGGATTATATTATTTGTTATGAAAAGGCGCTCGATTCAGGTTTTCAAAAATATGTTGTATTGCTAGGATACTATAGATACCTCGGGGTTTTCTCTCAAAATTGAATCCAGCCTGGGGTTCGAAAGTGGGTTTGTCATCCATGTAGAGGTCTACATTTCGAGCGTTAAATGATCCCATAATCTGACCCATCTTGTCCTCGGTTTAGATCTTCTTCCAAAACGTATAAATTGCCAGATATATCTGGTTTTACTGACTTCCCTAAACTAAAACGGGTGCAACCCCCTTGTTTTCGAAACACTTGCTGAAAAGGCTATGTTCCACTTCACCCTTAGCATTAGCTTAACTTCTAGCTGTCAAAATGGTTATGCTAAATAACCATATTTGCCTTATCGCAGCTTGGAACATCAGAAAGTCTACCAACATGAAAGACGTAAATTGACCTGAAATTAAAGCGGGTAGATTCAAACATTTCATAAAAAATATCGGGTAGAAACAGTAATGTAATGTATAGACAGTAATGAAAAATGCATAATAGAAAATGGACGTCAAGGAACGTTTCACACAGAAAAATTTGAAGATCTTGAAAACGGTGGGCAAAGGAACATACGGGTACGGCGACGTATTATGAAATTGCAAGTATTATACCAATCAGCTCACTCAGCTAATCCTTATTCTAATGTTCCAGGGATGTTTACCTGTGTGAAAACCGTGAAAGAAAATTATTAACTATTGTAAAAGATATCGAATTAAATATCAAGATAAAAGACCACGATGCGGTAAGTTGTCATGAAGTCCAATTTATGTTCAAATATAGATACTTATTTTTCAAATTGTATTTTTCTAGGAGATAGAAAATGAAGTGAATATATTGTCTAAAATGAACCACCCTTATGTAATAAAGTTTTACGAATGTTTCTACACTGACAATCACGTTATGATATCAATGGAGTACGCCAATAATGGAAACCTAGCTGAATTCATGTTGGAGAGATATCCGAAATTACTGAAAGAGCAGGTAAATTATCTTATTCTTTATCCGTGGCCAATTATTTTGTAAGCATAATATTTAACTGTAAGTATAAAATGACAGCAAGCAGAGACCATCTAGATTCATCAGCATGTGCACTTCTGTCAGTTAATAGGACCTTATCATTAAGACTGCTGTCCGTCTGTACTTAGCTTCTACCAATCTCATGACCTAAGATAGTTAGGCAGTTAACATATTCGATGATGTATTCCTTTGCTGCTACAACAAAAAAAATAAAAGTAGAGTATTTATGTAAGTACATATTTAAAAGGGGCTCATAAAACAAACGTCATGTTTTGGAGTTTTTTAATACAAAATTGTACTGAGCCCTACGTGCGCGGCTGATAGTCGACACGACTATTTATTTGTTTTCATCAATTGTATATCGCATATACAATTTTGATTGGCGTAATGTTTACCATACTGGACTGCCAACCATAGGGTCTCGGGTTCGATTCCCGGCAAATCTTTGTGATGAACTAAATCTGTTGGCTTTCGGTTTGGGTGTTAAATACGTATCGATATAAAGTATTTATGTATATACATGTATGTAGTATATATGAGTTGTGTTAGCAACCATAATATAAACTAGAAATAGTTTAGCATGGGCTAACCAGCCATGTGTGAAAAGTGACCTAATATTTAAAAAATATATTTATAACACTTAAATACTTACTTTTCCAGGAAATCCTATTTCTCTTCGCGCAACTGCTTTTAGGAGTTGACTACATTCACAAACTGAATATAATTCACAGAGATCTAAAACCTGAAAATATATTGCTCTCTGGTAAATCTGGAGTTTTTGTGAAGATAGGAGACTTTGGGATATCGAAGATGTTGGCAAGGTATGATAGGTGTTGCGTGTCTAACACTTGAATATTTTGATCTATGGTCTAACATAAGCAGACCACTCTAAGTTCCCACTGCTGGCACTCGGGGCCTTCTCTCACGAGGAGAGAGATATTGGTCATAATCCACCACACTGGCCAAGTGCGGGTTGGCGGATGACACATGTCTTCGGATATTGTGGTCCTCAAACATGTCGATTTCCTCACGATGTTTTCCTTCACCGTAAAGCGAGTGCAAATCCACACATAACTTGAAAAACAAGTCATTGGTGTAGGGCTGGGATCGAACCAGGGGCCGTCTGATTGAAAAGAAGACGTTTGTACCACCGCGCCACACTCGCTTTTTATGGTCTAACCTCGCACATAAACTTATTACTTACCAAATCCGGTATTCGGCAACTGTCGCTACTGCCCAAAATAATATACACTGCTATTTAGTCTTCTAAAATCTACTTCTGTCGCGACGCTCAGCATTGTATTTATTGGTAACAGTGCATATTATCATTAGTAGTGTTGTAAATACCAGAGATGTTAGAGGTTCAAAGAGTGCTTTTATTTCAGTGCAAAAAAAACATCGACAGTGATTGGTACACCCTATTACTTGGCACCGGAATTGTGCGATGGAAAACCCTATGACACGAAGAGTGATGTGTGGGCTCTAGGGTGTTTGCTTTATGAAATGTGTACACATAAACGAGCTTTTGATGGAGAGGTAAAGATATTTTTAATTTTAGGACTGTTTGAGCTACCAGACTTACCCATCTGTTCTGAGATCTTTTGTTTTTAGGGTTCCGTACCTAAAAGGACCCTATTACTGAGCATTCTCTGTCTGCCACCAGGCTGTATCTCAGAAACTGTGATAGTTAGAAAGCTACAATTTTCACAGGTTATTTATTGCTCATGCCACTATAACATTTTTTTTTTGCTTTATATCAATAACGGTAACAGGAGGACGCTTGTTCATAGAATGTATGGATGTATATTAAAGAAATAAATATTTAAAGGGGCTCCCATATAATAAACTAAACATTTTTAAGCAAAAAAATTGCTTATAACGACATTTGGTAGACCCTCATTAACATTCACAAAACATTCAATTATGCATTAACTTCAAAAATTAATATTTAAGTGGGCATACAACAAAGGTTTTTTGATATTAATTTAAGATAATGGTACGGAACACTACATACGCGAACCCTACTAGCACATGGTATTTTTTTCTGTATTTCAGACATTGGTTGGCCTAATTAAGACCATAATAAGTGGCAGTGTCCATCCAATTGACCTGACAGTCTATGAAAGAGGTATGCAAGACTTAATAGACTCTATGCTATCTATACTCCCAGATAAGAGACCTACGATTAAGGAATTGATGGGGCGAACAATATTACTAAGACCTATTTACACAGTTTACTTGGACGCTGGATGTGAAGACTTACTGTGTATGAAAATTGATTGATATAGTGTGATAAATTAAATAAATTTGTGATTATGGATTAATGAACAGAATTGTATTAATATGATGATAAAGATTATAATTAAAACAAGTGACATGCTATAAATAAGCTTTTATTAAGAAAAAAGTTTTTTTTAAACAATTTAGGTTTTGCTGAGATATACTTAGGTAGTTCTAAAATATATGATGGGCATAGAATGTTCTGATTCAAGCCAAAAAAATATTTCTTGGCTTGGGCCGAATAATTAATTATCTAGCAGGTGTCAGGTGTATCTGTTCTTTTCTCAACACATCTGTAGTGTAGTATCTGCTTTTCAATTTAAATATTCTGCCAGTATCCAAGTTTCAGTTCATTCCAGCTTAAATCTAACTTAAAATTACGAAAAAAAAGGTAACGCTATATCTGTTCTTACAGCGATAGAATGGAGTGCATGTAAATGTTCTTTTTAGCCATTGTTTTGATCAGTTTCCATTTCCTCGTCCTCCTCTCTCTCTGAAATGATAAGAACAAAATATGTCAAGAATATGTTAATTTAAGATTATTATCTTTTGCAGCCGTTAGTAACCACCATTCACCATATCTGTGAAATTTTAATTCAATTATCAGTTATTAGCTTATTTTATTCATTCAATTTTCAGCAGTTTCATGACGCGCTAATTTTGGTTATCCAAAATAAGTTCCACTGGATTTAGAATGAGCTAGGGTGTTGCTTACCATCCAGCGAATGACTGGCTCTTCTCGTCACTCCGTATCATCATAGGTAAAACAATCAGAACACTTTATCAAAACTAGTAAATGATATAAAGTCTCTTAGTAAAGTTAGTACAATAAATAATATAAAATCTTTAAGTTAAGTTATTGACAACAAAATTAAATAAATAATAAGGTTCTTACGTTGACCGTTGTTCTGTGTTGGTGGCTGTAAGGGCTTCTGACCAGGAATTTGACCGGACTGCAGCATCCGGGTCAGACGCTCCACCTCTGGCAGAGAGGAGGCATTCTTGATCGCCTCTCTGATCTTGTGGATCTCTTGAGGAGTCAGGCCTGTAATGTTTGATATTCATTTTAAATGTAGATAAAAGAGATAGTAACTTACTCGTAACTTCATTAACATCTTGGTGCCAAATGGTTATTCTCAAATATTACTTGTCTCAGAATGCAACTGTGGGCAATGAGAGTTGCAGTCAGGTGTACTAGCTGCTAGGCTTATAATAACATGTACTTACTTGTAACTTTAGGATCAGGCATATTGCCTCCAGGCACAAATGTCTTTGCTTTCTTGGTGATCTCCTTGTGTATTTCTTTCCCCTTCTTACTCTTGAATAAGGTGTTAGCTTCTTCTCTTTCCTTCTGCTTGATCTTTCTGAAGTCCAACAGTCTTAGCCCGGGTAACTTGAACGCAACATAGGCTCTGAAACAAAATATAAGCATTATACAAGTAAATATCTTCAAAAGTAGGAAATATCTTCTGGTGCACATAATAATTAAAATTGTTGAAATAATTTATAATTTTATAGCTACTTGTATTAAAGAAACAATTATAAGTAAGATTGCGACATACTTGATGGTGACCTATCATATCCCTTGGATACAACAATACCAATATTATTTTTGTACTTTCACCTGCTCTTCAAAGCATTACAGTTGTCTAGCCATTAATTCTAAATAATTCTGCTGGACGACGATTCCCTTAGAATGGCTGCGGGATACTGACTCGGGTGTGTAGTCTGTGAGCCTCATCGTTGCGTCTGTGGCGCAATGGTAGGAGCGGATGGCCTACATGCCTTGAACTGTTCCCTGGTGCGCGGGACGAAGACCTCGCCATCATGCTATAAACGAGATCATCAGGAGAGCTCTCGTCCTCACTCCGTGTGTGCTTAAGCCTCCAGGTTTGTCGCGCTCTGACGGTAAGCGACCGGATGGACTGACGCTTATTCCATGGCAGAAGGGATGGTGCCTAATCTGGGATGCCACATGCGTAAGCACCTTCGCATCTTGTCATCTTCCAGCCACTCAGAGAGCGGGCAGCGGAGGCTGCTGCGCTTGGCAAGCACCAGAAGTACTCTGCCTTGGAAGTCGCATATGAGTTCGCGCCGTTTGCTGTTGAGGAAGCGGGGCCTTGGGGAACCGAAGCAAGGAAGTTTGTGGCAGATCTCGGGTGGCGTTTACGAGATAGGGGGCGAGATCCGTGGGCTGGGGAATACTTGCGGCAGCAAATTTCTCTCGCGATTCAGCGAGGAAATGCTGCCAGCCTAATGGGTATGTTTCAGCAAGGGAGGGGTTTTGATGTAATCTTTATAGACATAGACTTAATTTTATTTTATTATTTTTGACATGTAATAACTAATTTGTTATTATTTAAGTATATTAAATCATTCTTATTTGAAGAACAAAATGATACTTGAATACCTATAATGCTGCTTGATGGCCACAGGATTATGCAATAGAGAGAGGGTTTTTAGGTTTGGCAGTGTTGCTAGTGGATCCAGGTCTCCAAGTTCTGATATATTGTTATTAGTCAATATAAGTGATTCCAAATTTGGTAAGTATTGCTCCAAATTTTCACTGATCCTCCTGAAAACATATTTTAAATTGTGTTGAGCAAGTTGAATAATACACATGGCGATTCGATTTAGAAATACCTTCATTAAAAAAAATACTTACACTATCCTATTATTATTCAGCAGCAAACATTTTAGACGCTTTAGTAAAGGAAAACCATCAAGCTTACGGATATCATTTTCTGAAAAATCTATAGTGTCGAACTGATCTAATGTGGCACCCATGTTCTCGATTTGAGGGATTTTGTAACCTGAAATTAGAGAAAATTAAAAAATAATGTATCAAGGTACACATTGACACAAACTTCAGACTCATTATGAGTATATATTTTAAAAAACCCAAATAAAATACGAAATATCGTAATAGAGCAAGAAATCAGTTATAATCATTAGAATAATTGTAATCGTTGCGAGAATAGCAGAAGCCATAACCAGAAAATCCAGCATGATCCTGCCAAGACTAATATGGGGCATCATATACTCAGCAACAGAGTGGTTCACAATTGGAACAAGTTGCCCGAGGAAGTAGTCAGTGCTACGTCAGTGAACAGCTTTAAAAACCGACTTGATAGCTGGATGCAGAAAACAAAAAATCTCTTGCTAACCTGTGATCAGTGCACCAGTGGACTTTAGAACAATGGAAATTTTATGAACTGTTAAAAATTTAATTTCAACTCAGTGTGATATAGGCATATCAGAATTTTGCTGCTCGCCTATAAATCTAATAAATAAATAAAAAACAGTAGTTATCAAAAATGTGATATTAAAACTAACCTCTAAGATCAAGTTCTCTGTCCCGACATGGGTTTATATACTGCATGGAATTTTGTATCAGTTCAGTAGTTAGCTTCACCATGACTAGCTTTTTTTATTAGCACGAGATGTGAACTTTTCTTCCTCTAAATAATTAAATCGTTACTTTGCTAGCGTCGCGTCGGCATCGCAAAATTCGCAAACAAATTGTATTAGAAGAATGAACTAAATCACAGACAGAAAAGAATGTGAACGGTATAGATAACTAAAATATCATGATCTTTTGTTGTTTAATGGTCTTGGTTGTCTTTGGAAATTATCTCAAAGTTTCGCGGTAGAATCAAAATAGAAATTTCGGCACTCCGACATACTTTTAGATCACATTTTGAGTTTTGATCATAGAAAGAGCAAAATACTATGGTTCTGAAGACTTAATATTTTTCATTCCACGTTCGGCCAGTACTTAACCGCCGAAAATAAGTAATATATTGTTAGTTATAATGTAAGTATTTTTAATTTTGGGATGATTTTGAACGTGGAACACAGATGTGCATTTTTGCCCCGTAGGTATATAAGTACCTATATATACATAATTATAAATAATTAAATATAACCTTGGTCATGAAAATCAAACAATACATAGGTTATAAAAAGTTGCCTCCATTAATCGACTGATAGCGCCCCACGCCACTAAATAGAGAGATAATAAATTTAAAGAAAAGAAGCGCGGGATCACGTCAACTAATTTACACTTGAAGTACTTAAACTAGTTTTTCAAAAAGAAACTTAATTTAAACGAGCTAGTTCTAATGTTCAAAACTACGAGATGTCTAGATGTGATGTGTAAGAAGACATACCTACACATTCACATATCTCTATTTCTAACACATAAAAGTCCAAATTGGCGTACAACAGTTTTATGGTTTTTTTGTTTCAGTTGTGCCAATTTGGCATAGTTTGTTAAGTCGAGTAACGTATCCTTATATTCCTTTTTTGTGGTTTATTCATCTTGTGATAAGACTGTGTCTAGCTTAGACGACAGCGCCAACGTTGGCGTTAACCGACATAAAATATATATTGCACTATAAAACTCCGTAAAACTTAATTTGATAGGCTTACACCACTAATTTACCTTACAGAAGTAAATTATAATCACATATGAAAGGAACTGTTTAAGTAATTCTAATTTATGAGTTTGTAAGTACTAATATTTAATTTTATTTTTTACGCTTAATATAAAGGTAAATGCGAATGTTACGTTCGAACCGTTGAAAAAAATATGTTTCTTACACCAACTTGCAAGAATGTTCTAGTAATTCTTATTTAGGTCAGACTCAATATCCACCATTGGGTATACCTAACCTAATGGGTATACCCAATGGTGGTAATTGAGTGGGTAATACCTACCCATGTTACATAATTGATTAGCTAATCCGAGGTCAAATCTATCGCCATGCCAAATGTCATCAAAATTATTACAGCTTTTAGAGCGTGAAGATGTATAAAATACAAATTTTGGATGATGTCAGATGAGAAGGAATAACTAAGTGAAACTCGATTCAATAAAATAATTCAAAAATTCGCTTTCTCTTGTTCACTCACTAGTGCATATTTTTTTAAAGTTTTCTTTATTGATCCGACTTATTAGTCAGTTAGTTTCATAACTATCCGAAACTCTCCAAATTTAGCAATGGTTAGCACCGAAATGACAGTTGTCATTTGGTTTTCACATATTGCGGCCGATATTTTTAAGCTTAATATTTTACGTGAAACCGTTAAATGGATTCAACCTATACGATTCTTGCAGGTTTGCTTTAAATCGTAAAAATTGAGGGCCGTAAAATTTTTACAATCACATCCTGATAACTGGCTTTTATAGCATCACGAGTCTGGTGTTCTTAACGCTTTTAGTTGTACCTACCTAAGTATTGTAGCGATATACATTTGCTGTATAAATCTGAAACTTGATTTTCAAACACGTAATTATTATTATGGACATATTGTCCAAGGTTGCTGATAACTTAGGTAGGCAAGCTTCGATTAAATACCATATACTCGTACTACAAAGATTTTGTGAATGCCTCATATATTTAATATATAAAACTTGCTACCAGTCCCGGCTTACCATAGGCTAAATAAAATATAGCCTATATTACGAGTGGTTTATTTTAGTTACGTTTCTATATACCTACCCAAATGTAATGTAATCGCCATTGTACCAGGGACCCTCATTAAGAGGCACCTATAGCTGTGAAAAGGAGGAAATACCGGTACGCAACCGTTAACAGCTCAATTAACGGTAATTTGGCAGAATATTGGGAAGAAAAGGCGGAAAGAATCGACGGAATGTTTTCCATCAACCGGGAAAATTGATTATAGGAGGGGAATACCAACAGCTCTTAGTTTGTAGAGTGTTAAAGTTAAGGGTTAGCGCTAAGGATTCCAGTAAATACCAAATTGATGACTTTTTTTTTTTTTTTTTTTTTTATAACTTATAGGTTTGCGTTTGACCACAGCTTGCCTGATGTTAAACAATACTATGGCCTACGATGTTACACGCTTACCTAGAAAATACCTATTAACTCTAGATTTGAAGACCCCCAGGTGGTACTTCTCAGGAAACAGAGACTCAGGAAGAGAATTCCAAAGTTTTGCAGTCCTCACAAGAAAGGAAGAAGCGAAACGGCTTGTGCGAAACTTAGGGATTTCGACTGTATATCTATGTCTCTTCGCTGAGTTTCTGCTCGTTCTGTAATGGAACGGAGATGGTGGTATTATATTATGCAACTCCGTTGCGCACTCCCCGAAATGTATTCTATAAAACACCGACAGACTGGCAACCTTACGCCGGTGCTCCAAACTATGAAGTCTAGATTTGGCGAGACAAGGTTGACCGATGAGCTTCTTGGCACGCCGCTCAATGGACTCCAACGCTTCAAGCTGGTATTTTGCTGATCCATCCCAAAGGTGCGAGCAGTACTCCATGCATGATCGAACTTGTGCTTTGTACAAGGTGAGCAACTGTTCCGGCTTGAAGTACCGACGCACCTTCGAGAGGATACCAAGCTTTTTGGCAGCCAATTGAGCTTTGGACTCAATGTAAGAGCCAAAATTGAGCGACGAAGGTAAAGTCACTCCAAGAAGTTCAAGTTGGTCTGTGATGGGGACGGATACATTATGGAAAGTCGGGGCCAGGTGGAAAGGCCTCTTCTTAGCAGAGAAAAGACACGCCTGGGTCTTAGCAGCATTGAAACACACCAAATTGGCATCGCCCCAGTCGGAGACTGCCTGCAAGGAGTGGTTCATGCGCTCGACCATGGTCTCTCTGAGAAGCTGAATATCGGCCTCTCTGGCGCGTGCATTGGATGTGTAGCTCTCTACAACCGTGCTATCATCTGCATAACCTAAGATACCGGGTTTCAGCAAATCGTTGATATGTAGCAGGAAGAGGGTTGCAGAAAGCACGGACCCTTGAGGGACACCGGCATTGATTGCCATTCGATCGGACGAGCAGCCGTCAATGACCACCCGTATCGAACGCTCCCTCAGAAAGTCTGATATCCAAGCACGAAAACCAGAGGGCAAGCCATAGGATGAAAGCTTGCTTATAAGGCCATCGTGCCAGACCCTATCAAAGGCCTTAGAAATATCAAGAGAAACCGCCAGGGCTTCTCCGAATTTCTCAATGGCCTCGCTCCAGATGTGAGTGGCGTACACTAGAAGATCCCCAGTCGATCGGTTTCGGCGAAAACCATATTGGCGATCGCTGAGGAGGTCATTTAGTTCTAGGTACGCCAAGAGCCTGCTGTTAAGGACACGTTCCATGCTCTTGCAGAGTATGGACGTGACCGATATGGGCCTGTAGTTAGCAGGGTCGGCACGACTACCTTTTTTGGGCACGGGCTGCACGTTAGCTAGCTTCCATGAATCTGGCACTTTACCAGTCTCAAGAGAGAGCCTAAAGAGGCGTGTCAGTATTGGAGTCAACTCGGGCGCACAATTCCTCAACACAATGGCAGGAATGCCGTCTGGACCACTAGCCTTGTTCACATCTAGATTGCGTAGCGTTTTGCGAACCTCAGATTGACGAATTCGGATTTCCGGCATTACCACCGAACAAGCCTCTGAAACTGGGGGTATCGCGCTACCAGCATCTAGACGTGAAGACTCCGCAAACAGAGATGCAAACAAGTTTGCTTTCTCTACAGCGGTGTGAGCCAGTGACCCATCAGGTTTCTGCAGTGGAGGCAGCGAGGGGCGGCAGAAGTTCGTTTCGACCGCTTTGGCTAGGGACCAAAACGCTTTACTACCTGCCGGGTACAAAGCCAGTTTGGCCCCTATTCGACCGATATGGTCAAAACGAGCCTTCTGTAAGACCTTTTTACAGGACTTGGCAGCCTTGTTGAAGGCTCTCTTCTTTTCGCGAATATCAGATGCCTTACGTTGTCGAGCACCAACCCATGCTAGGTATGCCTGATGCTTTAGCGCCTCGGCGCGTCCGCATTCAGGTCCAAACCATGGGCGTGCTTTACCAGAAGCTGCTACGTCAGAAAATGGAATGTAATATTCCATCCCTTTCCGCAGCACTTCGGTTACGGCATTGGCACAGGCACTGGGATCACTGGAAGAGAAGCATACTGGCTGCCAAGGGAAGGATGCAAAAAATGACCGCATCTCATCCCAATCTGCTGACTTGTATCGCCACACCCGCCGAGAGCCTTTTGGACTAAGATCGGGCGGAGAGTAGACAGATACAGATTTCACCAGACAATGGTCGGAACGACCCAGTGGCGATGAAATCGACACCGAATATCGGTCTGGATCAGTTGTCAGCAGAAGGTCCACGCAATAAGGCGTATGCGAGTCAACATCGGGTACCCGAGTGGCTCCTTGAACAAGCTGGGTGAGATCTAACGTAAGGGCAAGCCTTTTCGTCTCTCTTCCAGCATGGTTGGTGTCCAGGTATGGATATAGCCAATCCTGGTGATGGCCATTAAAATCCCCTAATAACACCAACTGAGCCGAGGGGTACTCATGCTGAGCTTCATCCGCCTTCTCACTGAGATAGTCGATAAGCCGAGTTGTCTCCGAGTCTCCACTATGCGACCGGTAGACACAGGCATAGAGAATTTTGTCCATGCCTGTGTCTACCAGTGTCCATAGAACAGAGAAGCTGGGGTCCTCAAATTTACGGAGACGCCGAGTACAGATGTCATCGCGGGCATATAAACATACACCCGCATGCGGCCTGAAATTATACTCCAGGGAATAACCTGGGTATGACAGGTACGACGCATCGGGTGGACATCTGATCTGCGTCTCCGTGAGAAACAGTAGGTGCGGTTTGTCTGTCTCGAGGTGGTAGTGGACAGGAATGATGTTTGAGTGCAGACCTCTAATGTTAGAAAAATGCACTTTTAACGAGAGGGTATGGAACCGCTGTGGAGGACGTTTACTTTTACTGTTTCTCATTTTTTTGATTTGAGTGTTAGTTAGGTAAGGAGTCGGCAGTGGAACGAGGCGTTCAAGAACTTGTACCAGTGAAGTACTATTAGGACCACAAACATTGTTGAGGGACTAGTCTGGAGACTGCGGGGACGCCCGAGCCCCCCCGAAAGTGTTCATCGCGCCCTCTCTTCCGGTAGCCAACCGGCACGATGACGCACTCCCGGGATTTTTCGCGAGTTGGCGGGACAGCCTCACGTGAGTGGCGAACTCACGATTGGGTCCCCTACTGACTGCGGTCGGCCAGCGGTGCACCGTGCCTCGGATCCCGCTACCCTCCGCGACTAGCCCATCGATGCTGTGATCAATAGCAATTCATGTTCGGCATCAGTTCTAAAAACGCAACTGCTCCGACCCGACTCCCTGAGAAGGTGTCACCGGACGACGAACCGGAACACGGCCAGGCCATTTGGCGGTTCGATTTAGCCCGGAGGGTGGTTACTAACCACGACCGAAGTCTACCACCAGTAAGTGTCACCTGTTTGGCACCACCCAAGGACCACGTGTGGGGATTCAAAGATGGGGTACTCTCCCACGGACGAGGGTGACTCAATCCTCAAATGACTATTAGATATAATTAATTAAAAGTACATTATGAATAGAACGAAGTAGGTAGTCGCCTTCCTATAGCATTAATCTTTTCATAATATCTTGGATGACGCAGATAGGTAAGATAGACAGGGCAATATTTTAAATTTACAGTTTCATCGTTATATATTAATACGATCAAACTTATGTCGTACACATATGTTAAAAATAACTTTGTCATTATTCAAGGAACAACGCTAAGAATATGTATTCTATACTTCTTTTAGCACAAACCAGCCTAATTGTGAAACCTTGTGTAACCTTTATGAAAAAAATCATGATTATAAATTTTTGTATTTGTATATTTTTTTCCGAATCAAATGTCTAATTGGTGCCAGAATTAGCTTAGATAGTATTTCATTTATAACGATAACGCTAAAGATTCGAGATTTGACCCTTATGCCTGCCTTAAGTGCCTTCTCTTATAAAACGCTTTCAAACATTTTCGCAACTAATTGGCTCAGTCACTGTGTTCTGATAGAATACCTAAAATAAAACAAAAGGCGAAAATCAACTATCCGTCAACGAGTAAAGTTTTGACTTTACAAGACTTCTGGAATAGTTCAGACCAAACGACTAAAGCCGCAAAGCGTAAAATACCTGCAGTAGATAATTAATCTCTGTCGCAGAATTGAACGGACTTGGCAAAAAAAAATTGCTAAAGTTAAAATTAGTTTTGAAAGTAAAGGTGCCCCATTGCTAACTTATCGGCAAGCAATAAAACTTATAAGCAGTATAAGTACGTTATTATACTGTAGGTTATTATACTTTTTGTTCAGCGAGAACTGACAGAAAATAAATTTATCCTTACTTAGACGACATTATCACGACTATACGAAAGATTTGATCAGGCTAAAATTTTAGAACAGGGTAATTAATAGTATTAGTAGGTTATTATAATTTTAAAATAAATGATATTAAGACAAAAAACCCATAAATTGTATACGCCAACAATGTAGTGATGCCATTTTAGAAAGCATTTAATTGCTAATCTTAATGTCAATAAATAATACAAAAACTTTCAGTGCATCTAATATATATAGCACCGTATGTGCTATTACCGCATATACTGTGAATTACCAGTGCTTAAAGAGGTTCGTCTGAAAATTCATAGATGACGTTACGAACAATTTTGAGAAACGATAATTCAAACGTATTACGACCAACAATTTTACACTTATAGATGCAATGCAAGCGCACTGACAATATTTGTTGGACGTGAATTACTTATTGCCTGCGTACACAAACTTAATTTATCATGTCTATGAATTGAAGCCATGGGTAACAAAATAAAAACATTATGTTTGAACCTTTTTTATTACAAGTTAATCATGGGAACTTTTTGATTATAACTTAGCTAGCCACTATATTAGGCGGTAAAGGAATAAGCTACAAAATGAATAAAAGAGACCATTGGCTCTATCTCTTTACTGTACTTACCAATTTATCTCATAAAAATAAATGCAGTTTTAGATTTCCAACACGTACTTTCTTAGCTTATAAAGACATTCGGAATGCTTTTAGAACTTCGTCTGTAATTTGGAACAGGAAAATGCTCTGCGCGCTTTTCTTGGTAGAAACTAGGAACCTTCTAGCCAATAATTATAAACTTGAATATTTCACTTGACAAGTACCCTGCATAGTGAATATTATTTAAACTATCCACGCTTAATGTTTTCTCATAAAAGATTACTAAAGCAAAGTCTTTTAATGGTTTTATTATATATGTCGCAATGAAGTCCCGATATCATAAAATAGAATTGATGTGTTGTCATGTTACTGCCATTCAATCAACCGGCAGTAACCATCGTCTAAAACTATCGAGCATGTGTGTGCCTATAGAACATGCGTTACTTTACTGTATCCCCTAAACTGTGTCGCTAGATTGATTGTTATCACTATCTCCTAACCTTAGATTTCCTCCAAAACCTGATATTTTTTAAAATAAACGAGTAACGTTTACTTTATTTTAAAAACTATTCACGCTTAGTTAAAAAGAAGTTTTGATTAAGAGAATAAATAAAAATCCAAAATCTAGAATTTACAGTTTTTTATTATAAACTCATAAAAAGTAAAAATAAAATAAAAAATAGTTTAAAGGCCATCTAAAGAACAATTCTAAGAATATTTAAACTTATAGTAATACCAATTCGTTTTATCAATATGTAAAAAACCGGCTCTAAAAATTAATCTTCCAGTGTTATTTTTAATTTATAAGTTTGATTGCTGCCAAAATAAGTATTAATATTCTTAGAGCCTTTAGACGGTCTTTTAGCTATTTTTATGTTTTTGACGATATATGATTAATAACGAAAATATTTTTTTTAGTTCAATAGTTTGTCCTTATTATTATTGCCTTAAACTGCCTCTATAGTGACGAGATACTTAATTTCATCAGAATCCCAACATAGTTGCGTGATATAAGGCTTGGCCGGTATCTAATAAATGTGCCATCGTATTTTATCCCTCATACTTACTTGGCTTCGGGCTATATCTTATCTTTCTTTCTATTCTACGCGACAATTGCGGCAGAAAACACATTGTAATACTTTGTCTGTTTTCTGAGCAATTTGTAGTGAGTAAAAATATCCGAACGACGTGTGGGAAAAGTATTATTATCTAATGCGATGTGTTCCGAATGCGACTTATGAATGCTATTGTGTTGAGGAAAGGAAAAGACTATCGACATTTGGACTACCTGGATATAGTGCAAAATGGAGTTCTTTTAGTACGTGTATAATTTATTTATAGCACACAAATATATTTATTACTAGTTGATCCGGTAAACGTTGTGTTGCTATATCTTATCTTATATTTAAAATGTCCATGTCACAATGTTAGTTACTGTACTCCTCCGAAACGGCTTGACTGATTTTTACCAAATTTTATATGCGTATCCAGTAGGTCTGAGAAGCGGCTACTATCCATTTTTAAGGCAAAACGACGTTTGCCGGGTCAGGTAGTTATAAATAATAATAATGAAATTGGTATTTTTATTTCCGTTGGCACAAGCAGGCCACTATATATTCTCACTGTTGGGACTCGTTGCCTTCTCTCACGAGGAGAGATACCTATAGGCCATAATCCACCACCCTGGCCAAGTGCGGGTACGGGGAAACACGATTTCAAACATGTCGGCTTCCTAACAATGTTTTGCTTCACTGTAAAGCGAGTGCAAATCCACACATAACTTGAAAAACAAGACATTGGTGTAGGGCTAGGATCAAACCAAGGGCCTTCAGATTGAAAAGCAGACGTTTTCCCACTGATATACACTCGCTATTATTTCCGTTTGTTAATCTAAAATATTCTTTAGCAACTTAGAATATTTTATAGCCCGTGCAAAGCCGGGATGGCCCGCTTGTTTCTATATGTATGTATATACTAATGTTTTTTTTCTGTAAAACGCATGGAGTAGATTTGGCACAATACTTTTACACATAATTGTTAGAATAAGTTGATCCTTGATCTTAATTTTTAGGGTTCCGTACCTATAAGGTAAAAACGGGACCCTATTACTAAGCCTCCGCTGTCTGTCTGTCTGTCTCCAGGCTGTATCTCAGAAACCGTAATAACTAGAGAGCTAAAACTTTCACAAGATATGTATTTCCCGTGCCTCTATAACAACAAATACTAAAAATTAAAAACAGTTAAATATTATTCGTAATTTTTTGCTATATTTCAATAACGGTAGCTGCTAGACACTTGACATTTTCACACAATTTATAAATAAAAATTGGCTTTGAAATTAAATTATAAAATTGAAATAAAATAAATATTTAAGGGGGCTCCCATACAACAATGGTACAGTACCCTTTAAGCGCGAGCCCAACTAGCACTTGGCCAATTATTAATGTTGCAATGCAAAAAATATCAGAAAACACAACGTAACAAAATAAGTATACTGAAAGCACATTGACGCTTCGTTCTTTGAATTCTAGTCCATTACAAAAGCCAATTATACAGTCGTTTATGAGATTTTATCGGCGATAGTTGCGATAAGAGCTCACGCTATACAACACGGCTTTGTTTACAGACGCGACTCGTACAATTCACCGCGTATTTAAGGTATCTTATTGTACGTTTGATGCCGTGAGCCACAGTTCAAGTGCTAGTTTCTTCGTGCGGCAGACACGCAATGCCTAGATACCTACCTACATACCCGAATAGGTGTTTTGAAGCGATCGTCGCTGCAAGTCGTTTCAGCCGTGAGCCCACAGTCGCGATTCGTATGCCCACCCGCTACAACGTGCTACGCGCTGCTACGAAAAATCTCGTAGACGGTCTACGAGCTACGCCATAGACCTACCTAACCGTTTAAGTAATCAAATTACACACTAAGTTTTGGTGACATCTCTAACTTCGAAGATTGATTTAGAAAACTTTATAGCCGAACTCAGTGAGTGAAATCGTGTAAACTGTAACAGTTGCTAACGTTGCTCTGCTAATTGTTTATGTAAATAGTTAAAGTAAACATTGAAGTGTGATGTACATATGTGACCTTACAACTGATAAGAGCTAGTTGAGTTCTTAAACTGTGTAATAAGGTAAGTTTTACGGTTTGTGACATGATTTTAGCGACTTTTTGCTACTCATCGATGAAAATGGGTACGTAGACATTGTAAAGGATTGGTGCTTGGCACGAACTATCTCTAGCTTGGGTTATTTGGAGTAAAGATTATGTCTAAATTGATACAGTAATCATCATAAATCGTAATCATCGGGTCTTATAAATAATAATTGTATAAAAATATGTTTTATAGTTTATAGGTCAGCAGAAGTTCAGTAATGTAATATGTTTGTGTTTCTTATGCTATCGAAAGCCGATCCATCTAAACTAAGTGATGGATTCGTTTAGTTGATGAGAAACGTAATTTTTCTTTTGGGTCAGCTTACAAACTAACTTCAATTGTTCGTTAGACACATATATAGGATACATACTATCAGTAGATAGTACTACAAGTTACTGCAAAAAACTGAAAGTCCTATAATAATGGCAGCGAGAAAAGATGAAGATGAATGATGAAGTGATTATGCTTAATAACTGTTGGTACTGTTTTTCCAGTGTAGAATTCATTATACTTGTAATGTTAACAAGAAGTGTATTATGGTTCTTTAGCAACTAATTATACAGTATAAGTTGTGCAGGTATTATTTATTACCAGCGTACAATTAAACATAGGAAAATGCAATTAAAAAATAAATAATTAAATTTCTTCTTTTGTTGAAGCTAAAATAATTGTAGCGCCGAGAACTCGGTTAACTAACTAACTAGGTTAACGGAA
The DNA here is from genome assembly GCA_035578125.1 of Mellilla xanthometata. Classification (NCBI taxonomy): domain Eukaryota; kingdom Metazoa; phylum Arthropoda; class Insecta; order Lepidoptera; family Geometridae; genus Mellilla; species Mellilla xanthometata. The sequence goes on from JAPUBQ010000008.1 coordinate 8,622,458, forward strand.
CTGGGTTTTGAAACAATGTCTGCCCATTCACGCGTGCGGTCGTCTTATGTTTTGTAAGGCGTAGGTTCAATACCGCTTACGAGTTTAAGCTTCCAAAGAAGGAAAATAGAGTGACATAACCATAGCAATGGTGAAGAAAATTATTTGAGTGCTTGTTTATTTGGCTACACCCTACAAGTTGAAAATCTGCTACGAAACGTGTGTTTCAACCGTTTCCTTTAGGCAATAATCCCAGACTAAGCGTTTCCCACCTTGTACCAGAGTTTCAATGTCTTGTTCATTAGCGCGCCTTATTGATCCAACCAACCGGAAACATGGTCAACTAGCTATATATCTAGGTTCAAAAAGTAGTTAAATATCATATCACTTGGAAATCTTACATGCATCAACCTTCATATGAAAATAACTTTATTATTTTAAGAATACAGACTAGTGTGACCAGTGCTTACGGATTTCATTAGCAGTTTAATGCTATATGCAGTGAAACGTAAGAGTATGTTCATCCAAGCTAAAATGTAGTAATTTAAAAGCATTAAGCATTAACAGCTACAATTCGTTACCACTGTTTGACTCGCAGCCTACTCTCGCGTTAGACAAGTACAGGTTGGTGAATGACACACGTCCTCGGATATTGCAGTTCTCAAACGTGTCAATTTCCTCACGATGCTTTCCTTCACCGCAAAGCGAGTGCAAATCCACACATAACTTGAAAAACAAGTCATTAGTTAGATTAGCCGGAATCGAACCAGGGGCCGTCTGATTGAAAAACAGACGTTTATACCACCAAGCCACGCTCGCTAAATTGGAAACAAATACCCTTAAATAAAATATTTTGTTTATTATTGTTGATGCATATTATTATCATCACAGTTTAATACGAAGCACTTTCTATTTCGGCGTATATTTTTGTAACACCAGGTCGTGAGACGTCCCGGTCCGAGTCGCATAGCATTGGAACAGCGTTAAACCGTTTGCATCAAGCGAGCGAGCAATCTTAGAATATTCCATAGAATCAATGCGAGCCAAGATAGAACAAGGAAGGAATGTTATGTGTCTGTTTTCACTAAACTTATAGGATTTGATGGAGACGATAGAATGAACATTTGCTCGTCTGGTAAAGTCACCTTTATAGGTCAGGCCAGTTCTTGAATAATGCAACGTTCCCTGTACGGCCAACATATTTGTGATGAACTAAATTTGTTGGCTGTCGGTCTGGGTGTTAAATATGTATCGATATAAAGTTTTTATTTATATTAGCAACCATAATACAGATTAATATTGAATTACCCTAATATTTATTTATTAATTATGTAAGCTTTGTTTTTGCGTGGGATAAAGAATAGTAAAATAAAACAACATTTATTCAAATGTACAGTTAAAAATTGGTAAACCGACTCCGACGGTATTTTTAAAATCAATAAAATTTGATCAAATTTATATGTAACCATTCGGGAACTATATGAATTCATTCCAACAGAGGAATCGGCTTGTCTTGGAATGTCGGTTACACGGCATCAAATGCATTTTGCCAAAATTGTATTTTTTTAGCAAATTGTAGCTATATGGACGAATTGTGAACCGTCTTCTTTTTGGAAGTCGGTTAATAATATGTGACATTATCTAAGCAGGTACTCTAAACTTTAGGTATGCGGTAAAGATAAGAGTTTCCCATTAAATCCGATAAAAGGTTAAAGTCCTGTTACAAACAACGCGGGGAGTTCTCGGAAAATTGACTGGAATAAGGTAAAACGTTTTCAATTATAATAGAAGTTGTATGAAACATTCTGTTCTGGAACAAAACAGAACAACTGTAATTTCTGCGTTGTTCGCTGTCACACAAAAGTTGTTTGTTTAGAGAGTGTGCGGATCAAAACTCAATAAGGAATGACGGAAGCGAGAGTCACAATAATTGTATTTCCGGAACACAACGAGTGTGACAAATTCTACGAGACTAGGATTTTTTTTATCGAAAACTCAAACAATGTGCCGTGTATCAGCGTTGTTTATTCTACACATTATCTAATAATAGCTAGTAAACCTTATCATTTAAGATTTTAGTTTTGTTTCCTCATAGCCGTAAGTGTAGCCGCCTGTAGCTCGGCTGACTAAGGTGGTCTGAAGCGATCTTTGAGGTTAAGCTACGGTAGAAGCGGACAGGCTTTGTATGGGTTACCATACACAACACTGTCATTTAAAACGTGGCATTTTAATCTAGGCGCTACTGTGGATCGGATGGCACTATTAGTTATAGGTCCCGGCTATTAGTCTTAGTACAAACAGTCATTAAATCAAATAAGAGACCTTCGGGTGGTTTGGAAACTCTGGTGTCGAGGGTTTTCAAGCTCAGCCTGTTAGCTCATTCTAGAAGACGAAGAATATTGCAGGGCACGACTAGTATAGTATGAGTATGACATTTATAGTTGCATATACGTATATTATTATTTATTATCAAATTTTTAGATAAGTTTAATTTTACGAAATACATAGTTCCTTATTAGACGACCTCGGTGGTGTAGAGGTTACCATGCCGGACTGCTAATCAGAAGGTTCCGGGTTCGATTCCCGGCCCGGTCAACATCTTTGTGCTTAACTAAATTTGTTGGCTGTGGGTCTGGGTGTTAAATATGTATTTATATATAATATGTATGTATGTATATGTAGTATATCAGTTGTGTTAGCAACCATAATACGAACTAGAAATGGTTCAGTATGGGGCTAACCAGCCGTGTGTGAAATGTGTTCTAATATTTATTTATTTATATTTATATTTATTTATTTAAGAAAATCCTCTAACAAGCAGATGTGCGTATCACGTACGATGATGGAACCGGTCCTGCGGATTTTTAGGATACTGTAGTTAACCCTTTTAGTTTTACTAGGTCTGTCCATCCCTCCGTATTCTGCCCTTTTGGCCAACATCTACAACTAATGACATAAATTCATGAAATTTGGTACACTTATGTATTGCGATACATATTATTGTTGCCCTTATTGTTATAGTGTTCTAAAAAAATCATGTGTAAAAATATAAAATATCCAAGACCCCTGAGAAGGCCCTAACCACTTATTGCTAGATTGTAGCGTTACACTCTAATACATCTAGACAAGAATATAATCAAAGTCAACATGGTTGCGTAAGCTAATTAGCTTAGTTAGCAGGGAAATACCAGTCACGTTTTGTTATTAGCTTTGTTGATACGTTGCCATTTGTAGCCGCATTTCAATGTTTATGGTATTTAGTAAACATATTGACTATTTAAAAATACAATTACAGGCAAATACGGGAGTTTCTCTATGATGTATACACACTTTTCTATCCGCCATTTTCGTCAAATAAGCGAATAAGACAATTATACTGTCTTTACATCGTATCTTTTCTCCGAATATAGGAATACATCAATGAAAGTGAATGCTGAAATGATGTGCCTTTATTTGTCATCGCTTTTTCAAATTTACACACTTTATTACAACTTTTTAACTGTGTCTGTGATTTTTGATATTAAATTTAAATTAAGTATTTGTTGCGTATTCAAAAGTTATAACTTCGTAAATAGCTATGCCCTGAAGTTGAGGTTACTTTGGAACTCTAATTAGCATCGCATTATATTACAAGGGTAGAAGCCCGCATAACTTTTGAATACACATCAAAGAAAGAACTAAAGCAAACGGCAAAACGAAAGCAATTTAAAACAAGACCTCAGAGGAGTTCAAAATACATATATTATACTAGCTGACCCGGCAAACGTTGTTTTGCCTTATCACTTAGTATGGAAAATAGATAGTAGCCGATTGTCAGACCTACTGAATACGCATATAAAATTCGGTAAAAAAAAAAAAACGGTCAAGCCGTTTCGGAGGAGTACGGTAACTAACATTATGACATGGAAATTTTATATATTACAAGAAAATAGAGGTACACGTATACACAGATAGAGAGAGGAGTGCGTGCGTTCTGAAAATAAATACTGACATATTCAAATCAAATGTTTTTATTTGATGAGTAGTAGGCCAAGGGGTGATACAATGGATATAGAATAATAATATATTTGTACTAAACCCGTTAAACGTGAGTAAAGATAAACAAATTCTTAAACAATAACATATTCTCTATTATCTACAAAACTATATTCTATATTACCAAAAAAAAAAAATAACAAGTAAAATGTATACTAGCTTACAATTACAAATAAATAAATCTTTTAAAGAATAGTACGCCTAATCAAGCCGGATCCTTAAGATTTAGTTAAAAGATAGGAATTGAGTTGGATTCTTTAATTGACAATTTTATTTTACATTAGGTCACCTATTTTAAAAATAGTATTAACACATGTAACCGTTCTATGTGTTGGCTACACATACGTATTGAATGATATACACTTTTATATATAGTTAGGTGGGTATTCGAAACCTTGGCTACATATGCCGGAAATAATACATATAGGTTATTCGTTTGCTAGTCGTTTTCTAGGGCAAACTAATAATTGAATACACAATTCTAAGACTTCAAGAACGTTTTTCTTTCATTAGCTATACTGTATTGTTATTCTAGGTCTGTGTTAGTAATCGGAGTTACAAATCAACTAAATAAAAACATAAAATTGTATTTTCTCTCTTTTATTTAGTTTGAATAATATTATTATGAATATAATATTATTTTTATTAAGTTATTTATTTTATTTAGTATGCGTTAGAAGCTACTGATACAAATAGTGATAATGAATTTTAAGATTTTAATAAACACTCCCCAGCGTTTGAATTATCGGAACATCCGAGCGATGGAAGGAAAGCCGAAATGAGGGTTTCCCTTCCGATAACACATTTAAATATGTACGAGTATTTTAGAAATTAATGCATAACTTATATATTATTGATTGTTAAAACCAGTTAAGCTATCCAAAATTTATATATTTACAATAAATTACAATTTAATACTATTAAGGTCAAATATACTCGTAGTTTATTATTACATTCCTATAATCAGTCGATCATTCACATTTCACGCTTGAGCAATATGATCTTAGACTTTTAAACAAACATTAACAAAAACCATTTTGTGGAAAACACATACAGAATCTGCAATATTTATAGGGCAGTCTAACTACTTTTATTGGAAAACAGATGTTAGCAAGCTGGCTGGAGCTACTGTTTACAAATGATATTTTTAAACGCAGCGTTTGCTCAATAGTTATAGACCTTTTTATTTTATCACGATAGATTACTGTGTATAAGAAATTATGAATAATAATGTGGTAATTTAGATATTAAGAAATGTTATGAATGTTATATTATAAATAAAGTTGTAGATCGGCTAACTAATGTGATTTGACGTGTTTTTTGAGGTTAAGCAACTGTCAATGCACACAGTGTTTGGATGGATGACAATGCACAAGACGACTGTCTTTTAAAAGGTGGTTGGTTATATCATCTAGGCACTACGGTGGGTCGGATGACACGTTAAATTATAGGTCCAGGTTGTTAGTTTTAGTACTAGCAGTCATCAAGTCAGCCATCACAACAGAGTTTAGGTAACAGGAAGAGGAAGAGCCCGTATTTTCTGGAGTACTTCGTGTATAAAAGCGAGTGCCAAGTCATAGAGAGGGCTATCGATACTTGTAAACAAAATGCTCGAGAGATAATTTACGATCTCCAAAATAACAAGCAGTTTAATAAATCATTCGGCACATGAAAGGCGGCGGATGTTATTGTTAATAGTTGCAAAATAACGTCGAACATTTATCGAATAGTAATGAATTTATAAAGCGAGCGTGCGAGCGTTTCACAATGGTTTCTGGTTTTCAATCTGATGGCCCCTAGTTAGATCCCGGTCCTACACCAATGACATGTTTTTCAAGTTATGTGTGGATTTGCACTAGCTTCACGGTGAAGGAAAACATCGTGAGGAAACCGATATGTTTGAGGACCACAATACCCAAAGACACGTGTCATCCGCCAACTCGTCATGGCTGATATTATCTCCTCGGGAGAGAAGGCCCCGAATACCAGCAGTGGGAACGTATAGTGGGCTGCTTAATAAATGAATAAATTAATGAATATTGAATGAATTAACTAAATGAATATTCATATGATCACATGCAGTTTATACTTTAAACTTTTTTCAATATATTTTCAGCTATATCTTATGCGTTATATTACGAGATCACAGTGGATTTTAAGAGCTCAGTAAAATAAGTTTTCAGATATATATTTTTTTTTAACACGATATAACAAAAAAGCATACTCTCTAATTATTTATCGTGAAATATTAGTTATGTATGTACTACAAAGGTATCGTGTCTTTTTGGTATTAATTTGCAAAGTCTTCAAATACTCACTTACTCCTATTTATCAAATACTCCGAATTAAAATAGATAATCATTATTTATATTATACGAGTTAATTTAAAAATATTATACCCTATAGAAGTATCAAATACAAAATTAGTATAAAAGTTCTTTTATGAGCATGAATTAATTTAATCGCGATACAGTATCGCTGTAATCTTATGATTACAAGCATTCGGTCTGGCAGTTACGATAAGACATTATGGGTTACGGACTGTTTTCATCTTTCTCATTTGAGCTATCAGCATTAGTCAGAGAATACATTCAATTCAAAAAATTCAAAAAATTCAAATTATTTTATTTTCAAAAAGATTACAACCCTCTTATCATAATTACAAGCCTTATAAGCATTACATATATATATAACTTATACAATAAACTTTTTATGATAAGATAGGATAGTGTTCCAGCGAGCCCTGCACTAAGAGTGATCTTGAATCGCAGGCGCTCGCTATGGGCATTGCTTTCATCTTATTAACATATAGTGTGGTGCGGTGTAACAAAAGTAGCCGAATTGAAACAAAAACTATTTACAAATTTTGACAAAATGAATTATGTTTGCTAACTAATAATCTTAAGTATTGATTCGGTATCAGAATAACTAAGTGAAAGGAGGTACTGCTTGATTACAAGTTTACATTGTCTAGAATTTTTCTGCCGAATATTACATATTGTTGACATTTTGTTGTATATGTAGGGGAACCTAAAGTTTGGGAGGCGTTGAGCAAAGGTGGTTTTTATATTGGGTAACACGGCAAGGGGAGGTCTTCTTTTTGGAGATCCAATGGTCTCTTGTGGGACGATATTTCTGTGCACTGCGAGCGTTACATTTTGTATGTATATTTGACGTACCCTTAAAACTCCCGCTTCATCATATATCTGATCCGTGGGGTGACTGTACGGTCTCTTATACATCACTTTGAGGACAGCTCGCTGCGCTCTCTCCACTTCCATCATGGCAGTACTTCCAGTGCCTCCCCAAGTTGTGATGCAATAGGAGAGTATGGACTCACAAAGGCTTCCATACACTAAATTAAGAATACGCTTGCTAGCACAGCTTCGCAAGGCCTTCATAATATGGATTAATTTTCTGACTCGTTTTGATAGAACTGAAATATGCGCCTTGAAAGAAAGCTGTTCATCAATTATAACACCCAGGTACTTTATAGATGGAGTTCTGAGAATCAAGTCACAGTTGCATGGCCTGCTGGCACATGAATGGATTTGTAATTTAAGTTGAGAATTGGGTTCAGATGCCTTAGTCTTGTGGAAACATAAATACTTGGTTTTTTTGGAATTGAGAGTGAGCAGGTTTTTATCTAGCCATAGTTTCAGCTTCGACATGCCAGTTTCTGCTTTTTGAAAGACTGTTTTCCAGGATTTTCCATGAAATAAGGCGACGGTGTCATCGGCATAACTGATAAGGTCAATGTCAGTTGGGATAGCTAGATGAATATCGTTAATGTATAAAATGAAAAAGGTTGGACCCAGTACGCTTCCCTGCGGAACACCAAAGCGAATTGGCAGCATATCACTTACTCCTTCTCCAATTTTAACACACTGACTTCTTTGATCAAGGTAACTTTGGAACCATTTCAGTGGCATTCCTCTTATACCAAAAAGCTCAAGTTTTTTTAGCAAGATTTCCACTGAAATAGTATCAAATGCCTTGCTTAGATCCATGAACACTCCAATAGTTTTATTCTGGGAGTCTAGACTAGAGGCTACTTTTCTAGAGAGAAGCTCGACTGCGTTTTCTGTTGATTTGCCTCGTCTGAAGCCATACTGCTGTCCAGAAATAAGGTTTAGCTTCTCTAGGTACGAAATTAAACGATGGTTTACAATTTTCTCGAGTATTTTCGAAAGCGTGGGTAGAAGAGATATAGGCCTGTAATTTTCTGGCAAATTCTTAGTCCCACTTGCTTGTCGAGGTCATGGCTTGTCTGGACGAGAAAGGACGGTTTTTTTTCAGAGTGTCGCACGTAGACTGCACCATTTCGAACCCAGCAGAATCGAAAATTGTGCTGCTGGGCGCGCACTCGAGCTTCCTTGAAAAGAGCACGGTTAGCTTTAGTGAGTCTTTCGTTGAAATACAGCTTCTCGGAGGTGCCCTGGGCCACGATATCGGACGTCAGATTGCGCCGAGACTTGGCTGCTTGAAGAAGTTCGTCTCTTTTCGAGCGGCGGAGGAGTTTGATTACTATAGGTCTTGGTTTCCAGTCTTTCTTTACTCCTTTTGGAGGGCGTTTGGAGCCTACTCTTGTTACGCAGTCAATGTCCGCTGCAGTCAACTCAACTCCTAAGCGTGAGGCTGTAACAAGCGCAATGTGCCCGAGGTTTTCACTGTCAGCCTCTGGGATCCCCGAGATCTCTAGCTCGTTCCGTAGATTATTTTGTTCTTGAGTATTGATTATGGAGAGTAGGTTGCTAATAGTTCCTTCTAGAGCAGTGGTTTTGGCATCTTGTTCAATTATTTTCTTTTCTATGATTTCAATGTTTGTAGCAAATGTTTGTGGCAAAGTAGTCATCGTATCCTTTAAGCACTGGACATCCTGTCTAAGTAAATCAATCGCTTTGTTCTGTTCTTTAGTTTGTTCTGTAAGACCTCTTACTTCGGCGATCAGTTTCGTTAGATTTTCAGAGTCCGAGCTGCTTGACGCCGACACTGCTGTAGAAAGCTGTTTACGATTGCCTCGCAGGGTATTGACCCGGTCCATGGTAGTATTTGCACGGTCCGACGTATTATATGTACTGTTAAGGGGACCAGCAGGACTTCCAATTGGGGTATGAGTATTATCTCCTTTGGGCCGGGAGCAAGCACATAAGGGGCATATCCAACAATCCTTCGCTTCTTGACTAAGGTTCATGAACGTATCTCCATCCATAGCAATACATAAAAGATCATAGGTTTCCTGACAGCAGCTGCATTCCAGGAAGTCCAAAGATTGGATAGCTTTGCCGCAACCACTGCATTTAGTCGACATTTTATTTAGTATGAAAAATTTAAGTGCAAAAAGACAACTGTGTGTGAGAATCGATCCCGGGTATCGAGATCACGAGCTATAGTCACGAACCACTGCGCTATCCGATCGATAACGATGAGGGCGAAATAGTTCAAGAGTTGACAGAGTTAATCTGTTGTGACAGATATTTTCTTCACATTCAGGGTAGATACTAAAAACTCACTGGCATTTATGAACTTTAAATTAAAAATTATCACTGTTTGCACTATATTTGCATGAAAAAAGTTTGTCCACTAGATTATTCACTGTGTTACACGACTTTTAACACTATTTTTCAACCAAATTGGATACTTTATCAGTAGAAAATGTATTTTTAATTACAGAACAACTTGTAGTGAGTGTTTGCTTGTTGCCGCACCGCGAGCGAATCGTACACATTTGTACAGTCTTCTTATAGTAGAGGCCTAGCGATATAAATACCAATGTTAGTCGGATATAAGCGCTTGTTTTGGTAACTTATCCTGTAATCCACCTTTATCCTACAATATACTCGTATTCTAGTATTATGTTAACACACGTACATTTAATCCGCGGGTGCTTAATTCTGCACTAATACCTTGTGTGACATATTTGGTTGGCGCTTTATTTTACCCCTGAGGAAAAATTTAACGGGTATTATAAGTTAGACGTGTCTCTGTGTGCGGATTAACCGATTTGAACTTAGTTTTTTGGACAAGTGTTTGGATTAGTCCGGAGTGTATTAGCTATGTTTGATGAAAATCGGTTTATATAAGAGGGCCTCCGCCACGAAATGTCGGATTACATATTTTTTCACATTTCCAACGTGGATATAAAATGAAAAGGCTTAGAATTAATACATTACATTTCCGATCCAAGATGGCTGCTACTAAATATTGTTCAGTAAGGGTTTTTTTCATTGAAAAGTATACGCAGGAAGGCCTATGCACAGCAGTGAATGATAAATGGGCGAGAATGATGATAACATACTCTGTTGATGTTTTATTTAGAACTTTTGACGTGTACTGTGAGTGAATAAATGAATATGCATGTGTGTGTGTGGCATCGTACCTCACGAACGAAGTTTTTTTTTGTTCGAAAGGTGTGTTAGAAGAAAGTGTTCTAAGCAAAGTTCGATGAAAGTAAATCTACATATGACAGCGGCTGCCATAAAATGGCTGATGGCTATTTTTTCACAACTGCCCCAACATGGGTATCAAATGAAAGAACTTGATTAACAGAATACATACATCATGGTACATTTTAATTTCAAGATGGTTGCCACCACATTCGTTGGTCGGGGGATCACTAAACTTTTAATTTCAACTTGTAGCAAACATCTGCCTATGGTTCGTAACTTTCATCCGTGTGAGTGCAAAGTACGCAAACGACGAATGTTTGGTGATTGTTTACGTACAAACTCGTACTCTCATTAACATTGTAAAGTGTTTCGTGCAATTAATTTAATTAGGCATTTGCTGTTTGCAATATTGTGTAAACGCGCTGGAAATTGTTAACTCGAAGGCATAGCGACAGTTTAATGACGACATAGTCAAGGTTTGAAGCGATGGTAGCTCGGTTGGTCGTGCGGTCGCCTCACGTCACGAAGGTCGTGGATTCGATCCCCGCCAATGAGTTCGAGCTTTCGGTGAAGGAAAACATCGTAGATGAGAAAGCATAGCATGATGGTAAGGTATTTTCTAGTGCTCACCTGGCTGGCAAACACCTTTAAGTTGCAAAATCGGTCGCCCTGCATCTAAAATTGGTTGTGGCGTCCTCCTTGGGAGCCAGTTATTCCAGACTGGGCATGCTCCGCCTTAGGCCATAGTGTCGCTAAGCCGTGCGGTATACGCCCTGCTGGTCACATATCTAGCTGTAAGAAGAAAAAAATGGTATGACTTAAAATCATTAGCACATACGAAAAATAAAAAGTAAAATTAGTCATTAATTTATTATGACTCACAAAGACGTAAGATTTGTAAATACTCGTAATAGCAGAATTTAAACAGCAAATGGTTTTAACTACGGAATTTATGTACATGCTACTTTGCATTTGACCGGTTAAGATTTAAAATACTAATTCAGCTGGTATTTAACATCAGTGTTTAATTGTAGTTACATTTTCTCATAATGGGCAGTAGTGTTATGTTTAAACGAAGTGACTATTTGTACGGGTACTGGACGAATAAATTATATTTATTCGTCCGGGTACCCGTACAAATAGCTGGTCTTAAACGAAGTGACTATTTGTACGGGTACTGGACGAATAAATTATATTTATTCGTCCGGGTACCCGTACAAATAGCTGGTCTTAAACGAAGTGACTATTTGTACGGGTACTGGACGAATAAATTATATTTATTCGTCCGGGTACCCGTACAAATAGCTGGTCTTTTAAGAATGAGTATATTCATACGGATATATATATTTTTTTAAATTTATTTTAAATAAACGTGAGTATGATTGATGTGTGTTCTTAGTGGACCGCACTCGATGGAATTAAGATGTGATTGGTGTAATGTGTATTAGTGATTGGTGAACATAAGGTGGTAATTATAATTGAATTACATACTTATTATGTTAAAATAAATCAATGAAATAAATTTAAATGGAAAAGATAAGCTATTAATCCTTTTTTTTATAAGAGAATTAATACCTTTTTGAATAAATCTTAATCTTTTTTTCTTTCTAAAAAAGGTTTCATTTGTTTATAGTTCTGTCATTCTGTCATTCGGTCAAAAAGTGTTTACAATAAAATAATTCAATTTGAATTTATTTAGCTTGACTAAAATATCTTACAAAATGGGTAATTATTCTGTTAATTTAAAATATTTATATATATTTATTTCTTAACAGAGAATTGTTTTTTAGTTTTAATATTGATGATATATTTTTCAGATCCCGAAGAAGAATATGAAAACGATGAAGACAAAGAGGAAGACGAAAACGGAGAAGAGGAGAATGAAGTTGTTAATTCAGATGAAGCTGCTGATGAGTATGATAAAGTCACGGATGAAAATTTATTGAAGGAAGGTGATAAATTTGATTCTTTTGAAAAATTAGTGAAAAAAGTAAGAGATTTTGAAGAAAAAGAGTATGCTTTTTTATCATGGAGACGCTACGACAATTGAACGATGTCGCAAAAAAAGAATCAAGAGGTGGTTATTGTATGAAAAAGAAAATACGTTTGCTGAGCTGTATTTTGCAACAGAATCCATGAAGTCAGCGATGGATTCATATCCTGAATTTATGGGAATCGGCCGCCTTGAATTTTTCCACTTGGCTCAAGAAATTCATTTTCTTCCAATAAGTGTTCTTGGATCAATATTTTTTTGAGTCAAGTAAAAGTTTCTATCAGTGTACCTTCTCTACAGTTTATTTTCATATCCTTCAAATTATATTTACTTAATTTTTTGTAGAGCTTTTTGTGAAATGAATTTTCACGGCTTTTGGGCTTGAGAATTATTTTATTACATTTCTAAGCTTAGAATACGTTTCAAAACGATTGTCATAAAAAATTACACAAAGTCTTATCATTTTATTGATGTTTTCAGTCATATATTTGCTGTTAGAAAACTGAAAAATATTGATCTTTACGAAGAAAAGATTTGCTTGGAACGTTGGACAAAAAAATATTACTTTAAAACGAGTTTAAAAAAAAATATTCAAACTGAGATACCAGAATGTATTATTTCATAGCAACAATATCAAAGAAGATTCTTTCTCAGCACGAAAAGTTTAAGAAGGCTTCATTTTAATAAAAGATTGGCAGCATTCGACATAGTTTTTTAAACCTAAATAATGTGTGTATGAAAAAATAAAATTAAATAAATATGTATGAATAAAAGTGAAAAATATATTTAGATATATATTTAATACCTATAGTTTTTTTATCCTTGTATAATTTTTGAATACACCTAGCCTGATGTTAATCTGCGCTGCAGTCTACGGTGTGGCACGCTTACCTGGAAGATACCCCCGGTTGATACCTCTCAGGAAACAGAGACTCAGGTAGAGAGTTCCAAAGCTTCATGTGAGGACTGCCTCACAATAAAGGTCGCCGCTAAACGTTTTGTACGAATGTTTGGAACTTCAACTCTGTACCGGCAAGTTATTATTCTGTGGTACCGGTGTCTCTTCACTGCTCTCTGCTCATTCTGTAGTAGAACTGAGATGGTGGAATCAAATTATGAAGTTCCAGAGCACACTAATCGAAATGTATCCGATAAAATACCGACAAACTAGCAACCTTACGTGGGTGCTCTAGGCTTTGAAGCTTCGCCTTTGCAACGCAAGAAGTGATTAGTGTGATTTAGTCCGGCGGGTGGTCACTAACTACGGCCAAAGACTACCATCAGTATGTGTCGCCTGATTCGCATCTCCCGAGGATCACGTGTGAGGCTACAAATTCGGGGTATTCTCCCACAGACGGGGGCGACTCAATCCTCAAAAAATATATATATTATAGAGCATTTATTATATTTAATTATAAAAAGTAAATTCAATAGTTTACAGTATTCAAATCAGTTAATATTTACCATTTATTGGTTTAAATTAAAAATTGATAGAAATCAAAATATTTTTTTGCTAAATTTGCACTCTAATTGATAAAAAAAATACATACAGTCGAATATATAACCTCCTCCTTTTTTGAAGTCGGTTAAAAATAAAATGTACCCGTATTAATAATTATATATTGTTCGTACAGTACCCGTATTAATAGATTCAGCCTATGTTAAATTGCTAAGAATCTTTGCTAAAAAGCTTCATTTAATTATTCAGACGAGTCTGTTAATAATTTACAACGAGCAAATAATGTTAAGCATATTAATGACATGATATGATAATGATAATAATATTTTTATTTGAATACAGAATGTATATAACTTGCTATATATAATACGATATATATCTTATGTATAAAATTTCCATGTCACAATGTTTGTTACCGTATTTCTCCGAAACGGCTTGACCGATTTTACCAAATTTGATATGCGTATTCGGTAGATCTGAAAATCGGCTACTGTATATTTAGATTTTTTTTTTATTAAGGTAAAACAACGTTTGCCGGGTCAGCTAGTATGTATATAACATTCATTCTAGTTAGTCCTAATGTTTCTACGTAAGACAGAATTTACTCACATTCGCCTCGCTTCACCTCTGTCAATTGTAATTTCCGCATGATGTTTGTGTTAACATGTCGCAGATAAATGTTTGAACACGTAATTTTTATATTGACAGAACATGATTTGAGTGTTCAGAAATACTGAGGTAATGAAACAAGTATCTATACCTACTTACCTTCTTACTAATGAAAAATGATAATGAATCCTTCTGAAATTATGAATCTTGCTTGGAATGTTCACATTCTCTCCCTCGTTTATAACATCTTGTATAACCCCGCTTCCCCGCACTAATTAGTTTCTCGCTTTGCCTATGTGCATACTTCCCACTCTCGTAATCTTCGTTCAGCAGAATGGCTTAGTCTACTGACACCTAAGCCGAAAAAAAACATTTTATAGTCATTCTTTCTCTGTACAAGCAGTGCGGCTTTGGAATGTCTTACCACTCGATATCAAGAAGGCTCAGACGCTTGATTCTTTTAAAAATCTTGTTGAGAGGTAGCATTTTTCTTCGCTACCTCAAGATTATTTGTTTCCCTTCATTTTATAAACTATTGTTTATTTATAATATTATGAAATGGTGCTTTAGTATATTTTATGGTTTTGGTTCAAATTTGTGTCCAATGAAGAATTATCTATCTATCTATCTACCTACTACCAAATAATACTGATTAAAAATTGTTTGCTTGCTTTTAACACTGTAGTAAAAAAACTTTTTTTTACGTAAATTACAAGTGTATATCTAAGTATATCTGGTATAGTTAATTATACTTCAATTACAGTAAAATGAAATATTTATAGTTTTGTTAACTTACCAATTATCTATTGCTTATTTATTTGTTAAAGGTTATTTTTATCCTGCTAATTTTAATAAATGCGAAAGTTTGTGTGTGTGTATATGTTTGTTATTTCTTCATGCTCAAACAGTTTAACCGATTTTGATGAAATTTGGTATGTTGATAGCTAAAGCCTATAAATTAACACATAGGCTTTTTATCCAGGAATAACGCGGGTAAGACCGCGGGGCATAGTAAGTAAATTAATAAAACATACCCAAATTAAAAACACCCATATTTAATTATGCATTTAAATTTTAAGGAAAGTAGTTTGTAGTTGGTATGTATACGATTATTTCAGCTTGGACTTATCTATTCCGAAGCGTGAATAATAGCGTGAATACTAGAGAATACCTATAATATGTAGGTACGTGGGCTAGGACTTGAGTGCTTATTACCCTGCAATTAAGCACTGCACTCAAGTAGCTCTTTGAGTTAAATAAGTGGTAAACGATTAACGGCAAGAACATTCCTTAAACGGTTTGAATTATATGAGTTACCAGACTTAAACAGTGTTGGGTGTGGTAATGATCTTAAGCAACACGTTACTTGGCGAGGTAAGTTAATAGTACATTACTGTCATGACTTGTTTCTTGACGAACATGACGCTGTGATCCAAGGACGCTGGCCGTAGGTGAGTTCTGTTAGATCTGATAACAGCCAAGACTTGAAAGAGCTTTGCTCAAACTTGCGGGCACAAAAATTAATTTGATTAAACTCCACGTACAAAATACTAATATAAAGTACTTCAAAGTACAAATATAATAATAAAACACAGAAGATAATATGTATTTCACATTATTTATTTACCTACTAATCAAAACTGTGGTTTTAAACCCTTTAAGCCCTAAACATTTTTTTTTAATATTCTTTACTTTATACGTTGATAAATTTTTGGTATTTATTCTTTAAAAACATGAAATAATACGAGTTTTCGCTGTTTTGTCATATAGAAAGTGACGAACGTGCTATTGAAAAAAAAAATAGGTCATGAAAAGATGTAACTTAGAGTGTTTGAGAAAATAATATACAGTCCAATATTATTTTCTTCTAGTCTAATTTCTTTGTTGAAAAATATTTAACTGAAATGCGAAATGCCGCTAGGCATAGAAAATCACTTGTTGGTACCGCCTAATTAATGTTAAATCACCTTCATTCGAAGTTAATAATGCACGTACTTTGTTCCCAAACTGAAATGAATTATTCATTATGTCAAAAATTAGTTTAGTTCTATCGAGTTTGTCGTGTGGTTTGTTCGTCATAAATATCTAATTAAAATGTCCACTCTGGGAAGTTATATAACATCTAAAACTCTACACAGGTACCTAAGCAACGGTACCTATGTCTAAAACTCATTAAGTGACCTTTATGTGAGGTACCTGTTCAGGTAATGGGCTACATCCACAGGTTAGCCTACATAGATACTATTACATGGTAGTAGGGCATTTTCTAATGCTCGCCTGACTAACGACCCCCATCAAGTTGTAAAATCTGTCGTCAAGCACCTAAGTGTGTTCCGGCAGCCTCCTTGAGAGCCAGTTATTCCAAACTAGGCATGGTCTACCTTAAGCCAAAGTGTCGCAAATGCTTACCTGTTACTACTTAGTAAAAAATAGATATCGTATTCTTATGTAATATATAAAAGTATTATTTATGTCGTAAAAGCGAAAACATTTTGTGTGTGATTCATTGAATTGTGTTAATGATTCGATTTGTATTATTTTAAATTTTAGTATAATCTAGTGCAGCTGATTGAGCATGGAAGAGTTACAAACAAGTTATTAAAAATTTGTCCGTATTTTACTCTTTGAGCGTAATGTTTTTAATTTTTAGTAGTATTTTTAAAGCGATTGTTTCACTACTCTTCTAATTTAATGAAAGCGAAAGTATATCGTCGCCGTAGTTGGAAAATTAAATAACTAACAAAATCAAAATTGCGAGAAAAACGCGATTTACTGTTTTTTTGCAACAAAAATGTTGATAACTTATTTTTTAAAAACCATTTTGCTGTCCAAATTTTAATATGTTAAAGATTGATAAAGCATCTAGTTATTCATTCAAAGAAATTTTATTTTAATTGATTCGTTTGTGAGAAAAGTAAAAAATAGACACTATGTATTTCTCCCTCGCCCAAAATTTTAATATTTTATGTAATTATTTAATTTTGCATGTTAGTTATTTAGTTCTACTTCGCCAATATCTTTCATTAATATATAAAAAGCCCATAATAAAAGCACTTATTGAATTTTCCTCCAACGGGAAGGTTTATAATTGATCTATTATTTATTTATTACTCAGGCTATCCAACCCAATTGTATTGATTTTTGATAACTAATTAAGTTTTAACAAATTCTTTAATTTTTTTATTATTAATAATATCAACATAAAAAATAAAATATTCAAACATAAGATCATCCAAGTCCTTCGCCCAAACGTGCCCATCAGACTCGCAGCATTTCCCCGCTGTATGGCAAGGGAACTTTGCTGTCTTTAGGTACTGCCCAGCCCCCGGGTCTCGCCCTTTCTCACGCAAACGACGCCCAATGTCTACGACAGATTTTTTTGCCTCTTCTCCCTACTGCCCCGCTATTCCAACAGCAAAAGGCACAAACTCATACGCCGATTCCAGGGCAGAATACTTCCGGTGATTACTGAGCGCAGCCGCCTCCACACCTTCATCAGCCACGCTTTGAGTAGCTGGAAGATGGCAAGATGCGAAGGTACTCACGCAAATGCTACTTTTGTGAGTACCTCGATTACCTAGCATGCCCAGATGAGACAGCATTCTTTCTGGCAAGGAAACAACTTAAGTCTATCCGCCCGTTTACCGTCGGAGCGCGATAGGCCGGGAGGTTCCAACACGCACAGAACTTCGGCTAGCACCAGAGCCCTCCTTAAAATTTCATTAATGGCATGATACCTAGCACTGCGTCCTGCACACCGGGAACAACTAAGAGCATGTAAGCCATACGCCTCTACACTCACGCCACAGATGCAAACGTGGGGCTCACAAACCACACAACCGAGTAGGTATCCCGCAGCCAACCCTAAAAGAGTCGTCGTCCAGCAGTGTGTCCAGATGAGGTGAATGCAGCCAGGCTCCGGACTCTGGCTTAGTAGCGGCATTGAGGCGAGCCAACTCGGTTCCTGAGACCCCCACGCGCATGCAAGACAGGATGTAGGAGCTTGATAAATCATCTCAACACCTTTGTGAGTTGGGCTTCGTTGGCAAAGCTGCACCAGGATGCATCGCTACCCAGACATCGTGCGTCTCTGATGCAAAAGGGATGGTGAACGAGTCCCCACATCCAGGCAGAATATGCCCAACCAACCCAGAGACACCATAAGCTGATGCCAGGAAAGCAATGGTACCGCACTCCTGTAATCACCTAACACCCAGACCTCTGAATTGGACAGGCAGATTAGCCTGGCACCATTGCTCCTTTAAGACTGATATTGAGCCGATCCTCGATCACACGTTTCAAACTGCCATCAAATTGAAGGACCTCCTTCGGGAGCTTCCATGTTGGCGCCGTACGCATGACATAAGTCAAGTTGGGCATCCCGAAGCAGGCCCGCATGAGAACCATAAAGACGTGTGCCGGCAGGTGTTGGAACTGATCAGCCCGTGAGGTCAGAATCTGTTTTTTCTAGCTATCCCGCAAGCCCTGCTCAAAAATGGGCGAACAGAGATGGAAAAATACATGCGAGATAAGATTTTTAGCCCAGGAATGAGAGACCTAAAACTGTATTGAAGTTTTTAAATAAAACCATGAGTAATGTTATTAATAATGTATTTAGAATGTGAATGAAGTATGAAATGGAATGTAATGATGAACTATGGAATGAAATGATTCTGAAAAAGTAATTTGTAGTATTTTTAACCGACTTCAAAAAGAAAGAGGTTATATTATTTATATATGTTCACCCATTTCCCAGTCATTTGTGAACCGATTCTCAAAATTATTCGTTTAATTGAATGAGTATAGTCCTTAAATGGTCCCTTTGGCACCAAGTTAAGATCTGATATTGGCTTCCCAGGGAAATCGAAGGAAACTATAAAAAGTTAGGTTAATTATACGCCTGAACAGATTTACGCTCGAACGGCTGTACTGTCTAAATTTCATCAATAGATATTGATGAAATTTGGGATGAAGATAGGTTAGACTATGTGCTGCATAGGCTACTTTATATTCCGAAAATAATTACTGTTCCCGTGGGATGCACTGGATAACAGATCTCTTTTACTTCCTCTAGCTGTACTGATTTTCCTAAAATTTAATATGGAGGTAGGCTAGATCTTGAAGGTTACTTTTTATCTTAAAAGTAATTGATGTTCCAGTGGATGCCCAAATAACTCAAAAACCTATTCTACTTCTTCCCGCTAGCTCCTCCTAGCAGCCCTTAGTCTGGCTAACAAAGGTAATCTGACGCGAACATCGAGGCTAAGCAACGGTCCATGCGGCCAGTCTTTGAATGGGTGACAATACTGCACAATACTGTCATTTAAAAATGCGGTACTTTCATCTGTGTGCTACTGTGGATCACACAACAATTACATAATTGTATAACCATCACATTCCATGAGACACGAAATATTACATAACTGCCTTTAATAACTTTTTTCGAGACCGTATTGGTCCAATTCGATACTAAATGTGTCGAGGGAAAATTAAACAAAAGACTTTATGCACTTTATTCGCTCTTGAATTGACGCATGGGTGTAGTTAGCTAATTATTTCCGAGTTAGCTTCTTTTCCTTCGCTAAATTATTCTCTTATATTCGATATTTATTTTTCCAACTATAGTGTGTTGTAATGTTTATGTGTAGTTTATTTTGTGATTAATTAAGATATTACAATTTTAGTGAGACAGAAAGATGCAGCTTGAATTGGACTTTATGATAATGCAAAAAAGTCGATTTCACGAAATTGGTTAGTTATTTAATTTTCCAACTACGGCGACGATATGTTTGTAACTCTTTTACGCTCTAAAAGCTGAACCTATTGAAATGGAATTTTATTTGCTAGGACATCGGAGTAAGATATAGGTATATAAGTATTCCGGTATATACGTCATAAAACCACCACTTGGTTTAACTTGTATACGATATTTGTATTTAACTCAACATATTATTATGTTATTTTATACCACCCGTTCATTATGCGTTTCCATACCTCAAGCGTTTGATTTCTCAGTTTCTCACAGTACGGTGTACCCTTTTTTAGCACAAACTTTATTAAATGTGTACGTAATACATATGCGAGATCTAAATAAGACAATCCGTGCTTAAACTGAAGCGTGATGTGACGAAGCGGCGACATGAGGAAATTATACAGAGTGCAAAAGCTCGTAAAACGGCCAGCACACAAACGCCAGCTTGGCTGACGGACAAACTGGAAATGTGAGAGCAATCAGCGGGAAATTACCTAAACAATTTAATAAAATGAATTTGTGAAGATGCGTATCTACAGTATACGCTTTTAATTTTTATTATAAATGTGCTCGCCGGGTTATCAACCACAAAATGAAAAATCTGCCATCAAGCACCTAACAGATAGTTATTTCAGAGAAGGCATGCTCCACTTTTGGCTATACAGTGTTTTGTTTTTTACGAGTGGGAAATCTTTATTAAGATACCCAGCTACAAAAGGGTGCAGCTGGGTTATGTGGGATTTTTACCACTAAAACCCCCCGGAGCCCAGCCTTGATGCTTGATGGAGGGCTTTAGGTTCTTCGGTGGAACCACACTGACGCCCTCCTAGCTTTTGCTTGCAGAAACATCCACATTGGTAAAGAACTGCCAACCGTCCCGAGATAGAGTGGCTAACTCATGTGGTTACGCGCCCTGCTGATCTGTAAAAAAAGAAAATAATATACATATATCACATTGTTAAATTTTTGTGTATCGTACAGATTTACAAACATGATGAAAATTACATACTTCATTATCAGTATCGCTGTACGCTCTTTTATGGGTCGTAAGGCGAAAAATTTTAAGGGCATCTATAGGACGAATGATCAACTTTTATTCCAAGGAAAAAAACTTTGGCCTAAAAAAAAAGATGACACACGACAAATTGTGTAGAAAGAACAAAAGATCCATGTCTAGACGTAATTAAGCCGGCCTAAGAAGATTATTTGTCAGTTAGCATTCACTCTGTATTGGTAGAAAACAAGAAGATTAGAAAACAATATATCGTTTAGCGTTTGCAAACTACACTTGAAAAGAAAACTTGCATAGTGTTCTAGATCGTTTTGCCAATTATGTTTGTATAAATATTAGAGCTTCATCAACTTCACAAAGTTATTCAATTCTTCTCTTAAGTAGTTACATCGTTAAATGCTATTCACCAAAGTAAAACAAAGTCTAGAATGTGGTAAAAGCAATCTTCGAAGCTGTTCATTTTATTAGTTTACCTTTTAACCCTTAGCCGCTTCAACAATTCGCAAATCTCGGTAAAGACTCTTGGTAAAGTTTTTGAATCACATTCTGAATCTCAAAAAGCAAAGTTGAAAGAACAAGAGTGCGAGAAAAAGAAAAGGTAAGGATAGGTAATATTATATTCGAAATAGGTTGCTTTCAGGGGAAAAAAGTACTTTAATAAGTACCTTAATAAAAAATAACTCTAATAATACTCTAAAAATAAAATACTCGTTAAAATTCAACCACAAATTCAATATAACTTAATGTAAATCTAATCTGAAATTAATTAAATTAAAAGTGCTAGCTAGTGGGAAGAGTACCTTAATTGCGATTAATGATAGAGAGATTTAGTGCAAAATTGCTTATATATAGTGTCTGTTACTGTTAACGAACATTTATAATTTTTCTCATTTGATGACCTCGTTGGCGTAAAGGTTACCATGCCAGACTGCTAATCATAAGGTTCCGGGTTCGATTCCCGTCACGGTCAACATCTTTGTGCTTAACTAAATTTGTTGGGTGTTGGTCTGGGTGTTTAATATGTATGTATATAAAATATGTAAGTATGTATATGTAGTTAATCAGTTGTGTTAGCTACCATAATAACTAGAAATGGTTCTAGAATAGACGTAGTAAGTACGAGTAGGTCATTAAACTCTCTCACTTTTGTCATCGTTTATTTAGGTTAAGTTAAAATGCGCGTTAATGTTCCACAATAATCCCATTAAATGCTAATTGCATTACCTATCCATTCCACTTTTAACACTCTAATGCTGTTTTGACGCGGCCTTTGACTTTTAACTCCCATTCAAATATAGGGTCTTTGTCATTCCCAAGTTTTAATTCGATGTAGCCATTCAAAAGAAAAAGTTAATTTTGTTTCGAAACATCATGATTCATTAGACATCAGACAAGATAGTCAAGGTCTCAAAAGATAGGAGAACTGGCATCTCGGACTATGAAAAGATAGACTATACGTAAAATGGTAGGTACCAATCCAGTTCATTTCAATAATGTCATCAAAGTTAACCTTAATTTTCAGATCGGATGGGCCAAACTTGGGATTTCAATTTCGTCGTCCTTTCATTTTGAATTAAATAATGAGTCACCGAACAAATAAGCTTTTGTGGAACGATCTCTTGAGAAATGATCTACTTAAACTTATGTTTACAATGGATTTAATGCAATCAATAATTTGTTTTCTGCCCGACCAACTTTAAACGTTTTACTTAATAAATAGACAGAATATTCCGCTTTTGAAATTTATCTCGACAGATTGCTTCTAGGCTAGTAGTAAATATTATATCCTAAATTCCTCATCTTTACGTCTAATTGGGAATTTTGCTAGAATGTATGTGGGAATTTTGTAAAATGTTTGTCATATTCGCTACACAGATAACGTAACGCGCTTATCAGTAAAATGATATTTTAAAGACAGATCCTCCTAAGCTTTGGGTGAAATTGTTTAGTCTTCCTGGAACTGGCTAAACAAATTGAAAATAAAGCTACTGGAAACGATCGAGGATACAAGAATCTGTATGTCTTTTGTGTGCTTTGTACACAATCTTATATTTAATGCAGCTAATATTTTAGTAGATAGATTTATATTTTAGATTTAGTGATTACTGGCTCTCAAGAACGCTCTCGAAACACACACTTTAACATCATATATTTCTAAACTATTTGCTGAATGGTTTTACTTTTTTATAATTAATTCTTTTGTAAATTACTTAAAATATCTTATCAAAGTACATTTCATATTCATAAATTTAGCCGTCATTGCAAATAAAAATATATCACATGACGTATTTATTATAAACACATATCATAAAACATTATAACGTCGTTTTTATGGCTCTTTGATATAATACTTCGTCGTATTGAGTACACGAGGTTAGAATAAACATTTGAAGATGATAAATAAAGATATGTAGAAGAATATCTGAAATATGTAGTAACTTCCATTTATGTAAATCAAAGAAAATAACTATCTGTGATTTCAGCCCTAGATATTCAAAGCAGTCTAGTTCAAAATATATTCTATTGTATATATTTTTTAAGGTTCCTTACCTAAAAGGTAAAAACGGGATCCTATTTCTAAGCCTCTTTTGTCTGTCACCAAGCTGTATCACGTAAGCGGTGATAGCTAGAAAAAAAAACACGAATTATGTATTTCCGTTGCCACTTTAACAACAAATACTAAAATTATATATTTATTAATTTAATAGAGGTGATAGACGCTTAAAACTTTTGACATAATAGTCTAGTCAACAAGTTTTAAAACGTGTTAAACGATATAAAGCTCCTAAAAATATGTGCCATAGCTCATTCGATTCGGAATGACGTAAGACCTAATGACCTAATTTACGTATATAATATTAAGTTGAGTATATTACCTTAAATAAATTACTTAATAAAAATAATGGTAATATTTTAGCAATACTCCCATACAACAAACGTATTTTTTACTCGATGTTAATAACGACTTTCTGTAGATCCTGTAAATATTAAAATACACAGAATGTTTAATTATGTATGAACTATAAAAATACATTTTGAAATTAAAATACAATATATATTTAAGAGGGGCACGCGCGATCCCGATTCACACTTGGCCAATTGTTTTAGATTAAAACAACAATTGTGCTTAAAGGTTGAAACATTATTATTTTAAACATTATTTAAAAAAAAAACCTTTTTCCCTGACTAAGAGCTGTTTGTGGTAAGAAGAGGGCAAGTGTTAATAAGAGCTTATTATATGTACGTAGTCAAAATATCTAATGTCTACTTAATCTCAAATTTACACGTCGTTTTGGTTTCAATAACTGTTCAATAGTCCAGATCTCATTTCATCATCATCTCATTTCGGAGCCTATTTCACCCACACTCATCTGTAATTTGAGATCGACATTGAAAAGATTCTATAGAAACGGGGTCGGTTACGGAGGATTCAATAGATCTGGTTTGTTGCCGGAGTTACATTGTACGTTTCTTAATGTACGAGTAGGATTTGGATATTGTGTGCGCCCCTTAACTTGTAGCAGATTAGTTTTCAGCACCTGAGATTATATGACGTAACCGTCCAGAATATTTTGTTATAGCTTTTTTTTTTTTTTTTTTTTTTTTTATTTTTTTTTATCCTTGATAGGTTAGCGTTTGACCACAGCTAGCTTGATGTTAAGCTGCACTGCAGTCTACGGTGTGGCACGGTTACCTAGAAGATACCTATTAACTCTACTTTTGAAGGCCCCCGGATGATACCTCTCAGGAAACAGAGACTCAGGTGGTGAGTATACCTGGGGCATACAAACTGTATGTTACAAATCTGTCGCCAAGCATTGTTAGGTTAGTGTTTTCTGGAAACCTGTTCTGTTCTGTTGCCGTATAGCTATTTATTTTTGTTATCCGCACCTCAATTCATATCTACAGGTAATGATGTCTGTCGTGAGCGTCTACGATACAGATCTCGAACCTAGTGCAGAGCTCACTAGAATACTTACTTGAACCTTCATTATTGTCACTTCTATTTCATATGTAAAATAATACTATTTTACTTGTAACACTGGCACATCCTGCCATAATTATTCAGGGCTGGCATGTTTAGTCACTTTAGTATATTTTAATACAATGTTAGCATAACTTCAGATAAAATAAGTAGGTAGTATTAGGTTCTGTTAAACAAACTCTTTGGTAATAAATAAATTTGTATTTGTACCTCCTTGAGAACCAGTTATTCTAGTCTAGGCATGCTCCACCTTAGGCCAGAGTATCGCTAACTCATGTGATAACGCTCTCTGCTGGACAAATGTCTAGGTGTAGGGAATAAAAATAAAACTCCATTATAATGTTAGCAACAGCTATTTTCATATTTTTCGCAACACCTACTGAAAACAGATTTATGGACTAGCTTAGGTATTAGAGTAATTTTTCGTGTTTAATGAAATTTTTCATGGATCGAAAGTAACTTTCTAGAACTCAAAAAATATTTTTTATTTCTCAACGACTTATGTATAACTGAACAGAACAAGTAGATTGATATAAAAAAAGCTCAAATATTTCGTGTTTTAAGAACTAATTTGAATGAAAAGCATTCGCCAGCTGTTGTAACTTAACAGATGGGAGATTCTTAGTTCTTGTTTGTGAAATAAAAATCTACCGTCATTTCTATAAAAGAGAGAGAGGTTGGAGTGATATTTCTTGATCACGCAAATTATAAAAGGCAAAGATGTGATCCCACGGAAACACGGAATGGACGAAATAGGTGTTGTTATTTTGACCCAGATATTATATTATATACGGAAATATTTTAATATTACTGGGATTATGTTTTACTTTCAGAGTTCTTTTGATATGGGGTAAGCATAGTCAATAATGATAAAATGGAAATATTTTAATATAATATTATGTTGTTTTAAAATGTTTTTTTCAGTATAATTTTAACTACTAAAACATTTAATTGGAAATTTAGAACCTAAATATTAACAAAGTCTTAAAAATTTAATTATACATTGTTTTTTTTTATCTTTTGTATCTTATATATAAAATTTCCATGTCACAATGTTAGTTACCGTACTCCTCCAAAACGGCTTGACCGATTGTTACCAAATTTTTTATGCGTATTCCTGGTCTGAGAATCGGCTACTAACTATTTTTAATACTCCTAAGTGAGGCAAAACAACATTTGCCGGGTCAGCTAGTTAATATATATTTTATATAAGGGCTAACTCTTCATGTTGAAGTTTTTTCGCTATAAATCGTTAACTGTGAAAATATCGAAATAATAGGTTAAGGCCGTCTAAAGAACCACTTTAAGAATATTATTATTATGGTATACTTATTATGGTACCAATCAGATTTATGAATTCGAAATAAAACTGGTTCAAAATATGTAAAATTATGTATTTGAACAAAAACTAAAACATTCTTAGAGTGGTACCTTTGACGGACTTAATTAAGCTTTTTTTACAATTTACGTTCAAATAGAAAATACTGAAAAATCTAGATTTGGTCCTTACGAGTATTTTCGCGTAATAGTATTATATTTTATTTATTAGGTAGCTCAAAGCAATCATAATAAGAAAAGTTTCGAAAAGCTCGTAGGTTTTCTAGTAACCAATTTAGTAAGCTCAAAGTTATTGAATAGAAATATATTTCAATATTTATTAAATACTCGAACAAGCTAGCTTTTAGTAACAAGAATCAAGTATGACGCATTGAGCGAGCGAAGCCAACTTTGAATTTCATTTATGGTAAAAACCTAGATATATATTTTCTGATTGATTATATTATGCTTGCAAGGTGAAAAGTTATTCTTTTTTTAAACGTATATATTATAACGTATACACTATAAACGTAGCTACGGTGTTACCCTCAGATTATGATATAACAGATTTTAGGTATCTATTCAGACTGTGAGTCATGCACAAAAATAACAGCTATATTATGAAGTTATTGACTAACGGATTTCAATTCAGCGCAAATCTTTGACCGTAATAATTTGCGTATCCCACGGTAACCACAATAATAATTGTTTTAGGATAAAAAGTAGTCCGTATATTAATCCAAGTTCTAACCTATCTTCATATTACATTTCATCATAATCGGTCCAGGCGTTTGAGCGTGAAGAAGTCACAAACATACACACACACAAACTTTATAATTTATTATATTAGTAGGAAAACCTCATATATAAATACACCTCAACCTGCAATAATCTGGATCGCTTGATCAAGCGCGGGGCGAGACACGAGCTATTAGCATTTATATTAACCTCTAAGAAAACAGGTTTGTGGAAATTGCAGTAAATTAGATTACGCGGCACCTTTTGCTTTTTTTTTACCCCGAACCTGACAAAGGCAAAATTATTTAAAACGAGATTTTTACGAGGTTGTAATAATCAAACTTTTACTTTTATTTTTTGTAGTTCAAGGAGTGAAATATTTTTATACGTGACAGTACGGAGACCGGTATGTGTATTTGGATGAGTTATGTTTGCGTGTGTGTTTGTGCAAACTAATCTCGTATTTATCTATTGACTCGGTCCAATTAAATGTGATTTTCGATTGTTGAGCTTAGATTTGATTTGGGCATATTTATAGAGAGACAACTTATAAATTAACTAATTAATTGTCTTTTTGCACACCGCATATGCGGTAGCCTACAAGGGACATTTTATATTATTTTCCATGTTTTTATATTACCAGTGACTACGCAAATAAAATTATTTCATTTCATTTCAAATCATTAGGAGGTGCCGCAAAATATTTCTACCGATAAATGTTGCCAGTCATCTCCAAAACTGCCAGTCTGATTTGATGCGGTTTTCAGAGGTGAGTTTACTGCAGTAAACATTACAATTAAAAAAAATGGTTGCCTGTAAAGTCGGTTTTACGGGCGAAGATTTTACGTGACAACGTCTGCCGCGTGCTGCGCGCGCGGCAGACCGATCATAGTTGAGTGGGAGAGAGACGCAAGGCATTCGGCGGGCCTCTATCTCGTTCGGTGACTCATCGTAACGTTACCGGGCGTTACACTTTTTCATAAGTGACTCCCAGCCGCAACCTAATTTAAGACGTTGTCACGTCAAAAATGGTTGCCTGTAAAGTCGGTTTTACGGGCGATGATTTTACGTGACAACGTCTGCCGCGTGCTGCGCGCGCGGCAGACCGATCATAGTTGAGTGGGAGAGAGACGCAAGGCATTCGGCGGGCCTCTCTCTCGTTCGGTGACTCATCGTAACGTTACCGGGCGTTACACTTTTTCATAAGTGACTCCCAGCCGCAACCTAATTTAAGACGTTGTC
Organism: Mellilla xanthometata; assembly: GCA_035578125.1. NCBI lineage: Eukaryota > Metazoa > Arthropoda > Insecta > Lepidoptera > Geometridae > Mellilla > Mellilla xanthometata. The sequence continues at coordinate 8,650,968 of JAPUBQ010000008.1, forward strand.
ACGTCAAAAATTAAAATAAAGAATTGTCGTAGGCTCATTAAATTATTCATGTAGTACTCGTAAGTTTCGAATAGTTATTTACGCGAATGGTATTTAGGGTAAACTTATTGTGTACGTAAATAACTATTTAACAAAATATTTCTACCGATAAATGTTGCCAGTCATCTCCAAAACTGCCAGTCTGATTTGATGCGGTTTTCAGAGGTGAGTTTACTGCAGTAAACATTACAATTAAAAAAAATGGTTGCCTGTAAAGTCGGTTTTACGGGCGAAGATTTTACGTGACAACGTCTGCCGCGTGCTGCGCGCGCGGCAGACCGATCATAGTTGAGTGGGAGAGAGACGCAAGGCATTCGGCGGGCCTCTATCTCGTTCGGTGACTCATCGTAACGTTACCGGGCGTTACACTTTTTCATAAGTGACTCCCAGCCGCAACCTAATTTAAGACGTTGTCACGTCAAAAATGGTTGCCTGTAAAGTCGGTTTTACGGGCGATGATTTTACGTGACAACGTCTGCCGCGTGCTGCGCGCGCGGCAGACCGATCATAGTTGAGTGGGAGAGAGACGCAAGGCATTCGGCGGGCCTCTCTCTCGTTCGGTGACTCATCGTAACGTTACCGGGCGTTACACTTTTTCATAAGTGACTCCCAGCCGCAACCTAATTTAAGACGTTGTCACGTCAAAAATTAAAATAAAGAATTGTCGTAGGCTCATTAAATTATTCATGTAGTACTCGTAAGTTTCGAATAGTTATTTACGCGAATGGTATTTAGGGTAAACTTATTGTGTACGTAAATAACTATTTGACATTTATAAAAGACACCCACAAATTTTATTTACAGTAAAAGTTTGGGCAAAGAAATATTTTATTTCGAAGAGAAATACTTAAAGAAGACGGACTTGCGTCAGAATGAAACAAGGGCTCTCTAGATTTTTAACTATTATCATTGTTTTAAATGTGTATCTGAAGCTTTTGGCTTTTATGTGTTCAAAATTGATTATCACGGTGAGGTTTGAAGTCTCTATTAATGGTATAACCGTGTCTTAGGGCGGACCCTCACTAGAAGCCCGCACACGAAACCGACTTCAATCAATAATCCATTGACCCTTGTAGTCGCATGTGGATATTCCCGCATTATTAAACCATTTGAAATGATATTTCTTACTATGTATTCTTACTGTTGTTCCATAAACTGTAGATCAGTTAATGGAGGTTCACGGGAGCCTATGATACTGGCCTAGCCGAGTTTGGGGCCAATTGATCATGTTATCTCATGTTTATGGCATTAAATTATTTATTTATTTATATGCTTTTGTGTATTTGTCACAACTACATAACTTGGTTCGGTTGTAACGATATATGGTTGATACGATTATAATGCCCAAGAAGTGTTTGTTGCATGCCTAAATACAAAGAACAGGACGCGGCAAGTTGTTTAACTGTATTCCTGTACACCTATCTACTAAAAAATAATCAAAATAATTTGGTTAATTAATATTCACATTGTCTCTATTTTTATAATTCAAAATTGTCCCCATTCTGTTGGTAACCAGTATTTTATGCTAATTCATAAACAAAACATTTTCCAAGAAAACACAAATAACACAGCGGTTTAAAGCCAGCTTAACAAAGCCACCCATTATCCTTCATTCCAGTTACTGACAAATTCAATTTAGAAGTTCTAGCTGTGTTAACGTATTTAAGGCTATAACTGAAGATGGCTATTAACTAAGGTAAGCCCCTGCCAGAATTGAATGATTTACCTCCACGATTTGAAACATCGATGAGATTATTCTCAAATTTTCGTAAAATGTGTCAAGTGGTCCGGAACCTCCCGTTCCTTGGGTCAGGTTTATCTCAGGGGTTCAAATGTTTGATAAACTTAAATGTATTGAAGGTTTTGTTGAAATCCTTGGGACGCAGAACGGAACGTGAGATAAAAGGTTTTAAATCTCATGTCCGTTTATTTTATTACAAAATTTAGACAACAAAATAAATATTTTTACATTAGAACTAGATACTTTACTTTTTTATTTGAAGTTATATTGATAGTTTTAATATTAAATATTCATTTTTCTATCACACCATAATCATCACAATATTTAAGTTTTTGGGAGACTTTGGATTCTTGAATATTGTGTTTTAGTATGCTCTGTCAAATCATTGAACTTTATTACTTACGGTGTAGTGCCTCAGTGTGTCAAATAAAATAATTTTCTATTTGTATTTTACTTCATTATAACAACATATTTTTTTGGACCTAACACTTACTCTTTTTTCTCGGGTTTCGAATGTTTCTACCATAAATACGCTGAAGTTACAAAGGACCGTAAGCTATGAACGAAACAAAACAGAGCACAGTATTAATCTCAGATTTGTGCAAAGTTTACTTAGGTCTGAAGTCTGAACTACTGTTAGCTGTCAACAGGGGCCAGGCCATCAGGAATAATTTAACTTAATTAGATTGTTACGAAAGTCAAAGCAATTGTGTGCTTTGATCAGACTACTTACGAGTATTTTGAAGTGATGGACAGTTACCAAATTTTATTGTAAAATTGGATCTAAAGAATACCTACGATGACCAAAAATACTATTTAGATCTAGTTATGATACAATCTCGTGAATAATGTTCAATTTTATAATCCTACAGTTCAAATATCTCACTCTATTAGTTATACAATTGAAAACGTCCTTCGGGCGGCTTAAAAGCTCTCGACGCCAGAGCTTGGCCACTTAGCTCATACGAAGAAGAAGAAGACTTTAAGATCATAAAGTTAGGTAACATGTTACAGTTATCTTAATATGTAGGTTCCTCTTTTGCGAGTCAACATCGTATTTATCAATACAAATATTCTCTATTGGAACTTTGTATTTTTTTATTATCAATACTTTGTATTTAAAATCAAACTTGTGCTATTATAAATACCCTTGACTTGCCTTTACTATAGAACGTAAACAAAGTATAAATGGAATTAACTGGCTAAGCGCGCGTCAACTCGCGCGAAAAGGGTTCTTTTCTATAGCATTGCCCATTAAAATGGTGAATAAGTCTTGTAGATTTTGCAAACAGTTTCGTGCAGACGTTCGCGTGTTTTAGTATTACCCCTAGCATCATGTAACGGGCAGCGTAGTTGCTGTTATACAGATTCCTTACATTGTGTTGTACGAGAGAGGTTTAGTATTTGTTGTTATAGTAGAACAGAAATACGTCGTTTGTGAAAATAACGCCAACCACTTCGTGAAAGTTCTACACGCGACATTGTCCCTAGCTCCATACAGTCCGTTCCCACTTCTCATCCAAGTTAAAGGCGCAATCTCGCTGAAAGCGCGCCGTGCAGAAATCCCTGACAATACACCTGACAGCCGCTTCACTGGCCATTTATTATCGTACCTCTACGATATATTAGCGATGCTTAAAATTTTAAATGCTCTCTAGAACGATGTATGACTTGGATCCTTTCACGCGCAATAAAGCTAAGCGATGCTTGTCGAGTGATAAATGAAACCATTTAATAACAAAAGCTTGCCGTATTTCTTTTGAAGTCATAATAAAATTGTAGCTTGTATTTTAATCAAGGTATTGTTATTGTTTTCAAGTAGTATTCAAAAGTATTTTGAAATTGTATAACGAGCGAACGAATGGTAAGGCGAACATTATTTATAATTAGCATTTTTAGGCTCTACGTTGTAATATTTGAAATTCTAATTGTAAACTAACGAGATCTTTAATCTGGAATATTAAATGATTTAAGAAATTACATTAAAATTTGTGTTCATTCGAAATTATTAATATAATATTACATATTTCGTATAATAGAAGAAAACAAGTCATTATATTAATTTACTAAATTAAAACCTTGTATCTAAGATAACAAATTAAATATTATAATCAAGGGTCTAATAAAAAGTCTAATTTCTATGAAAATTTAAATTGAATTATAACAAGAACATTACTAAAACCTTACTGTAAATATAACAGAAACCCGGGAGTCTCGGGACCTTCTATCACAAGGATAGAGATGTAGGCCATAGTCTACCACGCCATCCTTTTTTATGTGAGGATATGCGTATGTCAGACTCGAAGGGCAGGGGGCCGTCACTACCGATTAAAACTTCACGGTGTCCCATCTCACGACGGGGGCAGGGATGCAGGACCGCTTCGCACAATGCCGCTGCCCTCCCCGCCCAGGCCACTGTCCGCAGTCCAAAGGGACCCACCACAAGGGGGGCGGTGCCCCCCTCTTCGGCATGAGCGATGCCCTGGGACCACCATAGGCATCGTCTCCTCGGGAGGCCCTTATCTCTGGTGTGAGGCAACACTCACCCCCGCGTTCAAAGCCCCAGGGCCTCCAAGTGGGGACGGAGTCCGAGCTCGAACGGCTCGCCTCCGTGCCCGTCTCCTGCGGAGAGTGTGGGAGTGAGGGTCTAACTCCCGTTCCAACTCCTCTGCCTCTCTTCTGTCATTGGTAGTGTCGAGATAGAACTATCAGGGGCCGTGAGATTGAAAAGCAGACGTTTTTCCACCTCAGCTATGCTCGTTTATGTACCTTAAATACCTAGATACCATATTGTAAAGCAACACATACATGAATCGTTTTAGTACTAACCTACAATAGTGGAAGTGAGCGCTGTAATCGCCTAGCCAATTTGCCTTATGGAGTCGTGTCCACGCTTGCATGTTAATGACTACATATGTGATACATAGTGGAAACCCGCAGTCTGTCATGCATTGGTAATGCTTGCAGATAAAAGCAATGTTTGGTTTTTTGTTGTACTAAATTTGATAAATTTGATTTTAAATGCAAGACAAATAAATTATTATTAAGACACATTTCATACACGGCTGGTTAGCCCCATACTAAACTATTTTTACTTGTTTTGTGGTTGCTAACACAACTGATATGCTACATATGCATACATAAATGCTTTATCTCGTTAAATATTTAACACCGACAGCCAACAAATTTAGTTCATCGATTATTATTCTTTATAACGGCGCAAGTAAGCATCTCCAATAATCTTAGGATATAAGTATAACAGACTTTGCTTTACGGTAGACTTTAATTAAGTTTACTTACAAAGTACTTACGTATATTGTGCGCCGTCTGAAAAGATTTTTCAATTAAAAAGGACTTTATTAAATTTATGAGTTTTTGATATGTTTAAATATTTGCTTCAACTGTGACATACCTACTATGCTTAAATACTTACAAAAGTTTTGGTTTTGATGATAAAGTTTGTACCAGTTGTCGTTTTTTTTTAATGGTACGAGTAGGTCTACGAGTACACAATTAATTGTTTCTTTTAGTCCTGAAACCATCCACCAACACCACATATCTCAACAATCAACTGACCAATTTGATCGAGTATTGAGTTAATTGATCTGTCAATACCACTTGATTCGTCCGGTAGGCATATGGTGCTTCTAGTCAATTTTTCATCCGTATCGACACAGCCGTTAGAGTGGGAAGAGAGAAACGTGACCTAGTTAGTCTGAGATCGTGACATAATCGCAAAGGCTTATTTTCTTCTTCTTATGAACTAAGTGATCAAACTCTGATGTTGAAAGTTTTCATGCCGCCCGAAGGCCTTGTCTGACTTGGCTTATCGACTGTTTGTACTGAGACTTACAGTCAGGACTTACAATGTAACATGTCATCCGACCCACGGTGGCGCCTTGATGAGATGAATGATACTTTTTAAAAGACTTGTGCATGGCATCCAAAGACAGACCGCAAAGAGGGCTACAAAACATAAACATCATCTTGATGTTTTATTCGATAATCTTTTTGTTACTTTAAAAATAACGCAATGCTTAGGAAAATAACCACTATATATTTATGATGGTTTGAAATTAGTTTGTCTGCTTTGCAATACGTTGTTCTAAAATTGCACTAATAAAATAGGTAGGTATAACTTCCACAAAACACGCTATAAAATATTTGTGCCCTGGATCGTTGTCGCCAAACAAACTCCGCGATGATAAGAAAAGCAAACGAAGTTAGCAAACAAAATAAAAGTATGAACACAGAAAGGTTACGATATTTAACTTTGAAGTGACGAATATAGGTCACGAATTTTCAAAAGAGAAACTGCCAACGCGCCTTAAAAAATCTCGTAATTTTACATCGAGTAGAAGAATAACTTCTTTTTTGAAACCTTAGCAAGGAAACGATGATTTGCATATTATTTTCCGCTTTATGACTAGAGACATCGTTTACAAAAGAGCCATTTTGGGGTTCCGTACCTAAAGAGTACCAACATATACCAAGCAATTGCTAAGACTCCGATATTCGTTTATTTTTTTTACCAACAGGGCGCGTAACCATAGGAGATATCTTTAGCCCAAGGTTTAGCATGTCTAGTTTGGAATAACTGGCTCTCGAGGAGGTTGCCGGAACACACTATTGTGTTTGACGACAGATGTTTCAGATGTTACATCTTGTGTTCACAAATTGTGAGTCTGTTGCCATTATAACAAAAAATACAAAACATAATAAAATTAATATCTTATGGAGTACTACAACAAACTATTTTTTAGCAATATTTTTTTTACGATTTTATAGCATCGACTAATTGACACTTATTGAAATAAAGAATATAGTTATAATTTCACTTTTAAAATAAAATACACATAATAACAGTTATTTTGTTGCAATTTTTATTGATGATACGGAACTCTTTGTGCGCAAGACAGATTTGCCGCACTAAACCGGTTATTTGATATTCAACCTGAGGTTCTTACCTCTTTTATAAATCATATACACCCCCTCACATTTCTCAACGGTATCATTATGCGAAAGCACGGAATATCGTGTATTAATAATTAAGTATAGTAATTGTAATAGTTTTGTATATTATCTGTTTTCATGAGACAAGTTTAGAATTAAGAAAACAGATCTCTCCTAAAATCCCTAAATTGAATAAATAAATCCCAAAATATGTGCTAAAATACATGTGGTATTAATGTATTATTATACTCATTATTGCTCATACCGATTCCGTTTTAGTAGAACAGAGCATTATCCAGTTGTCAATGTTTACTTCATTAGCACTATATACTTGAATATTATATCAAACGTACTTGTATTTATGACAATTGTGACTGAAGGCAAGCATTGTTCAGAGGTTATGCTCTCTCTCATTTTCTTACGTGGTCTGTGCCTCCGTCTCAAGAGAGACAGCAAGAACTGTAGATTTAATAATCTAACAACAATACAGCAATCGTATTGTTCGGAATAGATTTGATAGAACAATCGCATTGCTCCGTCTATTGACTTTTGTGATATACAAGTTCTATTGTGAAAACTATGTTTATATGTCAGTTTTATCTTACGTACGTAACACGTGACACGATCTAGTAGGGAATTTATTGTAAACAAAGTAGGTATATGAAAGCAAACGAAATTGCTAACGATAAAAAGGAAGCGAAATGAATGAGAGTACATATGCCATTAAATAATTTCTCTTTTATTATTAAATGGTTATTTTTATATGCGTGACTAGAGGTCTACTTGTCATCATCATCATCATTCTGAATAGCCTTGCTTTCTCTCTCTCTCTCTCTTATCCGAGCTTTGCGATCTTGTTCTCCACGGCTTCAGAGCGTGCCCTCAATTGTCCGGATGTCATTGAATCATCAGGCTGGTAGTCTGCCTATAGGATGCTTTATATCCCATGGAAGCCATGCAGTAATTGTTTTGCTCAATCTATTGTCGTGCCGTCTGGTAACGTGTCCTGCCCAGCGCCACTTCAGTAGCTTTCGTGCGATAGTAATTTCCGTATTACGGACTCGATCTCTCAGGTTAAAACCTAACAATCCTCCAATGCCAGCTTTGAAACTTTGATTTTGTGCATGTATCCTTCAGGTTTTGGCTCCGTTTGACATAGTGGGCCAGACACATTGGTTATAGAGTTTAGTTCTTAGGCACTGTAGTATTTCATTGTTTTATTTTTTACTTGTATATATAAGAAAATATATATAAGAAAATATTATACGTTCGTAAAATTTGGGTTGAAAAGTTACAATACTGAAAGTAAGTTTATTTAGTTTCTGTAGTAAACTTTACTGTTCAGGTAGATACTCGTAATTAACTGAACATTATGTCAAGTTTATTTCTAATATCAAGTGTGTCTGTATTCAAATATTCTTACTCGTATGTAACGATCTTGGTGAATATCATTTAAGGTTAAAAAATACTTTTCTATACTTTATGTAAATAAATAGTAAAAAAATACCATTGAACTCAAATGAATAGTACAGGCAAGCCTGTGCGTACCTGATAAAACTGAATCAAATCAATATTCGATTTGATGAATGGCGACATCGCGCAGGTAATTTTAGCAAGATTGCTTTTACCTGGCAACGTAGCGTACCGAAACAAATTAAATTAGATTAGATTAAAAAAAGTTTTCCTCAATATCCATCCAAATCAATTATTTTATACGTTAGTAACTTTGATTCTCATATTTGATCGTAAGAATTCTTTATTAACTTATTATATAAAATGCAGTGTTACAAAATTAAAGTGAGGACAACAATGTAAACATAATTAAATTAGTGCCCTAAACGAGCGAAGCGCATTAGCAATTCTATTACGAATAGCGATAATTTAAAAACCAAAGATTTGTAAGTAAAAGATGCCATGAAATTCTTGCATGGGGCTTACATAAGTCATACACGTATAAAAATACAGGTGGTTTTGTGGATTCTACTAAATTGTTAATAACTTTGAAGGCAGATTATTTGAATGTTAGAAAAGACCTATTCGTTATCATCCACACGATGGAGCTGCCACCCCTAAAAAATTAAATAATTATTATTTTTTGCAAACAAAAGTAACATTCTCATTATCTCTACTAGTTCTATATTAATATGTATAAAGAATTTAGTGCAATTGTATCGGTAATTGTAGAAGTTAGACGCAAGGAGAACTTACGGACGATCAGAGCGTAACTACAAAGGTTCTTTATTGGACTATGGAACCCTAAACAGTTAGTCAGATTAGTAATTCTTCGAACAGTAGTCTTCGCGAACATAATTTGTTTGGAACATTTTATTCACTGAAACTGAATGTCATAAACCTCCACTTCTTAGCAATTACTTGACCAATTTTATTAATTGTACGATTTTTGGTTTAAGTGCTAAACACACACTAAGGTTATCTTAATAGATTTTAAGAAAAGCAATAGAAAGCATCATGGCCAGCGAGATTCGAATTAAATCTATAATTCTATTTATATTCACACAATCCTCTGAGGCTATGGTATTAAAATTGATCAGTAAATATCGCTGAAGCAAATGCCTCTCTTTTTTGTGGGAACCATCTGCTCAATCAAAAAACACTGTCGACTTAAAACAATCTATTGATATTGACCACTACGCAAGAACCAACATAAGCACAGACAGACGAAAGCAAAATTGACCTCGCTTGCTTCGCTTGCTCGGTCGATTAAAATCTAATAATATATAGAGGTAAGTCAAAATGCTTTTAGTTTCGCAACTACGAATGAAACCTTTTACAGAAACTTTTTGTATGTGTATCCTTTCCTTATTTATTATGTATGTAAAGGAGTTCGAAATAAGTAGCAGATTGAAGTTTAGCTCCGGAGAGGCCTGTGTAATACAAAGGGTATGCGATATACCATCACAGATTGCCCTGTCAGTCTAGAGACCAATTAGTGTCGAAACCGATGACTATGTACTCGTACTGTTGTTTAGCTAGGGCATCGATCGTTGATTTAATATCTTCTATAGATAGAGCTGGAAAATAATTTACACCATTTAACACCATGAGTATGTTAATTTTCTTAAATTGTATGTTAATCTTTTACGGTTAAACTACTTTGCTATTTCTGATTAAAAGCAAGTACTATTTCAATCTAATAGGCTCTAATTATCATAAATAATATGTAATGGTTGTATTTACTACGCATTATAATCCGCGGGGCAAAGTAAGTTTTTGTACTATTCATTTAGTAAATGTTTGCTATTATTAATATTTTTTTGAGAAAAAGAAACAAAAAAATAAAAGATAAATAAATAGTATTTATATTTAGGTCAATTTACCCTAAGTAACATATTTAATTTTAAGAATAAAGCAATGGTATATATTAAATTTAGTTTTGTATTTTTATGCGGTTTGCAAGAAATAATTGAAAATATAGTAAAAAAAATTGACATATAAAAATTTCTTCTATTTTTCTTCTTTAATAATCTTTGTTAATGTTACATGCAGGTCCAAAACTAAAGGTCATTGCCCTCTGAACTGAGAAAATTCGTTATGGAAAAACAACTTTACTTCCTGTCTTATTCAAATCGTTGCATTATTGATGTGACGAATGGTTCGGGTCGACGTAGTATAGAGGCATACTTGTCAGCTTACAATTGAGAACGACATGTTTAAGGGACTGGTAAAATATTAATAATTAAATGAACTTACTCGGGGACTGAATGGGCTAACCCAAACGAGCACGCGTTTTAACATCAGACTATCTTGATCTGATGTTTCGGTATGTAACCAACCAATATCACAAGTTAACTAGAAAAAGGGTACCTAGTGTTGAACAAAAAACTTAAAACATCGTTATATGGATCATCGTGAAACATCTGACTAACGAACGTTTTTTAGTGTATCTTTTTGACTGTTATTCTTATACTAAATTATCTAAATTTGGAATTCCAGCCAAAAGTAAGATGATTTATCGGAAATCAAATAGATTCTATGTCATTCATCATTGATATAAGCATACATGGCACTCGCCTTGGCTGACCCGTTCAGATAGCATTATCAAATATGACATTTCTAGTAGAACTAAACTTTTAGTAGAATTATCGAAATAAAATAAAATGCCGTCACACCTCGCGTAGGTGAAATAGGTTTGACAAGTATGGAACGTATATCTTTAGTAACATTTCTATTTTCATTACTGTTTCTTAACTTTTCGCAAAATAAAATGTTTTTAGAGTTAAGTATTTTTTCAATAACGTCAACCGTTTATGATTTAAAATAATAAAACTGCGATTTCAAGACTTTACCCATGTTATCGCCACTTTGTTTCATCATCTATTAATTACGTACATGTACATATGTTTTTGTCGGTATTTGTTTTTCATCTTTCGACGCAGTCGGTGTGTCGTTTTAAGGCAAGGTAAAAACATTTCTACATATAATATGAGTACATACGTGATAGCCTGTTGAACAAAATTGTTAAAATAGTTACATAAAAAGTTATTGTATTTAACTAAACGTTCATAAGAACTTATTTATTTATAGATATATTTATTTTTAGTATCTTTAAAAGTATATCATTTTATGAAACTCGGAAAAAGTTGACTACGGAGTTATTATGTATCCATCCACTCACCTATATCAGCAGTTGTTAATATAATAACCTACATTAGCCCCGGTGACGTAGTCCTTTTTCGTTGCTGTCAAAACAATATACTCATTCTACCCACTAGCTGATGCCCGTTGAGTTACCCGCGTTAATTTGGGTTTAAATATTATAGCTTCTTCAGGGCTATGCAGCTTCTCCATAGAAAACAATATAATGCAATTTTCATTATCAAAATTTTATATTCTCGAAAAATAACATAATGATACTAATATGAGTTTTTTTGTTTAAAAAATGCTTTTTAAGGGATAAATCTGACCTCTGGCAACGTTTTAACAAATCTATTTAGAAGACCCTAAACTCGATGGGGTTCTCTTGTTTAGTTTAGAAGTTCTTATGTCTTCGGGTTCCATAGTACCTAACATATTATCATATTCAACAAAGATAAATGTATAAGCGTACAAATTTTGAACGCAATCGGACAACAGTTGTTTGTCAAATTTATTTTGTAAGATTCAAATTCAAATTTATTTTGTTGATTCAAGTTTTTAAACCTTGTTAAAAAGGGCGTCGAAACTATATTTTTACTACAGTTAAACTAAATTCTTTGGTTTTACTCGTAAAATATGTTCAGATCTTCATGTATTAGTAGGTATAGTGTACAAAATGTAGCGGAAGGCTTAAAGATTTTAAATTTAGCCGTATACACACGTAGATATGCCGGTTCCTGGCTCAAGGGATTATTCAATGGAAGTAATGAAGTTGGGGGCTTGCGGTGCGATCGATGGGCCAGATGGGGCAAGGTGTGGAATTTAACTTATTGCGCGAACAAAAGACAGTATCGGAGCTTTGTTTGCGCCGGCACTAATCGAAGCTTTTTGTTTTGTAACGTGACCATTACGCATTGTAAATACTCGTAGTATTTTATACACATACTCGTGCAGCAGGCGATGTGTCGTTTTTAACCGACTTCAAAAAGGAGGAGGTTATATATTCGACGTGTATGTATTTTTTTTTTTTTTTATGTATGTTCACCGATTTCTCAGCCATTTGTGGATCGATTCTCAAAATTCTTTTTTTAATTGAAAGAGTATGGTTCTGAATTGGTCCCATTGTCACCAAAACTGGTTCTGATGATGGACTCCTAGGGAAATCGAAGAAAAACCTAAAAAGTTAGGTTATTTTTACGCATGAAGAGAGATTCACGCTCGTTTGGCTGTACTGATATTCATGAAATTTGAGATGGAAATAGGTAAGACTATGTGTTAAAACATACGTTACTTTTTATCCCGAAAAAAAATACTGTTCCCGTGGGATGCACCAAATAACATATAAATCTTTTTAACTTCTTCACGCTCGAACGGCTGTACTGACATTGATGAAATTTGGAATGAAGATAGGTTAGACTATGTGTTTACACATAGGCTACTTTTTATCCCGAAAATAATTACTGTTCCCGTGGGATGCACCAAATAACACATGACACACTGATTTCGCTAAAATTTGATATAGGGGGTAGACTAGACCTTGTATAACACGAAGGTTACTTTTTATCTTAAAAGTCATTGCTATTCCCGTGGGAAGCCCAAATGACTCGATAACCTATTTTACTTCTTCGCGCTCATACGGCAATACAGATTTCGCTCATAAAATTAGCAGCCCGGCTAACAAAAGTAATCTGACGCGAACATCGAGGGTAAGCGACGGCCCATGCGGCCAGTCTTTGGATAGGGGACCATGCACAAGACTTCCATAAGAAAATGTGGTACCTATTTTCATCTGGGCGTTACTGTGCTTCGGATAACACGTTAATTTGTTGGTCCTGGACTACTACTGTTAGTACAAGCAGTGGTCAAACTAAATCAAGGGCTTGAAAAACCCTCGACACCAGAGCTTGGCCACTTAGGTCATGCTAAGTGGAAGAAGGAACTGTTAAATTTGATATATTAATAGACTAGACCCTCGAACGGAAAAGGAAAATATTTACGCGCTCGTTTCGCTAGGAGTTATCCCGCTTTGTTCGATTTTCCCCCAGGATGTTTTGGGCGTATGACACTCCAAATATAATATAATTTGTGCTGCTTTGAACTTCTTTATGCTCAAACGGCTTGAACAAATACGGTGAAAATTTTCGCGCTCGCTTCGCTCGCGCATAGCTCGCTTCGCTCGCATCCAGCTCTCTTCGCTCGCACTTGGTTCTAGTACGTTTTGACACAACAAACATTATGTAATTTGTGCGGCTTTGGACTTCTTTAAGCTCAAACGGTTCGAACAAATACGGAGAAAATTTTTTGCATCATCTCAATTCATTGCTCGCTTCGTTCGCATCCAGCTCGATTTGCTCCCAATTGGTTGCCTGCCTGGCACACCCCAGATTTTTTCATCGTGAAGTTTATTTAGCTCTCCATAGCTAAAACTTAAATAAATATCATTAATGACCACTAAAAATGTAAAAATAAAATTGTTTTAAAAAACAAAGAACCGACTTCAAAAACACAACTAAAAAGGGAAAAATAATTTAAGCCTAAATCAAATCAAGAATAAATAAATAGAATAGAAGAGTTTATGTCATGTACTTATAAAAACTATTTTCATTTTTTATTAATCCTGTATTCTTGAAGTCGGTGCCATCTAATAAGAACAAATTAATGTTTGTTAAAAAAAAACTATTTTTAATTGTCTTTCGTTGCTGGCACCGACTCCAAGAATACATGATTAATAAAAATTGAAAATAGTTTTTATAAGTACATGAAATAAACTCTTCTATTCTATTTATTTATTCTTGATTTGATTTAGGCTTAAATTATTTTTCCCTTTTTAGTTGTGTTTTTGAAGTCGGTTCTTTGTTTTTTAAAACAATTTTATTATATATTTGGTTGTGCATGCTCTAATGTTATTTAGACACATATATGTAATACATTATTAATTTATTCCTAAAGTAATCCTTCATGTTTTCATAACCTATGATATACACATATGTATGGTATGTATTTATGTACATTCTTGAATTTATCAAATTTGAATATGGACAAAATAGAAAAACGTACACATACATACATAATTATATGTATTTCCGTAATTTCTGCAAAGTTCATTATATGATGACTATATTTAATTATTTCTCAATTGTGATATTAATATATTAATGACTATTTTGTTATTTATGCTAATGTAAGTAATTTGACTACTGTATTCCAAATGTTACAATTTTCAAGTTCAACTACATACTAAATTTATCAACTGCATTTTGAATTGTATACTTGAACCATCCCTAATACACTTTACCAGTTTAGGATATCACTCATGAAGAAGCACTTTGTAACTTATATACACTTTTTCTCATATTTTTCGTACGAAAAAGTTTAAAAGGAATTGGATTATCCATGTAGGCATATTGAACGCATGTCTCCATAATATTCTTTTTAGATACATACTTTTATTAGTATAAGTATAATAATGTATGTATACTACCTATCGAGCAGAGAGCTTGAAGGGTGGGTGTTGCCAGAGTGACGAGCCGAAATAAATCTAAAGCCTTCAGGAAGGGTTAATATAATTTTAATAAATAAGCAATGACGGGCGGAATTTGCAATTTGGGATTCGATAGACGTAAAACTGTTTTATAACTAAATTTATATTTCTGCAATGATTCATATTTTTACTATAAATCGTTTGTTCATTTCAGTAATAACTTTATGAGTGTACTCGTAGAACAATTTACTAGCAAATTAATTAAATTTACATCTACATATATACTGTTAACAGGAGTTTGAAGATTAATTACCGTGCTATAATTTGACGTCAAGTAATGTGTTAATCGTTAAATAATGCTCTATTTTATATATATATAAAAAATGGTAATACATCTCATGCCCAAATACATACAAGTATTTGATAACTATTCAGATTATCTTATACGTCTGTTTGTTTTGTTTCAGATTCACGTTCATAAACCGCTTGAAACTATCGCAATCACTATAATAACACTCATAGCCGCAAACCATTTTCAAATTTGGAAAATATAATATGAACTGTTGTTGAACTAGTTCACTGAACTCAAGTTTTTCAGAAAATCGCTGTGATATAATTTGAATGTGTTTGTCTTGTGTAAACTAGGAGTGTTTGTGAGAATAGTGATGTCCGCGTGTGTAGTAGAGGAAGGGCGGGAAGAGGGTGGTGGTTTAGGCGCGGGGGTGGAAGGGCCCGAGGACAAGGTGGTGGAGCCTCCTCGGCGAGAGGTACTCCTCAGTGCACGTGGCAGGAGGGCTTGCTCCGAGCAAGGGCCGCATCCTTCTCCGCACTTACGTAAGTTAATGAACTTTCATACAGTATGTTTGTTCTTTTTATGCTTTATTTGTGGTTTCATTTTATTTTTGACTTGATCGTCGCTTGTTTTTTTTTTTGTTTGCGAGTCGGCGTGTACCTGCTCTCTATGTTTTAGACTTTAGGCATTCACTTTAATACTTGTTCCAGTGTTAGTAGTGTAGAGTCCAGTAAAAACCAAACTTGAAATGAATTTCTCAACACGTGAAATAAATCTTTGAAAAATATCACTTTATGTTTTGATCATTTATCAATTAAAAGGCTCAAATTAACATTCAAAATGTCCAAAATGGCTTTTAAACAAATATTGGTCAAACTTTGACTGAGTTAACAGTATAAATCGATATAATGATAGGTAACTAACAATTTTGTTTCATGTAAACAGCTGTACAGCGAAAATTCTTTTATAATGGTCTTTAATTGTCAGATAAACGGCATAGACACTACAAAATAATCGCTCGAAATGAATAAATAATATGGATGGAGCTCGGACAGAAATTTTGTTTGGAATCTACTACCGTGAAACTTTATATCCGACTCAAAAAGGCAAGAGGCCGCTGAAATTTCTGATTTAATACGTTTAAAGTGGAGTAAACGGGAGGGTTTGCATCAGTAATGAGGATTTTCGTTATATTTAAATTCATGTAGGTACCTATCAACTTTTTGTTTAGACACAAAAAAGAGAGATAGTTTTTAAATCACTGTGGTGCCAAGTCATGTTAAGAGAGGAAAACAAATACGACTTGATGTAGATTTTTACTAAAGAGTTAATGTTTTATTTTTACTCCGCGTACGGGACGAAAACTGAAAAAAAAGATAGTAAAATGTTAACGTTAAAACCACGAATGTACAAGTTTCAGCTTTTAGTTTTACTCATACTCATAAACTAGCGTAGCGACGATACTAAAAGTTAAAGATATTTTTCATGTACCGGGTTGTTTTTCCTGTGCTAGCCGTGTGTTGTTTCCACATCGTAGTTATCTTTGCATCAAATATGGAAATTGCCACAAGCTTTAATTTTCTTTCTACTTTACGCTCTAAGATATACATTAAACAAAACATTATATAAATTAGACTTAAACAGAATTAAACATTGACAAGATTTCTGGCTAATTATATTATAATAATACTTAGAATCGTTCAGAATTAAAAATTTACTAGTAATATAGGATGTAGGAAAATATTTTGACTCTCCATATATTATGCTACAAATCAACGAACTATATCAACAGAACAGCTGCTTTTATTTTCGCGTTTTTCCTATATTTTTATATAAAATTTATTAGTCTAATTTAAAAGGTAAAAGTAAAGTAAAGTAGCCCTAAAACTCAAAGTTTTTGTGTTTGTAGTATTCTGTATATACAAAGTGTATCTACAAATGTAAAATTATATCGAGCTTAGTATAAAGTGTGAGTTTTTTTTAACTAATAACGAGGTTTTTCTTTGATATAAGGTAACTTTTATCGGTAAAACAAATTAGTATTTTATTGTAAAAGTTAATTGTTTTACCACATTGTCTATTCTGAGTAATTATTATCGCCATATATATAAAATTTTAAAATATTGCAGCTTTGTAAGAATTTAATTGAGCGTTGCTTGAACATTAAAACAGGGAGTAAATTGTTGAGGTTAATTAATTGTTAGCCCTTTTATGAATATCGCTTTTTTGGTGTTTTTATCAGGTATTTTATAAATATGTAATTACTTATTTATATTGGTAGAATCATAGCATATACGAGTATAGTCATCACATATGGACTCTCGTTAATCTCAACTAAAGTATATATATATAGAATCGAAAGTAGTCCGACCTAATTATTCCAATTAAACAAAGGTCGAAGAATTCAGTCTTTAAGTAGATGACCCAAACACAAAAGACCGAGTTCCATAACGATACGAGTAGATCGAGCTGCTGCAGTAGGACGTTTAAATATATAGCCCAGTTGGCAGTTTTATATGCTATAATTATATACATATGCGTATATCTTCTTATATACAAAATTTCCATGTCACAATGTTAGTTACTGTACTCCTCCGAAACGGCTTGACCGATTTTCACCAAATTTTATATGCGTATTCAGTAAGTCTGAAAATCGGCTACTATCTATTATCCATACCCCTAAGTGTTAAGGCAAAACAACGTTTGCCGGGTCAGCTAGTACATTTATATTATAGAACTTGGTACACACATAGAACAACCCCTTAAAGATATTGCTAATTGTAAAAGTTAGGTGCGAATATAATATTAATGTATAGCACATGCAACACATTATTAAAGACTTGGTATCGTTTTTCGCAAAAACAAAAAATTTAAAATAGAGATACGATATATATTTTATCATTGATCATTAGCGTCCACTTATATTTTTATCAAATTAAAAAATGATTATAGCGACTTGTCTTTCAGTCACGTAATAAAATCCATTGAGAGTAGGGAACATTTTTCCGCTCGCGTGTTCAAAACGCCTTGTGTTGTGAAGTATTAGCTGGAACACGGACTAATTTGCATGTAAAAAGACGATGAAAAGCGTACCTTATACTTAGGGATCAACGCGCTGTAAAAAAGTGGCAACAATTTATTATGTAGCGATCGATAACGCATGACTAAAAAACGTAAACGTACTTGCAGACACAATTTACAATTCAACTATGAGTACTTTTTTGCAAGCTTGTTGGGCTCGTTGCCCTAGTAGAATAGTGCTTATGGACTAGGTTTAGGTATTTATCTAAACCTGTATCGTCTCAATGTTAAGTCATATTTTGAATTTCGCGGCTAAGAGCCATGATAGCCAACATCATGTATGTGGGGCGTGCTAATCCAATCGGAGCTCTTCGTTATGTGACACACGCCCGCCATCTAGCGACTTTTCATCGCGGGAATGTGGTGAAGCCACCGGGATGTGCAGCAGCAGCTCTGCACCAACACCACCGAAGTAACGTACAAATCAATCTAAAATCGGACAAAATCTACTCCAAATCTATAATCAACCGTACAATGTGATAAACAGTTGAATTTAACCAAAACCCCGTGAAGAAACCAAACTACGTGTAAAATTGTGATACCAATAAACCTGCCGGCTGGCGGACCCAGGGCCAGGACGTGGAGCAGACCGAGGTAAGCCCCACATTATTCTCTTTAATGCGAAATTTCAATTTATTTTGACAATTTCTCCCAATGTACTGTCCCGCGACGATACATTTTATGGTGCCGAAACCCGGGAATTTACGAACTAAATTCATCCCAATCGCCTAATGTGTGTGGTATTTCTGGTCAAATATTACCCAATCGTAATGTAAATAACCTAATTACAACTTCAAATCACGTAAATCATTGTATTTTGTCGCAAAAGTGTAATCCGAGTTATTGCATCATCATATCACGCCACGTTTTCGCTACCCTCAATACTCATTTATTGTTGGTCACCATCGAACCATCGACCGCCAGATCGGAAATTATTTACAGGTCTACTTAAATAAGCAATCTTATCACTTATCGGTGCTTATATTTGTCGGTTTGTAATAATTTCAACTCAAACAGCGCGAATTATTGTAAGAACTCATTGAGCAATCTCATCGTAAGTAGGTACCTACCTGCCTTCATCTCTCGGTGCTCAATATCATCGGCTTACAATAATTATTCACCCACTGGTTTTGGTTTCTTTAAACGTTTGCAAGAAACTACTGTGAGATCTATTTTTTTTTTATTGTGCAATCTCATCAACTTATCAAACGGTGCGCAATAATCTTCCATCGGCTTACAGTAATTTCAAGCATAAACATCGAACAACGTACCTACCTATCGTTATCTATAGACATTTTTACTAAGTTATTGTAAACCTATTCACTTTGCATCGTTTCATACGTATACCGGTACCGAGTTACATTATAATCAGTGAGCTGCCATAAAACAACATTTTTTTTAGTTCGAAAATAAATTATTTTCGCACAAGTACATAGTCAAAGTCCTACTAACATTAACTCCCAGTTGAACTCGATCGATTCTAACAATATCGCAATACCTATTTATGAAATATTCTGTGACAAGCTTAAATCTAACTTAACTTTATATTTATTTGTTTACTGTGGTAACCTTATCGGATAAGATAGGAATTTATGTGCATTCATTCAACGATTAGCGATACACAAACATCATTCAGAGCTCGCTTTGCATTTCGTATTTGTTTCATCGGTGTTTTGTAACTTTATTTTGTGATCGTGAAATAATAATACTACAAAATGTCGTTCGTAGCAAAAGGTGGAAAGATTCGCCCGCGCGGTTCTTTAGTGAAATCGAAATCTAAATGTGACGAGGAATATACCGTGAACGATTTACCGGCATTGCGTCGGAAACGAACCATTTCATATAGGCGGCTACTTAAAGCTTCGGAAATAGGTAACTTAGCTATCGGTGACCCGTCACAACGCGATCTATTTTTATCGTATCACCAGGAATTAAAACAAATCTCCGCGAACTTTGAAAGTGCGCATTATGCAATTCTTTCTCTCGTGACTTCCGGAAGTGGTCATGGTGAACCGGAAGACGACGATGATGATAAACTTCAAGAAAAGTTTGACGAAATGTATTACGAGGTCTTATCTATATATCGAGCCATAGTGAAACGCGAACCGTCGCTAGCTAAAAACAGTTCTTCGTCTCCTTCATGTAACATTAAGTTACCTAAAATCGAGTTGCCGAAGTTCTCTGGTAATGTGAAAGAATGGCCGGAGTATTTTGATCTGTACAACGCGCTCATACATAACTCCACTGCGCTTAGTGAAACTGAAAAGTTTCACTATTTGATTTCATCTCTCAGCGGTGAAGCGCTGTTAGTCGTAAAAGCTTTCCCTATTACGGAACTGCATTATCAAAATGCTTATCGGGCGCTCGTCACGCGTTTTGAAAACAAACGCTCGTTAGCGTTTACCTGTTGGCGAGACATTTTAAACATAGAATTCAAACATACCGATGCGCGGGAGTTTCAAAAATCGTTAGATCATTTTGAAGAAAACTTAAGTATACTTAAGAAACTCGGACTACCAATCACGGAGTGGGATTTTGTGCTTGTGTATCACATTCTATCTAAACTAGATAAATCAATACGTCGCAACTTTGAAGAAAACTCACAAGCGGAACTGCCTTCTTATGATAAATTAAAATCTTTTTTGCGAACCAAATGCGAAGCATTGTTGCGAGACAATCATTTCGCGGAACCCAGTAAGCAGTCAAATGCAGCTAAGCATACGCCTCCTCATCCACCGAACCGAGCTATTTCTCTTTTAGTAACGAACAATCGAGAATCATTAAACGAGCAAAATATTAATACAAAAGGTTACAACATTCCTAATAAATGTCCATTTTGTAATGCGCCACATTCAATCTTAGCATGCGAGAAGTTCATAAACAAACCATATGAGGAACGTATGGAAATAGCAACTGCCAGAAATTGGTGCTATAACTGCTGTAAACCTTCCCATTTATTGCGAGACTGTCTTTCTGCATTTTCTTGTCGTACCTGTGGTCGGAAACATCATAGTTTACTTCATAAACCCGAAACATCACCGAAGTCCACCGCAGTTTCGTTGCTGTCTACATCAAAATCAAATTTAACTGTTATGCTAGCTACTGGCACAGTGCATATCGTCGATTCGGAAGGAAAGATGCATCCTTTTCGCGCAGTATTTGATTTAGGTAGTCAAAAAAATCTAATTACAGAATCTGCAGCTAAAAAACTCAATCTACGCCTAAGAAGTTCAACCGATGGTCTTCATGGTTTAGGTGAAACTGCTGTTTCTGTAATGGGTGATACAACATGTACGATCGGCACAGCAACTAAACCACTTTATACCATTGAAGCGCAAGTTACATCTAGTATTTGTGGCTATCAACCTATTGCTCAGTTGGACACTTCACAATGGTCGCATATCGAATCTTTACCTCTTAGTGATCCAAACTTCGATACCCCATCGCCAGTTGACCTCCTGCTTGCTGCTGATATATTCGATGACTGCACGACCGGCGAACGTATTAAAGGAAGTATAAATCAACCCACGGCTTACAATTCACAATTCGGTTGGCTTCTCGTAGGCAGAACATGCTTATCATCAACGTCTCTTTTAAATATTATACCACAGATGGATAATGAGTTAAACGTACTTGTTCAACGCTTATGGGAATTGGACTCTTTGCCAAATTTTTCACTTCTTACGCCAGACGAATTATTGTGTGAACAAAAATTCGTTTCTGAACATTATCGTGAACCATCCGGAAGATATGTAGTTCGTATCCCCTTCAATAATGATTCCGAACCAATCTTTCAAGGCTCTCGTGAGATTGCACTGAAGCGATTCCATGGTGTGGAAAGAAAACTGTCACGAGATCCTTTTTTGCGCGCGCAGTACACAGACTTTATGTCTGATTACATTGAAAGCGGTCACATGACTCTAGTCCCAACTAGTGAAGTAGGTCAAGGCAAATATTATATTCCTCATCACTGCGTACTTCGGCCTGATTCAACAACAACAAAACTCCGAGTAGTGTTCGACGGGTCAGCAAAGGATTCTTGCTCTAAATCCCTCAATGACGTACAGCTTATCGGTCCAAAGTTGCAGCCCAATATTTTGGAAATTCTTTTACGTTTTCGAGAACATAATATCGTTTTCATGGCTGACGTTCGTCAGATGTATCGTCAAATTCTGATCTCACCTGAACATCGTGATTATCAACGCATCTTTTGGCGCTCTTCGCCTTATGAGCCTCTTAAAGAATATCAGTTGAATACAGTTACTTATGGATTAGCTTCATCCCCGTATCTCGCTTGTCGTACCATGCTACAACTTGCCGAAGACGAGGGAGTATATTTTCCTTTAGCAAAACAAATAATACAGTCAAACATATACGTAGATGATATAACATGTGGGTTTTCGACACTAGAGGTCGCTAACGAAGCAAAATCACAAGCCATAGCTCTTTTTCAGCGCGGTTGCTTAGAACTCAGGAAGTGGGCAAGTAATAGTCCTCAATTACTCAGCGATCTTCCCACTGAATATTGTTTAACAGGTCCAGTGTCACTCGACACGACAGAAACACGCACATTGAAAGTACTAGGCTTAAAATGGGATCCAACTGCAGATGCTTTCCATTTTGAGATCAAACCATCAACACAACCGTGCACGAAACGTGCAATCCTTAGTGAGATCGCTAGAATATTCGATCCGTTGGGTTTCTTGTCCCCCGTCACTATCCAAGCAAAATGTTTAATCCAAAAGCTTTGGATTCTCGGCATCGAATGGGATCAAAACCCACCAGAAGATATCGTCAAAGCGTGGAATACTTACCGTGACCAATTACCGTTATTGTCAACTCTTCAAATTCCACGTCAAGTCACATGCGGAAACCCAAATTCATATGAACTGATTGGGTTTTGTGATAGTTCAGAAGTAGCATATGGTGCTGTAATGTATTTGCGCATCACTGATTCTCAGAAAAATGTTAATGTTTCATTCGTCTGTTCTAAAGCTCGAGTAGTCCCTCTAAAACGTATTTCTGTGCCAAAACTGGAACTCGTGGCTGCTGTACTACTGGCAGATCTGTACAAGCTCGTCACTGACATCTACTTGCCACGCATTAAAATTGACGCCGTACATCTCTGGTCAGATTCCACTGTCGTTCTATCATGGCTTCGTTCACACTCCTCTCGTTGGACGACATTTGTTGCAAATCGTGTTAGTCACATACAAGACATTACACCTACAGAATGGTGGCATCACTGTGCATCTGCTGATAATGCAGCTGACATTTGCTCTCGTGGGCAGTTCCCTTCAGAGCTTCTCACCAATGCGTTATGGTGGGCGGGACCCAGATGGCTTTCAGAAAACCGTGACTCTTGGCCCTATACCACCGCTCCTAGTATGTCTACTGCCGATGAAGACATAGTAAATGCTGAAAAACGTAAATCAGTAGTCTTGATCACAGCCATCTACCCAGAACCTGAATGCCACCCTCTCGATAAACTTATCAAACGTTCATCTTCGTTACAAACTCTTATCAACATTGTTACATATATTAACCGATTCATCCATAATAGTCGCAACCCGTCTCAAGCAAATCGCAAAGATTTTTTGAACACTGCTGAACGAAAAAATTCTTTGATGCAACTCATAAAGCATGTTCAATCTTCTACGTTCTCTCAAGAAATAGCAAACCTAAAAGCAGATCAAACGTTATCGAAACCATATCGGAAACTGAATCCATTTCTAGACAACGACGGTGTCCTCAGGGTGGGCGGTAGAATATCTCGATCAGGCTTAGCTTTTGACCAAAAACATCCGGCTTTTCTACCGTCTGACCATCCACTCACATTATTAGTTATTAATCATATCCATCGTAACTATTTGCACCCAGGCATAAACACAACACATTTTTTACTCTTACAACAGTTCTGGATTATATCTGCCAAACGTACGATACGTCATCAACTTGCTAAGTGCATCAAATGCTTTCGTACAAACCCCCGACCGATACAACCATTCATGAGTGATCTTCCTTCAGTCAGATTGAACCAAATTAAACCATTCTCGATAGTAGGCGTTGACTTTGGAGGTCCGTTCCGTATAAAGCTAGGGACACACCGAGGTGCCAAATTGGATAAAGCGTATCTGGCTTTGTTTATCGATCTGTCAGTGAAATGTGTGCATCTAGAAGTCGTCTCCAGTCTTTCGTCAGAAGCATTTATAGCCGCCCTGCGGCGTTTTGTTGCTCGCAGGGGCCGTTGTAGTATTATTTATTCTGATTGCGGTACCAACTTCGTGGGTGCTAAGAGACAATTGAACAATTTAATGCAACACGCATCATCTGTAGAAAAAATTGAATTTAAATTCAGCCCGCCAAGCGGCCCTCATTTTGGAGGTGTGTGGGAAATCCAAATTCGCGCTGCAAAATCCCACCTTTTGCGTGTCGTCGGCGACCAAATCTTAACTTTTGAAGAACTAACGACATTGTTCGCTCAAATTGAAGCAATCTTAAACTCAAGGCCACTATGTCCCATTAGTTCAGACCCTAACGATCTAACAGCATTGACACCGGGCCATTTCCTTACTTTAGAGCCTTTAACTACAGTCCCCGATGAAGATCTATCAAACACACAACCTAACCGGCTTCATCGTTGGCAGCTTATACAATCATTTCATCAAAGTTTCTGGTCACGATGGAAACGCGAGTACTTAAACTCATTAATGCAACGTTCGAAATGGACCGAAATGTCCAAAACTTTATCGATCGGATCCATGGTGATCATTAAAGACGATAATCGCGCACCGCTACACTGGCCTCTTGCTAGAGTAGTGGATCTCATACCCGGCACTGATGGAGTAACTCGGATCGCACTGGTTAAACTGCCGAACAACAATATCTTAAAACGCCCATTAGTGAAGCTATGTCCTCTACCTATCGAAGACTAGCTTTAGCAATTACATCTAAGCATATTTTAAGTTAATTAATAATAAGTCGTTCATAATCATTAAGAGTTAAGTTTCTTTGTAATCATTCCTATCTAGTTAAGTTAATCAAACTAAGTTTACTTTTATCTAACAACTGCGGCTATCAGCCAACGAACCATTCAGACCAGAAAATACCATAGGCATTTTGGTGGGCGGTATGTATCGTCTCAATGTTAAGTCATATTTTGAATTTCGCGGCTAAGAGCCATGATAGCCAACATCATGTATGTGGGGCGTGCTAATCCAATCGGAGCTCTTCGTTATGTGACACACGCCCGCCATCTAGCGACTTTTCATCGCGGGAATGTGGTGAAGCCACCGGGATGTGCAGCAGCAGCTCTGCACCAACACCACCGAAGTAACGTACAAATCAATCTAAAATCGGACAAAATCTACTCCAAATCTATAATCAACCGTACAATGTGATAAACAGTTGAATTTAACCAAAACCCCGTGAAGAAACCAAACTACGTGTAAAATTGTGATACCAATAAACCTGCCGGCTGGCGGACCCAGGGCCAGGACGTGGAGCAGACCGAGGTAAGCCCCACATTATTCTCTTTAATGCGAAATTTCAATTTATTTTGACAATTTCTCCCAATGTACTGTCCCGCGACGATACAAAACCTAATTCAAAGTTTTTGCTCATGTAGCGAGTGAGTTATGCGTAATCTTGTTTCGTAACTCTAACGTTTCTTAGCACCAAAAAAAAACTGAAATCATTGCCGTTCTTTTATGATAACAAAATATTTTATAAATACTGGATAAAAAAATCATATTCAGTTGTTTTCGTATAACTATGTATATATTTAATTTACAGTCAATACATAAGAGTGTAACCATAATTTGAAAGTTCATAAATCACGAGATAAAAAGAGCTAAAAGCCTTTCGCCTTCAAAAGCAACAAGGTTGCAACCTTTTTAAAATAATATTTCTTAGCATAAATATAAATCTTGAATTGATAGGTATAAAAAGACAAGAGATTTTACTCAGCCCGTCTCGAGTGCTAACCTATTTTTGCACGCTCCACGCTTGACTCGATGAACTAGGTTTAGGCATGTATTTAAAGTGTGGTGAGAAATTGAACTAAATTTAACCACGTTTTTTAAAATAAAAGCTTATTTACGGCTATAAAGTAATTAACATGCTTAAATTAAAAAAGAAACATCTTTATATTCATTTTTTATTTTCAAAACTATTTTCTTTCCTATTTTGAAAACTTTCTGACATGGTGTACTTTACTACCTATGATTGGGAGAAGACATCGGCTTCTGTCATACAGTTATAAATTAGTTTGGATGCCTTTGGATTTCTTCATATACGAGTATGTATTGGTAACAATTACTGTGTCAAATAAATACATTTTGTATTTTTATTATTTGTATATTGATAAAAAAAGTCATTGAATTGCCTTTAACAATGGACTGAGTTATTTCAACTGTTTATTTCTGACAAGCAAATAAGGTACTCGTGACTGGTATATCAGATTTAAGTGCCAGTCACTGCTACTACCCTAAGCGAAGGATTTTTTTACTAAGTTTGCATACGCTAAGCTGTTTCTGACCGTATTACCGCATACCGGCCGGCGCTAAGGCAAAATGCTAAACATAGTCCGTCGTGACTTGCCAAGTTACGGTGTTTTACATTATTTATACCACGGGCTTCAGTGAGAGATGATTTTACTCTCATTAGACTATAAAACAGCTACGTAAATGCTAGGTGAACGTTTTTACATTTTGCACCGAGAGTTAAGCGTAGTTTTTTTGTAATTTCACGGAACGTAATATAACCGACACGTTTGGATTTTATCATGGATCATAAACAAATCTGAGGTGTGCTAGTATACCCAGTCTTGTGGAGCGGCCCTGCCTAGTTGCTCGGGATTAACATATACGAGTATGTTATAAGATTTGAGCTTTTAGAAAATAAAGATTTTCAAAGAAATTAAATAAAGGTCAGTCATTTGTGTGTGTATCAAGCACTTCAATTATTAATCAACACGCGCGTGCATACATTGTTTTTGTGGTATTAGGTTATTTGGACGTAATCACGGTTGTTTATGGAAATATCAAATGTTGCACAACAGATGCGCACTTGAGTAAAAATTTGATTTCATTTAATATAACGCGATATATTTCTCAAATTAATATATTTATGCCGATGATATTTGTGATAAATAATAAGCTTACAAAAAATAAAATGAAATGGTTAAGTTAAAGTTAAATGGATGGATATGTGACGATTGAGTGAAGTTTGATAGATTTTTTGCTGATTTCTAAGAAGCGTCACTTCAAAAGGGTTGTTAGGTAGTTTTTGATGAACTTATTTTACATAATATAGCTACTTTTTGTTTGAAAGGTTTGTTAGTCGGTATTGTTCGTAGCTATGTTTGATGGAAATCAGTCCGAGATGGCCGCCGCCACATATTTCCTCAACTGAAAGCTCTTGATTTGAAGAATACATATACTATGACTATCAGAGATATAAAACATTAGACTATCAGAGATAGTTGCCGCCAGAGAAATGTGATGTCGGGGGTTTTCTACACTTTTAATTTATGCTTGTATTACATTCCAGAGCCTCACCTGTGGAGCTCCAACAGCGGACGTCGCGGTTGGAGTCGCAAGCGCACTTCAGCGCCTCAGATGAGCAGCAATCTCCACGGATCTATGCCTCGGGTTGCGCTGGTGCTGCGTTCGCGACGGAGCTGGCCTACTGCTCCGCATTCTTATCGCAGGTAATCGTCATCAGCATGCATAATTATAGTTGATGTAACTTTTTTTACAGTTAAAACATTTTGCATCCAAGCTGGTCAATTGTCTAGAGGTTCCTAGGACCGTTTGGGATGTGTGTCCTTTGTAGCCTGGACATTCAAACCTTTGATCTAGGCCACTGACAAGCTGGTCAATTGCCGAGAGGTTCCTAGGACTGTTGTAGTCTGGACAGTGGAACCTTTGGGATTAGAATTGCCAGTAGTTCATTAAATAAAACGTCAAAGAAAAGGAGTTGATTCCGTCCTAGGATTACTGGTTCTTCTACGCGACGAGTTTTACTGCATTCTGGCTGAAGTTACAACATGCCTAGTCCGGAATTTCTGGCTCTCAAGGAAGCTAAGGAAGCTGCCAGTATACACCGTTAGGTGTTTGGCAACAGATTTTTAACTTAGTGACTGGTATGGCTATACAATGTTACTGGAAACTCACGTAAAACCTTTGTGTACAAAGTCTTTAATATATCTTGAAAAGTAACTTATGTTCAAAAAAATTTGAAATTCGTTAAAAAGCTGTTATACATTAAATTTGTCGACGAGTGGCTAGTCTATGGAGTGACTTTTTTCCCCGCAAATTTAAATTTTTGATGTTGAACGAAATTTTCTTGTTCATACGTACTAAAGCCACCCTTAAAAGGTTTCGCGTTAGTTACCTATGCTAATATCTGTAAATGTAGGCGAATTATTATTACATAACAATTCATAATTTTATGTACTAGTTCAGTTAGGTCTTGTAACCTAATTAGGATATCTTTTGAACTTTGTGTAACTCGTAGATATTTATTAATAATGTTATATCGTAATACGTAAATTCCGCGAATATATATCTAACACATGTCAGAGAGGGCAACTCGAAGCCAATTGTATCAAATTAGGTCACTATTTGGCCCGAGTCATCAATCTGTCTCCATTCGATCAGCGACCCTCGAAGCGCCAATCACACTTTGCTCTTCATGGCTAGTCCCATGTGATTGCTTTCTTTTGTATTTCCGTACATATTATGGGTTTGAGTTTTTTTCGTAGGTTAATTTATTCTAAGTTTAGTCAGTTTTAGCATAGACCAATAAATATAATAGACAAAAAAGTTGAGCACTTTTTGTTGGAACTCGTAAGCAACATGAATCGAATGATACATGTAGCTTACGAGTTTCTAAGTTAGGTTGGAAGCTCGATTTGTAGTGCCATCTAGGTTTCATCAGTAATTAGAACTTTGGTGTTATCAATACATGATTTGTATTTGTATTTGAACAATCTTCCGCAACACGCTTTATTGAACGGGAATCAGCAATCCTCTTTAGTATTCTGATCCCTAGTTTAGCCTTGTCGCTTTTTAACCGACTTCAAAAAGGAGGAGGTTATATATTCGACGTGTATGTATTTTTTTTTTTTTTATGTATGTTCACCGATTTCTCAGCCATTTGTGGATCGATTCTCAAAATTATTTTTTTAATTGAAAGAGTATGGTTCTGAATTGGTCCCATTGTCACCAAAACTGGTTCTGATGATGGACTCCTAGGGAAATCGAAGAAAAACCTAAAAAGTTAGGTTATTTTTACGCATGAAGAGAGATTCATGCTCGTTTGGCTGTACTGATATTCATGAAATTTGAGAAGAAAATAGGTAAGACTATGTGTTAACACATACGGTACTTTTTATCCCGAAAAAAAAACACTGTTCCCGTGGGATGCACCAAATAACATATATATCTTTTTAACTTCTTCACGCTCGAACGGTTGTACTGACATTGATGAAATTTGGAATGAAGATAGGTTAGACTATGTGTTTACACATAGGCTACTTTTTATCCCGAAAATAATTATTGTTCCTGTGGGATGCACTAAATAACACATGACACACTGATTTCGCTAAAATTTGATATGGGGGTAGAATAGACCTTGTATAACACGAAGGTTACTTTTTATCTTAAAAGTCATTGCTATTCCCGTGGGAAGCCCAAATAACTCGATAACCTATTTTACTTCTTCGCGCTCATACGGATTTCGTTCATAAAATTAGCAGCCTGGCTAACAAAAGTAATCTGACGCGAACATCGAGGCTAAGCAACGGCCCATGCGGCCAGTCTTTGGATGGCTAACCATGCACAAGACTTCCATAAAAAAATGTGATATTTTCATCTGGGCGGTACTGTGCTTCGGATAACACGTTAATTTGTTGGGCCTGGACCACTACTCTTAGTACAAGCAGGGTTCAAACTAAATCAGGGGCTTGAAAAACTCTCGACGCCAGAGCTTGGCCACTTGGGTCATACTTAGTGGAAGAAGGAACTGTAGAATTTGATATATTAATAGACAAGACCCTCTAACGGATAAGGAAATCATTTACGCGCTCGCTTCGCTAGGAGTTATCCCGCTTCGTTCGAATTCCCCCCAGGATGTTCTGGGCTTATGACACTCCAAATATTATATAATTTGTGCTGCTTTGGACTTCAAACGGTTCGAACAAATACGGTGAAAATTTTCGCGCTCGCTTCGCTCGCGCATAGCTCGCTTCGCTCGCAACCAGCTCGCTTCGCTCGCTATTAGTTCTAGTGCGTTTTGACACAACAAACATTATGGAATTTGTGCTGCTTTGGACTTCTTTATGCTCAAACGGTTGGAACAAATACGGTGAAAATTTTCGCGCTTGCTTCGCTCGCGCATAGCTCGCTTCGCTCGCGTCCACCTCTTTTCGCTCGCACTTGGTTCTAGTAAGTTTTGACACAACAAACATTATGTAATTTGTACTGCTTTGGACTTCATTATGTTCAAACGGTTCGAACAAATACGGTGAAAATTTTCGCGCTCGCTTCGCTCGAACATAGCTCACTTCGCTCGCAATTGGTTCTAGTACGTTTTGACACAACAAACATTATGTAATTTGTGCTGCTTTGGACTTCTTTATGCTCAAACGGTTGGAACAAATACGGTGAAAATTTTCGCGCTCGCTTCGCTCGCATCCACCTCTTTTCGCTCGCACTTGGTTCTAGTACGTTTTGACACAACAAACATTATGTAATTTGTGCTGCTTTGGACTTCTTTATGTTCAAACAGTTCGAACAAATACGGTGAAAATTTTTCGTGCTCGCTTCGCTCGCAATTGGTACTAGTACGTTTTGACACAACAAACATTATGAAATTGGTGCTGTTTTAGACTTTTTTATGCTCAAACGGTTGGGACAAATACGGTGAAAATTTTCGCGCTCGCTTCGCTCGCGCATAGCTCGCTTCGCTCGCATTTATCTCTTTTCGCTCGCACTTGGTTCTAGTACGTTTTGACACAACAAACATTATGTAATTTGTGCTGCTTTGGACTTCTTTATGCTCAAACGGTTCGAACAAATACGGTGAAAATTTTCGCGCTCGCTTCACTCGCGTATAGCTCGCTTCGCTCGCATCCAGCTCGGTTTGCTCCCAATTGGTTGCCTGCCTGGCACATGCCAAATTTTTTCATCGTGAACTTTATTTGGCTCTCCATAGCTAAACTTAACAAAATATCATCACCAACCACTAAAAATGTAAAAATAAAATTGTTTTAAAAAACAAACAACCGACTTCAAAAACACAACTAAAAAGGGAAAAATAATTTTAAGCCTAAATCAAATGAAGAATATATAAATAGAATAGGAGAGTTTATTTCATGTACTTATAAAAAAACTATTTACAATTTTTAGTAATCCTGTATTCTTGAAGTCGGTGCCATCTAATAAGAACAAATTAATGTTTGTTAAAAAAAACTATTTTCAATTGTCTTTCTCTGCTGGCACCGACTCCAAGAATACAGGATTAGTAAAAATTGTAAATAGTTTTTTTATAAGTACATGAAATAAACTCTCCTATTCTATTTATATATTCTTCATTTGATTTAGGCTTAAAATTATTTTTCCCTTTTTAGTTGTGTTTTTGAAGTCGGTTGTTTGTTTTTTAAAACAATTTTATTGAAGTATCTATTGTAAGAAGTAAGTATTTAATCATCGGTGTTGTGGATTTTATGAACGACTCAACGTAGGTATATTAATTCAAGCAATAAAAGAGTATTTTAAATTTTTACAACCATAAATACTCGTAAGGTACTCGTAAATTAATTAGGGCAATATTTAAAAAAAATATTATCGATTTAGTTTTAAACCTTTAACGGTTCTTAAAACTAAATCTAAGACCAAGTCTGCTAAATCCTTCTCTTTTACGCGGGGAAAAAATGTATACTATTTTGGTTCCATTCCATCTTAAATATTAGTCCCGGAATAATAATAAACCTACATACAGGCAAATCTGACCATCCTCACAAATGAACACACGAGCATTATGTATTCGCCATATTTGTTAAAATATTTTCTCATACATTGTTTACATACATTTACTGTTTTTTTATTTTTTAAAATTGCTTCATACTCCGCGAGTTCTTGTCTCGCTTTGAAGATTTCCTCGTTCCCTGCAACCTCTCCAATTGATTATCAGTTCAAGTAAGCTTACTTCACCGATCTAATTAAAGCTGTTACGCTGTCTTAAGCAGTGTGAAACAGCTTTCTAATATCTGAGAAAATTTGATGACGCAATCGCTTACTACCTACTCAATCTGTGGTGAAGCTTAATTAATTAACCGTGCTTGCGTCACTTGCGTCCATAGGTTACTGAGATGTTACAGCTTTCTCAGATACCATAAAACAGCCAGGACGCAATAACATTAACATGCCGTTAGCGGGTGATGATGTGACCATACCTCAGTGACCAAAGTGATCGGCCCAGTGTGCCGAGAGACGCGTGTTCGAACCCAGGTGGTCGTGATATTTTCGAGTTTATTTACATATAACCGTTTGTACTTACACGTATTTACAGACAAAAATTGACAATAACACACGTTTATAATACTTTAAAATAAAAGTGATAAAATATTTTTTTTTATTGTATATTTTAAGTGTTTACAACAGTTACAAAAACCCTAAGGTCTGTGATCAGATTGATTAAATTTGCTAAAATATCACGTTATTTGTATGGAAGCTCTTTTTTATTAATTTTTCTTAAATTTTAGTATCTATACAGCGGCAATAAAAGTACATCATCTGTGAAAGTTTCAACTCCCTGGCTATCACTATTCATGAGATACAGTGACAGGTGGACAGACGGACAAACACCGAACGTAGTAAGAGGTACCCTTTGGGAACGGAATCCTTAATACGAATAATAATAATAATAATCATCAAAATGACTAATCAAGTCTGACTTCTTCGCAATATACGAGCTGGAATTTCAGCTATACTCCTTGACATGTGACAACTCGTGTCACAAGTTGTCTCAGTGGGAGACGCAAAATGGCGCCCATTATCAATTTAATTTTCCTTTATTTCTCGGCTGTTATTCAAAGTGTCGCCGTTATTATCTTAGGAGGAAGCTTACACACGGTTAAATTAAAGACGCCCTTGAGATGCGACGGTCAGAGATGTAAACGGGCTTATTCAGACGTGAGACAATTTCGGATTAACTTCCCGTAAGGTTTTCATGGCGCGAAATGTTCGTTTTGTTGTTGTTGAGTTCTTTTCGTTTACCAAGTTAAAAGCTTACTAATTGGAATTTTTGCGCTTCGCGAGGAAAGTTTTGTCGCTTAAATATTTGACTGTAATATTTTTATTTTGTTGAACGATCAAGTTAATCTAA
Organism: Mellilla xanthometata; assembly: GCA_035578125.1. Lineage (NCBI taxonomy): Eukaryota > Metazoa > Arthropoda > Insecta > Lepidoptera > Geometridae > Mellilla > Mellilla xanthometata. Next base: position 8,684,544 of record JAPUBQ010000008.1, read on the forward strand.
AAATAAGCTTGATATTTTTTTTCTAATATTGCATTGTAATATTTGGTAAAAAAAAAGGTGCAATGCTTTTGCTTAGCTTGTTATATTTTCCTCTATTATTTAGATATAATTTTAATTGACTGTCAATGTTACTAGATAAAGATGGCTCCCATGAAAAAAAAAATTCTTAAGTAGTTCTTTCCTTTGATTTTGAACCTGTCTTTAGCTACTCGTATAATAAAACAGAACATTTCATAGAAATGTGAGTTACGACGGACGTTTCTTATTTACGACTTATAATCATTTCATTGCCTCCAAACATTTTCATCTCAGAGTGATTGATAACTTACTGAAACTCGCCAGATTTTCCGTTTTGTGGTTAGGTATATTAAGAACGCATTAGAGCAACACAAATGAAAGAAATATTGAATAAGCTGGTTGCTTCGGGGAAATTACGCCTTCAAATTGATGTTCGTATTATGTCGGGACGGCATTGTGTATCTAGAAAAGTATCAAATTTTCTGTAGTGGCCTCACATTATTAAATAGCAGAGAAACGGTGGTAAAAGCTTTTTTCATAACGAATCAGAAATTTACTATTAAATCCTAAGCGAAGCGCGAAAAACTGTAACGTTATTTACCTTTAACGTTTTATCCAAACGGACAGGCATGAAGGAAAAATAAATAAACATTCAATTTGTAACTGGCAGCCGTCATGTCAAAGAAAATAGAGTAGATTTTTTAGTTTGTTTTTAATGGTTTGGAAAGTATTATTTTGCACCACACAATTTTTATATACATAAACTTGCACGAATATAGGCGAACGTTTGTGTGTGTGTGTTTCTTTGTGCGTGTGCATGTTAAAATTCTTCTTCCCGTTTAGCTGCTTAAGATTTGGTTGCACCATGTAGTTAAAGTTAAAGTCAAATTATGCAATTATTGTAACACTAATTTTAATATTGATCGCGTAATCAATTGCACCATATTTTTTTTTAGTATTTTAATTATTTGGGCTGCCAGTCAATTGATGCATCTGACAGTTAGTAAATATAAACTATAGCTTTGAGCAGCAAAGTTGGGCGGTTACGGTTACTTTTAAAGCCGTCATCATCTAACAATTTTTTCTTAACATTCTGTACCAAATTTTGTCGCGGTATTACGAAATAAGTTAATGTTCTTTTAAAACAATTAAATATTTTCAAATAAACATTAAGTAATAAGTAAAGTTTTGTCGTACGAGCTTGCAAAAAAAAATCTGCAAATATTATTATGAAAGCCTAGCCTCAATTCTTCAAGGCGACAACCCACAAAGGCGGCAATTTTATCACGGTACTATGCAAACAGCTTAAATTGTAACCAGACACTTCGATATCATTTTCTTAGTCCCACTCAAGGAGTAGAATGAAAGCAAGCTAAAAAAATTTATCAATTTTTTTCTTTTATTTACCCACTGAAGTGTGTCTGAGTCAACAGATGTTTTTTTTCTTTGTTTGAATTCAGTTATTTATCTAAAGCGAATCCAAATTGTTTACTTCTTGTAGTAGTTTGTTGGTAGTATTGTAAGTAGAATAGTTAATGAAGTGTTTATATATAAAATATAATGTTTGCTGTATTCGGAAACCATAATATAAATCTTGTAAATATTCTCACAAACGAACTCACGAACATTTTGTATTAGCCATATTTGGTAAAATAGGTTAAAACTATTATCAAATATATCGCTCTCACATCCTTATTGCTTGCCAAATATGCCAAATACGCATTTAATCATATGTGTCTTTATATTATCTAATATATATTATTAACTCGACATAAGTTTTCATATTTTAAAAATGTCCTCTAGCATTTTTTTTTCCAGATACAAGACACAATATACTCGTATTCAAGCATGTTTAAAGTTTGAACTATGCTACTGATGTTACAAAGACCAGCAAAGTATTCAAAGTTATAGGAATGAAGCGAAATTACTCTCTTAGTGATTCTTAAAATAAGCATTCTTTTATCCACATAGGTTTTCTTCTTCGCTAGAATATCATACATTTCTTTAAGATTAGATTTTTTTTTCAGTGTTTTCTTTCTTACTTCATGCCTCAATTTTAGTAAAGTAACTCTGTAGACTATTTATTGTTGTAAAGGATCAGATATAGATGGCTTCTCAATATTGATTTCGGGAATTTAATTGAAATTTATAGGATTGGTTTAATTGCTAGTCATTAAGACACAAAACGATATCATTCAATGAATTGTATTGTTTTGGAACATAATTGAATTTTATTGAATGGGATTTTGTAGCGTTTTAACAGATATTATTTCAAGAAAATTGTAAAATTACTAAGTATTATTACTTTATATTTTATCTGGCCAATAAATAGTTAATCTATCTATCTACTATCTATTACCAAATAAAAATAGTATATAAAATGCAGGATTACAGTATTACGTGAGGTAAAGGATGCGATTATTTAGGTATATTTTATTGTAGAAACTGGCACCGATAAATGAAAGCTACCAACTTTAGGAGCGAAACATACCATCACTACAAAATACTTATTGCTATACTTATATCATATCTATATCAACAATCATCAGTATCTATATCAATAATCATCAGTCAGTCACCGTTTGTCTGTTTGTTTGTATTAGCTGAAAACTTGAGAATAACCAATTCTTCATTAAAAAATTTCGAATCTCTTGATATGTAGCTTTTTTGCGGAATGAAAATGAAACCCTATGTTTTTGAGTCGAGTTTTATGGTATGAATGTCCGAGTATTTTTTTTGTATCGCGCTCAACGGGTTTTAGCATTTGAAAGCATATGAAAGCTTGTAAATGTAGGAGTGTTCAATTTAAGAAAAAAATACAAAGATTAATTTCGTTCTGTTTTGATAAACAATTTCGTGTAACAAATAACCATTTTGCTCGGAACCAGCCGAAGAATTCCGACGCGTCTGTACTAACTGTTGTTTATTTTATTTTGAAGGCAGGAAAGTGAGGTTGGCTGCCAGGTATTCAATTTAGACTCCATCTTTTATCTTTATAACGTGAATAATTTGACACAGAAAGGGAGTAAATTAATTTACTAGATTATAATGAATTGATGTACTGAATCAGTTTGTTTTTTAACTTCATGCCCAAAAAGCAGTTAGATAACAATAATACTATTGATACATTTATACAAATTTGACAATCATGCTTTATGTATAAATGACACATAAGTTTATAAATAATACTGTAACGTAGATTTTTCATTGTACAAAATTTTGATAGTTTTCCGTATAAGTTTATTTATAAGATCGCTTTAGAATGTTATTTACATATTTATATTTTGCGCTTATACTTTCATTATGAAAGATGTATATAATCGTTATAGGGCATGAAGTTCATAGGGGTGTTAATTAATGAATTGTAATTTTTTTGTCTCTGACAGTGTCGAATAAATAAATACATCAAATTGAAGATATTAAGCCTTGGAAGATGACGTGGCGATCTTTTGAAAATTACGTGTAAAACATTTTCGTTAGTATCACAAATGCTACTTACAACCATTGTGTCCAATCATTCAAGTGTAGTTGTAGAGTACATTCAAACCAGGTCATTTTGAAACTAAAGATGGGTAAAAGCTTTCAATCTAAATTATCAACCATGCGTGAAAACCGCAGATTGAGTTACTTTATCTATGAGTTACTGGAATTTCTTGATATATTGACAAATAAATCTTAAAATAGTAAATATTTGTTGAATAAAATATATGAACACATATACAAATATATATATTTTAATTGTAATATGTGATTTCAGTCTTAGAAAGCGATTACATAACTTTAAGGAAAAATTTAAAACACAACTTACTGCGAGTAAGTAGCACGAAGCTATTACTTAAAAAATCTGTTGTTTCGGGGATTTTTTATTTTTCTTTGTATGAGCGAAATGGCTAAGCTCTGTTTACAGTTTGCAAGCCGCCTGAAAGTTTCAGACTTAACAACTGTTTTTACTAAAATGGTACAGCCGGGACCTAATGTGTAACTTGTTATCCGATCCATGGTAGCATCCAGATGAAAAAAGCTACTTTTAAAATGACAGTCTTGTACATGGTCACCCATCCAAAGGCTATTTGCTGTATATCCTGTAGCTCGGCTAAGGTGTTCTGTCGGTCGAAACCGACAGAACACCTTAGCCGAGCTACAGGCACTACTTTTGTATCAGGGGACAGAACACATATTCTCATATTTTGGGTCTTCTCAAATAGTTTGTACTCGTACCATTCTTTGCCGAATTTCCCCATCCCTTGGCGATTTAACAGCACCTCACTTATTTTATAGTTACCCTTTTAGCCATAGGACGCATTTGTCATTTGATATAAGATCACAGAACTCACTCAAGTATGAACTTACTTTGTTGTAAAAATATATGTGTTACATAACACTACAACAATATGGAGTCAAAATAATGTAAAAAAAATATTTGGACTTTTCGTTATTTCACAACCGTTTTGAATAGTTATTTAATTTACAACAAAAAATCTGTGTCGGTTCATGTGCAAAGAAATATATAAACACTTTATTTTTGTAATTGGCCAGGTAACTTAGCGTAATAGAAGATATAATAGAAAAAAAACCTTATAACCCCAAAAAAGTCATTTTTGTACAGTCAATCTAATTATATTTCTTCTACCTTTTTGCGAACTTTACATAATACTGTTGTTTTTGTATGGCTGTAGAGCGATACAAAGAATCTTTGTGCGCCGTAAACCATAACCCATTTTCATTCCGGTAAAAAACAACAAAGGTTTCGATGAATCAATAATTTCCATCGTTTTCGTAAGTCTTTTAAAAGGAAATAAATTTTCCTATTTACTACAAAGGGATTAAATAAGAGATATTATTACGAGTAGGAAAAGCTGGCTTAATTCCTCTACATGAAGACTGATATCTTAACCTCCCTTATTAGGTAAGTACTTATACCGTGGATTCCCAGTGATAATCACAACACGATATTAATTCTACGCTTCCGTTATTAGGTAAAGGTAAAGCTGGCTCTCTGGAATCAGCCGCAACTGTAATGTAGACAAACTTCTTCAAGATACAAGGTGAAAATTCAGCCTCTCAGTTAAATACGAGTACTTATGTGACTTTATAAAAATATATTTTTGATATAGGTACGTCCTATAGTGATGCTGTCGAACGAACTGATTGCGCCAAACAATACTAATTTTATATTTTTTTACTATGGCTTTTTTAATCTTATGACAGCTTCCACATTTTTACGCACTGAATCGTCCGAATCCGCTGGATTTCCATTGGTTCAGCGCGTTTGCTTCCGGTTAATGTGGCCGCCTCTATTTTATTCATACATATGCTCTGAATAAAAAAAAATGTCTTATCATCAATTTACCAAGAAAAAACATAAAAACATATGCCGAACAAAACTATATTTCGATTTCAAGCAAGAAACAGCTTTACTATATGAATTTCCAAAGCATACCTATATTCGTATACTCGTAGGCAGAGTAAGTAGGTCATGCAATTTACTTCATTCCGTTTTGAAAGCAAATATGGTAGAACCCCACTCCAAGGGACTAGTCAAGTCAAGGCCTACTGAAAATAAACTTCAAGATACGCCATTATGCGCTTCTGTCTGACGGATGCAGAGTCGTTCACGCGAGTTACCGCACTTTTATGTTGGTCATTAAGAATGAGAGTTGGTGAAAAATGTCAATAGCCCTTTTATGGGCGCTTCTGACAGAAATTAAGTCTACGTTTTGGTCATACTTAATATTGGTCTTAGTTTGTTACGTACCATGAAATATTTAGGTTATAGTTAGTAACCAAAATTGACTGAGGCGTTACTTTTGGGGAATCCATTGTAAATGGGAGAACATCTTTTTTATCGATCGACAGGAAAACATTGCACTCATTTTTGTATTATCTGTTAACGTACAATTAGTATTTTTTCTAGCTATCCCAATTTTACACGTTACAATACAGCAATTTTTTTTTACGTAAAATGTAGCCGTGAGTGTTTTCAAAGTTTTATAGAAAATGTAATTAAAATTGTTTAAGAGTAGCATAAATAATCAAAGCGCCATCTGGTAAACTCTCCTAACACCTGGAAAAGGGGACAAGTTTTCCTCTCACGTACTCAATTGTAATCAAGTTTGAGAAAAACTCGCGAGATGGCGCTGTAAAGTCTTTTACGGTTTTGTGCTACCAACAAGGTGATGAGTTTGAAGTATTGCTCAATATTGATAGATGACGCTGTGTACCTCATTTAGTAAATTTATAGTTTGTGGGATTCCCTTCTAATTGAGAATTCTATTAATTTCACTTATTGGAATTTGCACTGCATATTTTTTAAACTTTGTTTTATTCCAACGCAAAATCGAGTTACAATTAATTGATATTCAAAAAGTATGTGCATACGTCTCATTAAAAAAAAGTATGTGCGTGGTAATCTTTTTTGAGCCCTTTTGTGTTTGCTAAGTATCTTAAATACGAGTATGTAACTAACAGCCACTTTCGATCAATGGTAGTACGAGTATTAATAAAGAACTGGATTAATGTATTGATCATTACAGGTTCACCTTATTTCATCAACCGCCTAACACCGTCCATTCATCGAAGAGTCATTAATATCGTTCAGTTTTCACTACATTACGCGTTACCTCGCCCAATTGACGGCGACTTATTAATTCCATGGAACAACGACTTGTATTGTATACTTTACGGTCATTAATCTTGCTACTACATTTTGTATTCAGCTGATTTTGTGAATTGTATTTCGTACTTGCCATGTTTTGTGTTGTTTTGCCAGTTTGCAGTAAGCTAATGTAAATGTAGCTTAACATTTATTATATCGTTGCTTAAATGCTTTACGACTTTGGTCGTGGCGTTTCTAGTAACGTATGGTACAATTTACAAAAAAAAAAACAGACATACGTTGATTTGTTATATTTTTCTTAGTAGATTAAGATCTTAATTTCTATTAGTTAACTAACTACATATATATTATAGAAATGATTGATTTGTTTTTAGATTAGATTAGGAAATTTAGTATAGATTCTTCACTGACTCGTGTAGTTATGCGCCCGGTTGATGCTGTACTGTAAAAAAAAATAGCAAAGTGCAAGTCGGGCTCACGCATGAAGGGTTCCGTATCAATTAGCATAAAAATTTGAAAATAAAAACACGTATTTGTATGGGAGCCCCCACTTAAATATTTTGTTATTTTGATTTAAGCATTTATTTGCAAAATGAAAATAAATACAATTTAAAATTCTGTGACCATTTCAATCGTCCTATTACCGTAATTAATATTTGAATATTAGAACAAAGAAATTACGCAGAAAACACATTAAATATACGGGGACCCCCTTTAATATTTTTAGTATTTGTTGTTATAGTGGCTACGGAAATACATAAACAGCTATGACGGCTTATGAGACATATAGCCTGGTGACAGACAGTTTTCACCTTCTAGGTACGGAACCCCTAAAAAGTACTTAGGCTTCAGTCAGAACTACTCACTCATTGTATACACGACAACGACGAGTTTCGCATGATATTGTGTGATAAGTATTTGTAGATTCACCAGTCAGTCCTAAACGAAATAACGTGTCAAGTGCGAATGAGATGTGGTTCTCAACTGTCACACGGCCCTCGTGGTTAGCTTGAGTTATGATTATTACGTGGCTGCAATAATAATAATGTTGACAGGCCATAACTTTCCCGTGTAAGGTAGGTGATATCGGTATTTTAATTAGATAAATGGTAGCTTCGGCTTCTAGGATAAATAGGATGAGATAAAGCCGCTAAAGAATATCTTCTTCTTCTTATATATAAAATTTCCTTGTCACAATGTTAGTTACCGTACTCCTCCAAAACGGCTTGATCGATTTCTACCATATTTTATATGCGTATTCAGTAGGTCTGAGAATCGGCTACTACCTATTTTTCAGATATTGTGGAATATATATAATACATTGAGGTAATGAACCTACAATTAAGAAGATTAGGCATAATTTGCATATTATATGTAGGTAAGATAATTTTTGTGTCTTAATACGCTTTAAAGAAGCTAGGTATAAAGATTTGTTAAGTATTTTTAGATTTATGGTCTGCATATGACCGATTACTACCATATTTTAATAGCTACTATAAGTTTTTCAGGTAATGTGGAATATATACATCGAGGTAATGCACCTACAATTAAGAAGATAAATCATAATTTCCATATTATATGTAGGTAACATATTTTTCTGTCTTTTTAACCGACTTCAAAAAGGAGGAGGTTATATATTCGACGTGTATGTATTTTTTTTTTTTTTTATGTATGTTCACCGATTTCTCAGCCATTTGTGGATCGATTCTCAAAATTCTTTTTTTAATTGAAAGAGTGTGGTTCTGAATTGGTCCCATTGTCACCAAAACTGGTTCTGATGATGGACTCCTAGGGAAATCGAAGAAAAACCTAAAAAGTTAGGTTATTTTTACTCATGAAGAGAGATTCTAGCTCGTTTGGCTGTACTGATATTCATGAAATTTGAGAAGAAAATAGGTAAGACTATGTGTTAACACATACGCTACTTTTTATCCCGAAAATAAATACTATTCCCGTGGGATGCACCAAATAGCATATAAATCTTTTTAACTTCTTCACGCTCGAACGGTTGTACTGACATTGATGAAATTTGGAATGAAGATAGGTTAGACTATGTGTTTACACATAGGCTACTTTTTATCCCGAAAATAATTATTGTTCCCGTGGGATGCACCAAATAACACATGACACACTGATTTCGCTAAAATTTGATATAGGGGGTAGACTAGACCTTGTATAACACGAAGGTTACTTTTTATCTTAAAAGTCATTGCTATTCCCGTGGGAAGCCCAAATAACTCGATAACCTATTTTACTTCTTCGCGCTCATACGGCAATACAGATTTCGCTCATAAAATTAGCAGCCTGGCTAACAAAAGTAATCTGACGCGAACATCGAGGCTAAGCAACGGCCCATGCGGCCAGTCTTTGGATGGGTAACCATGCACAAGACTTCCATAAAAAAATATGATATTTTCATCTGGGCGTTACTGTGCTTCGGATAACACGTTAATTTGTTGGGCCTGGACCACTACTCTTAGTACAAGCAGGGGTCAAACTAAATCAGGGGCTTGAAAAACTCTCGACGCCAGAGCTTGGCCACTTGGGTCATACTTAGTGGAAGAAGGAACTGTAAAATTTGATATATTAATAGACAAGACCCTCGAACGGATAAGGAAAATATTTACGCGCTCACTTCGCTAGGAGTTATCCCGCTTCGTTCGAATTTCCCCCAGGATGTTCTGGGCTTATGACACTCCAAACATTATATAATTTGTGCTGCTTTGGACTTCTTTATGCTCAAACGGTTCGAACAAATACGGTGAAAATTTTCGCGCTCGCTTCGCTCGCGCATAGCTCGCTTCGCTCGCAATTGGTTCTTGTACGTTTTGACACAACTAACATTATGTAATTTGTGCTGCTTTGGACTTCTTTATGCTCAAACGGTTGGAACAAATACGGTGAAAATTTTCGCGCTCGCTTCGCTCGCGCATAGCTCGCTTCGCTCGCATCCAGCTCGCTTCGCTCGCAATTGGTTCTTGTACGTTTTGACACAACAAACATTATGTAATTTGTGCTGCTTTGGACTTCTTTATGCTCAAACGGTTGGACAAATACGGTGAAAATTTTCGCGCTCGCTTCGCTCGCGCATAGCTCGCTTCGCTCGCATCCAGTTTGCTTCGCTCGCAATTGGTTCTTGTACGTTTTGACACAACAAACATTATGTAATTTGTGCTGCTTTGGACTTCTTTATGCTCAAACGGTTGGAACAAATACGGTGAAAACTTTCGCGCTCGCTTCGCTCGCGCGTAGCTCGCTTCGCTTGCATCCACCTGTTTTCGCTCGCACTTGGTTCTAGTAAGTTTTAACACAACAAACATTATGTAATTTGTGCTGCTTTGGACTTCTTTATGTCCAAACGGTTCGAACAAATACGGTGAAAATTTTCGCGCTCGCTTCGCTCGCGCACAGCTCGCTTCGCTCGCATCCACCTCTTTTCGCACTTGGTTCTAGTAAGCTTTGCCACAACAAACATTATGTAATTGGTGTTGCTTTGGACTTCTTTATGCTCAAACGGTTGAACAAATACGGTGAAAATTTTCGCGCTCGCTTCGCTCGCATCCAGCTCGATTTGCTCCCAATTGGTTGCTTGCCTGGCACACGCCAAATTTTTTCATCGTGAAGTTTATTTGGCTCTCCATAGCTAAAACTTAAACAAAATATCATTACCAACCACTAAAAATGTAAAAATAAAATTGTTTTAAAAAACAAACAACCGACTTCAAAAACACAACTAAAAAGGGAAAAATAATTTTAAGCCTAAATCAAATCAAGAATATATAAGCAGAATAGGAGAGTTTATTTCATGTACTTATAAAAAACTATTTGCAATTTTTAGTAATCCTGTATTCTTGAAGTCGGTGCCATCTAATAAGAACAAATTAAAACTATTTTCAATTGTCTTTCTTTGCTGGCACCGACTCCAAGAATACAGGATTAGTAAAAATTGCAAATAGTTTTGTATAAGTACATGAAATAAACTCTCCTATTCTGCTTATATATTCTTGATTTGATTTAGGCTTAAAATTATTTTTCCCTTTTTAGTTGTGTTTTTGAAGTCGGTTGTTTGTTTTTTAAAACAATTTTATGTAATACGCTTTAAAGAAGCTAGGTATAAAGATTTGTTAAGTATTTTTAGATTTAAGATCTGCATATGTTTTGGTGTACCTTTCTTCAGCTATATTGTCTCTTTATATACTGTGTCAGATAAATTGAAATTTCTACGAATAAGTTGTGTGGATTTAATCAAGACTCTGTCTATAAAAAAGAGCGAAGGACTTTATTTTTACGCAACATAGATAGATAAATAACTTATTTTTAACCCCAAAGCAAAAACGACTGGATGCTAAAAGTTAAACATGTCTGTGTGAGTGTGTGTATCTGTAACATCGCAGCCCAAACGGCTCCCAACTACATGCTTTTTTGCTATCTTTGATGAAAATCGGACCAACGAGCTAAATTGAAACACCAATAAGGGTATCAAATAAAAGGGATTGTTAAGTAGAATTCTAAACGCTATGACAAACTTGATACTTGTTATTCGTTGACTTTTTAAATAAATTATGTTTTATACTCTGAATTTTTATTGGAATTGAAACAAAAAAAAAAAACAATAAATTTAACTCTATTTATGTTTAACATGAATTTTTGTAATCATTCAACAATAGGTATCGTACAATTAGTCATCGTTGATATTATTCTTTTCATATAGCAAAAATGGCATTTTAGTTTTTATTAAAAAAATAATGTGAATTTGAAGCATTCAACTAGATAAGAACAAATTTATCTTCAATAATAATTATAAGAAAGCTTCAAAGCACCATTAATAAATAATTGAGTGGATGTTAAAAAGTCGTTTTGCCATAAATTGAGAGAAACTTTTGAAACATTTCAGTCTTCAGTCTATTAGCATTCCAGCTAATAACGACCTAACAAATTAATAAAATGTTTTTCAGGTTTACTTAATGAGAAGATTAATTTTATCGAGGCAATTCTGAGTATAAAAAATAACTTTTTAGCGAATTTTAGTTGAAACAGAGCGTTAATTAGTATTATTCTGTGTTTGTACGCAAATAATTTCATTCTTTTACATGTTTTTGCAAAAAGTTAGTATTCGTAGGCCATTCTGCGAACGGTAGACCTCACGAATACTGTCACTGCTTCATTATTCGTTTGAGTCTGGACTCGACTACAACTTCCATTATTTTAACTTTACGTTCATTAAACCTATATAAAATGGAGACCGTGTACCGGCACATGTAGCGTAGGACGTTCTCCAACTAGGTGGAGCGATGATATAACAATATGCCCAGGATAGGATTGGGTGCCGTGCCTTGGAAGAGGCCTATGTGCAGTAGAAGACTCTGACCCATTGTTATTTAGTAAGAAGATATGAGTAATTATCAGCGCAGTAAATATAATAATTAAAGAAAAATCCAGTTAATACAGAGACGCTTCGCTCTTTCGATTAATGAACAAGATAAAGAAGGTGGAGAAAATGAATTCTTGTAATTGTAAGTCTTGTTAGTATTAAATAGGTTCTTCGCTGTAATATGTTTATAAAAAATATGTACATAAAGATATGTATGTAAAAATATGCATGTAAAAATATATTTAAAAAACAATTATGTTTGCAATATACAACGTAAATATTAATCACGGATAAAGCTTCTTTACTATAAACACATACAAATAACTCACAAGACTTCACAAAACCCGCATATGAATTTATCCTTCTCGAGTTCATGGTTCGTGTCATTGACGAAGTAACCTAAATTGAATTACATTTCGTAATGTGCTTAAATTATCCTTGAAATATATTCCTTCCAGGTAGCTTTCTATATAACATTATTTTAACCAGGTGTAAAAGGCAGGGGACCTTTCTCATTATACGCTTAAAATAATTAATGACATTATCCTCGGCAAACAATTCGTACAATTCAGGGGACAAGATCCGACCGAAAAATTTTGGTGCGACATAAATAAACCGGACAAAGGAATCCGAAACGTATTTAAAGTCAAGTGAATTAGTTATGCTTAGCGTCCTGTGGAGGGCTAATGTAACAAATATCGACAGTGCACGCTTCTATTTTGAGCACGTGAAAAGTGTGGGGTTGGATCTCCCTTCTTGGGGGTGTTTAAGGGGAGGGGAGGGGTAAGCATTCAACAGGCGGCGGTCGATACGGCCGGCGCACGGAGCAACGATTACCTACCTTACATACTAGGTTTACGGTAACACCACGTCTTTGGTACACTTTTACAACGTTTACTCCATTGTCATTCGGAGAGCCTTAATTGTCGGTTGTGATTACTCTGGCAGCTTCTTGAGACGTCTGAAGCTCGACAGGCATCGTTAAGTCGAGAGACATGTTCGTTGTGAAAACGGTCGCCTCAACGCATTAAATTATGGATGTTTTAAAAAATATATAGAACTCTTACACATATTTTAACTAAGGAAAATATACATTTGAAAAACCTTCAGGCATGAAGGTTTTTCGAAAGTATGCTTGACCTATTAAACACACATTGGTTTTTAACTCATATGTACCTACTTCTCGTTTTATTACATTTGCAAGTGCATTTAGTTCATCAAAAAATATGTCGAAAAAATAATCGAACCCGGGACCCTCTGGTTGGCAGTCCAGCATGGTAACCATTACGCTAACGAGGTCGTCAGTTTGATCAGTGACATCACTTGAATTGTGTCTTTATTACTTTCCTGTTGTTTCGTTACATCTAAAATTCTTCAAAATTACTTTTGTCAGTAGTCTTTAGTTTTAGTACCTATTTTAAAAGTAACAGAAAACTGTCAGCAGGTTACATAACAAATTATAAAACCGATTTCCAAACAAAGATAGTTTAAATTTTCCAATACGTTCAAAAGAGTTTTCATCTAATAAGCTAAATCAAGCTTCGTGCACGTTGACAATAATGGAGGTAGTCTGACTTGCTAGCGTTCATTTTGTGCTCTGTGAAAGACAATATATTTCGAGAACGTCTTTGTAGTACCTCTCACCGGGTTTAGCTGTAAACAATGTACCTGCAAGCGTATATACCGTAGCTAAGTAAATTCTCGGCGCAACTAATTTTCATCTGTGCGCTGCGCTCGCTTGATGCATGCACTATATGGTACTCGTAACTCTAAGTTGTTACCCTTGCCATAATTTATGAGCAAATAATATTATCTTCTTCTCTTATATATTCAATTTCCATGTCGCAATGTTAGTTACCGTACTCCTCCGAAACGGCTTTACCGATTTTCACCAAATTTTATATGCGTATTTAGTAGGTCTGAGAAACGGCTACTATCTGTTTTCCATTCCTCTAAATGATAAGGATTGTTCACCCCTAAAATTTTTTGGGAAAATTCTTTGTTTTTATTTTTTACAATGTGCCATTAAAAATACATACTCGTACAATCCTACATTTTTATTTTTTTATCACCAACCCCTATTTTTTATGGCCATATAAGTAATTCAATAATTTTGCATCCCGCTCGATAACTGATCAATTAAAGTGATTTTAATTGTACTTAAGGCAAAATAACGTTTGCCGGGTCAGCTAGTTAATGTTATATATTGTCAAGTTAACTCACTATAAATAAAGAAATAAAATTCAACATGTTTGCTTCCTTAGCATAATCATAGTATAAGCAGCCAACTATACGTTCCCATTGCTGGGACTCGGGGCCTTCCCTCAGGAGGAAAGAGATATAGGACATAATCCACCACATTGACCAAGTGCGGGTTGGCGAATGACACACGTCTTCGGATATTGTGGTCCTCAAACATGCCGGTTTCCTCACGATGTTTTCCTGCACCTTAAAGCGAGTGCAAATCCACACATAACTTAAAAATAAGTCAATGGTTCGAAACAGGGGCCGTCTGATGGAAAAGCAGACGTTTTTACCACCGAACCACACTCGCTTTTTTAATATAAGCAAAAACTTTTGTATTCTAAGAATTCTCAAAATATGTTGCAATTGTAATTGGTACTAGTTAAACAAAATAGACTTGCAGAAGTCTAATTTTCAAAGGTTCCTAGAAAGCTCTTTATACGCATACTCCTGCCAATTTTTGGTTGTTAGTAGTCATATAAATAGGCCTGTCATCTCGACTGGATACAGATGTCTTAGTCATAAAGGTGGTTTGGATCGATACCGCATGCAAACCTCAAGCACGCTACAAGGCAACGAACACTTAGTTATACAAGCCTACGGCAACAAGTACTTAACAACATAAGAGGCTTAGAGGGTTTCAGCATTTGTCCAATTTGTTTGCATTTTCATTTTTATCTTTTCGTTACTAACCTCCGACGTAAAAACGACGCTGTTTTATAAGTTTAAAGTGCCTCTGTGTTTGTGTGTATGGCGGCAAAATGGCGGCTCACATATTTTTTTTACTACTTGCTCAATATGGGCATCAAATTATAAAGGTTCACTAGAAAAATATAAACAAAGTATTCATTTCAAACCCAAAACGTTATGAGAGAATATTATGTTGGTTTTTCTAACATTTTACTATGTTGTAATTATTGCATTTTTTAATGAAGCGCATAATTTTCTTTATTAAAAATATTAGTTCACAAAAAATATTCAAGATATACTTTTATAAAAAGCTCGAACCCATTGAGGTGATTGAGGTAAAAATCTCACTAATGAATCGTCATCAAGGGCCTATAACGGGAAATTGGGAGCTTGGAATGAATTTGACGAAAATAATTTAATTGTCACAAAAATAAAACAAGATCAAAGCTGGATGTGAACGATTAAATTAAACGAAAGATGAAACGATACAATTTGTACAGGACGACCGATAGTTTTAAGCGCGAAATAGTTTAAGTAGATTTTTTTGTATAACAATATTTTTATATAATAGACTGATAATTGTATAGTAAATAAATAATAATTTAGGTAGGTTTTAATAAAGAAATTAGTAGAAAATTGAGAAAAATAGGTAGGTGCTCACCCTACAGTAAGGATAGAGTTTAGGTCAGTACCCTGTTAGAAAGAGAGGCTAGAAAGAGATAGCATAATAGAGGGCTCTGATTGGACGAATTAAATAGATTCTAATTGGTGTTCATTTGCAAGTCCAATCAGAGCCCAGACGAAATTTGTATAAATTGAGGGCTGGGATCCTGAACAATTACAGTTCGTTCCAGTACCTCAAGCCCTCAAGAAGACTCCAATAAGACTCCCATAAGAAAAAGGAAGAATAAAGACTGGCTGGCCTAAGAAGACTGGTGTTTCCCTTCACAACCCTGCGCATCCCCCCTCGAGTTGCGGTGCAGTCACACACGAAAGTCCCCGCCCCCGCTCCCCCGCTCGTTGAAATTGCGTAGGAGCGCGGACGGTCCGGCTGTACCGCACATTTTGGTCCTTCGAGCCGGATACTGGGGGTCATCAGTCGTCAGTCGTCGGTCAACGAGCCAGTCATCAGTGAAGTCAGCGACGTCAACATGCCAGTGACGCGCTCAACGGGAAAAGGAAAGAAGATCGCGACGGAGCTTCAACAGTCGTCATCGTCAGGTGCTACGACAACGTCAGCCGTCACAAGCCAGTCCATCTGTACGGCACACACCGGCATCACCTACGGCACCACGACCACGGGCACCGCCGCCGCCATTGAAGCATACGAAGCCGAAGACATTATGGAATCCAAGAGGAATGAACCTGAGGTGCTGGAACGAGCCTTGTCACCCGAACCGCCAGAACCGCCAGCTCCTATAGTTATAGAAGGCGGGAATGCACAACCGTTGGTGCATGGAGCAGAGAAGAAAAATAGCAAGCCAGTCAAGTCAACGTCATCAAAGTCATCGAAGACATACAAGAGACTAAAGGCCAAGGAGGAGGTAGCACGCCTCAAGCTGGAGCTAGCTGCAGCACGACTTGCCGTACTTGAAGCGGACTCCGACACGGACGACGATGGATCCGAGTTTTCGAAAATGGAATCGACACAACGTGTCGACGCTTGGTTCAGAGAGAAGAAAGGACCCACAACGCTGGCCGAAAGTGATGAGCATCAGCAACAGAAGACTGCTGAAAATAATATACCAGTGATTGTGGACAGTTTGAAACCAAGTGTATGTGAAATAGTGAAAAGGAGCCCACAGACGTCGGAAGAACATAGTGCAAAGCAACAAGTGATTGAACAGCCAGATTTTGCGAAGTTTACTGAAGCGATAACACTCGCAGTGAGGTCTTCGAGACCGAAAATGATGGAGCTGCCTTTCTTCAATGGAGCACACCAGGAGTGGCTCAACTTTAGTGCAGCATACAAAGAAACGGAGCAGCTGTTCTCGAAAGCGGAGAATCTGAACAGACTTCGAAAACATTTGAAAGGAAAAGCCAAAGAAGCTGTTGAGAGTCAACTGATCAGCAACACGGATCCAGCTGAAGTTCTGGAACACCTGGAAAGGAGATTTGGAAGACCCGATGTGATAGCACGGATGGAGATCAACGCACTGAAAACGCTGCCGCGCCTCACCGAGTCTCCAAAGGATATTTGTGTTTATTATAGCAAGATTGCTAATTCAGTGACAACATTGAAGACATTGAACTGTGTGTATCATCTGTACAACGTGGAAGTTTCTCAAGCTTTAATTGACAAGATGACACCGACAATGCGCTTCCGGTTCTTCGATTTTGCCGCCACTCTCCCTAAGGATGAACCCAAGCTGCTGACAATAGAGAAGTTCTTCAAGAGAGAAGCAGAATTGTGCGGACCATACGCTGAACCGGAACAAGTGAAAGTGGAAACTGTGCAACAAACGAGACGACCTCAGAGACTGTATAGTGTGAACGATATAAATGGACTGTCTAGAACAATAGTGAAGTGTTTATTATGTGAAAGTGATCACACTATTGAAAAGTGTTCAAAGTTTAAGGACTGTGACACAAGTGAAAGGTGGGACATTGCTAAGCAAAAGAAGTTGTGTTTCCGATGCTTACGGTTTAGAAATAAAACACACTCGTGTCGTCAACAATCGTGCGGTATCAACGGATGCAAGTTCTACCACAACAGAATGTTGCATCATCATAAAGCACAGAAGAAAGAAGAAAGTGAAGATAAGGAACAACCCGAGGTCATCAACTCAGCGTGGACTTCGAGGAAGCAGTCTTATCTAAAGATAGTGCCAGTGACAGTGAAGGGCCCAATAGACACTGTGAAAACTTACGCGCTCCTCGACGATGGTTCAACAGTGACACTCATCGATGAGAAAATAGCGAACAAGATCGGAGCGCCGGGACCCATAGAGCCACTGAAGATAGAGTCAATCAACGCATTGAAAACTGCACATTCAAACTCAAGAAGAGTGGATGTCACCCTGAAAGGAGCCAACAACAACGTACAGAGGATTCAAGCAAGAACAGTGAAGAATCTTCAAGTGACAGCACAACAAGTTTCATCAGAGCATATTGGAGAATGTAAACATCTACGATCCATCACCAAGTTCATCACCTACGAACATGCGAAGCCAGGAATACTCATCGGGCAAGACAACTGGCATCTCCTCGTCACCAAAGGACTTCGAAGAGGACCACGAGACCAACCAGTGGCTTCACTCACTCCGCTGGGATGGGTACTTCACGGAAGCCAGGCCCGATCGACAGGAAATAGCGACTTCGTCAACCATCTTATTGAAGAACAAATAGAGGAAAACATGGATGAACTAATGAAGAAGTATTTCACAATGGACGCGCTCTGCATCAACCCACAGAAACCGAAATCGGATCCAGAGGAACAAGCACTACGTATTCTAGAAAGGCATACAGTCCACATCGATAACTCAAGATACGAAACTGCTCTACTTTGGAGAACAGAGGATGCAGTGCTCCCCGACAACTACGAGAACTCATTGAAAAGGCTCCACGGAATAGAGAAGAAACTCGACAAAGATCCACTTCTTAAGCAAAAGTACACAGAACAAATGGAAGATCTTGTGAAGAAAGGATACGCAGAACCAGCACCAGAAAGGAAAATGGAAAATAGAACATGGTATCTGCCACATTTTGGAGTTGTGAATCCATTGAAACCGGAGAAGCTACGTGTTGTCCACGACGCCGCAGCTAAAACGAAAGGAACTTCACTCAACGACATGCTGCACAAAGGTCCAGATTTATTGGAGTCGCTGCCGGGAGTCGTCATGCGGTTCCGACAGCATCAGATAGCGGTGACAGCAGACATCAAGGAAATGTTTATGCGAGTGAAACTACGAGAGGAAGATAGAGATGCACTTCGATACCTCTGGAGAGGCAATAGGAGAGATGATCAGCCACCAGAAGAATACAGAATGACATCATTGATATTCGGCGCTTCATGTTCACCAGCAACAGCCATTTTTGTGAAGAACCTGAACGCAAAGAAATATGAAGAGGCATATCCAGATGCAACGAAAGCGATAGTGAAGAAGCATTATGTCGACGATTATTTGGACAGCTTCAAGAGTTTGGAAGAGGCGATCAAGATTACAGAACAAGTCAGAGACATACAGAAGAAAGCCAACTTCGAACTCAAACAATGGAAATCAAATTCTACGAAACTTCTAGAAGCCATAGGAGAAACTGAAAATAGAGAAGACATAGAACTCTACAAGTCAGAAGACAGAATGGAAAGAGTACTTGGACTCATATGGAAACCAGAAAAGGACGAGTTCACCTTCAACCTCGACTTGACAAGAATCCCACCGACACTTATTGAAGGAAAGAGGCCAACTAAGAGAGAAGCTTTGAAGATAGTCATGTCACTCTTCGATCCGTTGGGCTTCGCATCACCAGTCACCATCAGAGCAAAGCAGATTCTACAAGAAGTCTGGCGACGTGGGACATCTTGGGACAGCGAGATAGATGAAGATCTAGCAGTACAATGGCGAAACTGGATATTAGAGTTGAAGAATTTGACAAATGTGGCGATAACAAGATGTTATTTGAACTACAGCGACGCCACATCTCTACAGCTACATGTTTTCACCGATGCAAGTGAAGCAGCCTACTCAGCAGTCCTGTTCTGGAGATCAACTGCACCGAATGGAGACATCAGCGTGTCACTCATCATAGCGAAGGCGAAAGTTGCACCATTGAAGCTCACATCTATTCCGAGACTGGAACTTCAAGCCGCAGTAATGGGGACACGACTGGCAGAAACAGTTATCAGAGAACACGAAAGGAAACCAGATACGAAGATTTTCTGGACAGACAGCAAGACGGCTTTAACATGGATCAAGACAGGATCGCGGTCATACAAACCATATGTTGCTCATCGACTTGCTACGATTGAAGAAACAACGAAAGTGCAAGAGTGGCGATGGGTACCGACGAAACTCAACATCGCGGACGACGCCACGAGAGATGTACCAATCAACTTCGACAGGAATCATCGATGGTACAAAGGCCCAGAATTTCTGTATCAAGGAGAAGACTTCTGGCCGAAAGAGAGAGAGATAAGGACATCAGCAGAACCGACAGGGGAAGAAAGAGTTAACCACGTGACAGAAGATGAAGAATCATCATTATCAGAAGCTCTGCCGGACATTTCCCGATTCTCCAGATGGGAAAGACTCTGCCGATCAACAGCGAGAATTCTACAGTTCATTCAACTATGTCGTACAACCAAGGAAAACGTGAACTACAAAAGGACATTAAAGAACAAAGAAAAGGATCCAGATTGGAGAAAAATGAAAACAAAGAAAGGCACAACGAAACCTCTTCAACAATTTAAGAAAGAAGAAAGGAAATTTTTGACACTACCAGCTGAACTCTTGATAAAAGCAGAAGAGCTTTTAATGAAATCGTCACAACAGGAAGCCTTCAAACAAGAAATTGAAGATTTTAAGAAACAGAAGACGGTCAGCAAGGATAGTAGATTGAACCAACTCAGCGTCAAAATAGAAGATGGAATCGTCAGATTGAGAAGTCATATAGAAGCAGCAGAACAGATCTCAGAAAGAGTGAAGACACCAATGATATTGGACGGAAGTCACACGACAGTCAAACTTTGGATAGAGAATGTACATCGAAGACTTCATCATGCAGGAGTAGAAACCACAGTCAACGAGTGTCGTCAACAATATTGGATACTTCGGTTGCGACCAACGACGCGTACAATTTTGAAGAGATGTCTACACTGCAGATTGAAGACCTTAACTCCGTCATATCCGAGAACAGGTGATCTACCATCATGTCGTCTAGCTCACCATCAAAGGCCATTCACATACACTGGAGTGGACTACTTTGGACCATTGATAGTAACAGTTGGAAGAGCACATCAGAAAAGGTATGTCGCAATCTTCACATGTCTGACAACGAGAGGAATCCACCTGGAGGTGGCGGGATCATTGAGCAGCAGCTCTGCCATCATGGCACTCAGGAGAATGATAGCAAGAAGAGGATGTCCCACGGAAATATGGTCAGACAACGGAACAAACTTGAAAGCAGCTGATCGGGAACTTCGAGAAACAGTGGAAGCGGAAACAGCGGAGGAAGCATCGAGGAGAAGAATCTCATGGCGCTTCATACCCCCCGGAGCACCGTTCATGGGAGGAGCATGGGAGCGAATGGTCAGGTCAGTCAAGACAGCACTCTCAGCGACGCTACACGAGAAGTACCCGACAGAAGAAGTCCTCAGCACACTACTGGCAGAAGTGGAGTACACCGTCAACAGCAGGCCACTAACGCACGTATCAGTCGACGCGCAAGATCCAGAAGCCCTGACTCCAAACCACTTCTTACTGGGAGGACCTGGAAGAGTACCAACGCCTGGGAAATTCAACGAAAGAGATACAGTCACGATGTCCAGCTGGCGAGCCTCACAGAAACTGACAGAAGATTTCTGGGACCGATGGATGAAAGAGTACCTCCCGACACTTCAAGAACGGCGGGAGCCCCATGGTAAAGGGCCCGAACTCAAAACGGGTGACCTAGTTCTGATCATCGACCCGAACCTGCCCAGAAACACATGGCTACGAGGAAAAGTCATCGCAACATTCCCTGGACCAGACGACATCGTGAGGACAGCCGACATTCAGACGCAGCATGGCATTCTACGTCGGCCTACGAGGAAACTAGTCATCCTACCAATAGAAGACAACAGCGAGCTTACTGCGGTCGACGGCGAGGTTCCGGTGACAAGGGACAACGGCAGCCCTGCAACGTCGAGCCACAGCGTCGTTCCTGTACCAAGGAGTGCGGCGAGACCACACGGCGGGAGAGATGTACAGGACGACCGATAGTTTTAAGCGCGAAATAGTTTAAGTAGATTTTTTTGTATAACAATATTTTTATATAATAGACTGATAATTGTATAGTAAATAAATAATAATTTAGGTAGGTTTTAATAAAGAAATTAGTAGAAAATTGAGAAAAATAGGTAGGTGCTCACCCTACAGTAAGGATAGAGTTTAGGTCAGTACCCTGTTAGAAAGAGAGGCTAGAAAGAGATAGCATAATAGAGGGCTCTGATTGGACGAATTAAATAGATTCTAATTGGTGTTCATTTGCAAGTCCAATCAGAGCCCAGACGAAATTTGTATAAATTGAGGGCTGGGATCCTGAACAATTACAGTTCGTTCCAGTACCTCAAGCCCTCAAGAAGACTCCAATAAGACTCCCATAAGAAAAAGGAAGAATAAAGACTGGCTGGCCTAAGAAGACTGGTGTTTCCCTTCACAACCCTGCGCATCCCCCCTCGAGTTGCGGTGCAGTCACACACGAAAGTCCCCGCCCCCGCTCCCCCGCTCGTTGAAATTGCGTAGGAGCGCGGACGGCCCGGCTGTACCGCACACAATTAAATTAATGTTAACATATGGTTCGAAATGGCTTGAATATCCGAAACCGTTCATTTTGATCGTTCCTGCTTCGAAAAATATTGAACGAGGCTGTTTACCAATCATCCTATTTAAATAGGACACGGTAGGTGAAACTCAAAGATAAAAATGAAATTCAGAGTAAAAACATTAAAAATGGTACTTTGTTCATCTGCATCCCAACGTCGGAACAGGTGTTGAACAGGTGACAGTTTGCCACTATTTTGCATCATGTGCCCTTCTCATCAGTACCTATATACGGACTATGTGCGGTTTTAATGTCTATAATTGGATAAAATAACTATCGGGTTTGTAGAATATTATTATTATTAATTTTTGCCGGTTCCGTCCCACTGCTGGACAAAGGCTCTTTATCCTCTTTCCACTCACCCCATTTTTGAGTTTTTTGAGTCCAGTTGTCCAGTTTTTACAAAAAGAGTCTAGTCTGTAGAATAAACATGGAATATTTTAATAATAGTAAACATGAAACCAAATGTTCCCACAGACACAGGGAGTAAAAGTTTATGAGTCGAGTGGCCACCCTCAGACCATTTGCGTCGAGCGTCCAACGCTCGAACTAAATAAATATTATCTTTAAAAAAACCCTTTTATCTCTTTTCAAATAACATCAACTAGAGCAATTCTTGCGTTTCATTTATTTTGATCCGCGGGTAAATATTTAAAAGCGACCCTTACTTTTATTGAAAAATATTTTAAATTTCATGCAATCTTCGGTTTCATTTTGTTACATCAATATAAAAGACAATTTGAATTAAATTGTCTTTTATTTGTAGGTCATCTTATAAGATGATTTTTCTGGAAAAATATCTGAAATTCAGTCCATTGCTAGCATATTTTATGATTATTTGAAATAATGGAAATCAAGGGAAAAGGACTTATCCTGAATACAAATAAGGCATGTCAGCATAATCCTTTCCAGCTCCGCTTTTCATCTAGCAGAGCCAATACAAACGCATCAGGAATTCACAAGTACAGTGTCAAATTGAAATTAATGGATTTGTCGTGGTACAAAGAGTGGAGTGAAAGAGAGGGATAGCGAATAAGAAATATAATTAAATTGCAAGCCTAGTTAAATATAAATAGACGTGTTTATATAAATAGTGAATTGTAACAGTTTTGGGCTAAGCTACGAGTATTTCATCAAAACCTATAAACAGCACCCTGGCAAGTTGACCGCCAGTTACTTATTAAACTAATAGAAATATAAAACATGCACATCACCTTATTATGTTCATGGCATAAATATGGCGACATTTAAAGTTAAAGAAAGCAGATGTCTCACGAGATTAAACAGTATATATTATATATCCAGTACCTTGAGTTGGCAAAGGAATACGGCTGGTACAGATGGGCAGATGGCGTCAGGATTGGATCGATATTGCCATGAATAATTAAGATGGATGTGCTTAGGACTCGGCGCTGGCAGGCCTGTCTATAAATGCGCCTTTATACTCGCCTCTCGTATTCGATGGGTAATATTCCAGCTTCAATACGAGTAGAAGTCTTATGAATCTTGTGAAGACTTGATCGGATTGTTGAGATTTTGTGACAAAGTTTGTCGTGCATGATTTTCTAAGTTCGGCTTTGCCTTCTTAGTGTCATGTATCTAGATATATAAGTTTAGGTATTTAGGCAAAGTTTATGATCGAGTTTTTGTTAATGTCAGTATGTGGATTTAACTTTGCTGCTTTCCTGTCATTCAAACCAAAATAAGTATTCAGATATTCAAATATTGAGTAAGTACGGATGTCTCTCGGGATTTTAGAGATGAAACCTTTGCCAATATTCTCTCCAGCGTATATTTCGTTAAGTATTTTATTTCTTTGCGTTCAATTTTGTCCGGTTTTGATTTGCTTTGATGTGAAGTATTAAATTATATACTTCAAAAAGACTTGTCATAAATATAAATGAAAAAGTGTTTGCAAAACAAATCTTCATCAACACTTCATAAATTCTACAAAGTTATCTGGAAAATATGCAACTGAAAGTTATACGCAGGTCACCTTCATCAAAGAAGGTCACTTTTTCACGAGAAAGTTTGGTCATAAAAACTCCTATTCATAGTGATAGTTAACTTTCCAGGTACTAACGTTAGATTTATTTTGAAAAGAAACGCAATGAATTGTTTTACAAAACTATGACTATTTATAATATTTTGATATCAATACAGAGCATCATAGCACATTAGAATATAATGGACAAAAAGAGTACCTATGTATGAAGAGATATAAAATTTTTTGAAACAATCATTTTGCAATTCTTTCCTAATTTTTATTTATTATTCTGCATTTATTTCCACGGAGTAACATGATTAATTAATATTTTTTAGAGTTTCGTTGTGCTAATATATTTAACACTGCTAGTTTGACCCCGCCCGTTCTTCCTGCGATGATATTTACTCGTATATTTATTACAATTAGGTATTCGGTATTAGGTATTCTAAAATTGCACTTTTATATTTCCCCTTTTTGTTGTGGATACTGTTAGCACAAGCAAACTAGATGGCGCTAGTATGTCCATCTTCTTAGCGTCGCCCTAAAATAAATCAAAATTAAGCTGTGGAAAAATGGGAAATTGTAATATTTTGTGTATGCCTTGAAAATAATTTGAAGGAAAGCTTGATCTTGTATAGAATTTCGTAACCCAAAGATATCAACGGAACCCTATTACTAAATATAATTACTAATTTCGCCGTCTGCCTATCTGTCTGTCACCACCTGTCAGGCTATTATAATATTATATGTACTCGTATTTCATGACCCGTGATAACAAGTTTAAATTATTTACAGACGATATAATTCTGATGCTGCCATGAAAACAGATACTCAAAATCGTATAAAATAATTAAAGTTTTTGTAGATATTGATTCCAGTCCAATATTTTAGAGGTAGGTACGATGTATTGGTATTTACTCGTATAAGTGGTGTAGGTTATGCGTGAGTTCGACTAGCTCTGGGCCAGTTACAAGTTACATGTTACAATATATCTTTATTTTGTATAGACAAGCACCTACTCCATATCGTGACAACAACAAAGCCCCTGGTCCCCGAGGACATCTGTTTTACTGCCTGACTACTTTAAAAGCTTTTACTTTAAATGAAACAGTTGCATTCGTGTTGTTTAAAATCGATACGACTCTTGGTTGCTTTCATGAAATGATTCAGTTATGTATTGAAATGGATTGAGCAGAATTAAAAGGATTAAATTTACAGTATTAAAAAAGTGAGTGAGGCTCGATGGGTGAACGATCCCAGGCCTACACCAGTGGCTTGTTTTTCAATTTGTGTAAATTTGCATTCGCTTGCGGTGACGAAAAACATCGTGAGGAAACCGACATGTTCGAGGACCACAAGACAGAGACGACTCCCAGCAGAACGTATAGTGGGCTGCTTATGAACAGGATTTAAGTGTTGTTATTTTATTGCAGTTCCATATAGTGTTGCTATTTTATTCTATCTATACTTAAAACATCAGTTTTAGATATAGTTGTAATTCACGCAATTCCAAGGAGATCTTTATACGTATTATTAAATACCTACATACATAAGGTCTATGAATAGTAGAGTTCTTCAACACATTTACTAAGAATTTATATGTTTAGTTTGAATGTTATCATCTCAGTAGCAACAATTTAATTGAGCATGTATGAATAAATTATTAATACTAAGTGGATTTTGTGACAAGCGAACTATTAAATAATTTTAAAATATATTGTACTTGTTATAGTACCAGGAAACTTCTTGGTGTTAAATTATTTCAGATTTTATAGCTCCCAGTTTAACCCACAAGCATAAACCAGAGATAAAGTCATTTGAATTTCAGAGACTACAGTGGTTTAATATCAGGTTGCTTCAAGTTAAAGCTTGAAAAAGAAAATATTTTTCCAAGTTTTACAAAAATTTTCTTTTTGTTTATTTTACTTTTAATGTTTCAAAAATCTAAATATATTTTATAGCCCTCCTCACGGGTTCGGTGACGGCGACCCATTAACAATTTTCCCAATATTAGAAGGTATTTTATGCTCAGAATGAATGACAGTATTTTTTATTTAAAATATACAATGATTGTACTGTTAGCATATAAATTTTATTCGAAGTAGTATTTTTTATTATCATGCTAATCATTAAAAATAATTAAAAAATATATAAGTATACTTCTGTAATTAAATAAAGTAGCAGTTTTTATATCCACTTAACATTCCTAATTCGTCTAATAGCAGTCAGTCGATAGATAACACCGTTATAACTCCCCTATTTTTGTGAAAAATCCCACAATCGCACTACTGCCGACCTTCTTCTAGTGTGAGGGTTGTTATGGTGATTGATATTTTTTTTTTAATCTATATCTCTTCCTTTCAAAATACTTCTTCGCGAGTACAGACATAATTATTATAAACAGCTTAAACTTTTTTGTTGACTTGTAAATGTATATTAATTAATAAATTATCTGTATCTGTAAACAATCTTCCTCTCACATCCACTAGTGTTAACTTACCTTAACGAGTTATAGAATATATGTACTTTGACAGCCTCTTAAGTTCCAACAATCAGATTAACTCCACTCCGAACAAGCGTAGTAGTTAAGATCTCAATAAGTTAGTCTTGCAGACAGTTTAATCTACTAAACAATGCTGTGACACCTGTGAGCACGCCTCTACTGCTATAAAACCCTGGCTAGACTTGTATTTATTGCCTATTCAGCTGTTTCAACTTTTATTTTCTTCTGTATGGATTAGATTTTTAACCGACTTCAAAAAAGGAAGCGGTTATATATTTTATTTTACATGCAATACAATTCAATTTTTGGTCGTGGTTAAGAAAAAGTTTTTATATTCTAATATTGTTTTTTTTTTAAATGTTAAAAGCTCTTTTCCTAGTATATACAGTATTTTGTTACAAAACTTTAACCCGATCCTTAAATTTAGCCGTGATGTGGTAATAAATAGACACACAGATAGACTTATAATATTAGTAAATAAGTAAAGATAGTATTGATAATGGTAAAACCGTACAAATTTGTATGCAGTTTCATTCATAACTACAGAAGTTAATTAAAGGACAGATAGACAAAGTGGAAATATAACCGTCGTTTTAGGACCGTGGAGCTCTAATATTTCTTTTACATTTTTTAGGAGGGAAGACCAATTCTTCGTAGTCACTTCGTAGTACCGGAGCTTCGTAGCATTGTCTACGTTATTTTATATAGCTTTAATTAGGCGACATAGAAAACAACACAGAAACAAAATGGTAAAATGATTAATCCACATAGAGATTTGATCAATGATATGTTTGATGTGTTAGTTTGCTGTCAATTTTTTATAGTCACTGTTATAATAATCTGCATAGTAAGTATTTACTTGCGTATGTTTTAAAAACTTCACGATCATCGTCAACAACGTTTCTTGTACCATTCTTACCATTATTATTATCTCATACCATTATTATTTTTACTGGCCTCAAGACCTAGGACTTTAAATAATATAATAATTTTAAACTTCATAAAGTATTAATATGTTTGATAGTTAAGTAAGTTTAAAATATATTTTGAGAAATTCTTTTCTTATTCTCATTTTTCTGAGCTACGTTTTTTCAGTTTTATTACATTTGAAAAGCTAGAATTCCAAAACATGACTACAAACTTAAATTTATTTCATTAAAAATAGTTGTATTTAAAATTTCGATATGGTGTTATTCAGAAAGTTAAATAGAAACCCTAGTTATTGTTAATTGTAGATTTTTAATTTATTTTGCAAAATACCTATTACTGCTGTTCAACAATTGGCGTAGCTGAACTCGGAAAAATATCACTTTTAGAACTCATCCCTAACTTTTGGGTAGAAAGAAACTCGACAATATACTATCATGGGTGGGTACTCGTATGTATATTGTTTTCTGTGATACCTGATCCTGGATACAGTATTGAGCTTTGGATGCGTGAATACCGCACGTAATGGTGCTTACACAGTTTGCGCTGGGATTAGACGGTTATCAACAATGATAATATCCCAATTGATGGTGAAAAGCGTTACCCCTTTTCCGAAACTAGTAAGTGATTCACACACTCTTTCCACTACACACTTATTTGTATAATAAATACTATCAGCTCGAAATTCTTTCTACAGATAAGCATTTTTCAATAATCTGTAAATGATTAGAATATCAGGAATTACAGAAATTTTGTACACGCGAAAATTAAAACACCTAAAGCCCGTCTTGCTCTACCGCACAGACACATTATAGCTCTGTCCTTTGCTATCACCTTGTCCCGCGTAAATATTAGAATCGAACCGAATATTACGACTAAGACCGAATCATTTTAAATACTATCTTTAAGCGTAATAGAAGGACACCGTACATACTCGTATATATATCTTAATTTAGAAATTCGAGAAACTGATTCGGGAAGTGATTTCTGTGAAATTATATTTCGGACATATTATATATTGCGGTATTGGATATTGTGCATTGTGATCGAACCAATATGATTTCGAATGACATTCGTATATACATTATATTATATTTTGCTATATTATACAGATTATATTTTATGAATGTATTTAGTAACTTTACCCCTAAAATGGCTGGAAGCCAAACAATCTCAAACTTCGTGTAGCGTTTGAAAAATAAAACTTGACCAATTGAAACAAAATACGAGGGCCATAAACAAAACTGAAAAGCGTTTCCATAACAAACGTATATAAGTTTTTATTCTAAAACGTATTTTAAAGCAGGTTTTTACACGGCGCTTAGCGGGTCTATAAACGAGAACATTCACTGATCATATCATCTATATTTTAATAATAAAAAAATTATATAATATAATTAATATAAAATTTCCATGTCACAATGTTAGTTACCTGTACTCCTCCGAAACAGCTTGACCGATTTTTACTAAATTTTATACGTGTATTCAGTAGGTCTGAGTATCGGCTACTGTCTATTTTCCATACGCCTAAGTGATATGGCGAAAAAACGTTTGCCGGGTCAGCTAGTCTAAGTATATCATGTATACATGAGTTTATGGGTATTTCTTGTAAATAGTCCTGAATAAAATGACTGCTATATTTACTGTGACGTAACGCCAAAATGATAGCTCGGGAGTCGATCGAACATGGACAATTGTTATGGCATCGACGTAATGCGATTACCGCCAGTGGATGCTTGGATGGGCACAAATTGCGTTTTATCTCGTCGGTTTAGTGTTAAACCCGGGCTACGTTGTGATGACGATATTTAATTATGTGTGTGAAAAGTGCGCTTATAGATATATGGAGAGCTGTAGATTTTATTACGAGCATTTGTTTTTGCAATGGCAAATTATATTAGCTATGATAATGGCCTCTTGAATGTACGAAAGAAAGTTATTATGAAAGTACGTTTATACATAAGTAACCATTTAAAATTACCATCTGGACACCCCTTGTATACAATTCCTACAAGATTCCTTTATTGTAAACCTATACGTGTACTATAAAGTATATACTTAGGTTGATTTTGATTATGATAGATAAGTAAAAGTGAGAATTAAGAGATGAAAAAAAACTCAGCCTCCCCCCCTCTTAATGATACTATTTCTTAATCCATTTAGTCAAGTTTATTCTTTTTAAGTGCTAAAGTATTTATTGGCTTCTATCATTATCTTTACTTGTATAAACTCATGGTGTGCAAGGTATACTTGCTAGAAGTTCACGTTAATTTCAAAAAGTAACAAGTTGTCTCGACAAACAAAGTGAAATATGTTCACGGGCTTGTGACAATAATTATTATCTCTTGATTTATCTACAAAGTTAAATCTGTGAGCGTCGGTTGCTGCCGACCATGAAATACGACCGTTTGTATGCCGAGTGCGAGATCTTTAGCGAATTCGGTAACGTTTACTCTGAGACGAAGTTAACACATATTTGTGTGGAATCAAAGAAGTCGCATGTGGTGTTTACTTTTTGAAATGTAATACAATTAGCTACGCCCCGCGGTGTTAGCCCGCATTAATCCGGAACAAGAAGAAGTTAATCCAGGATAAAAAGTAGCCTGTGTGTTAATTCAACGTCTCACCTACCTTTGTAGTAATTCTCATCAAAATCGATCCAGCTGTTAAAACGTGAAGGACAAACATAGATTTTGAAGTTATTTGCTTATCCCACGGGACCCACAATTGTTCAAGGAATAGAAAGTATCCTATATGTTAATCCAAAGTCTAACCTTTCTTCACACCAAATTTCATCAAAATCGGTTGAGCCATTTGCAGCATGAAAAAATTACAAAATACACATCTTTATAGAATTTTTCTAATTTATACAATTGGTAGGATTCCTCGATAGTAGAGATGAAAGAGCAAAATATCTGCCATTGGCTGCAGCAATAGACCACGTGATTTCGGTAACCAATCACCCCACACGTATAAATGGCGTCATATTAAGTCACGAAAAATATTAATACATATTCGACAAATCTTACACTCAGCTAGTCCGCTTTGTTCCATCTCATTTCATAGCGAAGGTATACATAAAAGCAACAGTTTATTTTACTCCATATCCGTTGACACAAAGAGAATTCTATACGAGACAGATATTTTGTTACTGCCGCTGCACAAATAGAATATTTGTGACATAACCAAGGACGTACCGGCTCAGTTACAATTCAAACTGGGTACAAATACCTACTTTGTTGGCTTAGTTTCGGCGAGTGATCAATAAAACTATGAATGTAAATGATCTAATGCCGTCTATGTCGGTATAGAAGCCTATTATTATTGTAAGTAGATTTTTGTATGGAAATTGAAGGAATTACGTTTACAATGAAACTATACAAGTATGTGCGTGTCATACATTATTACAAATAATTGATATTACATTTCATTACAATGTGTTTTCTAACAGGACCCGATTAGCTTCCGCTGTCTGTTGTCTCCATGCTGTATGTCAGATACCGTAATAGCTAGAAAGCTGAAACTTTCATAACATATGCATTTCTCGTGCCGCTATAACAACCAATACTAAAAATAAAATAAAAATATTAAGCGGGATCCCCTACAATAAACGTGTTTTTTTCGTATATAGGTCAATAACGGTAGCTGTTAGGCACTTAAAATATTCCAAAAATATATTATAAATGTATTAGCTATCAAATTAATTATAACAATTAAATAAAATAAATATTTGAGGGGGAACTCCCGTACAACAAACGTAATTTTGAAGTAGATTTTACTGAACATTTACATGCACAGAATATTGAATTATGTATAAAATTGAAAAAAATAGAAAAAAATATTGTAAAATAATTTAAAAAAAATTAAGTGGGGCTTCCATACAACAAAGGTACGGAACCCTTATGCGCGAGTCCAACTCGCACTTGACCAATACATTTTCTGAACTTTGTCTGAATATATTTATTATGATACCTATGATACCTAAATAATATTTGTTACCGTTGTAAAAAAATGTTAATAAATGATTATTTTATACTTGATTGATTGAAATGATGAGAAGGTACTACTAGAGAATGTAAACGCTCGTTAGTTGTAATAAGCCCTGATAAAGCCGCAAATGTACGGGCTTTATCTCTCGAACCGTCTGTTTGGATAGAATTGTTAAGTGTTTCAACAAAAGGAACCATTGCCTCTGTTTAATTAGATCTTCTCTAATTACAGAAACTTGGTATGGAATAGAATGCGGTTGCAATTAAAATCGTTATCTTTTAGCGCTACTTAAACCATAGAAGAGCTGTATTGTTTTAAAAATAAAGCCCTTTTAGTGTACCTACTTGTATTTATTATGTTTTTGAAAAATTTAAATATTTTTTTCCCTTTTTTCAGGTAAGCCGCAGACCAAAAATTTTAGTGTTAAATAAAAATTTTATGCTCTTATAAAAACATTACTCTTTAGCAGTGTATCAGTGAAAATATAAGTGTGTGTTAAGATAAAGCCGTAAGTGGGTAAGTATTTTTTTTATTATAACTTACAACATTTTCCGTATTTATATGTAAAAACTTCTAGCTGTTTCATTCGAGAATGTAATTTGTTTATATTCTGAACTGATTTGACACGCTCTCTGCATTTTTGCTTAAATCGTCGGTTGAATTATTTTACTAAGACACGCTTACCTACTATTTTGTTACGTTATGTTAATAAAGAATTATTATTATTATTATAATATAAACAAAATATGGTTATATTTGTTATTGGATTTATAGGTTTAATTAATCTCCTAGTCTTTGAGCTCCCCTCTATCCACATCACACACCGGAGACGTTAGAATTATGTTGTTCACTTGTGTTTACCCGTTCGCTATTAACGCAAGGAAATTAATTTCCTCTTATTTGTGTAAGCCTAATCTTTCATCGCTACATTATGGATATATATATATTATAATACAACAGCGTGGTTTTAACATAATTCCGTATATTACAAAAGGCTTAGGCCATTTAAAACCGGTCTTTATTACAAGTATTTATTTTTAAAGAATGTAATATATTTGAGCATTAGCAGCCCACTATACGTTCTCACCGAGAGGTATAAGGCGTAATCTACCACGGTGGCCAAGTGCGGGTTGGCGGGTGACACACGCCTTCGGATTTTGAGATCCTCGAATATGTTGGTTTTGCTCACGATGTTTTTCTTCACCGTAAATTTATCCATACATAACTTGAAAAATACGTCATTGATGTAGGGCTGGGATCGGGCCAGGGGCCGTCTGATTAAAAGCAGACGTTTTCCCACCGAGACACTTTATTTTTTTATGTATTTATGTGTGTTAGAGAGAATTGTGTAAATGTGCCCCTAAATAAGTTTGTTTGCATTTTTTTATACTGGTTATTATACTTTTTGAGCTTTATAAACTAACGATCATAGCCACAAGCATCAGAATAATTATGTAATTTCTAATGGGTGCCAATAGACAAGTCGCTTTAGTAGACCGACACAATTAAGGCACGTACGTGTCCTAACATTCAGACCGGATTGCGGCGCTCAAGCCCTTATCGAGGTTATGTTATGACGCTGAAATTTGCTCTCCTCGCTTATATTAATATGATATGGAACAATCATGAATGTTAAGGTGTTTGTAAAGTGACAATCAGGATGCTCCAATTTAATCCGATAAGATTATCTTAAAACGATAAAGAACGTAATAATGATAAATGTAACGATAATAAATGTTAGATTTTTTTTTTATTACTGATTACTATCATATAAAACCATTATCATTATTTTTTCCTAATTCATCTTAATAAACAAAATAAATAAAACAGCAATTTTTTAGTCAATTTTTTTACTCGCCATTCAGTGCTTTGAATTAATTATTTTTTATTATTTAACTTCCATAATTCATGACGGATTTTAGCACCCGCCATTCCCATTGATCGCTTAGGCTGAACCGCGGTTGCTCACGAAATAAATTCATATAAAATTAACAATTAACATCAATTTTAATGATATCAAGTCTTACAATTCAAGATATTATTCTTATCCATAAAATAGTAAGAATTGTTGAAATATGTCTATAAAAATTTAAGCACGCTATTTTTTAATTTTAAAAGATTATTTTTATAAAAAAATCTAAGAGAATAATTTTACCTAGACTTGTCAAAACAAGTCTTGGTATGCTAGAGATACAAATATCTCTACATATAATTAACACTGAATCACTGATTATAAAAACGTAGCTCTCTATCAGTTACGTAGGATTTGAAAGTCCTTCTTTGCCTTCGCCTTTTCCTTCCTTTTCTTTCCTCCCACACTCTTCTGTCAGCCGTCATATCTATATTCACTCCTTTCTCTTTCATATTCTCTTTCACACAATTCATCTACATCTTCTTAGGTCGGCCTCTACTCTACACTACCTTGTACCATCATATTTATACTTCTCGTAGTCACATGCCTCTCCTCTCTTCGCATGACATGCCCGTAGGATTTTAAAGTATTTTTCGAAATATACTATTTTGCTTCCCAGCTGGCACAAAGCCAGCAACATGGTATCTATCTAAGAATTAATAATTGGCTGTCAAAAACGATCGATACAATAATTCGCAAAATATTTCCGTTGTTTGAAAGATACGAGGTAAAAAAGAAATATAAAGGAGGCACCGGTATACAGTTGAAGTGTCAAAAATGCGTATGAAGCGTTTAGCTCCCACATATATTGTGCGAACAATTAAACTGTGGAACTCTTTGCTGGAATTCTTTTCCCTCTAAAATTTTACCTTACTGTATTAAAGGCGAGAGTGAAACGGTTTCTTCCTGGTAAGCGCGCTCCATCCTAGATCACATCATCACTCAACATCAGGTGAGTTGCGATTAAGCGCAAGCCTATCATAAAAAAAACATACAAGATACGAACTAAAATATAAATCAGAAATAGACAGTATTAGTAAGAAAGCCTAATTTCTGATGTCAGTTTTCTTAGACATGGATGAACTTTACTGACATAATTAGCCCTAAAAGGTTCTAGTCTAGTCTCGTTGGCCTTATAGGCTCTAGATACCCTTCTCATAATGACAAGCTAAAGACACAAGGTACTTTCATTTTTAAGTGACTTGTACAAGGAGATTTTTATAAATTCAGCGCAGTAATCAAATAAATTGTATATTTAAATCCACTGATAAAAATAAAGAAAAAACATTACAAAGTACGACCAAAATTTCACATTAACAAAGACTAAAAACAAAGAGCGACAAAAAAGAATATTTGATTTGTTAACCCTTAACAGGAAAAATTGTCGCCGGCACAGCCAAAACGTCGCCAAAATAATAAGATTCGGCCGACTACCGTTTCTTGTTCATATTTAGAAAATATTTCCGCAAATTATTCGTATAATAGCGGTGTCAAGCCGAGATTTATTTTAACCGGAATATAATTCATCCGGAATCCGGAACTGAGTAAATCGCTCCTCGCAAAATCTGTGAATGGAAAAGTCGTGGAATCTAATTTGATTAGGAAAAGTTTAATCCAATTAATTCTCAAATTCCGAGTAATTTGACGGACAATATTTCTGTTTAATAGGGGTATATCCGTAGAGTGCTCGCATACTTTGGGTATGCCTCTTATACATGCGTATTATGTTTCCTGGCTCTATTACACTGAACTATACACATTGGCATATATATACAAGAAGTATGCGTTGATTTGTCGGAACGTGATAGTTCCGGTCTGCCGGATATAGAAAGAGATTTTGTCTATGGCGAGAAGCACTCTGCATTTTGACACTATAATACTGTTGACGTTGACACTGTTCTACCGATAGGTATATATTTAGACCTCACGCTACGGACAAGGCAGTTTCTAGAGTTTATTTATATGTTAATAACTACAAGGGCTAATAGTTCAGACTATCGGTCTTTAAAACAACATTAAGTTTTCACCTATCCACATATAGACATGTATGTACTAAAAAAAACAGCACTTGTGGTTTATGTTATCTTTTCCTGTGTTTATTACACTAATTCATCAGGATTTGTATAACACTTTGCATTCACCTATTCTCAATATAAGAGATTATAATCTCTTATATTGATGAAAAACTTAGCTGCTCATTTGTATATCAACTTCTCATTAACAAACACATCATAACTCGACATAAGGTTTAACATTTTAACTGAAAACAGCGAAATAATGCGAGCGTATGACGCTATTACCTAATGAATGTGGACAATGCTCGTAATGCTTTTATGCTCGTGCTCGTAGCTCCCGGCCTGAAATGTGAGGATTACGTAGTTGTATACGTCTCTGTACATTCCGGGGCTGGATATTATGATGCTACAGTAATGTATGGTCGACCGGTGAACTCTCTCACATTTTCAAATTATTCTTCACTAGTTGTTTGTACCTGCATTAAAAAAAATATGTGCTCCGTTTGCATAAAAAAAATCCCGTGCAGTATTATGTAACCTTTATTGACTACTTTTTATTCGACGATCTCGTTGGCGTAATAGTTACCATGCTGATCAGAAAGTTCCGGGATCGATTCCCGGCACGGCTAACATCTTTGTGCTTAACTAAATTTGTTGGCTGTGGGTGTGGGTGTATCTATATAAAATACTAGCTGACCCGGCAAACGTTGTTTTGCCTTAATAATTATTTCTAAATATACAGTAGCCTATTCTCAGACCTACTGAATACGCATATAAAATTTGGAAAAAATCGGTCAAGCCGTTTCGGAGGAGTACGGTAACAAACACTGTGACACGGAAATTTTATATATAAAATGTATGTATCCGGTTTTTTCTGGGCAAGCGTGCTCCACCATAGATCGCAATTTCAAATTACCATCAGGTGAATTGCGATCAAGCGCAAGCCTATTATGAGTAAAAGAAAAATGTATATATAATTAGTATATCGGTTGTGTTAGCTACCATAACACAAACTTAAAATGGTT
This sequence comes from Mellilla xanthometata, assembly GCA_035578125.1. NCBI lineage: Eukaryota > Metazoa > Arthropoda > Insecta > Lepidoptera > Geometridae > Mellilla > Mellilla xanthometata. The sequence continues at coordinate 8,721,363 of JAPUBQ010000008.1, forward strand.
CAGTATGGGGTTAACTAGGCGTGTGTGAAATGTGTCCCTATTTATAATAAATAATAATATTAATATTGACCGTATAATTATAACATTTTATAGTGGCGTGTGTGAAATGTGTCCCTATTTATAATAAATAATAATATTAATATTGACCGTATAATTATAACATTTTAAAGTGTCACGTCTCAAAATAAATATTTAAAATATCTATGAATTTTATGGAGACTCGGAGACCCATTTGAACTCGGTTTGTGAAGTTGCTTTGAAAAATGACGTGAAATCTTTAAGAAGGCGTAGGTGATTTTGACTGGGCATTTTTTATGATAATTGGCAGAGTGATTCGATGCCATATTTTTGAAAGGTTTACTTTATATGAATACAATATGTTATGTAATTGTCATATATAGAATCATAAATTTCGGTAATTTCAAACTATATTTAAAAAATTTGGTTCACGAGGTTTTAAATGAGTTTGTTATACACTAATGTACATATATTTCAGCTCAATAAATAAAACAAGATATCTGTGATTTGCGCGTTACTTCCTTCTTCGATGTGTGTAAAACACCGATGTACATTTAAGCCTCCTGTTTAAGTAAAGCTTCGTGTAATTGATTTTGGGATTTCGAGGGTAAGCATGTTAGTAGAAGATTTTTACCGAATTTGATGAAACGGCATCCCGATAAAAATACGCAGTAACGAAAACACGAACACATTTCAGCTAAATGTTCGATATTTTGGGAAGTGTTTATATTTTTGCACTACTGTACTTTAGCAAATATAAATATGATTAGTTATTTATAAATTGAATTAGATAGGTACGCGAATGTGTAGATAAAAATGGAAGAAAAAAAATTAAACGGTCAGTTTTGATGTCTTTAAATGTGCATTTGTATGTAATGATGAAAATTGATCTGAGCATGCACCGAGTAAGACAAGTAATCACTTACATAAGATCAACACTTACTTACTAAACGTTCTTCTTTACTTCTTTTCAATTCCCAACGCCAATAAAAGGGGTGTTATAAAATGTATGTATCTATGTTTATTTATTTCTGTCCATGGCTTCGAAACGGATAGTTCCATTTCGTTTTTTTTATTTGGCGTGTCCTTGGTTATATATGAAATCCGAAGTGGAACTCTAAATATGGATATCAAATAAAAATGTTTGATAGTAGAACACTACGCTAAATCTGAAATCCAAAATGGCTGCTACCAAACATTTTTTCGTCAGGTCGTTTAATGTTTTCGTACCGTATGAACTAACAGGTAAATCTATAATGCCGAGTTTTTAAAACCACAATAAACGCTCTGAGAAACTTATCAACTAAACCTTCATGATTTTTGCATGTTAGATTTGCCACAGTCAGCTACCTTCCTCAAGCAGCTAAATGAATGTTTAATGATGAACCGTAAGTGATTAAATGTGTAGGATTGTGTAGCTTATACTTGGGTTAGATCATTCATTTACGAGGAACGGCCTTAGTCCACGGTAAATAATTATGACAAAACGTTTGAACCTTTTTAAGTAGAATTTGTTTTATGTTGGCATCGTAGTTTAAGGTAAAGATAGCAAAAATCGAACAACTGCATTAGATCTTTAAATAACATTCATAAAATCTGTGTGGCTTATACAAGTTAATAATAAAAAGGTTTCCCGTATTTTTGGCAAAGGATATCACCACTTGTTGAATTTTAGTGAACTTCACCTTCAAAATTCTAAAATATTCATAATGAAAATAGTTCTGAGAACAAACGGCACGCAAATAGGTATTTTCATTTATATTGTTTTTGTAACGCTCCAGTTTGTTATTCCTCGACAATGTTCAAAAACTGACGGCTTTGAACAATGTTTCGTAAAATATACATAACACTAATGTGAAGTTTGCATTACAACCGACTTGAAAAACACGAAAATAACGTTTAGTTTTAAGGATGTCACAAAACTTTTTAAAATTATAATACTACAAGGCGCGAAAAAATTTAAGCATAAAAATGAATAGTAAAACGTTTGAGGAAAAAAATCTGTAATAAGACGTGTTTTATTTAATATGCTCAGTTGTAGCGCAGTAACATATTACATAACACAAGTAACTAAATGCTGATCATTCTGCTTATTTATAATATGTAATATTCAAAGATATGAGGGATTTTTCTTTTTTGGGCAATTTTCCTCAAACTTGTGTAATATGTAGGTAAAATCTTTGATCTTTGGATGATCATCTAAGTCAAAAGCGGCGGTAAAATAATATAAAAATATTTGAGCTTTTGTGAGGCTAAATTTTATACCAACAAGACCGACTACTAGCAATATTAAATAAAATTGAATTACATAAAATATTGTTAAGCAGATGAAATATAGAATTGTATCACTAAAACTATCTAAAGTAAAGAAAACCTTTTAAATAAATTATCCAAGCGTTCGTGTTTTAAAGCATTGTTAGTTTTGATTGATATTTATGCGTGTTGAAAAACAGAAAATTTGTTTTAGTTAAAAAAACACATGACTGTGCCCCGACACCATTACAAATTGATAACACCGTTATTTTGGTAGAAAAATAACGAATTGTTCGTATTTTGCTCGAGCAAAAAATATTTCGATGAATTATTTTTAAGTTTTTTTTTTAAGAACCATTTGAGAAGTACCACCATTTTGTAGGTAAGTGTGTAATATCGTAGACCATAGTAATGTTTAACACCGGGCAAGCTGTGGTCAAACGCAAACCTATAAGTTATAAAAATAAACAATGGAGTGCAGAAAAAAATTTTAGGTAAACATTGCAATTTATAGTTTAAAAAATAATATCCCACATTGATCATATTAATTCATTCAATATAACTCTAAGAGGTTTTACGGTTTTGAATGCTCCAGGCACTACACTATCATTTCTCACCTCGTTTCATTAAATTGCAATAAACGTAAAGAATTTTATGTAAGAGTAATGACAAATGACAATTAATATTTTTTTTATAAAAAAAGTTTTATTTATTTAAATTCTACATTTCTACATAAAGATATTTGCGCATCATTTTCTTATCAAAATGATTGAACGCGTCTTAAGTAAACAATATCCATCAATCCGTCTACATCCAGGCACATTCCTATAAAGTTGTGAAACAATTGTTCATCTCTGACGTCGAAAGCGTGCGTAGATAAATATTGAAATTCCCAAAGTTGTGTTTTAAAACTTTGCTTTGAAAAGCTCAAGAGTTTTACTTCCTGGCACATGTAGGCCTGGCGGTGTTGTGGTAGTTATTTTTTTTTTTTTATATTATTTCATAATGGGCTTGCGCTTGATCGCAATTCACCTGATGGTAAGCGAAATTGCGATCTAAGATGGAGCACGCTTGCCCAGAAGAAACCGGTTCACTCTTGCCTTGAAAACTGCTAGATTATAGTTAGTTATCAGGAAACAGGGAATTTGGCAAAGAATTCCACACTTTGGCAGTACGCACAATGAAGGTGGAGGTAAACCGCTTAGTACGCGACTTAGGCACCTCCACAGTAAAGATGTTATGAAGGCAATATAACCACGCGAGCTACAATATCACACGATTGCTGTATTTTTTTTTACACACATGACACACGGCATGTTAACCCCATACTGAACCATTTCAGTTCGTATTATGGTTGCTAACACAACTGATATACTAAATAGACGTACATACATGTACATCTTAATATCTTTATATATCTTTATATAAATCTCGTGTCACAATGTTTGTCCTCAATGGACTCCTAAAACACCCGATTATAATAAAATTCGCACACTATGTGCAGTTCGATCCAACTTGAGAGATAGGATAGTTAAATCTCAAATTATAGTCGCAATTTTAATTTATTGCTAATTATTGTCTGTTATTATTTGACAGTCACAACTATCTGTTAACTCCAAATGATTCTAACAGATGTCGATACCTTTCGACTGGTTTGAGTAAGTAATCAATAGATGGCGCTGCTATGGTAAATCTACGAACGTGTCATATTATTATAAGCTACACTATCTATTTTTCATACCCCTAAGTGAGGCAAAACAACGTTTGCCGGGTCAGCTAGTATTTTATATAGATACATATTTGACACCCAGACCCACAGCCAACAAATTTAGCTCAGCACAAAGACGTTGGCCGTGCCGGGAATCGAACCCGGAACCTTCTAATTGGCAGTCCGGCATGGTAACCATTACGCCAACGAGGTCGTCGAATATTAAATAAATAATATTTGTTTTTTTTTAAATACATCTCACATTTATATGTGGCTCTACTACGTATTTACCATTGCTTTGTCTAAACCACAGCACGAGTTCTGTTTGTTTATAAATAGTGATTGATTTGGCCAGCGATTGACGCCGTGACCGACGATCAGACTTTGTAGTACTAATGCATTGACATAATCCGTTATACCTATAGATATGAATATTATCAACAACACATAATAGATATTAATCGGCACTTGCGGCTATATGAATGTTTCACATACAAATTATCGTCTAGATAATCATACAAGTATGATAATACGCTGGCGCCAACATATCGTATTTTCGTTTTTTGCACAATTTGAAACTATTCTATTTTTTTTTTATTATATTGCAATTATTTTATATTCATAACACATGCTGCTTTTTATTCCGAAAACAATTGTGATTCCCGTGGGATACGCAAATAACTTAAAGATCTATGTTACTCCTTCACGCTCCAACAGCTAGACTGATTTTGATGAGATTTTCTATGACACTAGAATAAACCTTGGATTAACTTATAGGCTACTCTTTATCCCGGATTAACATATTTTTATTCCAGATTGACGCGGGCAACACCACAGGCACTGCTAGTTATAAATATAATATACAAGTGCGAGACAGGCTCGTGCAATGAGGATTGTGGAATCTATAAAAATGGTTTTAAATTATAACTTTTGTTGTATGGGAGCCCTCATAAATATTATTTTATTCTAATTTGTAAACTAAATAATTATGTTTGATTCTCATAAGTCCATATATGTGAAATGAGGGTAGTTCTACAAAACCTGCAGACCGCGCGTCGCGGCTCAAGGCAGTCGCCCTGGAATCTTGAATCAAACCCACGCGTATCATCGCCGCGCCATAGTACAGAGTTACTCGCTAATATATACAAAATAGTGTCACGCGTCGCTTTACATTTGGTTTTTACTGTACCGTATACTATGCGTGCCAACTAAGAATAGGACTGTCAAACCGCCATCTTGCTCAATAATACGCGCTAACGTCATTACCAAAGTGTATGGTATGCAAATAAAAATTGTAAACAAATTATATTCAGTTTATGTGTTTAATGTACGCTGTTCTGCTATTTCTTATACATTGTATGGCAAATTAATTATAAATGAGCAGGATTTGAAAGTAAAAGCATGTTTATAAAAATATAAAAGTTTTTTTTCAATGTAGGCGCTTCTTTTTGTACCAAATAAAAAGAGTTTATTATACTGCTTACAGTACTTAAGTCGAAACTATCCAAAACCAATGTCTCGTCACGTGTTTTTTTTTTGGTGTAGTTAATTTGCCTGTGGTACTTCTTACCTGTAGAATTAATTAATCCAAAATTATCTAGTAATAAAATTAACAAAAGTTTGAATATAATAATTATACAATAATTAAATTTATATCTATGAACCAAAAAAAAACTATTTTACGCTTTCTTTGGAATACTTTTTTGACAGTTATCGTGTGAAGTTGAAGCAAGAGCGATCCTATTCTTAGTTGGCACGGATAGTACAGTAAATACTATTCTGCATTTAAACAAGGAGGCTACTTGACGATCGTTACCCACCAAGCTGCCGCCAGACCGGAGTTGTCCCGGGGAGTGGCGTCGTGGATGAAAGGTACGTGGTCCTATCTAAGTTTCGTATTTTCCTTGTGACAGTCAGAACTTCCTTACAGTCCACTCACTTTGTATTGAACAGAATACATATTTAATATTTATTATAGGTTTGTTATATTTAATACTAAATATTTATTTTATTCTATATTTTAAGTTAAAACGGCAACAGAAATAGACTCTCTGTGAAAATTTATTTTTTTTAGCTATTATGGTTCATGAGATACAGCCTGGTGACAGAGAGACAGCGAAATATCAGAAGTACGGTCCCGTTTGTATTCTCTGAGTACGAAACCCTCAAATGCAGAGAAATAAATAGCATCATAGTCTGGGACACAACTGTGTCCGCGAAATTTATAATTCATTCGCCCTACTCGCCAATTGGACTATAACATACATAAATTATTGATGGGCGGATATTCTTTTTTTACGGCTGATTGATCCGGGTAAAAAATTTCGTATGAAAACCAACAACGAGTTCATGTTTTGGTCCGTTTTCTATAAAAATATAAACTGAGTTCTACAATGCCTGAACTCTAATAGAATTGGGGTGTGAAATTCGAAGAAAACCCCAATTTCATCCTACGTTACTGAGAAATCGGTAATTGGTAAAAAAAACAGCTTATCTTTGAGTTTTCAAGCCTCTTGACGGCCTAGTTTAAGGACTGTTGTACCTACTATTACTAAGTTCGGGACTTACAATTTTACGTGTTATCCACCCACAGCAGCGCCCCAATGAAAATGCCACTTTTTAAAAGATATTCTCGTACATGGTCACCCATCCAAAGACAGACAGTTTATCGCATTATAACTTATTCAAAATTCATTTGATTGCGTTGGTTAGTAAATTTCGGATCGTTTCATATATATCAACACTCATTCTAAATGTGAAATCAAAATATCTGGAGCTCTGTAACTATAACAAAGTTTGTTGACAGTAAAGCTCGAAGGCGCTCCTCCATGAAATCAAGGAAAGCAATCACACAAACGCGTTTAATGCATTCCAGTTCTCGGCACTTCGAACTCTCTCGTAAACACGATTAACTTCGATATATCTGACGTAAATGTTTCTAGGCTTCTTGAACTTTAAACGAATGAAAATTCTTCTAAAGAATGAGTATTATTTTTTACATACTCGCACTATCAGAAACGGAACGAGCGTTACATTGTCCTACCTAGAAAAGTAAGGTTTGTTTGACTGAAAAACTGGCAGGCTAATAAACTGAATCAAAATGTTTTGAAGGACCTGTCCAATACATAAACGTCATTTATGCATAAAAAAAATACAAAATAGAATAAATAAGAAATTCTTTATATGTGACACAAGTTACGATGACTAATATAAAATAAAGTCCAAAGACTATATAACTAGTTTATACAACTGTTACTCGTAAGCCAATGACTTCTCCTGTAGTGTATTATTATCTAAACTAATTACTTATGCCAAACAGAAACAGTCTAATTTAGTATTTATATTGTATGACATGATGCTAAACATTTAAGTAATTGACAAAACAAACAATTGAAATCATATCTCGCATGTTTGTATACTAATGTAAGAAAAAAAAACAAATATATTCATGATACGAATAACAAGGTTATATTAATTCTTGGTTAATTTTTGATTTGAATTCTTGATTCTATATTAACTACGTGTCCCGACGACTTAAAATTTAGCCGATTTTTTCAGTTTACGGTATTTTCCACACGATGTAAATATTTGTAATTATAAATATTTCTACTAAAAATTGTGGAAAACAAGCTAATCCGAATAAAGTAGTATACATCAGGCTTCATATACACAGAACTAGCAAAGAAACACGACACATTTGTAACATCTCCGAACACCTTCGAACCCGCGTACACTTTTTTCTATGAGAACCAACATGAAACATAATTATATACTTACATACACACAGATAGACGAAAGCAAATTTGTCTAGATAACGCAGGGACTTCGCTCGCTTGATCAATTAGGAAAAATATTAATTTATAATGCTTTAATTATTTATTAGCTTTACTGAAAAAAGTAATAGCTTACTATTGTAGCATCACGTCATTCGCGTATTATTTGTAGAGTGTAGTGAATATTATCAATGATGAACAACCTTCCGAAAGAAAGATTTATTGGTCCCTACTGTGCTCCTAGCTTGGCATTATATTTGTTGTGATATTAGAATGTGCATATTATAGTAGGTCTCTCACAGAGAGAGAGGTTTCGAAGAAAAGCGATGCAAATTCATACATTAAACAACGGTTTTCAAAGCAAGAGTGTACCACATTAGATCATAATATCGCTTACCATCATGTAAGTTGTGATCAAGCGCAAGCACAAAGTAAAGTGCTCGTAAATAATTTGTGAAGGCGCTGCCTTATATTTATTTGTCTTAAAGCTAATGAAGAGTATTAATCTCTATGAATTATATAAATATATTGTAGAAACAATTACAGTAAATGATATGACGAAAATTTCGTCATAAAGATTAAATTATTTAGATTATGATGCTGATAATAGGGCAAATAATTGTATTGTCTCGTCTGTAAACGAGCATTCTTCGCGGTTCTTTTGAGCCTATTGGATTCGCCTTTTATTAATGATTCATGTCAATAAAAATAATGGATTATTATTGTCGTAGATAAGGAGCTTGATAATGTTATTTCTTTCTGTACTTATTGTGTATTTATTGTTTACCGCCTCTCGGTATCACCGTCGCGGTCGCGGCGGCCGTAGAACGTAACAAGCATAAAGAGAGTGGGTAAAGTAGTTGTGAGCGTGGAAGTGTGCGACACGACGATTCCCGCGGCGATGGCTCATCACGTGAGTCCCTCTGGAGCAATAAATCATAATGGCCCAAATGAGTGCGCGGCTAAAACACGTTCACGGCCAAACAACAAGGCAGAGCCGCGCTCAATAGTGACATAACGTCGAAACGAGCCTTACCATACGAAAGGCCACGCAGCATCTCTATCTCTAGCCCCTACGTAGCACCGTTCAAGGGATAGGACGCCCGCGGGTTGAAAACCCTTTTGCGGTCGCACAAAAACATAAGAGACCGGCGTCGAACAAAGTAAATGAGAATCAAGACGGAAGGTTCAAGGGCTAGAATCGTAGGTGGAGCGGCCGGGCGGCGGGTATGTGCGTCCCGCTCGCGCGCCGCCCTAGGCTGCGACGCGCAGCGACGCTCCAGTCGCGGTCTGCCGGCCGTCGCGACGCTTGGGGCCGCCGCTCTCCCGCCGTGCTGCGCGATGCACTGACCGCGCGCGCCGCTCCGCTCCGCACACGCCGCGCGCGCCACGCACATCCCGCGCGCTCTGCCCCGTGTCGGTGTGTCCCTACCTCGTACTTGTGAAAAATCGCATCTCACCGGTGATTCAGTTTCCCTATCACCGGGGTAAAAAGCGCACGATTTTGTTATGCTATCGAATCACTGATCCGCATACTTCAGGGGTACGGCTCCGGGTATCGTTCGCGCCTCGTTGTAATAACGTTACGACACGTAAGATAACAGTTTAATCCAGTATCACGCAGTAAAAAACATGCATTAACGCTTTTGTCACCGAAGAGGCCTACGAGTGCTTAATGTGTAGCATATAATTGTATAAAAGTGTCAAGGTTACATGGAACACGAAAATGGTTTTATGGCGGAGTTAATTTATGTTTACGTTTACGCATAGAGATTGAAAAAACGCTGTATACTCTTTCGTACTTTTGCCCGGCTAGTTGAATGGAACTGTTCTATTGACGGTCTGATACCTACTTGGTTCACAATAGAACTCCATTATACTGCAAAATGCGCTAATGTAATAGTATCCATATGTTATCAGTTGATCAGTAAAGTTATCCTATTAATCTAGCTAGCATAACACCTGGTTGTTAATGTTTGTCAATTAGGCCTTAATCTCTTGAGAGATAAGTAGAGTACTCAGTTCTGTGAACAAAAATAGACTTTGTAGCCTTATAAGAATCAGATTCTATTTTCATCGTTCACGTTTTTGTGGTGATATTATCGCCATCGCAAAATTACAGATTTTTGTTACGGCACGAACAACTTGTTGAATGTTGGAACCTCAACACATGTATCGCATCAAAATGAAATAACTATTGAACAACTATAATTTATAACTAATTCATTATAAATAAACTTGCGGTCTCTTTCATCATTTGTTCCAGTTTAAAAAAGAAACATATTTTTTATGTATCATCTCAAACAATAGAACTTTAATTACTACTATGAATATGAAACTCATTACTTTTATAATGTCAGTGCTACCTCAGAAAATATGAAATACTTTTATTTTTATCACATCCTGCCATCAATTTTTCTTGCGTCGTTGTTGTCTGTTTATTTTGAGCCAATGTCGTGGTATTTGTTGCACGACTCAGGTACTTATTATATTCAAACGTATTTTATTATGAATAACAGCAAAGTCACGTTTCAAGATCGAAAAATTTTATGATTAAATAAAAATTAGTGGTTAAATAGTATTAGAGTCAATGTCCATGTGTCGCACTTCCGTCAGCTTTACAATTATATACTACTTTTATAAGCTGAATTATAAGCTGAAAGAAAAACATATCCCTTTTAGCTCGCCTAGCGCCTTACGAAAATATTTCAAAGTCTATAGAGATGCGATTTATAAGACAAATCGCATCTCTATTTTGTTGTAAATATTTATATATGTAAAGGAAAAACATTTAGCTTATTCTGGCATGATCCGCTTATCCAGGCTTACCCGCAACCTGCGACAGTACAGTATAAGTACTAGTATCTTAACCTTACGTTCATGACGTAAACGTGACGTCATGGCTCTTGGATGAGCTGTGTTGGGTAACACGTACCATATCCAAACGTTGCTTACACTTCAAAAAACAAATTTTATCGCGTTACAAACCATGATTCTAAACAGAATGTTTTAAACAGAAACTCGAAGCAGAATCGAGTGAGGAAATTAATTAGGATTCAGATCATACTTTCTATATTTCTGTATGCTTCTGACTTTTGGATTGGCTGTGGTAAAGGATATCCCTTTTAATAGGAGAAACATACCGGTAGAGTACATTGATTGTAATATTATTATAGACGTATAATTAACGAGTTTGTAACTCTATAAAAATCTCTTCTAAAAATATAATTAGAAAAATTAAACACAAGTCAGTATTCAAATCATACTCTTCGAAGGATCCTAATCGCTACTGCTAGGTATATAGCGTAGAAAATAAATGCTGACACTAACAAGACCAAACTGACTTGACAATTGAAACCAGCGGTCGCTCAACGAGTAGTAATTGATTGGGATTGCTATATATGTTCCGGCGATTCCTTTGCAAGCGGCAGCAATATCAATTATTCGCCATCATTGTTTCGAGCTCCATAATAATAAATAATAAGCAACGGCGATTGATTGTCGGTCGAAACGACGCATCGATCGTTGCAGTACGGATTAATTATAATATGATGAAAATAATAACAAAACAATAACAGTTTTACTAAAACTTTTAAAATATCCTCAAATGTAAATTTTATTTTATAAGTATGCTACATTGTTCTCAAGAATGCTTGCAGAATTGTTCTGAAATATACATATTTTAAATATAACTATATGAATTGTTAAAGTAAAATCATCGTTAGCAGTATATTACAGGTATACATTATAAGCACATCTATATGTTGTTATTTTATAAACATCACTGCAAAAGTATTCGACAGTCGCTAAAGGTCAAGGTAATTGCAATGAATGCAGTACAACGATACATCGATAGTTTTTTTATCTACCTTTCAATACGCAATGATTATCTTATGTTCCTTATTATAATAAAACGTATATTTTTTTAATTTCTGAGAAGTTGTGTACATTTGTTAATAATCTGTATCTAGTATATTCAAATCAAGTCGAAATTGTGCCAATTGCGTATGTAATACGGATGTGTGGCTGATCCCCTTATCTCCAAACATGAAACTACACACATATTGTATATACACTAAACATACGTACAGTCATACATTAGACTATAAAAGTAAAAATACTTCATATCGCTTTGTTCGGCCGAGTAACAAAAGGATATTGGAAAACCTATAGCGAGATGCGCATCAGAAAGTCAAAGAATGAAAGAAATTCTCTGGAGCGGAGGGAAAGGAAGCCTCTGTACCACTTGGCATTGCTATTAAGTAACATTTCCTACTTGCTTACTTGACTTAACTAGCTTTATTTGCAGTTTAATTTTCGAAAATATACCAAATGTCTACTTTTGTGTTTCCTAATTTGAATTTAGTAAAAACATTTTTAAAAAGTTTGCTAGTTAGATTAATTGTAAATATAATATAACAAGGATAGTATTAAGCTAATAATGATAAATTAAAAGTATTCTTAGTTATAAAATAAAAATGTGTAAACATCCTGCTGAGCCATTTGAGGTTTGTGCATTATACGTAAGTAAATCGAGAAATTGCATAAACTCGTGTTTTCCGTAGTACTTCATCCAGATACGATGGAGAACAAATATATAATAATTACGGTCTTTCAAAATAATATTGGTATCTTTTGAGTAACTGTGAGAAAAATTACCGGCTTATTTTATATGAAAGAATATTACCTTAGATTGATATAATCTTAAACTTGCTTTAAACTAACAACATCTTATGAGCCACTTGTCCATTTATATTTGTTTGTTTATCTTCAAAATTATCTCAATTTTGCTTTGACTAGTAAATTTGCATAGATAATACAGCTCTTGTACTTTATAATTCACAACCCACGAGCACTTTGAAGTATTGTGGTTTAGCAGTATATACGTTATATTTAAAGGTCAACTGGAAAGCAATGTAATGTAAATTTGCGTTCTGAACGTAAAACGAGGAAACAAATTTCAGTCAAGAATACATTTTTTAAATTGGATAACCAACTAGAGGTTTTTCGAAATAAGAAGTTGACCGAATGCGCAAAGAATCAAACAGTCCTATAATCTGAAAGTTTATGGGTTTATTGAGTTTCATCTATTCTACAAGAGCGGTCTTTTACCAGCTTAGTATACTCGTAGAGCTGATATAATATACAATAGGAAGCGAAATTGATTCTGACAGCCCCTTACCTGCGGTTTGGCTTCAAAGCCGGTGACACAACTTAGATAAGTAGAATTGTTACCTACTCTATTTCAAAGCAAGAATATATTACATTTTCTTTATTGAGCTGCTTTACCAAGTCTCTTTTAAAGAAAATCTCCCTCACTCTAGAGATTTCAAGAGAGCTTTTACAATATTCAATTCGCAAGCACTAAAAGTAAGTTTACCTTAGTAATTATGTAACGTAATTCAGAAAGCCTTTTTACAGTGCCATTCAATTGGTTTAGATTTTTATTACATTTGAAGTTATTGTATTTATATATATATAACTTTGTTTTTCTCAATCTTGCCCAAATAGTAAAAGGAAGTCATTTGCGAAATGTTTATTAAAAAAAAAGTTTTGTTAGTTCATTATTTTTGAAAAATGTGAATATTGCATTCTATTTACGTAATTAGTGCGAATCAAAACATTAGTAGCCAAGTAACAAGTGTCTTGAAAGCAAATTAGTTCAGTTTATAAGCAAACCATTTGTTCATTTAATTTCTTGGCGAACGGCGAGAATATATTAAGGCGAACTATTCGCGATAAAAGTTGTTTAGATTTAGGTAGAGCCATTTGTTAGACAGCCGTGGACAGAAGTATGATATGTTGCTACTATTTCTGTTTCAATTTAATTTAGACTGAAAGTAAGTTTCATATTCTTGTAGTGATAGCACGTGCCTTTTAATGGCAGATAGCCAACAAATAGCTCCCGCGAACGTCGCTCTCGTCGCACCTTGATCCGTATCTAGATTGCATTCATGCTTTGATTGAATTAAATACGAGTATATACGTATACTCGTACCACTATAAGTTATCATGTTTTTTTTGTTTGATCGAGGAAAGGTTATTATGACGTCTCTGTATTACCTTGTTCTGTGTATTACTCAATACAGAAATGAGTGATTAAATTAGTACCAACATGAGCACGATACCCCTGAATATAGTAGGCGTAAATGCAGGTCACTTATGGTGATATAGTCAACTTTCGTTCAGTGGCTCGATAGCACCACAAAGTAAAACTGTTTACAGATTCGACACGCTATCGACAGACTATGGGTTAGTGACATTGACGATGTGAACTAAAAGTATAATAAACATAACTGAAATGATACCAAAGTAACTTTGTGTATAAAAACCAAGTGGATAGCAGTCTCGGAACTCAATTAACTTTTCTTTCCCACCTGTCCCTTTCCCTTTTCCCTAAACTTATCTCCCTCCCCGAGGACCTTCATATAAATCGACTGACATATCGGTATCTTAACTTTGTCTTCTAAGCCAACTTTCAAGACTGAACTTTTTGTACGTTTTCTAAAGTTTTTCAAGTGCCAAGACGTTTACAGTGTTATCACGGTCGGTGTGTATGAACCGTATGGAGTCTGGTGGTGTTAGTGTGTTTGGTGGTGCGAGGACGGCTCCAAGGTGGTCGGAGGGGGGGTGTTCCGTTGCTGCGTGCCCTGGTGCGGGGCGCGCGGGGCAGCGCCCGCTGACGAGGCCGACTACGCTCTCAGGGAGGGCAGCCCTCATCCCGACCACGAGGAATACAGTAAGTACCCTTACACATTTTTTGTTATAAATTTCAAATCATCATAAATCTTATGAACTAAAATATACGTTACCAAGACGTGTACGTCAAATTTACTTTAACATCACAAGTATATGGTCTGAAGTGAAGAGAATGCCAGCTGAAATTCGCGTGTTACTTGTTGGTTATGTGCTATGTCTATATCTAGTTCAGGCGACTTTCGTGACACATCGCAGACGTGACGAATCTTACTTAGCCCCTCTGAATATTTAACGACTCTTTTCATCGCAGAAGACAAGTAGAGAACAAACTCAAATAACTGTTAACGAAACAAAGCAAAGTTTCTAGAATGGTGCTGGATAAAATATCATTAAGTCTGTTGCAAAGACAGGTTCTCTTCACTTCAGTGTCTAGTTTTCTATTAGTTTTTCCGTAGCCATAAATCTTCGGACAATTACCCCCCGTGGTCCGACTTGGTCCTTAATGGGGAACCGAAGTTTGCTAAACGACATTAAATTAGTTACCAGAGTTAGAGGTCTACCAGTAGCTAGAAAAAGCTCGTTTCCGCGGCCTTGTCCTAATAAAGTTTGTTTACTTTGCAGTACGCAAACAATTCGCTTAACGTTTACTCGTTGAATAGTTAATTTCAGAGTCTTCTGACTGAGGACGATGGAGCTTCTAGTAAACAGTTAGAAACAATACGTGCTTCAACAAATTGTTAACTAAGTATCTTCAAAGATTTACTTGTTTGTCAAATTATGAAGGACTGTCTTCTTAAATAATTATTTTTATTATATTCAAACAAACAATCTGTGTCATTTAAATGTTTTTTTAAGGTAATGCGCGAGGTCATCTCTTAATAAAACTACGAGTATAATCTAGCCTACTAGGCTTATAAATGTATTACTTTAACATAAACTACTAATTACTCGTATGTAAAGTCTCTAAGAATGTGCTTATTAGCACATTGTTTATGTCCCCATTAAGTCGAGTACACTTTGTTAATTTTTCTATTTATATATTTGAGTGTTTTTTTTTTCATATTAATATTAAAACATTCGAAGATACAACGCAGGGAGTAAAAATTTTCATCTGTAAACAAAATCACGATATAAAAATAAACACATATTTGAATTCATAGCGTATCTAGCGGTACCTAGTACCAGTGGCACAGCAGTCAGCCTGTTTTTCGGAAACAGTTTTGCTCACTGGACTGAACTGCTCTCATATTCATTCAATAATTTAGTAGCGTCAGGTTGCTCAGATTTTCAACTGAGTTATTTCACGAACCACATTTAGTGGCATTCATTTAGACAAAACTTGCAACCGGCAGTTGCTAAACTTTTGGTTGATCAAACCGAATCGAACTTCTAGATATTATCCATCAAGATCTTCTAACCAGATCCCTGAGGAGATCTTGTGCACTAATTAATTTATGAAGATCCCAGTTCAAAATAATAATTAGCAATTACAATGTAAATAATATTCAACTATGTGTTTAGTATATTCCGGCAGTTTTCATTAAAGTCAGTCATTCCAGCCTAGGCATGCTCTACCTCAGGCCAGAGTGCCGCTAACTCATGTGGTTACGCGCCCTAACGGAGTTATAAAAGAACAATGGATCTTTTCTATAAATTTGTACTTTATTTAATACCTACGTTATTTATTATGTTTTTTTGTTCAAGAGTTCTTTCTTCACTGTAGAACGTTTGCGTGCAATCTATTGACATATCAATAATCGTGCTATAGATTCTGTAAATTAGTCTATTGTTTTACACCCGCAATTCTCGCAATTAAGATATTACTCTACATCACCTGCATTCACTCACTCGACGCGTCGACTGTTCTATAAAATTGGAACGCATTCTAAACGTAGTACAGCTAAGATTTTGAGCAGTAGGGCGCGTAATTTCACGGATTAGAGACACTCTGATCTAAGTTGGAGCATGCCTTGTCTAAAAATACTGGCTCTCAAGGAGGATGGCAGATTACAACATTAGTCGCTTGGTGACAGATATTTCAACTTGAGGGTTTTTTTAGCCAGGCCGGCACTAGAAAATGTCTTACCACAGAGCAAAAGAAGTTCACATTATCGTAGGATTTCATAATAAAGAATTCAAATCATTTCTATGAGAGCGTTCAGCTTTAAGTAATATGCGGAAACTTTTTGTCAGTTGTAACTTGTTATTGAACGTATCGAAGTCTAATAAATAATGTTTTGACTAATAATTCCCAAATTTCCCAACGTGCTGTTAATTTGCGCAGGGGATCTACGTGTCTGCTTCGTACGTCGTATAGTTATAACGAGGTAGTAGTGGCTGTCAAACACAGCTGGTTGCGGTGACGTAGCAGCCACAGCTAAGAGTGTTATTAGATATCTTCATGGTTACTACGCTTATTAAAACCATAAATTCTTACATATTTTCGTTGAAAGTTACAGGACTTTTTGCGAGTCTCTTGGAAAAGACAGTTAGTTTTAGTTTCTTGGCGAATTACGAAACAAATTGGATTTAATGAATGCATACAGAATGTATAGCTTCCATATGAATAATTTTGAAACAAAACACAAGAGATGGCCTAATATTTTGTACCGAGAAAAACTGTCAAAGATTAATTTAATGTTATCAGACTAACATTAGCTTGTAGCTCGGCCAACTAAGGTGATCTGAAGCGATCATTGGGGGTAAGCAACGGCCAACGCCTTCGGATGGATGAGCATGCTCAAGACTATCTTTTAAACGTGTAACTGCTTATAAGACTGTCTTCAAAATACTCATTTCTTCTAGGCGCTACCTAGGGTCGGATGACACTTTAAATTGTAGGTCGCGTCTGTAAGTCTTGGTACACGCAGTGGTTAAGCCAAGTCAGAGGCCTACGGGCGGCTTGAAACGACACCAGAACTTGCACACTTAGCTCGTACAAAGAAGAAGAAGAACAGAAGCTCCCATTATATAGTTTACTAGCTGACCCGGCAAACGTTGTTTTGCCTCACTTAGGGGTATGAAAAATAGATAGTGTAGCTTATATGACACGTTCGTAGATTTACCATAGCAGCGCCATCTATTGATTACTTACTCAACCCAGTCGAAAGGTATCGACATCTGTTAGAATCATTTGGAGTTAACAGATAATTGTGACTGTAAAAAATAACAGACAATAATTAGCAATAAATTAAAATTGCGACTATAATTTGAGATTTAAACTATCCTATCTCTCAAGTTGGATCGAACTGCACATGGTGTGCGAATTTTATTATAATCGGTTAAGTGGTTTAGGAGTCCATTGAGGGCAAACATTGTGACACGAGATTTATATTATATTAAGATGGTCTAAAAATAAACTATCAAACACTGTGAGCGTATAGCGTGAAAACACGATTTTCTACAGGGAAAATGTCCCCTAATGCCGAACAGATTGGTAGAGCATAGTTGCTTCGCACCCTATTCCACTCCAACTGACTCGATCCCCTCAAACTCTGTTCCGTACGATTGCCGGCAACAAGCTGAGTCAGCAACACATAATTAATCTCTTTGGAGCTGTTAGGAAGCATTTGCAAGCAACTATGCAATTTACATAATCATGGAGGGTGTTTAACTATGTGTAGGAGTAGGTGTAAGTAGATCTTTTTAGGTTGCGGAAAGTCGTGTATTTTAGTGACGTGAATATGATTTTTCAGTGAACAATATGTTTTTTTTTTTTAATCTGAATAGGTCAGCGCTTGACCACAATCCACCTGATGGTAAGTGGTATTGAGGTCTACGGTGGAACGCGCTTACCTAGAAGGAACCGGATAAAAATATATACTTAACACTGTTTGTCTATACATCACACATAGTGTACACATTGTTATTTGTTGCTATTTTAATGTTAGTTTGGTACCCCATACGATTGATTCAGAAATCCGTTACTTTGCTTTTACTAATAATAACATAAGTAAATTTGGGTTGTCAAAACCAATACCTACAAACATATTACATAAAACCTGTCCAGTTGTATGGAAGATACAAGGTATGAAGGACATATAGCCATATATATACAAGTACACACAAGATACGTGCGAAAAACATCACCTATTCTAGTAGTTGGGTAAAAATTGTTTTGTATAAAATGCCCATGTTTATCTACATTTAGCTTAGCAGGCTGTGTGCGACGGATCGATGGCGGGACCGTCTACAGACGCGACTCTGCTATAGACAGCTATTTATATCCTTACCTTTATTACGGAAAAGTTTTCGCTCACTAATTTTTCCTGGCACGACGCAAAGAGGAGGATGTTGAAACTTTGATGCGTTTGTCTGGGCCTTTATGAGTTTTCGTGACGTCACTGCCCTTTGATCGCAGACTTGTACTACAATGATTTTATTGAATTAATGAAAGTATTATTCTACTTATAAATTTATATTTATCTAGTTAACCTATATTTATATCATTCTATGAAAATAATTTATTTCTACACATTTTTTGCATTTAAGTGTGTATAAACTTCTACTTAAATAAAACAACGGTAATACAAGTACAGATGCTACGAGAATAATTTCGTCTATTGTGGCTGTAAGCATATCATGCCAGTTGTAAAACTGTTCCTATCTTGTAATAGAAGTGTGCATACCGCCGCCGGCAAGCCTCTCTTTTTGTTTACTTTAAATTAGGTTCAGTTTCAGTACTAAAGACTCATTCCGAATGAATTTAAGTTAGTTATACGCCACTGGCTCCCGACTAAGGGTTAATTTCTTCGTTGGTAGTCATTATGAGAAAAGCGTTATTAAATGTAGACATGTTTTTCTTATTTCATTAAAACTACATATGCGCAGTTGGGTTTGACAATATTTACCGAGCGAAGCATCTCTTCATCAGTAAAGCCAAATTTTACTATAACAACAGTGTTTAAATATGTATGTTGGTACTCACGTATGTAATTTTAAACAAAATATGCCAAACTTTGTATACACGTTCAGTATTAAATGTTTCTTTATACCCTGATTCTTGATTATGGGATGGTTCTTTCAAAGTAAGAAAATCCTTTTTTTTCTTCTTTATGAATGGAGTAATTTTTACAAAAATGTTCCATAAAAAATTGTGCATGTAAATTTTATTGGAGAATCGTTGAGATGTGGGTTCTTATCGTCATCTGTCACTATTGATATAGATAATCACGTCCAAATTCTAAAATAAAATTTTAGTCTAGCCAGAGGCTATGATTGACATTCAGAGTGGACCCAGCTCTGTAATTTTACTGAAAAAATTGCCTTTATACCGAAACACAAAAATGTTTGCACACCAAATTGCTTCTCTGCTGAATTACTCGCAAAGGTTACTTTCCCACGCGGCCCTTGTGTGTTAGTGTGATTACGAAGAGAAATGAGTTTATTTATGTTGTAAAAAAAGCTTACGTTAAATTCAAGTATTACAAATATTCGCTAGACATATAAAAATGATATCTTAGGTAGGTTCTGAAAAGTATTTGTAAAACAAATACAATTTTCTCTTCAGATGCCCGTCATCAAACGCTTCATAAAAGTTGGACATTTCAAAGGCTCCAGAGAACAATCAATCTACGTTATCTAGGGTACTGTGAAGGTTCCGTATTCCATCATTCCATTGTCCCTTTTGATACTATTATCTGATCCGGTCGTTATTAAACGTTGTTCTCAGTAACACTAAAGTTTGTGCAAATTTTAAGCTGGCGACGGTGAAAAGTGGGACAAAATCGATTCACCGCATTCCGATAGTGAGCAGTCCTAATTTAACTATCGGTAAAGGTTTGTCAGTATTGATTCAGTGTTTTATAAGTGCTTTAAAATGTTCTACAAGAATCATAAAGGATTTTTTATAACTAACGTTTAACGTTTTCGAGTTGTCTTAGCTAAATTCTAATTAATATTTTTTTAAATCGGGATAAATCCGTTTTTTCTATACATTTTGTCGTGATTTTAGTAACTACAGTAAGAAATATCAATTTTGTTTTCACGAAAGTCAAATGAACAAAAAATATGTATGTTGATGTCCAGTATGTCCTACTGATTTCCAATTTGTATTCATAATTCAAAATATGTATAATCAACTTTTTTTCTAAAACTACATGCAAAATCTATATTTTGGACTACCGAGAGGCTGACCTCGGCCTTGTTTAGGGTCCGTCAGAAGAGCAATATTTAAACTTATCCCAAATATTGTTTCTTTATAATAATATTGTTTCAATAATATATTATTAGGTATATTGAATTGTTCTAGTTTTTATTGTCTCATCATTTATTTGATTTCGTTGTTGTTTTAAACCACTCATATTTATCATGTAATCTAATATTTCATGAGCGCGATAAGAAAATTTAAAACGGTTTTAATAAGGTATCATTGGTTTTCAAATATTCATTTAATGAGAATACGTAATTAAAAGACCACAAAATTATAGTTTTTTTAACTTAAAATATATTAAAAGTCATTTTGAAAATTACATCTGCCAGCCAAGTTCTAGTCAAGCAAGATTAATAATCTGTGTAATCTTTAGTTGGGTCTAGCGAAATTGATTAAACTCCCAAGTTGTCAGCGGGCGCTCGAGGCCCGTCATTATAGAATTCAGTTTATGAAGCTTGTTATGAACATTTTGAAACTGCCTCT
The DNA here is from genome assembly GCA_035578125.1 of Mellilla xanthometata. NCBI lineage: Eukaryota > Metazoa > Arthropoda > Insecta > Lepidoptera > Geometridae > Mellilla > Mellilla xanthometata. Next base: position 8,742,448 of record JAPUBQ010000008.1, read on the forward strand.
TAGTTAGCTGCATTTTATGAATGTCTTGGCTTTCAATTATTACGAAATTTGCGTATCAAAAATTTAGGTAACTTTAACTCGAATCTATAAAGAAAATATTTGAATGTTATTTGCAAATATTATTAAGTAGAGAAAGCGAGTGTGGCTCGGTGGTACAAACGTCTGCTTTTCAATCAGACGGCCCATGCTTCGATCAGCCCTACACCAATGACTTGTTTTTCAAGTTATGTGTGGATTTGCACTCGCTTTACGATGAAGGAAAACATCGTGAGGAAACTGACAGGTTTGTGGACCACAATATCCGGAGACGTGTGTTATCCGCCAACCCGCAATTGGCCAGCGTGGTAGATTACGACCTATAGTACTCTTCTCGTGAGAGAAAGCCCCGAGTCCCAGCTGTGGGAGTGTATAATGGGCTGCCTATGCTATGTTAACAAAATGTTAACTTGGCTAAAACAAAACATGCCTTAAAAATACGAGTATCTTAAGTAAGCTACCAAATTAGATCATTGATTAATTGGCCAGGAGATTAATTAGCTTGTTACGATGAGACTTGATCAATCTTCATAAAAAATTAAAGCTGGAATATACATATTTCCAGTCTCTACTCTATTAATTTGTATTGGTTTAACATAAAAAAAATGATTTGTAAGATAGTGTATTAAAATCTAAAATATTTTGTATTTCTCTTTACTCAATTAAGATTACTAAGTTATCATCGCAGTAAGTTTTTTTTCTGATCCTACCTGTGTAGTTCAAACTTACATGTTGAGTAAATCGGAAATTCATTTATCTAATTTACTCGAAACAAGTCTAAAATGTTACTTTGCTACTTTAACGATCCCTATAAAAATTTGTTTTTAATTGCATTTTATCGGTAATGGTACATTCAGTAATTAATACAAAAATAAGATTCTTAAAAAGAATATATACGTACCTCTACACTTATATATTGATAATCGAGACGGACTTGTAAAATGACGTGTCATTCATAGTCGTATCGATTTTAAAGAGCTACAAAGGTCGAATTGAATAATTGAGTGGCATTTACTATGTACGATGGTAAGGTCTAATGTATCTATTATGATTTGTGACGTTGTATACTCGTATGTATGTAAGTAAGTAGAATTTTATGTGAAATACTAGACACTTTTGAAATCATATCTTTTATGGTTATCAAAAAGGATTACTTAATTTAATTACTCTACTCTGATAAGAAATTAAGCTAAATACAGAAAATAATAATTGGACCCGCGCACGAATGGTTCCATACCAATTTTTATAAAGAACGGTAACTAAGGTACTCTTTGTATGCGAAACTCTGAATGTTAGTATACATAACATAAACAATGAAATAATTTTATGCGGTATTCGTAAATCACGGAAGCTCAAGAGTTTTGGCTATAATCATAAATTATGGAACATTTCTATGACTCCATTATTCACAAACAACAACCACATAAATAATATTAATGCAATAATACATCGCAGCCAGCGCGTTGTTAATTCTTTAAGCTTTTACAGATTTACATTTGAAATTGCATTTACGAATATACCAGCAAGGATAGATCAAAGGAATATCAAATGATGCCGTGATTTATGAAAGATTTTTTTTTTAATATCTAATGTTTACTAATCAAGATCTTTCATTAATTTGATAAGCATAAGCAACCCACTATACGTTCTCACTGTTGGGACTTGGTGCCTTCTCTCACGAGGAGAGAAATATAGGCCATAATCCACCACGCTGGCCAGGTGCGGGTCGGCAGATTAATTTAATACGTAGGTATATAAATTGAAGAGTTTGTGAAAAAATATGTATTTGCCATCTTGGATCGATTTTCGTCAGAAATAGCTAGCAAAGAACTTTTAAACAAAAATAAAACTAAATCAAGGTTGGTTCATCCGGGAACTACGACGCCATAGACAAGCACTCACAGACACAAACTTATAACACTCTCTCGTTTTTGCGTCGGGAGGCAACAAATGTACATTATCTAAGGCACTTTACTATTTCACTAGATATGTAAATGACATTACTGTGAGAGCTACTCATTAGGTAGTGTATAAAATTGTTATTCAGAATAGCACATTCGCCATTTTCCCTGGAAAACATGTTGAAACAAGGCCGCAGTAGTCCCTAGATCTACATAATTCAGTAACACAGACCCTCAGTCTGGATATAGAGCGAGGATACTTTATCCACTTTGGCAAGACATGTTTTCTGTATGCCACTTAGAGTTTGGTTAGCGAGTACGTGCATTTGGTTCGCTGTCTCTTGTTTGTTTTTTGAACGAGTAAAGTAAAAAGAAATTATGGTGTGCTAGATTACGATTTGGTATTCAATTGAAAACAAATGAAAGATACATGATGAGGATGATAGAGTTGAGTTCTTAACTTTACTTTGATATAATTATATTATCTACATATACATAGCATATAGAACTGCAGCAGCCCACTATACTTTCCTACTGCTGGGACTCGGGGCCTTCTCTCATGAGGAGAGAGATAAGGGCCAATCCACCACGCTGGTCAAGTGCGGGTTTGTGGATAACACATATTTTCGGATTCCTCAGGATGTTTCCTTCACAGTAGAGCGAGTGCAAATCCACACATTACATGAAAAACAAGTCTTTGGTGTAGGGCAAGGATCGAATCAGGGGCCGTCTGATTGAAAAGCAGACGTTTTCCCACCGAGCCTCACTCGCTTTTATATCGTCTACTCTATCTATATATTAACATCGAAAAATAAAAAATAAAAGTAAAAAAAGAATTGCCAAAACAATTGCGTAACCTTATCATTACCGGACTAACTGAATTAATAACATTTTATCATCAAACATAATTTGTTTGAAACTAACACATATTTACATACCTACTCGTACTACGTACTTTCTAAAAGAGAGCAGTTTTACAAGTTGATCTTAACTCTATCACTGAGACTAATTTAAGTTTCTCTTCACGTAACCTCATATGACTTTGTAGAGCTAAGTGCTCTGCAGTCGATATTTTCTTGGCGACTTTACCGCAGCAGTAAATTCGAAGATGTCTTTTGAATGATCGATTGTCCGAGGATAAAATATATCTGTTGGACTAATCTCTTACTAGCAGCAATTTTCTGCAGAGCGCATTTACCAAATCGTTTTATGATTTGAGCTTTCGTTTTATTAGTACGATTCATCTAGGGATTATTTTCTCTTAATCATTGTCATTTATGTACGTTTATTTGAAATACCCAATTTATCAGTTTGTTGGTTATAGAGATACGATATTCGTTCTCATGTAGACATTTTTTGTTGCTACAAATATACCAATTTTAATAAAAATAAAGTACCATTTGCCTAATTGCTGATTTACCTACCAACGTTAAGATTAACGATCACTTATTTTTCATCTTCGCCGTTTGTATCCGAGGAACGTATTTTTCAGGCTCCAATAAAAATTGTACTCGTAATAAATTACGTCAGTCGTGAGCTTTTTGACTCGATCTTTCGCGGAATACGTAATAATATTATCTTTTTATCGAGTTTCGATTTAGTATTCCAAATTACGGGGTCTTAATGCCTTTTCCCTTTAAATTTGATATTTTAATTAAACCTTCACCTACAAATGTAATAAAAACGTCATTCGTATTCCAAGCGGGATCGAATTCAATTTCCTTTGGGGTAGAAATTATGCGTTGAGACCTTATCCTACAACGCAAACCAACAGGTTTTGAATACGAAATTGCAAAAATATTAAAAACCTAGGATTCTAACCTAGTTTCCTTCTTTCTTTAGGTGAACTCCGAATAACGTTAACAACCTTTTTTCACTGAGATACATTACAATGATTAAAAACTGACAAATAATAATAATCACCAAGCTGTTTTGCATTTAATCTCTAAGAAGAATTAAAATTGTTTTATTTAAACTGCTTTTAGAGCACGCTTAAGCTATAACAATCAAGTATCTTCACAAAACTGATACAATGTTGAAACTTCAAACGTAGAATGAATAGGTGTCCGAACAAATTAAGGAAATGCTAATACCAAGGTCTTGGAAAACCGCCCAATCTTACTAACTCGTATGCCAGGTCGTTTAGCAAATCTTCGCTCCATGAGTAGTTGGAACTAAACTGGAGTGTTTGTTCACCGTCTTTATTGCTTGTTTGCAGCCGCCCCCGAGCCTGTAGTAAGCTCGCCGCGGCCGCTCGGTCAACAGTCCCCGCTACCGGGCATCGAGGAGGAGGACGACTCGGACTGGCCTCTCGAAGACGCCACCGACGCTACTATCACACCATCTTATAAGAGTACCAGGAGTAGCACGGATACAGCGTTTACGTCATCGTGGAGTTCGAGCAAGAAAAGAAGTTTCGGTAGTCCATCGTCGGTGAAGATATGTATATCAGCGGCGGCTCGGAAGTCTAACAAGGCTCGTAAGCGTGGCTCGGGTTCGAACGCGGGCGGGTCGGGCCAGGCCGAGGAGGCCGCGCCGCCTGCGCAGCCTCCGCCCAGGATGCAGGCGGAGCAGGGCAGTATCGGCGAGCTGCAGAAGTACCACGGCAGATACCTCAAGAGTCGCCGGCACACGCTCGCCAATGTTCGGTAAGCTTATCTACATAAGATTCATCGAAAATATTTTCTAAACATGCGTGTTACCGATAATGGATCCGTTAATCATCAATATTATCAAGCTCAAAATGATTAGAATACAAGTTTAAATACCAAAATTGGTTATTATTTAATAATACTGTGACAATTCAAACCTTTTCTTGTTGAGAAAAATGCATTGCATTAGACTTCGTAATTATAAAATATAGAGATAGCTCAGATTTAATTAAATAATTATATACAGTTAATAAAAACCAAAAGCTTGAAGATTCTTAAATATTTAAATACTTATGTATTTATTATCTATAGGAACTAGCAGGTACCTAAAAATTTAGAAAAACAGTAACTAACATAAATTCTTCTTAGTATAAATCAGCAAATTGATTTCAGAAACTACTGAAATAGTGTTACATTTGTTAATGAACCTGTTAGAAGGTAGCCTATCTATTCAAACAGATCCGAGGGCCTAATGGAATCCCTTGCGAGTAACCCCTCGTCAGGTTTACGATAACTAATGGCGTAGGATCATTAACCAAACAAAAATCACCGTTTGCCTCACTACATTCACACCTCCCCATATTATTACTTAAACAAGATTGGAAGATAAAAACTTTATTAAGTACAACAATAAAAATAAGTAACACACAAGTAACTTTAAATTCAGTGCCTTAACTGACAACAAACGGGTGCTTCCGAATACAAGGATTATTCACATAAAGTATTAAACAAATTTACCTCTACGGTAGCTTACAAATAAATATTTACTAGTAAGTTGTAAGGCAGTATTATTGGCCTGTCACTCTTATTAAAAACGTTTATACACAATTTATAAGAATCATATAGAATCGTGTGAATCTCAAGTCCAGTCGAATGTAAGAATAAAATAATTACTAGTAAAAAACTTTGGATTACACTTTTGCCCGTTTCAAGTATAATCTCTTCTACAACTTTATTTGGAAACGCGTAGCTGCTTAAAAAAATTGCCTCTACTATGTTTTTTACCTGTGTAAAAACACAGTTTAGCTTATAAGTAGTTTTATGTTTGATGTCAACGATAAGAAAAATTAAACTCTAGGGCTAAACAAGATACTCGTATTTTCTTGCTAAAGATACTCATATTAATATTTGATAGTGTTTGAATAAGTAGGTACAATGTTACTGTTTAAAATTTGGCTTCGCCAGCCATATCCGAGCACATAGCCGGAACTAGCCAAATTATTACTATACAAATTAAAAATTCGTAGTAAGTCTTATATTGCCCAACGAACCTTAAATTGAGATAGAGGCTTAGCCACAAGTTGTTTGAACTGTGTCCGTCAGCTAACCGATCAATTGTTAATTGATTACCCGTGTCTCCATCATCAAGTTGTACGTAAATCACTTGATTGCCTGATCGATTATGTTCAAATTATTTACCTCTCAGTTGATTGTGTCAGACCGCTCAATTATAAGGATTTTGAGAACGATTATCTGCTTTGTAACGGTCCATTGTATTCTTGGTCGTATAAGAAAAAAAAATGGAAAATACGATTTAGTATCATTATATAAATTTAACTCTTTTGACAACTTTTTCCTATAACTTTTTACATTGAAGCGTAAAATGAAAATTGGATATATCTTAAGATTTTATGCAAATATTATAAAATATTTTATAATATGTATGTTCTAAGAAAACACACATAAGATATATATTTTTCTATTATTCAACAATTATGTTTTACTAGCTAACTAACTGTTTTATTATATAAAACCACATTTAAATTTCAAACAGTACAAGACTGAAGTCTGTTAGATGGAATTTGACGTATTGGTATTACGAGAATTCATTATCCTTTTGAAACTAATTTGTTTTAACATTCTACTTGAAATAACATTAATTCTACAAATTTAATTTTATACAAACATTTGTTCCACCCTCATATTAATTGGTAGGGAACGGAGTGGGCTTTTATATCCAAAAATGTTCATAATACTAGACATCCGCTGAGTTTTCTTTAGATTATTATACTCGTATATTCAGTTAGCTGGTCGTTATAATTTCTAGACAGATGTATATTTTTACTTGACATAAAAAAGGTTGTAAGCATTAAATTTTTTTTTTTGTTTATTTCATATTGTAAAAAGTAATAATATTTTTGGCGTGCCATGCCGGACTGCCAATCAGAAGATTCCGGATTTGATTTCCGGCACGGCCAACATCTTTGTGCTGAATTAAATATGTTGGTTGCGGTCTGGGTGTTAATTACGAGTATGTATGTAGCAACCTTAATACAAACTAGAAATGGTTCAGTATGGGGTTAAACAACCGTGTGTGAAATGTGTCCTAGTATTTAAAAATTAAAGTACTTAAAAATATAGATAGTAAATAATAATAATATATTTTTATTTAACACAGATAATCATAAATCAATGTTACAAAAGTTTAGTTATAAGCCTATACTTTGAACATTACTTAATTAGTTGAGTTGCTTATCTGAGAGGTAATTATCTATTCAGTAATATCTACTTGTACTATCACTGAACTTGATGGAAAAGATTAAATCTTAAATAAACATTAGAATGTGTTTTTTATAAATTTAGAATGTGAATTTAGGGGAATCCGTGAAACATACGCAACTCTTGCATAAATATTACTCTATTTTCTATTTTTTCTAGTATTTGGTATACAGAAATTGATGTGTTACTAAATAATAAATCACTTTTCTACATAACAATCTGAAAGATTGAACGATTCTGTCTTATATCGTTGTTTAATCTAACGTCTTCCAGTCTTGGCCGCAAACCCTTGAAGTGTGAAAGTGCTCATGCAAGATTTGCTAATACGATTATCTTCGGACTTCGGCGATATTGGCACAAAAAGAGAGAAGCTAGGGTATCGGCTCGCGCAACAGGGTGACTCGGTACGCCCATCAATGATTGATCGACATCGCGGCCCGCACAGGTGATTGATTTTGGATGTTACCCGATGAATACGCAAACGAACCGACCCATTTAGCATATTACACTACACTTTATGTAGGGCGGGTATTCATTTCAGTTTGAAAAAGTAGCGCCACCCATTGTGGGTGTAGGCACAAAAGGCGTCACTCACAGCAAATTTTACCCAGTCTTGTTCCCAAGTTCCTAAGCGAATTGTTTGCTTGTTTGCGAAGGAACATACTGGGTGGGAAACTTTTCAACCAGAATTTTCAGTGAAATCGTACTATAACGTAGGTTTAAATTGAATAAGGTTTGTATTTGTGTAGCAAAATTAGTAGCTCTGTTTGTTTGGAGTTGAACAAGTTGTAGTAAACAAATTTCAATCGTAATTGTTTAAACAAAGCAGGCCCCGTGTTTGTGCAAACTAGCAAAGATTGAAAATCTTGTTTCACTAAAGTCATCTTTGCTTTTCTTTTGTGAGATTTCAATACAATAGGATCTTGAATCCACTTGTCCATGTCCACTCGAAAATTCGTCTAGTATTTACAAAAAGATAGAATTATGTGATGATATGTTTACGCGATTTGAAGAAAAGTTCCTTGATGAAAGAAGTTTTAGATCGAGAATATGTGATGTGATATATACTTGTATGTAATGTAATTTTGATTTCTTTTTAAAATTGGTCAGAATCGGTTTAGGGACAAGGAAGTTATGGTCAGTTGAAAGTTTATTAATAATTTAATAAATTTGTATTTGAGTATTAAAAATAATCATATTGTAGCTTCAATTGTATACAGTCGTAGTCGTGGCTCAAACATGTAAAAACTACTCGTATAAATGTGCGTAAAGCAGCGTATATCAATCAGCCTTTTGTAGAATGAACGTTACAGCAAAACCAAACATTCGCTAGAAAGAACACGTGTTTTGGACCAGAGCTGTTTCACACAGTTTCTAACCTGGAATAAACAGGTGCGCGGTAAATGCATGAGCACGAACAGAGAGCCGATGTAGCTCAAAGTGGTGTGAACATGGCGCTATGCTTGAAGACTAGGTGACGTGAATTACAAACTAGACTACATTAGCAGGTAAATAATCCGTAAAATGGTTACAACTTAAACCTAAAAATGCCGTTGTAAATATACAAGAGGCATACATTTTATGATTTAATTCATATACCAAGTTTTTTTTAATAAGATATATAATTAAAACTGAATTTATGAGCGAGCAACTTATCACCAAAAAATTATTAGCTGGCTTATAATTAAATTTATTACATAATTAACCTAATTACAGAACAGTACCTGTTCCCCGTGAAAAACCTGTAAAGATAATTCTGGCTAATTAACTAATAAAAGATTCAGAACAAAAGATTCATCAACAATAGCGCGTCTAAAAACGTGAAAGTGTAACAAAAGCAATAACAGTAAACATTAGAAGAAACAGAAATTCTCAAAAGAACGCAATCTGGATCACGAGAATGTTATTCTATCGCACAAAGCGTATGTGAACTGTTTACTCGCATTCGTGGAGTTTTCTCAAAGGAAAAAAGCCAAACATCGTGTTGAATTGTGGTCCCGAGATCCTGAGGTTATAATAGTCACGTGAAAGACTTCCTTATTATGAAGTCGGTCACCCGAGGTTCCGCTACGGGCTACTGCTCAAAGCAAAACGAGCGTGCTGAATGAATGACCACGTTCTAGAAAACTTCTATGAAAATTGAGCGACATTAAAGTGAAGTATGTTCCTGCAAGAGTCGGAAGTGCTTTTGAATACTACGGGAGTTTAAAGCATAAATTATACTATACTTTATATTGATAGATAGATAAGTACCTACATTTTTATGAGTCGCGACGGTTTTTACTTTTAAATTATTCCTTGTGATTATATTGTACTCCAAGCCATTCAAAATGATGCAGTTTGTAGCTACAAGAAAAAGTATTTAAGTTACCAAGACTTGTTCAGCTACAGATATAGCGGAGCACTAACTTCTAAGCCTTAATATTTACGTCCCACGCTAATGATAATTCCATTAGGTCACCCACAGTGACCGAGGGGTGTGACCACTAACCATGAAACGGACCTACCTTTGATGTCCACACACACCCGACTAAATTGATTTACAAAAGGTGTCATTTGCAACCCCTTAGCTGTTTAAATAATAATCAAAAATTCGTTTTAGATTGGTAATTTATGCGTGAGCAGGACAGCTCTTTGGATCCTTTTATGGCTTGCTAAAACTCTTTCCCGTTTTTACTCCATTACCAGTAGTCTGTGGAGGCAAAAAACGAGAATATTTAAATGCTTATTACAAAACGAGTGTATAAATTACTAACTGTACTTGTTGCATTAAATATTCTTACTAATTTTAACGTGCTTGATAAACACCTGGAAAATTTGTACATAATAGCGCTAGACAGGGAATAGGTACACACGAAAATAGGTTTTTGTCCAACAATGGGACTAGTCAAGCTTTTTATAAATAATAATAAATATTTTTAACACTCACCTTGATCCATATTTTACAGAATAGTAAGTCAGGAAAGAAGCAATTTTGTATACTGCTTTCATTGAAAATGTATTTCCACACTCTTAAGCCTGTAATAACCTCTTAAAGGCTCCTTTATTGAAATGTACAAAATATTTTCCTTACATGTACAGAATTTCATTGTAATACTTGATTTTTGTTCAGTAAAGTAAATATAATATAAATAAATACCTACAACCAATTCGTAGAATGTATTTGTGCCTTTTATAGAGTAATTTGTTAGTGTAACGCACGTCACAAGGGCACGGAGGGTAGAAGTAGCTTTCAAGGGAATTGCGGGATCGTTACGTATCGGGGTTAAGTTTGCAAATGGTGTTCGTATATCACACCATGTGTGTATCTGTAAGCTTTTACAAATAGAGTAATTGGCCAGATTGTGTATTGATTCCTATCTAGAAAACAAGGATAACAATTGTGGACAGAAAAAGCACTCTTAAAAAAATATATTCACATAAAGAAAGGAAAACCTTTTGAAATTGTTTCAACACATATAAATTTTCAAGTAGCAATATAATGGATCACTCATCTCGCAATAGATCATTAGCAACCAGCTCCAAAAACATTGAAGACAATAAAATTTTATTTACAAACCGCTATCTTAATTTCGTCCGATTGAAACAGAACATCTCATTTACGACTTGATTTATGCGAAACGTTTCTATTTTTATAAAATGCTGCCGCGAAACTAACAGATAACTATTGTTATTGTTACCTAAATAGATTGTTTGCTCTCACGCCTGAATCATCGCTGGAGGAGTTAGAGTGTTGATTCATTCATAATAATATTCATTCATATTAATCTTTACATTGTAGTTATGCAATTACTAAAAGTCCATAAGATTTTATTTGAAAGGCAGGCGCGAGAAATTCTATGATGGTTTTGCACACTTTTTGTTCTGTGCTTTTATTATAGTAATTCAAATATACTGCTGGTGATAATAATGATAGTTTTTGGTTATATGTTTTATCTCAATGTATGAACTATGCGTAAAAAATGCTTGGTTATCAGCCTTAATTTATGTCATAAGTGGTAAACCAACAAATTCAAGTCAGTTGTTTCCCGTAAGTTACCGAACCTTAAAACTATTTCCTATTGACTTACTTACTTAAAAGTAGGGTACTTTTATTTGACCTACCAATTAATATACATAGCAAATTTAATCAGCAAAATTAAAGCAAACCTTATCATATCCCATATTTGAATACTTATTCTATTTTCATAACAAGATTCAAGAATAGAATAAAAATTGATATCAAAATATTTGCACGATTTTACGATAACCATTCAATAACTGTAACGGTAGTCGCACACTATACCAACAGCGCAATTGAAAATGTTCTGCCATTAACCAGCGTCCTTCGCGACGTGCATGCATTGAGATAGTGTTCAAATGTATCTATGAAATAAACAAAAAATTGGGAATACCTATATTAAAAAGCCAAGTTATTAGGTTTTGGCTCAAATAAAAAATCAGTTCCAATTAATATCTTATCCAATGTCAGGCTAAATAATTTTTAATTATTATCTAGCCTAATAAGTACCACGTCACCAGCAAAACAATTTACGTACACTATATTGACACAATAGATATTTTTTTTATTTGACAAATTAAACTATACCGGCACCGTTCCGACTAAGTCAAAAAAATATGCCTTAGTCGCAGCGGTGCCGGTATAATGTGCTACGACCTGTACTGTTACCCATCCTCTATTTGAATGAACATGCTTAGAACTCGATATTGGGATTTGGAATTCGATTTTTCCCTCAGGACTTTTGTATAAATGTACTCATCACTAGATATTGTTTTATGCAATATTAGTAAAAGAGGAAAAGAAAGATCTTAAAGCTAATTTTAAGACCATGTGAAGAATAAGATGAAAATCATGTCGTATAGGAAGATAAAATATTTGGCCAAAGATAGAACTACGTGGAAAATCACCACGGACAAGAGCCCAGCTCTTAAATATTGATTGATTAAGAGCTACCTAATGGAATAGAAGACACTTCTATATGCTTTCGATATACATAGTTATCGATGAAAACCAAGTAGACCAACACAAGGTAAATAAAAAACCTTACTTTTTGTGGTGTCAGCCATATTGAACTTAAAATTATTAATTCTACTTATCAAGCCTTTTTACTTGATACCTAAAATCATCCGCTTGGGAGCAACGATGCTACAGTCATGAACACATACACCGTCACGTCAAACTTATAGGACCTCGTCGTTTTTACGTGGGGGGATTAAAAATAGAGGAGACATGAAAATTGCGAACAAGCGAAACTGAGACTATTGAAACACTGATTGGATAACTCATTGACTTGTTTCATTCTGTATGACTATTAACTGACGGCGCTGCACAACGCTGGATAAAAGCAGATTCAGATTAATTTAACCAGCCAATATTTGTCTACCTTCACGAGGTGAATTGTATTTTTCGAGTAAGTTATCTAGGATAGAGAAAGTAATTGTTATACGGAAATGGGCCTCCTATACATTTTTGATATTAAAATATGAAACGTACGTTTACAAACAACCACAAGAACCGCCAAACACTGAACTCAAATATCATATTTTGCAAAATATAAATGTGAATATTTACGTGACATGCAAAATAAACCTGCGAAGATTTTCACCGAACTTCGCAATGATGAAATTCCTCGTACAGCGTTCATAGAGCAAACATATATCACGGTTTCGCATCTCAAAATCAGCCTGCGGGCGAGAAAAGGTATGACTTACGTAATATATATCTGTACAGAGTACAGACACGCCGAAATGCCCATCCAATTATATTCTTATTATGAACGTTTGATTTGATTTACTTTGACCTCGCTTCAAGAGCTATGTTAGGAAAGACGCTTAAATTCTCATTACTGGTGTCAAAATATTGGCGAACGGCGGAAATTTAATTCGGCGGACAGATTTAATATTCCTGAATTTAGCAGGCCAAACGGAAAACGCATTCCATTCCTAATTTGCGGCAGAATTCCTACTTTTCCATTATTCAGGCGAGTGCTTGGTCAACTTGTGGTGAAAATAAAATGTTGTTTAAATGTAATTTAGATTGTCAACAATTGTTCGTAAATTGGTAATAAACGTTTTTGATAAAAATGTAGTCTACTCTACAAATAAATTCTTTTTCAATCAAACAAATTCTTTTATTCAATAAAAAAATTGCCTTAAATGTGTATTCACACAGGATACGTTTTTGATAACTTGACAAAAAACGCGATACGCCATCATGGTTTGACGATCACATTTAATTAGGAGTCGTCTCTTTTTAGATTCATCTTAATAATGAAATACTAATTGGAAATTATAATTACTCTTATTCGTCATTTATCGTTTTTGAGCGTGTGAACATGGGCATTTAAAAAGCACGTGGAAAAAAGTTACGAATATTGAAAGAAACGATTGCTCAGAAAATAATTTTGATTTTTCATCGCGTGAAGAACTTGAAAGAAAAGAAGAAAGAAAACAGGGAAGACTTACTCTTATTGTAATTTTTTTTTAATATAATGACACATTTGCATAATATCGGAAACGTATTCTAAAGTGTATTATTTATTCGGTCTACCTACTAAATGTATTTACGTACATTTTAAAAAATAATAATAATATTTGACAATTTATGTTATAACTTTTGTAACACGCTTAGATAGTTTACGTAATATATTCGTCTACTCTCGAGTAGGAACAAACAACAAAGAGTAGGAAGTCGCGCTGTTAGGATGGCAACAGAATTATCGCATAAAGCTAGTCTAGATGGCACTTGTCTCGTCACAGATAATTAAGCAAGTCACAAGTGACGCTGCTTACTGTCTTGGAAGCGAGCTCCAAAGCAAATTGCGGAATAATGTAAATGCGTCATTTATTTTTATGCAGCTCTCAATACTTACGAGACGAATGAGTTAGACGCGACGGATGATGGCTTGTCGTATTGCTCTGTGAAGCAATTTAGGTCGTATCACTGCATGGCACAAAACTGTGTCGTGGAAAACTAACCGAGCAAACGGTGAACGATGCCTCACTCGAGAATTCATATCAATAGATAGACGAGGTCTTTTGAGCACAGGTAAGTTGTGTTATATCATATAGTTATATTTTTATGTTAGGTTTTTAGTTGGAATAGTTAAATACATGCATAAAATACATACTAGGACGCATTCCACACACGACTGTTTTACCCCATACTGAACTATTTCTAGTTTGTGTTATGGTTGGTAACACAACTGATATACTGCATAAACATGCATATTTTATATAGATACATACTTAACACCCAGACCCACAGCCAACAAATTTTGTTAAGCACAAAGATGTTGGCCGTGCCGAAAATCGAACCCGGAACCTTCTGATTGGCAGTCCGGCATGGTTTTGGTAACCATTACGCCAACAAGGTCGTCAGATCTGTTTATAATATTAATTACAAAACTTAAATTTAATTTTGTTACCTAAATAGCCAACTAGTAGTTAACCAAACAGTAAACCTAGCGAACAAGATTTCTTGGAACATTGTTTGTAATTACCAAAACCTAATGACCTCACTACAATTACTTGACGTTTAAAGAATATTGTATTTAATTTTCTGTCAAATATCACTATAAACGACAGACGAATATTGCTGCAACAAATTTCCCTCTTTTTTGTAGCAACCATCACTCTAATCCCAATCAAAAATCTCCAACGACTAAATGTTATATTGAATAGCGGATACCTACACACAAACGAGTGTATACCTAGTTTCGTCGAGATTCGTTACAAATTTCGGCCTCTTTACCTATGAGAACCAACAAACAAATATAAATACAAACAGGAGAAATCAAATTGGCCGATTAAATTCAGAGATTTCACTCGCGATCTAATTTAAATTGATTTATTTACTTTTGTCAGTATAGTCATTATCACACTGATCATTATTATTTGTAGCATTTCAAATTTAATTTGAGCTAATCTACACATAAAGCGCTCGTCTTTTGAAGTAAGTGGCAATTTAACGCAAAACACAAGGTATCAGATTCAAGTGGCTCACGAATCATCTTGAAAGGCGATTCTGGGGTTAAGAGGGAACGAGAAACATGTTTTAACCCCTTTACCTTTTATCCAAACGAAATAATAAAGTAAGAGATGTGTTAAAAAAATAAGTTTTTTTTTACAGTATACTCTTTATGATGTATTTTACTGGTATTACTTTTTATAGAGGCTTAAAATCGAAAAGTAAAGCTAGTTGGCCGTGTTAAATAGTACATTTAATTGCTATTGCGTATTTGAATAACAAATAAATACAAATACATATAAATAAAAATATTAGGACACATTTCACACACGGCTGGTCAACCCGATACTGAACCATTTCTAGTTTGTGTTATGGTAGCTAACACAACTGATAAACTACATATACATACATATATATAGATACATATTTAGCACCCAGACCCACAGACAACAAATTTAGTTAAGCACAAAGATGTTAGCCGTGCTGGGAATCGAACCCGAAACCTTCTGATTGGCAGTCTGGCATGGTAACCATTACGCCAACGAGGTCGTCATTGCCGTTACCGTTGTAAAATATTCAATTGGTATGTTAAATTATCTATAATATATAATATGTGGTTGAGCTGAGAGAATATTGGTGAAAACAAATGCCAAGGTTGTCAGTTATATGTTGACATTTGATTTGTGCATGTTATTAGATAGGTTTTACGATGACAACTTACCAGAGATTGCAGTAAACATAGAGTAAGTACTTATAAACGAAAGCAAATAATGATGTGATAAATGTTACAAATATCGGTTGTTGTGTTTTGTAACTATATACATATATATATACTCGTACGTAAATAACGTAAGCAATCTAAGCCCAAACCAGAGTTGTACAATACACCGCTTCTTTTTTCGTCTGAATGAGCCACAAAACCGAAAAGTATTTTCCGTTATAAAAAAGAGTATTTTTCTGAGACCATTGAATCGAGCCCTATTTATAAAACCTTTACCTTCTAATAGGCATTTGACTTTTGGGGTTCTTTTTCTTGTATTAATTAACTCTTATTTGTTATTAGTGGTTTTATCGATATTCATTTAATCAGTGGTAATTAACAACAACCTTATGTACTTGGTATAAAAAACGTAAAATAACAAAAAATAACTGATTTTTGCGTTTTATTTGACTAACAGAGAAAATTTGCAATAGTAAACATGTGTTTGACGCGTAGTGAATTTTTTTTTATTTGTTTGATGCGGACATCTCTAAGGCGCGGACATTAACGACCCTTGGGGATGCTTTTAATTTGTCTGTCATTGCCACGTTTATAGGTCAGCAGTGATAAGATACGACCGCTGTTGTTCCCATTAAAATAAGCATCGGCGACCCTTCTCGCTACCCGCACCTACAAAGTGGAGTTTACACTTGGACAGCTCCACAATTGGATAAAGCGTGGAAGTGGAAGATAGCGCTCGTTTGGTTCTAGAATACACTCCAAATTATATCTAGGTATAGTCTAGTTTTCAGTTTTACATCTGGCCAAAGTCTTAAATAGAGCAGCAAATTCGTAGAGAGATCGTCTAGTTCGACGTCAAGTCGCTTTTTAGAATAACCAAAATATCTCGTATATACCTTTTGACATCTTAAACTTTATATGGACTTTTGGACCACAACAGCAGGAAGTAAGTTAGAAAAAGGCTAGATAATATGAGCACTTTCAAAATCGAATCCAAAAATTGGTTCTTTATTAAAATATACAGCCAGTGTTTTTATCATCCTCACTAGACTAACATAAAAGTCGCCAACTTTAAAAATATATTCCAATAAAAATATTAGATTCTATCCACACATGTTGAAGTAATTTTTGTCATTAAACTTATAAATCAGTGTCTGAATATAATATAGTCTTTTCGTCAAATAAATTAGTGTTGTCTCGGGATAGTAGAATAGAGAGCGTCACCAAAGTCAACAAGCTATAGCACAAGCTATATTATATGCACCTACATGCGATGCTCAATAAGTACCTAGGATATATAGTTTATGACCGCGCCAAGAGGTAGTAATGCTATCATAACCATATTCCGAATGAACGAAATTTTCATCGTACCCAGTCTTTATAGACGCCCATCACGATTTTATTATGTTTGTAAGCATAAGTCGAAGCAATAAACTGACTAGAATGTGAACGAAGCGCGTGTAAAGCGACGCCTTTTATTAAAGTACGAACTAATTATTGCGAAGAGAGCCCGAGCATGAGATTTCTAATTATACTGCTGGTGGCAGAGTAAATAAGACATGTCATTTTCATTTTCGCGAAGCTGAGAGTAAATCATTATTATTATGGGCTGGCGTTCATGGATGGAGTCGTAAAATTAATTTGAACTTGTGATATTTTTGTAAGCCAAAATTAATCTCGTGAGTAACTTCTCACTAGGGAACCGATGACGGTTCATGGTTACGATTAGTATTTACCAGCTTACCATATTACGTAGAAGCTGTGTGTGTGTGATAT